>CM032456.1:210368738-210478711 GCA_019049505.1 Pachyrhynchus sulphureomaculatus | reverse complement strand
GAAAAGATGCGGTAGAAAACCAATTTTCACTCCACGGTCAGAGAGATGTTTGAAGAAAATTTGTGTAGAAAACAGATTTGCTACCACAAAGGTAATAAAATCACAACTCCAGGATGCTAGCGTAAATGCTTCTGAGCGCACTGTTCGAAGAAAATTGAAAGAATTAGATTTTAAGGCCTGTCGCCCCCGCCAGGAAGCCCAAGTTAACAGCTGCAATGAAAGCAAAGCGCCTGAAGTGGGCCAAACAATGGCAAGACAAAGATGTGGACTTCTGGAGATCGGTAAGATACAGCAATTTAATCAATAATTGATACATTATTATCATTTCAGTTAAATAAAGCAATAAAACATGGAAGTTTATATATTTTTTCCTATTTTGACAGGTCTGCTTCAGTGACGAAAGCACATTCGAAATTTTGCAGAATAAAGCTCAGTATGTGCGTCGTCGTCATGGAGAAAAGTTTTCATCCTGATTGTGTCGTCCCGACGGTTAAACATCCCACCAAAGTGATGATTTGGTCAGTCATCAGCGGCAAGGGCACTGGACGTCTGTAACGTCGTCAAAGGAATAATGAGGCAAGATCAGTACAAAGAAGTATTACAAAATCGGTTGATTCCGCAGCTCAGAGAATGGTTTCCAAATGGGAAACCATTCACTTTCATGCAAGATGGAGCTCCCTGCCACACTGCTCGGTCTGTGTTAAAGCTTTTTTGGCAGAAAAAAATATCCCTCTGTTGGATTGGCCGGGTAATAGCCCTGATATGAACCCCATTGAAAATGGGTGGGAGCTGATGAAAAGAGAAGTGGCTAAAGATGTGATTACCAACAAAACCCAGCTCCTAGAAAAGATTATTTATGTGTGGAATCATCATCCTCAAATGCAGGAGACAGTACAATCTTGCATTGATAGCATGCCGCGCAGAATTAAAGCTTTGATAGCGGCTAAAGGTGGCTCAACTAAATATTGACTTTTACTAACATTAATTTCACTTTTCTTTAAAACTTAATAAACTTATGCTTTTTCTAAATTAATGCTGTTTTATTTATGTCAAATAAATAGGTAATTGATTGGATAATATAAAAATAAAAAACAAATCAATTTAAAATAATAAAACGGTACAATATCACTCGGTAATTAATATTTACATGAAATCTTGCAGTGCGTCTAATAATTTGGCCAGGGACTATATATATATATATATATATATATATATATATATATATATATATATATATATATATATAACTATTATTATTTATAGGTGTTGTAAATGTCCCGTTCAAAATGGTCCAAATACCTTAGCGTTTGATCCAAACAGTTTTTCATCCAGGAGTAAATACATATTTTCCATCATCGTTAGAAAACCAAATAAATCTTAGAGGGATACAACCATGTGGACTGGATGCTATTAGATATGAACAGCAAGCTAGTAGAAATCCATTTGAGTTAAAGTTTCATTTTGACCAGGGCACTTCGAGTCCGATTTACTTAACCATTATACGCAAATTCCAGCATCAAGTAAGCATCGACATTTAAATGGCAAAAGAGAATACGGACAATTTTCGGTAAAACTGAATTTTTGGCATCATTAAAAAAAGAATTTTTTTCTGCGTTAAATGTGCTCGGTTTCGATTCTCCCCAATGTATTTGTGCCGTTTAATAAAATAGAAGTCACATTTTAGTAAATATCATATTTTAAGGGAATTTTACATATTTGGTGTTTAACTACGTAGAAAAATAATAATATATAATAATTTATGGGCAAGCATCGGCATGTTTTCAGAGCAGAACTGCATGACACGGCGAAAAAATACTGTTACAACACCATTTGAGATCGCGAACTTATTAGTGTTATGAAAACGACGAAGAAATAACAAATATGAATGCGTTTTTTGGTTGATCGTTAACAAACAAAACGGCACCCATCGAACGTAAAGCTTTTCTCATACCCGAAACAATCGTATACAATGTAATGGGCACGCCCTATCGAGATGTTTTACAATGTCAGTGAGCTCGCCGTATAGTATTTTTCACGACTAAGAAAGTGACTTAGCTACCTATACCCATTCAAAATTCAACAAGATTCGAAAGTGATAACTTATGGCTGTTTAATGACAAGGCATCGTGCAGGGCCGCACTATACCTAATTGTATAATTGTTGGGTTTAAAATTTTATTGTGATAAGACAGCTGAATTTTAATGTTTTTTGTATTGAATAATACACAATATAGTAATTACACAAATATATTAAAACAGTGTATAGTGTCCTTGCTTACATTTTTACAATTTTAGTTATTAATTAATATCTAGTTCAATTTCGCTATCGCTACTATCTTGCAAATCAATAATAAGTTTTTTTACAGGTTCTAAAAAAACTATTTATATTTATGTACATACATCTATATGAGTTTTTTCAATTTTTTTTTTGACGCGTTGAATACAGTTTCTCCAGTTTTCAACGGTTACATTTTTGGTACTTCTGTCTTTATCAACTCGCACTACTGTTTAAAGTGGTGTATTATTGTGAGCACGTATATTAGACTTTATTTTGTGCCATATCAACGCGATAATATTAAAGATACAATAATATGGTGGAAGCCGAATTATTTCGTGTCCTACTTCCTTTGCAATTTTATCACAAACATATTCCTTTGAAAAATTGTAACTTTTTAAACTTCTAACAATTGTTTACCTGTATAACTTCATGGAAATATATGTCACGTTCGCACAAAAAGGCTCGTATTTCACTTTTTCTACTGGTGGAACTTGGTACCTTATTCATTTGGCGTCTATGATAGGATGCATTATCCATCACAATATAGCTATTTGGTAGTATATTCGGCCTTAATTTGTTTTGAAGCCAATCTTCAAAAACTTCAGCGGTTGTATCACGATGATAATCCAAGCTGGAATCTGAAATATTCTTGGCTGCTAGAAACAGACATTCCTGGTATCCAGCCTTTTTCTGACCCCGCATGTAAAATAGTAACTCTTTTAACCTTTATTTGATAGAGCTTTGGTGTGGCATTTTTTGGATTTTATCAATTCATCCTTTACGGGGTGTGTCGTGGGTGTCATACCAAGTCTCCTCTAGGTAGATTATCGTTCGATTTTCCGAGCTAGCTGTATTTATTTTTTCAAGATAATTCCATTCTGAATTGTTGTAAGCGCCGTGATTCTATTATAACTTGCGTTTTGTCTATTTTTTTGAGCAAAAACCCAAAACGATGCTATAAAGTTGTAGTGGAACATTTTGTGTTACAACTATCTTCGGACAGCCTCCGTGAAAGTGACAATAACGTTGGAACTTTTTTGTTCTGCATACATTTCATAAGTTTTGCGGCGGATTAAGTCTCCTTGACAGAAATCAATACATTTCGACACACCTTTGCCTTTTCGTGTTTTTTTAGGCGCTATCGAATTATTTACCATTTTCCAAACTGTAGTTTCAGGGATGCTTGTTAAAGCTGACGTCTCCATCAATGAAAAATACTTTTTGTGGCCTCGCTTAACGCCACTAACTTGAAACAAACACTTTTAACTGTCACTTTTGCTTCAAAGAGCAAAACATTTGCGGCTTCTGATGGAAAAGGACTTCGGAAATTTTAAGACACTATTTAACTCTATAATACACACTATTTTCAGTATAATACTGCAGATAAAGTGAAGAATATTCTTTATATTTATAAACACGAAGTAGCTAATAAAATGTTAAATTGAAAAGGAGGTTATATACATATATGGTATATATATATATATATATATATATATTATATATATATATATATATTTATATATATATATATATATATATATATATACCATATATTACTTATTTATACCAGGTGTACAAGTATGAAATGCGGATTTTAGACAACAGATGGTGCACCAATGTAGTTTGTGCTATAAGATTTGACACTGCGCCATTTTGTTGTGTCATCAACAAGTTCAGACGCGCACAAGAGATAAATTGGAAAAGTTTCTGCATAGTGTTGTGTTCAATATGTCGAAATTTATACCGAACAAAGAGCATTCGCCGACAGCATTAATTTTTTGTTTTCATTTGAAGAAAAAGAAAACTGTTGTTGAATCATACCGATTACTTCGAGAAGCTTATGGTGAACATGCTCCATCGCAAGATACATGTGAACGATGGTTTCGGCGTTTCACCAAAGTGGTGACTTCGATGTTGCAGACAAGGAACGTGAAAAACCGCCCAAAAAATACAAAGATATGGAATTACAAAGCATTGTTGGACGAAAATGATTCGCAAACCAACAACAACAACTCACCGAGCAATTGGGCGTTAGTCAACAAGCTGTTTCCAATCGGCTACGAGAGATGGGAAAGATTCAGAAGCCGGTAGATGGGTACCACATGAGTTGAACGACAGGCAAACGGAAAAGCGCAAAAACACGTGTGATATTTTACTCGCTCGGTACAAAAGAAATTCGTTTTTGCATCGTATAGTTACAGGAGATCAAAAGTGGATTTATTTTGAGAATCCCAAGCGCAAAAATCATGGGTAGGCCCAGGCGCACTATCCACATCGACTGCAAGACCGAATCGCTTTGGCAGAAAGACTATGCTCTATGTTTGGTGGGACTAGAGGGGCGTGGTCTATTATGAGCTGTTAAAACCTGGGAAAAGGGTTAACACTAACCGTTAACAACAACAATTGACCGATTTGAACCGTTCGCTGCTTGAAAAAAGGCCAGAGGCAACACAAAGTCATTTTTCTTCATGACAATGCTTCATCATATACGCAAAACCAGTTTGCGACACATTGGAAGCACTCAGCTGGGAAGTTTTACCCCATGTGGCTTACTCAACACACTTGACGCCTTCCGATTACCACTTGTTGCATCGATGGATCACGCACTTGCTGAGTAGAGCTTTGGTTCATACGAAGATGTGAAAAAATGGCTCGATGAATGGTTCGCAGCAAAAGGGGAAGATTTTAACTGGCGTGGTATTCACAAATTGCCCGAAAGATGGGAAAAAAATGTATAATAAGCGATGGAGCATAGTTTGAATAATGCACTTTTTATCATTCTTCCGAATTTAACATATTTTTTTTAGAAAAAAAAATCCGCATTTAATACTTGTACACCTGGTATATCAATTACGACCATATATTACGGCGAGGTACGTGCGAAGATCTTAACGGTCGTTTAATGTTTTTATTGCATCAATTTGCCAAATCACTTTCTTAGATCTTGAAAAATACTATACCTTCAGTCGGCGATTATTTAGCATGCTATTATGAATTTTTATTCCAATCTCGCGGGTTGTAGAGGTTTTCGGGCGTCCCGTGCGTTTATCATCTTCACTTGATGTACGAACACGTTTAAATTTAGCATCCCATATTTTAATTGTCAAAGAAGAAGGGGAAGAATCATTTAACATAACATTTGACTCTTTTGGAACGTCCACAGGAGTTAAACCTTTTAAAACGATGTATTTTATAACAGTTTGCACTTCAATTTTATCCATTTTTAGTAGGAAAAATTGTTTGTGTACACGATTGTAGTTAAAATTTGTTTGTTTACATGATCGCTTCAAAAAGACAACTAAACACACGCGTCTGAAATGTTACCGCGCGCCATCTAGTAGATAATACTTAATAAATATCATACTAATTTGGTAATCTTGGCGCCACATCTGTGTCATGTCGGGAACTTTTAGAACGTCCCTCGTACTTCAACATTTCTCAGCATATTGAAAACAAAATTGAGCCGAAGAAGGAGGAATTTTTTTTTTTTTTTTGAATTGTTGTGGCTGTTACTTGATGGAAATTCATAACGAATGTAATGAAAGACTAATATTGTCAAATTTCCACTTTATTTAGTTTCACTGAAACTGTATGACGCGTTTCGCTATACTATAGCTTCTTCTGATACAAAATGATATTTGAGTCTTTCGGTTTTCTTTATTGAATTTAAGTTAGGCTATGCCCTCTTACTTATATTTATGACAGATTATATTCCTATACTACTTAACCTAGGTTCTTATACAGTAATCCTAATTAACTTAACCTAGGACATTGGAATTTAAAATACATTTGTTGACTAATCTAACTTAACTAGAGCTTAATTCTAAACTAATCTAGAACTTAATTCTAAACTTAATCTAGGTTACAATCTTCATGGGGGTGGGGGAGGGCCATCGTCTTCGTCGGATATAGGGGTCAGAAGGTCTTGGATAGTGATGGCGGGCGTTGGCGGGCACGTGGAATGCGCTCCTTATGATGGCGTTTGGGTGTTGTAGCGCCTTTGCGAAGAACTTGATGTTGGTGGACCTCATGTGTGCCTTGATTGTTGGCACACGAGGTCTCTATGCAATTGACGGTTTCGGACGAACCATGGAGCTCCCATGATCATCCTCAGGGCCTTGTTCTGTACTGCCTGAAGTTGAGCTCTGCGTGTCTTGGTGAGTTTAGACCAAGTGGGCAGGCGTGTGTGAGTCCTGCCCTCACGAAGGTTTTTTATAAATTAGCAGCTTGATTTTTGGTTGCAACTTACTGGACCGGCTGATGATTGGGTACAGCTTGCCCAGTAGTTGCTTGGCTTTCCTTGAGGCAGCACAGACCTGGTCTTTCCAGATGAGGTGATTGTCATACTGGATTCCCAGGTATTTGATGGTGGTTGCCCATTGGATGCGGGATCCCTGGAGCTGGAGTTGTCCATAAGGAGTGCCGTTGCCCTTGGCGAAGACGATGGCCTGTGTCTGATATTTGAGTATTAGTGTTGTTACATTTATATAAATACCCTAAGGTAGATAGGTAATAAAATTAATACTATATGGTAATGAATATTGCTGGGAAATCCATTCTGAATATTAAGGTGGGTTACCATGGGCCAGACAGGTATCTTTTTGTTCGTTAAAGATGATGTCTGAATTTTTAATTCTATTTATTTCTAAATTTTCTAATAGGTTTAATTTTACGCCTTTGTTTTGTATGTGTGAAATTTATCGTCAAAAAGATGATTTGATTCTGTTAAATGATTACTGTACGCCGAGTCAGTTGTGTTTTTTAAATAGCTTCTTTTATGTTCTAAAATCCGAGTTTCGAATGAGCGACCTATCTGACCTATGTTACTTTTATGACAAGAACCACAATTTAACTGATACACTCTAAATTTTTTTGATCTATTTTGTTTTCCCTTTGCGTTTTTAATGAATTTTCCTAACGAGTTATTTGTTCTAAAATCTATGTTGATATTATATTTGTTTAAGTGGTTTTTAATTTTCTCTGACGTGTTACCAAAATAGGTTAAAACATTAAATTTTTTCTTTCTTGGGGTATACTAAAGAAATAGCTTTATTTTTTAATTTTTTATTTAGAATTAAGTCTATGGTGTCAGGAGAATATCCGTTGTTAACAGCAATTTGTTTTATTAGATTTAATTCTTTATTAAAATCATCTACAGATAAGGGGACACTTACAAGTCTATGCAACATACTATGGTAAGCTGCCAATTTGTGTTGTAGGGGGTGAGCTGATTTTATGTTTATTGTAGTATCTGTATGTGAGGGTTTGTGAAAAATAGAGAATTTGTATTTGTTGTAATGTCTGGTTATCGTTAAGTCAAGAAAATTAATTTTATTGTCGACTTCTAATTCCATAGTGAATTTAATATTTTTATGTATTGAGTTTATATAGTTAAAAACATTGTCAAGTTGACGCTCTGTACCATTAAAACAAGCAAAGATGTTGTCTACATATCGGTACCAATACAAAAATGATTTGCTAAATTCTTGTCGACGTATTTGTTTTTGTAGGTTATCCATAAATATTTCTGCTAAAAGCGGGCTAAGTGAACTATCCATTATGAGACCCTCAGAACTATTATAAAACGTATTATTAAAGTAAAAATAATTTTGATTGAGGCTCGTGTTTAATAAATTTAGTATGTTTTGTTGTATAACGATATTAACTTTATTTTTGATTAGAAATGTTTTTATGATTTTTACTGTTTCATCCGGGGGTATGCTAGGGAAGAGGTTTTTGGACGTCAAATGATACTAGTTTTGAATTCGTTAGAATTAACGGAAAAAGTTTTTTCCAACGTCTTTCTACCAGATAATTCAAAACTAGTATCATTTGACGTCCAAAACCTTTTCCCTAGCATATCCCCGGATGAAACAGTAAAAATCATAAAAACATTTCTAATCAAAAGTAAAGTTAATATCGTTATACAACAAGACATACTAAATTTATTAAACACGAGCCTCTTTAGGGTATTTATATAAATGTAACAACACTAATACTCAAATATCATTTTGTATCAGAAGAAGAAGTATAGTATAGCGAAAACGCGTCATACAGTTTCAGTGAAACTAAATGAAGTGGAAATTTGACAATATTAGTCTTTCATTACAAGGAGGAATTTAATTTTGGAACAAATATTTGGAATAGTTTCTTATTTTTGGTTCATTTTGTGCTTTCAGAAGGATATCCGGACTTAAGTAGTGTCAGTGGAGCCCTTCATCAAAATCAAGTTAGCTCTGACTTTTGTCAATTTTCTAACAACGAACTAACGTTTTTTCCTCTGCCGCCAATAGAATTTTCTTCAAATGTGATTATTTCATAGAATCTACGGGGAACTTTCTTATAATATCAGCATTTGTAGGCGAAAAAATTGGTTATATCACAAAAAATTACTACCCCAACTGAACATTTAATAGACGTTTTGGAAGAACGTAAGGAAAACAGAATAAATAAAAAGAAAGTTTCTTTTTTCAGACGATCATTCTAACTGTCCTACAAGTTACGAGAAATCATCTCAAATTACAAGCGCCTGTGTTTGTGAAAGTAAGTAAAAGAATAGTTAATTTATTTTACAATACTCTACCTACGTAATATACATATTTTCAAACCTTTTTATAGCGGGAACAAGATCATTTTATGTAAAGTACCTACTTTACATTAAAGGGACTGTATCATCATGTTACCTATATATATATATATATATATATATATATATATATATATATATATATATATATATACGAGGCTGGTTTGAAAAGTCCGTGCAAAGTCCAAGAGATGGCACCACCGGCGCGTATCGAGGTCATGTTTAGTTAGTAGCATCTCTTGAATGAACGCACACCAAGTTTCAGCCATATTGGTCTATTTCTTTGTGTTTGGCATTCGTGTGAATCAAGGAAGTCGAGTGATTTTCAAGAAATGGACGAAAAAGAATTTCGTGTGGTGATTAAACATTACTTTATGAAAGGCAAAACGCCTCAGGAGACTAAAGAGAAGCTTGATAAACATTATGGTGGCTCTGCACCTTCGATTAGAACAGTTTATAAGTGGTTTCAAAATTTTCGGACTGGCCATATGGGCACAAGTGACGCTGAGCGTTCTGGACGGCCTGTGGAGGTTACGACTCCAGAAATCATTGATCAAATCCATGATATGGTGACGGATGACAGAAGAGTTAAGGTGGCATCTCGACTAAATGGGTACATAATATTTTGCATAAACATTTGGACATGAGAAAGCTATCCGCAAGATGGGTGCCGCAATTGCTCACGCTTGACCAAAAACGAATCGTGTGAAGTGTTGCAAGGATGGTTTGCAGCTGTTCCAGAAGAATCCGGAGGACTTTAAGCTTCGTTTCGTCACTGTGGATGAAACATGGATACATTACTATACTCCTGAGACCAAACAACAATCTAAACAATGGGTTACCAAGGGGGAATCTGCACCAAGAAAGGCGAAGACTGTTCCTTCGGCCGGAAAGGTTATGGCGACTGTCTTTTGGGATTCGCAAGGGATAATCCTCATCGACTATCTGGAAAAGGGTACAACTATTACAGGTGAATATTATTCATCGTTATTGGACCGTTTGAAAACCGAGCTGCAAGAAAAACGCCCGCGATTTCTCCCACAAGAAAGTTCTTTTCCATCACGACAACGCACCAGCACACACCTCAGCAGTTGTGGTCGCAAAATTAATGGAAATAGGATTCCAACTCGTTTCACATCTCCCCTATTCTCTAGACTTGGCTCCCTCGGACTACTATTTGTTCCGCAATTTGAAGAAATGGCTGGCGGGACAAAGATTTTATTCAAACGAGGAGGTGATTGCAGACACTAATGGGTATTTTGCAGACTTGACAAATCCTATTATTCGGAAGGGATCAACAAACTAGAACATCGTTGGACGAAGTGTCTAAGCCTAAAAAGAGACTATGTCGAAAAATAAAAAAGGTTTACCCCAAACACGTAAGTAGTTTTTATTTTTGCACGGACTTTTCAAACCAGCCTCGTATATAACAATCGGTTTTATAACGTCTTCCGTCTTCCGATGCATAATTTCCACTCCTCCCGGTTTCTCCATCTCTCCTCCTCCAGATCTCTCTCTAGTACTTCCTTGTTGATTCCTGCTCTCCAGCTTTGGCGTGGTCTTCCTCGCTTTCTTCTTCCATGAGGGTTCCAATTTAAGATCTTTTTAGGTAGTCGGTCTTGTGACATTCTCTGTACATGTCCGTACCATACCAGCTGTTGGGTTCTGATTTCGTCCACTATATCGTGCTTTATTTCTAAAGCTCGTCTTATCATGTCATTTGGTATGCGGTCCTTTCTGGATTTTCCGGCTGCTCGTCTCCAGAAATCCATTTCTGTAGCTTTTAGTATTTTTTCTGTTCTTTCCTTCAATGGCCACACCTGGGAGGTGTAAGTTATTATACTTTTCACTATTGAGTTGTAAATTCTCTTCTTATTTTCAATGGTTATGTTTTTGTCCCATAGTATACTATTAAGCATTGCAATCGCTTTTCTTCCTTGGATATTCCTCTCGAATATTGCTTCTTCCAGTGTTCCGTCCCTAGATATTCTCGTTCCAAATACTTATAACTGGCACGGTGTTTGATGGTGTGTCCTGTGGCCAGTTTCAAGTCCTGCTGTTGTCCTCCGATGCACATGTACTCGGTCTTTTTAATATTGACTTCTAGGCCCCATTTTTCATATTCCTCCATAAGTTTTCGTGTCATGTATTCCATATCATCAATGTCCTGAGCGACTACTACCTGGCCGTCCGCGAATGATAGCGTGTACAATGTAGTATTGTCATCCAGTGGTAATCCCATACTGCTGCATATCCTTTTCCAGTTCTTCAGTGCACTCTCCAAATAGATTTTAAATAGCCTTGGGGATATACAGCAGCCCTGTTTGAGACCCTTTATGACCTGGAACCCTGTTGTTATACCATATTTGGTTTTCACACTACTTCTTGCGTTTTGGTATAAGGATTTTACGGCTTTAATTATTTATTATAATTTTAGACGAAAAAATGTGAAAATAGACCTGAAAATACGAGTAAAAAAGAGAATGATCAAAATTCTCTAAACAAAAACTCCAAACAAAAAAAGCGCAACCAAAAAACGAAAGACCAAACTCAAAATAATAATACAACCTCCTCTGAAACCACAATATCATCCGATGGTGAACAGACATCCGATTCTGAGAAACCTAAGAATTTCAAATGGTGGAAAAAGTTTCAAAAGACCGATAAGACTGACACAGAAACTGATACAACAGATACAGAAACCGAACGACTAGGATCTAAGAAAAAAAGAAAAAAAAAGGCTAAACACACAGAAGAAGATAATCTTCTAAATGTTGATAATACTGATCAAGAAAATATATCTGACTCAAGTAATCAACAAAGTTCCATATCAGACCATACGCATAGTCACAGCGTATAAAGTTAAATCAGTTTTTGATATTGTTAATTAATTACTGATTAAGAAATTACACTTATATATTGCATTATTAAAATTTCATTTCTTTATGAGCACAGAACACATGCTGCCCTAAAACGCTACATGAGAGACGCGTGTGCGGAAAAAGCGATTCACACTACCCTTGAATCGTCGTGAGTGGGTGGGTGAGTGAGTGAGTGAGTGAGTGGGTGGGTGAGTGAGTGAGTGAGTGAGTGTGAGTGAGTGAGAGTGAGAGAGTAAGAAAGTAAGAGAGTAAGTGAGTGAGTGAATGAGTGAGTGAGTGGGTGGGTGAGTGAGTGGGTGAGTGAGTGAGTGAGGATGAGTGAGTGCGTGACGGAGTGAGGGAGGGAGCGAGCGAGTGTGTGAACGAGTAAGTGTGGGAGTGAGTGAATGAGTGAGTGAGTGAGTGAGTGCGCGTGCGGGTGCGTGTATGTGTGAAAAATTTTGTAGTAACGAATTTTAGGATCATTTTTTTCAAGATTAGTGGAAAAGTACAAACAATGAAGATGAAATTTGATATGGGAAATTTCAACTTTTGAAAAACCTAGGGCAAAAATAATAATCCGGGGTCGATAGATTGATTGTCTATCAAAAGAATTGATTTTTGAGAAAAATCTATCCTGATTATGGAAGGAATTCATCTATGAATAACTATTTGCGGAAAAACCGTACTTCCATGGAAATACAAATTTTTTCTCAAATTTGTGAAAAACACGGGGGGAAAATCAAAAATCCAGCCGTTTTTTCATAAAAATTAACAATTCTGCTGAAAATTCCGGAAAACTGTGGAAAAAACTTAAAATCTAGGTCGATAGATTTGATTGGTCATGAAAAAAAACGATAAATTAAAAAAAATCTTTTCTATTACTTCAAAGTTAAGATCCGTAGGGTAGTAGTAGAGTGGCACAGTGGGGCTTCGTCCCACTGTGCGCCGCCAAAAATAGTAATGACTGTACCTGGTCTGCTAGTAAAACCAGTTATGGATGCGTACCTGGATTGTTCCTTATAGGTGTTAATTTTCCGCACTCGTGCCGCTCCTGGAGCGCTTTAGGGACTTCCCTGCAGCACGTGTGCTAGACCTATAAAAAAAAAAAAAACAAAAAAAAAACAGGGTATGTATATATATATATATATATATATATATATATATATATATATATATATATATACATATATATATTGTATATATATATATATATATATATTATATATATATATATATATATATATAAATATATATATATAAATATATATATATATATATATATATATATATATATATATATATATATATATATATATATATATATATATATATATATATATATTTATATATATATTATATATATATATGTATATATATATATATATATATATATATATATATATATATATATATATATATATATATATATATTAGAGGAGAAGGGTAGTTTTGACCGACTAGTTAAACAGCAGTATTGTGCTCTTGGGTAAGCGGTCTTTGAAAAAAAACTGAAAAGTTTTGGACACCTTTTTAGCTACGCCAAGCTTTCGAAAATATTTTATTTTCTTCATCAGGGCTACAATTACAGTAGAATATCAGTATTTTTGAGATTAGAAGTAAAGAACAACCCTATTTTATATGTAACATTAAAGTACTTACTGCTAAGTGGTGTGTTCAAAAATTGTTGTTTGTGTGGGCACTTTATTGCACTTATTCATCAGAAAAAACAGGAAAAAACACAAGAAAACTCGACATATTCATCTCTGGAAATATAATAAATTTTTACTTCATTTTTGTTAGAAGAGTACAGAGAATTGTGTGGTCGTAAAATGATTTTAATTTATAAAGGATTTTTTTTTGCTATGTTTTCTTATCATTTTGCTAAGGGCAGTGTGTGTTTCTATCTCTTAGTTAAGTTTGTGGTTAATTTATATTTGAAAACAGAATGACGTTGACATTTTGTTTGATCGTTTTAAAGTTGAAAAGTTAGTGAAAATTAGTGGGATTATTATCAAAGAGCTATGTCAGATATATTGTAAGAGTTTTTACTTTGACTGCCTATTTGTAATAAACTGGAGAAAATTAGACTCAGATCCTCAATGTCAGTTTTTTTATTGATCGAGTTCGGTTTGAAGGTGGATTTCCATCATCTCCCTAAAGATTCTCCTGTCGAGATTTCTCTCTTTACATAGGATGTTGGTTTCAGCAAAATTAAATTCATGTGAAAATTGGCACATTATAATAGGTCCCAAAGTGATTTAGAGCATAAAAAACGAGATATTGTTGAAAAAACCAATTTTTGTGACCTTTGACCTTCGTTTTTTTGATGAACCGAACAAGCTATCATCGGTGACTTTTGACTACACATAAACAATGCCAAAACGAAGGTACACACCAATTTATAGCTTATTATCTCAAAATCGCAGCAAAATGCTACGTCTCCTGGACAAGTATACCTAATCCGGTTTAGTATTGTCGGTGACAAGTCTTCGCAAGTTGGTAAGCAAAGACGCGATTCACGCACTCAAGCATGTTTCGACAAAAATATGCAAGCTTGTAATGACTTGTTTACAGAGCAAGTGCACCGGCATCGCAAACAAGCAAAGGCATACAAGTTGATGGGAGCACGAAGTCAAATCTATAAAAGGCAGGGATAGCTCTAGGAATATCTTATTATTCGTGAGTTAAAGTGATAGAAGTCATTATAACCATTATTTTTATAACTATCTATAAATCTGTTGAAAAGTTAATTTATTTAAACCGTGGCAAATTTTGTATTTCAAAATATCTGTATTTAAGAAGAAATATGTAATCCATATTTTTATTATACTATATTTTTATTCCTCATATAACCGAGATAACATCTAGGTCTCTGAGGATGCTTGGGTTCATTAGGCGTTGCTCATCAGAATTTTCATCCATTACCTCTATGAAAACGCTGAACTGCTTGTTGGTTAGGTCTCTCTTGGAATATTGCTCATGTGTGTGGAACCCACCTTTTGCTTGCCATGCTAGGAGCTTGGAGCTTGTTCAGAGTAAATTTCTACGTCATATTAATTTTAAATTCTTTAACAATGATTCTTTAGTTATTCAAAACTGACATCTATATTAAACTTGAATACCCTGTCTAACCGGAAAGTTCAGCGCGATCTTGTAATGTTCTTTAAAATTTTAAATGCCATTGTAAATTGTCCAGAATTTTTATCTCAGATTAATTTGTATGCACCCTCTAGACATACTAGATCTACGTTGTCCTTCTTCAAACCTTATCATAAGAGAACCTACGGAGCTAATACCTTCATGACAAGATCTATAGGCAATGTAAATAACTGCCCATCACTGGACTTGTTCTCCAGCTCCTTGTTTCTTTTTAAGAGGCAGATTTGGGGTTCTTTTCTGAATTTCTTAATTTTAGCTTTTAGTTTTAAGTAGTTTTAAGTGTCATTTATATATGTAAACTTTTGTATTTTGTCTTTATGAGTTAATGGGCCTGTCCCGTAAATAAATAAATAAATATTTGAAATATGGATTTACGCACTCTTCTACAAACCAATTATTACCGATGTGTTTAATTTGCCAAAAAGTTTTTTTCAATTGAAGCCATGAAGCCTTCTAGGCTACAAGATCATTTAAATAAAATGCAAAGATTTATCTTATTTTCAAGGACTCGAAAAGAAATATTTAAAACAGCCAATTATATCAAACCTTTTTGCGTCGGCTTCTTAACAAGACTACGAGCCTCATATAATATTTCATTGTTAATCCCAAAAGCGGGAAAACCACACACAATTGGCGAGGAATTAATCTTGCCGGCAGTCAAAGAGGTTATAAAAACTGCTCTTCATCAGAAGACACCGTCAGATATCATGAGAAAAATTCCTCGGATTAATAATTCGGCGCAAAGAAGAATAAATGAAATGGCTAAAGACGTTGAAATATCATCATGAGATTACTTAAAGGCTTTCAAATTTTCTCATTTTCTCTTTTTCATTCTACTCGATGAATCAACTCTACCAAATAACAAAGCACTACTTTTATCATACGTTCGACTCATAAAAGAAGAAAAAATTTGTCACGGGTTATTGTTTGCTAAAAATAATTTGGAAACCGATCCAAATAGACAAGGCGAAATCGGCGCCATCGTTGGAAAAAATTTTCTAATTGAATTTTTTTTTCATAACCTTCTCCAGGAGATGCCCCTGAAAGAGGATCAACATGTTGCCGGGCGGTAACCTGGTCCGAATTTGTTTTAAACAAAATTTTTTTTAAAACAAAGTCCAAAAATTGAAATTTTCGCCCCGGAACGAGCTTCACTACAAACGTACATATGGAAAATGTCATTGTATTCTCGGTATCGACATTTAGATGCAACAGAATTTGGTTACACTATAGAAACAGGTGAATTGTTACCCAAATTCATGTTAAAAAATTCGATACCAGATTCGTTAATTAGGCAATGTAAATGTACAAAAAATTGTAAAACTAATGCATGTAATTGCAAAAGCAACAACGTAAGTTGTATACTCATGTGTGGGTGTAATTTAAATATTTGCGAAAATTCTATTAAATATATATAAGTTATATTTCATAAAATTGTTTTAATTCTTCTACCATCCTAATCGAATATTGAATTTTATTTATATTCATTTGTTATAATAATTAAATTTGATATAACAATTACTCTTTAATAAATAAATATTTTTTACATACTTTTCAAATATATTAATTTTAATAAGAAATCAAGAAACAAAGCTTTATAGAGCATCGCAGTGCGTATACAGTTCCGTGCGCCTACGTACGGGCGTTGCGTATATATCTATGTATACAGTTTCGATGCAGCCGCGGGCGCTCGAACGCAATTTGTTAACTGTTAAAAAACAATATTTAAAAATGAAGATATTACAATATTTCCTACGGTAATTTGTAGAGGAGATCTCAAACTTTAATTTGGACACTTGGCAACATTGAAAATTTTAATTTTTGACCCCGATATTGGGAGGTGAAAGTGGCCATTTTCGCGTTTTCTCGCACCTAAAATCGCCGATATCTCGAAAACGGCGCATTTTAGAGAAAATTCACAAGAGACATTTTTTGTTCAAAATGGTCCAATTTACCTTGTTCCGGGGCGAAAATTTCAATTTTTGGACTTTGTTTAAAAAAAATTTGTTTAAAACAAATTCGGACCAGGTTACCGCCCGGCAACATGTTGATCCTCTTTCAGGGGCATCTCCTGGAGAAGGTTATGAAAAAAAATTCAATTAGAAAATTTTTTCCAACGATGGCGCCGATTTCGCCTTGTCTAAAAGGGAGAATCGATATTTAATACTATGAACAAGTTTTATCAAGAGAAGAAAATCCTATTCATAATATTTTGTCAGCTGCTACTGATTCACAGCGCAATTGAAACAAGCAGTACCAAATGTACTCGTTGTACATTGTGTTATTCATCGTCAGCCTTTGGTTGCAAAAATTTGAATTAACGCCTGCATATGTCGCTTCATCACGTTATTAGAGCAGTTAATAAGATGAGAAGCAATTCATTGCGTGAAAGATTAATTGGTCAACTTGTAGTGAAAATGATGAAGATTACAATCGCTTGCTGCTGCACACAAAAGTTTGTTGGCTCTCAAAAGGTATTGGTCGGAATCGTTTTGTTCATTCTATTTAACTCAGTACTGGACTTCCTCGAAAACAGAGACGAGACGAAAAAACTGCGCGAAAACCTGAACACATCCAAAAATGACACGGCTGATTTGACAGATCTGTTTAAAATTTAATGAAGTCAATTTACAATTGCAAGGTGATGAGTTCAATTTAATTAAAACAAAAAACGTCATAGCTGCTTTTGTGGGAAAAAACTTCTTCTGTTCAAACGGAATCTAGGTAGAGGTGAATACGACCACTTTCCCACATTATCAGCAGGCTCTGCAAAACAGGAAGATTTACTTACTGCTAATACTTGGACGTCTTTCATACTGATTTTACGGAGCGATTCCAGGATATTTTAAACATATAAGTTTGGTTTTAGATCCTTTCACAAATGCAGATACAGCCAAAATCATCAAATTTAGAAGAGGAACTCGTAGAACTCACAACTAACGAAGAACTAAAAGTAGAATTCAGAAATGGATACCAAGAGTTCTGACTTCAAAAATCAATACCAGCTCTCTACCCTGGATTGTGGGCAAAAGTAACAGAAATTTTTAATTGCTTTTCCTTCATCGTATTTGGCTGAGCGTGGTTTCAATACAGTAGCTAATTTAGTGTCTAAGAAAAGGAACAGACTGCACATCACTAAACGTGGCAATTTGCGACTGATGTTAACGAAATTTGAACCCGACATTAACAAATTGTTAAAACTCCACCAGCCTCAACCATCTGATTAATTCTTTTTATTTCTTATTGATTTTGTGTTTATTTTTAAATTTTTAATAAACAATTATTTACTACATTTGTTGGTCGTTTTAATTAATTTCTACTTTGTGATTCTTAATAGATAGATAGATAAAATAGGTATAGATAATACGCAACAATATTTTTGCTATAATTAACAATTAAGGTATAATTAACTACCGGAATTTTTTTTTCTTGTAAAGGGTGTCCAAAAAAGATCCTGAAAAGGTTTGGAACCTCTAATATAAATCGTTACTCGTCGGTATTAGGATCCGTATAGTCGCCCTAGTTTGAGTTCACTTTGAATGTTGAATTGAGTTTGAATGTAAACGTGCGGAGCCAATGATCAGTCGCTTATGCCAAAACTATTCAAAATACGAACCACCAGTTTTTTATTCAGTTATTTCGATATCTGTCATCTTTTGTCATCTTAGAAAACCCAGTAGCAAGAAATTTCTAGTTAAATGAAGCTTAAGAGATCTGGTCTTACTTTTGCAGAATTAGATCATTTGGTGGAAATTTACTCTCTAAATCTTAAAGAAAATGAAAACGTTTATGGTTTTAAAAGTAAAAGAATCAAATTGTTTATTGTTTAATACTGTAAAAGTATTGGAAAAGGTAAGAGAAAAGAATGTTTATTTGTTTTTCTTGCTCAATAAGCTCCAATAAGTACATACTATGTTTTATTTGTTTTTTTTTGGTCTGGAGAGCCAATTATAGTTTCCCAAAGCAATTACAATGTTACAAGCAGCCCAGTATTTTATTTTTAAATTCTGCGAAAAATTTTATAACTTTTTTATTAATAATATTATATACCTAAACCTAGTAGTTTTTCGAATATTTCAATTTTTTTTTAAAATACTAGTTTTTAGTTTTGTAAAAAATTGCCAGTAGCGCCATTGTTTCTGAAGGTGGAATACTCATAATTGGTACGAGCGTTCTATAAAGATGAAAAAAAGATATATGTAAAGAAATTTGAGTTAGATGCTACAGGGTGTTCAAAATAAATTTATGCATTTCGAGTATTTTAAATTAAAAAATCTCAAATTTTTTAAATGGGGCACCCTGTATATTATTATTTTTTCTGATAGTTTTATTAAGTATGTCATATACCTATTTCTAATAGTTTTCGATTTATTTTGAATTTCTCAATTTTTACCCTTGTTTTTAATACACTTACGCTATAACATCATAGTTGCCAAGACAAAACAAAAATGTAGGCATTGTCAAATTTTGACATGTCTATTAAGCAAGTCAAAATAGTTTAATTTGTTGTAGTAAGTGACGTATAGGTAATAGTTATGAATTTTGCTAAAAATGAATTAATGAATGAATGAAAAATTGTCTCTTGGCTTTACGGAGCGAAGTACCCTAATAGACCTATACCATCTAGAAAATCTTTTCAGTGCTTAATGGAACGGTTTGATAGTAGTGGTAGCGTTGAGTATACGAAACGGAAAGCAGTAAACTAGAAATGCTACCAATGAGGAAAAAGAATTGGAGATTTTATTTCATGTTGAAGATAATCCCCAGGTTAGCAGCCGTCAACTAGCTGATTTATCTGATACATCCCAATCTACGGCTAATCGCACCACGAGAAAATACAAGTATCATCCCTTTCATATAGAACTACACCAAGAACTTCAAGACCGTGATTTTGAACGACGAGTAAACCTTTATACCACTATGAATGGAGCAATAGAGGCCGATCCAAATTTTTTTATCCAAAATAATGTTTTCTGATGAAGTTACTTTTCGCAGTAATGGAGCAGTTAACAGCCATAACATGCATTATTATACAACAGTTAATCCATTTTAAGTCCGGGAAATTCAAAACTAAAACCATTAGTCGTTTAATGTACGGTGTGGAATATTAAATTTTCGAATTATTGGTCCATATTTTTTCCGCGAGCCGCTTAACGGGCCTAGATATTTAATTTTTTGCAAAATGAATTACCCCAGCTTCTTGAAGAAGATAACTTTGAAAGGGAACAAATGTGGATTAAACAAGACGGAGCTCCTGCTCATTACCACCGGGAAGTTCGGAAATTTTTAAACGACTGTTACCCACAAAAATTGATCGGTAGGGATGGATTCATTCAGTGGCCCCCTCGATCATGTGACTTAACACCTTTAGACTTCTTTTTGTGAGGCTACATTACAGATCGTGTTTATGTGAATCCCCCTACAACACCAGTAGGTATGGAAAATAGGATACGGGATGCGTGCAGGACAATAACGTCCTTTATGCTAAGGAAAGTGAAGGAAAATATAGTAAAACCACTAAACATATGTATTCAAGTAGACGGGCATATTTTCGAAGATTTAATATGTCATAATAATTAATCATTAGATAAGTTAAATTATATTAAAATTATTATTAACTATTTGTTTATGTTTTCACAATAGCGTAAGTGTATTAAAAACAAGGGTAAAAATTGAAAAATTCATAATAAATGGAAAACTATTAGAAATAGGTATATGATATACATAAAAAAAGTTGGAGGGTTTTGTAAAATTTATCAGAAAAAATAATAATATACAGAGTGTGTCATTTAAAAAATTTGAGATTTTTCAATTTAAAATAGTCGAAATGCATAAATTTATTTTGAACACCCTGTAGCATCTAACTCAAATTTCTTTACGTATACCTTTTTTTCATCTCTGTAGAACGCTGGTACCAATTATAAGTATTCCACCTTCAGATACAATGGCGCAATTTTTTAAAAAACTCAAAACTAGGATTTTTTTTGAAAAAATTGAAATATTAGAAAAAGAACTATGTTTAGGTATATAACATTATTAATAAAAAAGTTATAAAATTTTACGCAGAATTTAAAAATAAATTAGAAAATAGGATATTCCATTTAAAAAAAAAATCGGTCAAGTGCAAGTTGAACTTGCACAATTAGTGTTCCGTACGTTGATTGTTTTTAAAATAAAAATTTTTGTTAGGGTGGTATAAAATGGTCAGTGACTTCACAAAACACACCCCAAATGAGTTTTCAACAAAGTTTGTTTCCAATCTTTACTGAAAACTGGTGACCTTGAAATTTTGTTTTTTTTTTTATATACCAAATAAATTATTAAAGGTAATGCACTCGTGATAATTTTTCGTTCAATCTACACCCCGTGGAGAATATTCCAGCGATTTTTTAAAAGTATTACGAAGAAAAGTGTGTGCAAGTATTACATTATATATTTTTACTCGTGTTTTCATAAGCTTTCATTTGACACCACACTCGATGACCTAGTAAAAAAAAAATTTTTTTTCACTTCCAATTTCACCCCTCAAAACGAACGCCTTAAGTCAAAATTTATGTTACGGTGGTATAAAATGATCAGTGACTTCACAAAACACACCCCAAATGAGTCTTCAACAAAGTTTGTTTCCAATCTTTACTGAAATCTGATGACCTTGAAATTTTTGTTTTTTTTATATACCATATAAATTATTAAAGGTAATGCACTCGTGATAATTTTCGTTCAATCTACACCCCGTGGAGAATATTCCAGAATTTTTTCGAAATTTTTTGATAAGTACTTTTCGAGATAAGGCCCGGGACAGCGATTTTTTCGCGAATTTTTAAAAATTATACAAAGAAAAGTGCGCGCAAGTATAATATTATATACATATTTTTTACTTGTGTTTTCACAAGCTTTCATTTGACACCACACTCGATGACCTAGTAAAAAAAAATTTTTTTCACTTCCGACTTCACCCTCCAAAACTAACCCCTTAAGTCAAAATTTAATTCTCAAAACTACATGGCTCTGATGAGGCCATCAATTCCTATATTATTACCAAATTTCACCTTTCTACGTCAAATAGTTTCGGAGAAAATCGGGTGTGACAGACACCGAAGTGATCTTATATATATCGGCCACATTTTTTTGAAGTACCGTGTATCCTCAAAAATAATTTTAAACTGTGCACACTTCTTTTTGTGGGGCTACATTAAAGATCGTGTTTATGTGAATCGGATAATGAACTTTACTCTATCGTTGACTCACCCTGTACCGTGAAACATCCTGTGAAGATCCGTGTTTGGAGATGTCCGTCGGAAAAAAAGGTTTTGAAAGACTGTTCTTTACCTACAATTTGAATGGTGAAAAAATTCTCCAGATTTACTAGAAGGCATCAGTATCGACTGCCAAACGCTAGTTTGTCGTTAAAAATGAGAAGTGAATTCTTCAAGAGGATAACGGCTCCAAACATCAGAGCAAAAGGTGTAACCAATAGAAAGGGGAATTTCGTATCGTCACACTATATTGGCCATCCCGGTCGCCCGATGCAAACCTAATCGAGAACATACATCAAGCAGAAGCTTCGTAGTAAAAAGGTGTGTACACTGAAGCAGCTGTCACGGCAAATTCGGACTATTTGCAAATCTTTTCCCCGAGAATAGGCGGAACATCTCGTCGAAAATATGCTCCGAAGATGCCAGACCATCTTCGAAGCTGATTGGGACCGGACGAACTACTGAATCATTAGTATTTTAATGACAATCTTTTACTGTCGAATAATGTAAACCACTTTTAAATAAATCTATTTTTAGTGAAAAAATGCGCGACACGTTCTTACGTGTTATGTCAAGATTGATAATTTTTTTTTGTGTCCGCAATTTGTGACGATTTTGTGTAGCACAGTTCTGATTTTCTTGCCAATTCTCATTACAGACCCAATAGCTTTCATAAAACAACAAATTTTTAGAAATTTTGCAGAGAAGTAAAACACTACTTAAATTTCCACTAAATTTTTTTGTTTTTAACACCATGACATGTTTCGCTGTACGACAGTTTCTTCAGGTGGTTTGTTACAAAATGAGTATAAAATTACTATATTAAATGGTTGGTTTACAATTTATGGCAGGTAATAAAATAATTTAATTAAAATAGATTTAGTAATGGTGAATTATTTAAGTCTAATTGTTCATTTATTAAGGAATCTGAATTTTTCAACTTGTTTATTTTCTAAAGATTCTAAATAATTAAGTTTCAGGCCCTTTGTGCAAGTATGTAATATTTCAAAGTTGGGTTGAACTGGTGGTTATTTTCAATTAAATGATTTGCGTAATTTGAGTTATTTTTTTCTACTGATGTATGATTTTTTTTTATTCTTTTTGAAAAACTTCTTCCTCTTTGACCTATATAAACTCCTGGACAAAATTAAGGCAACAATCTGAAAATTAATTTATCTTTTTCTTATGTCAGTTTTAAAGTTTATCGAGTATTTGAATAGTAGGCTATGCATATTTTGTTTCGTTGTTCATGACAGAAATCAAAACAATTCGTTTAGATTTACAGTTTTAAAGAATTTTTTAGAAGATAAACAATTTTCTGTAATAATGCGATAGATTTTCTTTCAAAGTAAGCTTATAAATTGTTCCCTTTTTCAAAGTAGTACGTTTTTTTGTGGTAGACTGTTTTATTTTTGACCCCGAAGAATTAGATAAATGAATCGAACAAGGAATTTAACTGAACACGAGGTAGTGCGAGCCTCAGTTTTATTGGACGCGGGATATTGTCAGAGTTATGTTGCCAATTTGTTAGGCAAACATCGTTCCACAATAAGTCGTATGGTAAGACGCTTGAATGAAGTAGGAACTTATTCTAGAAGGCTAGGGCAAGGGGCGAAAACGATGCACTAGCGACCTAGATGAACGTTTTATAAGACAATATGCTTTAAGAAACAGGATTGTCACTAGTTCTATAATAAGAAACGAACTCGAAGCTGTTCGCAATGTCACAATTTCTTCTAAAACAGTTAGAAGACGGTTAAATGAAGCTAGATTAAACAGTAGGAGACCAGCCACTGCGCCCTTGCTTACTAGAGAGAACAGAGTTGCCAGGTTACGTTTTGCTCGAAATCACGAAAACTGGTCTGTGGATGATTGGAAACAAGTTTTCTTCACAGATGAAACTAGGGTTAGCCTAAAACATCCAGATGGTCGTGAGCGAGTATGGCGAAGACCAAGAGAGAGGTTTGCTCCTTGCAATATCTCTGCAAGGATTCCATTCGGCGGTGGCTCTGTTATGTTCTGGGGTGGCATCTGCTTTGATGCTCGTACAGAGTTAGTTCCTGTCCGTACGAGATCCATGAATGCTGATTACTATCTTGAGAATATTGTAATAGAACATGTGATGCCTTTCGGTCATTTTATGGGGCCCCAATTTTCTGTTTATGCAAGACAACGCTCGACCTCACGTAGCTAGGGAGGTACTCGATTATCTTAATCAAGTTGATATACCGATTATGCAATGGCCACCAAAAAGCCCGGATCTGAATCCGAAATAGAACATGTATGGGATCACCTTAAGAAAAATGTGAAACGTCATATACCTGCACCTAGAAACCTGAGGGAACTTGAAAATGCAGTTATCACAGAATGGGAGCAAATTCCTCAAGATTTTATCCAAAATTTAATTAGAAGCATGCCTTGGCGCATAAACGCTGTCATCCGAAGTAGAGGAGGCAACACACGCTACTAGTGTCCCAGTTACACCATTAATTTTGCTACTAGTGTCCCAGCTTATTTTTTTTCATTATTACATAATTTCAACGATTTTGTTATTAGGTCTTAAGAATAATTTTAATTCGAATCTTATAGAGAAATTTGGTAGCTAATTCACTTTTAAAGTATCCGAATAAGTTTTTTCTAACTCTTAGTGTAACCAATGTTCATAAAAAATTATTAAAATTTATTCATTATAGAGATTTGTATGATTTAACATATTGTTGCGTTAATTTGTCCAGGAGTGTATGTTTTTTGAGCAATTTCCACAATTTAATTTGTATACTCCGGATCTATTGTCTCTATCTGTTTTAGTTTTGTTATTTTTAAGAAATTTGCCAAGTGTTTTGGATGTTTTTACATGCTGTGTTAATATTTAATTTTCTCAGGAAACTATTTAATTCAGTGTTGCATCTACCAAAGTACGTTATTGACTTTACGTTTTTATAAGGTTCTTTATTAGTCAGAAAAATTGTACTAATGGATTTTTTGTAGTTTTTTCTTGAGAATATTATCTATTATGGATGGTGAATTGTCATTATTTACTGCTAATTGTTTCATAATATTAAGTTTTTTAAATTTTTAGTTGGAACCAATACATAACAAGATAGTTTTTTTAAAATTTATTCAAAATGAGATTGAAAATAATATTGAATATATTAAATATAATGAAAACAACATTGAGCAAATGACATGTATTCTAGAGGACAATGATTTATTGTTTAACTCTATGAAGAATGGTGTAGCTGATATCTATAGACAAAATACGTAAGTGATTTACTACATTTTTTATTATTATAAGAGTATCCGTAACAGTGAATTTGTTTTCAAAATACAATCTAGTAAAAAAAAAAAATAACCGCTTAAGTGCAAGTTGGACTTGCGCAATTAAAAATTTTTGTTATATATACGAGGCTGGTTTGAAAAGTCCGTGCAAAAAATAAAAACTACTTATGTGTGTGGCGCCAACCATTTCTTCAAATTGGGGAACAAATAGTAGTCCGAGGGAGCCAAGTCTGGAGAATAAGGGGGATGTGAAACAAGTTGGAATCCTATTTCCATTAATTTTGCGACCACAACTGCTGAAGTGTGTGCTGGTGCGTTGTCGTGATGGAAAAGGACTTTCTTGTGGGCCAATCGCGGGCGTTTTTCTTGCAGCTCGGTTTTCAAACGGTCCAATAACGATGAATAATATTCACCTGTAATAGTTTTACCCTTTTCCAGATAGTCGATGAGGATTATTCCTTGCGAATCCCAAAACACAGTCGCCATAACCTTTCCGGCCGAAGGAACGGTCTTCGCCTTTTTTGGTGCAGATTCCCCCTTGGTAACCCATTGTTTAGATTGTTGTTTGATCTCAGGAGTATAGTAATGTATCCATGTTTCATCCACAGTGACGAAACGACGCTTAAAGTCCTCCGGATTCTTCTGGAACAGCTGCAAACCACACTTGCAACACGATTCCGTTTTTGGTCAAGCGTGAGCAATCGCGGCACCCATCTTGCGGATAGCTTTCTCATGTCCAAATGTTTATGCAAAATATTATGTACCCGTTCAGTCGAGATGCCCACAGCACTAGCAATCTCACGCACCTTAACTCTTCTGTCATCCATCAATTTGATTTGATCAATGATTTCTGGAGTCGTAACCTCCACAGGCCGTCCAGAACGTTCAGCGTCACTTGTGCCCATATGGCCAGTCCGAAAATTTTGAAACCACTTTTAAACTGTTCTAATTGAAGGTGCAGAGTCACCATAATGTTTATCAAGCTTCTCTTTAGTCTCCTGAGGCGTTTTGCCTTTCATAAAGTAATGTTTAATCACCACACGAAATTCTTTTTCGTCCATTTCTTGAAAATCACTCTGTGCCAGACACAAAGAAATAGACCAATATGGCTGAAACTTGCTGTGCGTTCATTCAAGAGATGCTACTAACTAAACATGACCTCGATACGCGCCGGTGGTGCCATCTCTCGGACTTTGCACGGACTTTTCAAACCAGCCTCGTATATATATATATATATATATATATATATATATATATATATATATATATATATATATATATATATATATATATCAAGGATTTTCTACAGCTGACGCTGTCTTCCTTCTCTCAGCCTTTGATTCCATCCGTTTCTATCTTCCCAGTCTCCATCTGTTAGACCCCTGTCCTCCACAGCCTCGTCCACATCATCTCTCCACGATCGTCTGGCTCTTCCTCTTTTTCTTCTCCCTATAGGGCTCCACTTCGTTATTTTCTTTATCCACCTATTATCTTCGCTCCGTCTTATGTGTCCATACCATTTTAATTATTTTTCTTCAATGGTGTTTATTGCGTTCTCTTTGATGTTCATTCTGCTTCTCATTTCTTCATTTGTTATTCTCTCCATACGTGTCACTCTACAACATCTTCTCCAATACTCCATCTCTACCGCGTTAATTTTAGATTTATTTCTTTTGTTTCTGACTCGTATGTCATTATGCTTTGTATTATTGATTTGTATATGCGTGTTTTGTTTCTCTTTGTAATGTGCTTGTCCCACAGGATCGAATTTAATTGTCTTATGCATGTCCGCGTTTATCCTAATCTAGCTTTAATCTCTTCTTCTGATGTTGCGTTTTTTGAAATGATGGCTCCTAAATATTTAAATCTATCGGTTCCTTTGATTATTGTTTCTTTATCGACTTCTAGATTCTCCACGTTTCCCCCCTTTGTTGTTAGATATTCCGTTTTATCAAAGTTTATTGCTAATCCTAGTTTAGTGTATTCTTCTTTCAGTTTTTCTTACCATATAACTGAGGTCTTCCTCATCTTGCGTTATGATTACTTGGTCGTCTGCGAAACTTAGAGTATATACGAGTAAATAATCTTCTCGTATTAGAACTCCCACTCCACTACATTTTTAATGTTGTTTGTTCGAGGTATATTTTGAATAGTGTGGGGGATGTAGAGCATCCTTGTAATAGGCCTTTTGGTGTTTTGAGTCTCTTTCCTATTTTATGTCCTATTTTTATGTTCACTATGTTGTTTTCGTAGAGAGCTTTTACTGCGTATATTAGTTCTTTGTCAATGCCTATTTCTTTCATTGCGTTCCATAATCTTTGTCTTGGTACTGAGTCATAGGCCTTTCTTATGTCTATGAAGGCCAAATGAATTTCTCTATTCTTTACCATTTTTTTTTTTCTTTTTTTTGCCGATTTTTTTTTGTTACGGAGGTATAAAATGATCAGTGACTTCACAAAACACACCCCAAATGAGTTTTCAACAAAGCTTGTTTCCGATCTTTTTTGAAAAGTGATGACATTTTGGTTTTTTTTATACATACATACATACATAATCCTTCCTCTTCTACCTTACGGTGTCGAGGTAGTGGAGCAGGTAATGCGTCGCCACTCCTTTCGGTCCTCTGCCATTTTCTCCGCCTGTTTCCAGGTAATGTTCTTTTCTTTCAAGATTTTTTCCACACCATCATTTCACGTTCTTGTTGGCCTACCTCTTTTACGCTTCTTTTCCACTGCCACTTGCCATATTTTCTTTACCATTCTACAGTTGCTCATTCGCACCATGTGCCCGAACCACGTTAACTGTTTTCTCCCCAAAGTTGTTATCACGGAATTTACATTACACCTTTCGCGTACTATAGTGTTTCTGATGCGGACTCGTCTCGTCTCTCCGATAGCCGCCCTCAAAAAGCGCATTTCACACGCCTGGATTCTACTTCGGTTTCGCTCATCCAAACTACAAGTCTCACCCCCAGACAGCAGCACCGGGATGTACACCGTATTGAACACCCTTATTTTAGTATTCAGACTAACTTCTCTTTTTTTAATGAATGATTTGTTCAATGCGTAGAATAACTTAGTTGCCCCGGACACTCTACTATCCACTTCAGTATCAAGCTTTCCACATGCACTCAAAAAGGTAGGTTAGGTACCTGGGACCTAAAATTCTCAACCTGCTTAATTTTCACATCATTCATGGTGATTTCGGCTTCCCTCGGTGTTCTAGCGATCATTATCAGCTCAGTCTTGGCCGTATTCACTTTCATTCCATATTTTACAAAGATATCATTCATACATTCAGGTTTGTCTGCATGTCCTTTTCCTAACCTGTGACAATGACCAGTCATCTGCAATACAAATATATATATATATATATATATATATATATATATATATATATATATATATATATATATATATATAATTGTAGTAGTTATATCAAGGTTTCTTTTTAAAATGTGAGTTACATAAAATTATTGTTTTTCTAGTTACAAATTGGCTGATAATATTACATCATCCATGAACAGTATGCAGTTATTATTAGATCAAATTAACGAATATACACAGACAACTAGCTTCAGTTCTGATGTAAGTATTCAATTTATAACTACTGCCGATTGGACACATATTTAGGTAATATCTAACGAGATAATTGTAGATTCTTGAGGGATTTTTAAGCCACTTATTCCGCAATTTTTTTTTTTTTTCTTTTTATGGGTCTAGCACACGTGCTTCAGGGAAGTCCCTAAAGCGCTCCAGGAGCGGCACGAGGGCGGAAAAAGCGATTCACGTTGTTCTTGAATCGCTGTAAATTGTACTCGGTGGGAAACACAGCGCTGGGCAAATTATTCCAAAGGGATGACGTTCTCCATATAAAAGATTGCTTGAAAAGCGTTGTACGCGGAGTAACAAGCTGAACCTCATACGGATGCGAAGCACCAGCGCGACGTGTATTTCTAACATGCACCGCTTTGGGAGGAATTAAGCGGGCTACATCCTTCGAACACTTTCCATGAAAATACTTGTAGAACAGACTTAAGTCGCCAACCGTTCTTCGATGTTCCAGCGAATCAAGGCCACCGGTCAATTCCGGGTCCCCAATCAGACGGACCGCTCTTCTCTGAACAGAATCCAACAAATGCAGTGTATGTTTGGGAGCGGAGCCCCAAACATGGGAGCAGTATTCCATAGTTGGTCGAATTTGGGCTTTGTAAAGAATTAACAGTTGCTGTGGGGTGTAAAGCTTTCTGGTTCTAAATAATATTCCCAACTTTTGAGAAGCTCTCCTTGCTATGCCTGCAACATGTTCATGCCAAGACATATTTGCTCCCAAACTAACGCCCAACAAATTGAGCGACGATGCTAGGGGAATGGAGTGCCTCGACATAACTAAGTCGGGTTCAGCAACGTTAACTTTTTTAGAAAAAAACTGCCGCTTTGGTTTTTGTAGTGTTAAATTCCACTTGGTTACTGTCACCCCAAGATAGAATTTCTTCCAGGTCTTTGTTAAGTTTGAACGACCTCCTGCTGTCTGCGGATACTCGCCTGAGCAGCCGATGTCCGAGCGTTCAAGGTGAATGAAGAGACAAGCGTACTGTCATCTGCAAAGCTATAGACTGGATTCCCGGTCTTTTCCAGCAGATCGTTAATGTAAATGAGAAAGAGAGTAGGAGACAGTATGGAGCCCTGGGGCACACCGGCGTTGATAGTGAGGGTGTTAGAAAGAAATCCGTCGACCGCCACTCGTAAAGAACGCTCTCTGAGGAAACATGAGAGCCACAAACAGAACCTTTCAGACATACCATAAGAGCGTAACTTAGCCAACAGTCCATCGTGCCAAACACGGTCGAATGCCTTGGATATGTCAAGAGCAACCGCTCGAGATTCTCCAAAATGTTCAATTGCGTTGTTCCAAACATGCGTTACATAAGTCAGAAGATCTCCTGTTGATCTATGTTTACGAAAACCATATTGGTGATCGCTAATAATATTGAATCGTTCAAGATATTTTAGAAGATGCTCATTGATAACCTTTTCCATGACTTTCGATATTATTGAAAGCAGTGCGACTGGTCGGTAGTTATTTGGCAAGGTCTTCTTACCTTTTTTAGGTATCGGCTGAACCGTGGCACACTTCCAGCAGGACGGAAATATTCCCTTTCTGTAGGATAGGTTAAAAAGTCTACAGAAAACTGGTGTTAGCTCCCTTGCACAGTTTTTGAGAACTATGGCAGGTATTCCGTCAGCGCCAGAAGCCTTCTTGGTGTCTAGCTTCATTAAAATACGCTTTATGATGCGCTGTCTGAAGACAACATCGGGCATCCTTGACTGCAATATGGGAATAGTAGGTGGTGTTTTTCCTTGAAATCGACAGTAGAATGTGAAGCAAAGAGTTCAGCCAACAAGTTCGCTCTCTCAACAGGTGTGGTTGCAATGGAATTATCTAGCCGTGTGAGTGGTGGTATGGTGGATTTGGTAAAATTTTGACTAACTGCCTTAGCGACTGCCCAAAAAGACCTGGAATTGTTGGGACAAGCGAGAACTTTGTTTCTAATTCGTTGATTGTGTGCCTCCTTGGTTTCGTCGATAATTCCCTTGCATCTGTTCCGGGCATGAACAAAGATGTTACGATTTACGGTGTTAGGATTTTCACGCCATTGTCGATAGGCAATATGTTTAGAAGCAACAGCTTCTTTGCATTTTCGATCGAACCAAGGCTTGCCGTTGGAGGAGCATTTCTTCGAAAAAGGGATGTAAGAAATTTGTTAGTGTAGCTAGGAGTAAGTACTTATTTTGCTTTACTGGAAAAAAAAAATTGTACAATTTTTAAGGGAATAAGTGTACACACAATTTTTTTTTTCTTGACAACGGTATATATTAACATTTAATGTTAGGTCAGATTATATGCTAAATTATATATTTGTGACAAATCGAAGAATAGTTTTTTGTTTGCAAATTTGCTTTTTTCATAAATGTTACTAATAATAGTTGTGAACTAGCGTTATCATAATAATAAAGAACTTTGTACCAAGAAAATAATAAGTAAATTAATATATAAAATATATATAAAAAATAAAAATCACATATTTATAAATTTTACAGTTTAGAAAGACAATTTTTAATGCTAGATTGCACACCCACCTCTTTTGTAAGGACCCGCTAAGTATTGTGGCCCCTCCTTTTCTTTTAATTTCTGAGAATGGATTGAGTGGATGTTAATACTAAAAGAACTAAAGAAATTAGACATACACCAGCTCAGTTTTTCTTGGTAGAGTAATATGGGTAAGAGATAATTTTTGTACGTCTTTTGGAAATAGTCTCTATAGTTGTTTAAAATTTTTGGTTGTACAAATTTTGGGCACCATTCATTTTTAAAATAAAAAGAATATAACTTCAGCTAAAAAAATGAAAAAAACACTGAAGGGTTATGTAGTTGTTAAGAATGATTTTGATATGGTACAACCTTTGCGTCCTGAAAAGTGAAACAGGTGATTCAGTGAAACGCTAGCCTTAAATAAGGAAAAAAGGTTTATTAATGACAAAATTAAAAGTTCTAACTTCGCTACACTACTATTACTCTTATTACTAAATAAAAAATCCCTTAGTCTAGTAGGTGGTATTATTAAATAGAGTCTTTAAATCAGGATTTTTAACTAAAGCTTTGTTAAACACGATGTTGAAGGTTCGCGAGATTCACTTTACGAGTTACCAGTTCGGTGCGATGTAAAACGCACGTGTCAGCGGGAAAACAGCTCTACGGATTGATATATTGATGACTTACGGTTTTCCTATGAGTTTTTGGCTGTCCGGGTGAGATATTCATAACACTGATGTCTCCACCTTGACTACCCCAATTCCCTTTGAGCTTCTAAATTTTTCTTGACCCCTAAAGGTCTGGGAATAAGCAGGATATTTCAAGGAAAAGGCCTTGAACACTCAAACCGTTTTTGCACTACTACATCACTAATATATCAGTACGGCAACTTAATAAAAAAAGCCTACTGGGGGCTTACCGAAGAAAAAGCTCTTACTTTGGCTTTACAAAATATATGCCCTACTTCATCTCGGCTGACCTAGATCCTTGCCATCCGGACCCTTAAATATCTTTCTCCCTTCCGTAAAATCACGTCTTCAAGATGGCTACTTCCCGGATACAAATATCTAGCCAATCGATGCATTAGAAGCGAATTAAATAAATCCAGTAGATAACCCGCAATGCACACTGTAATATAAACGGCTCAAAAATTAGAGTTAACTACACTGCTTAAAAGTTAGTAATCACTGCAATAAATATATAATGGAAAAAAAAAAATATAAATTAGAGGGAGAGAAAACAGTGACGTAACATGATCCTAAAATCTAGGAAAAAATGAATGTTACAGTATATCATCCAATAAGAGAAATAATTTTACTGTTATGCAACCCCGTAATCATATAAATTTCTAAACATTTCAGTTATTTGATGACGATAAAATTTTGTATAGGTATCTCGGCCAGTTGAGCATGAAGCGTCCATAAAAATCTTGTCATAAATTCTATTAAAATTCAGCGGCTATATATATATATATATATATATATATATATATATATATATATATATATATATATATATATATATATATATATATATGTATATATATATATGTATATATATATATATATATATATATATATATATATATATATATATATATATATATATATATTCTTCTTCTTCCTTCAGCCGTTCTCTACCCACTGTCGGGTATAGGCCTCTCTCAAATCTTTCCATTTTTCTCTATGTTGTGCTTGTTGATACCAGTTAAGTCCACCGACTCTCTTCAGATCGTCGCTCCATCTCTGTTGGGGCCTTCCTATGCTTCGCTTTTCACCCCATGGTCTCCACCTAGTGATCTTGCCACTCCACTTATACGTCGCTCTCGCTACATGGCCGGCCCAGCTCCATTTCAGAGATGTTATCCGTTTGGTGATATCATCGACCTTTGTTTGTTGTCTAATCCATTTATTAGTTTTCTTGTCCTTCAAAGTAACACTCAACATCTTCCTTTCCATTGCTCGTTGGTGGACTTGTAGTTTTTCTATTGTTCTTTTAGTTAAAACCCATGTCTCGGCTCCATACGTTGTAGCTGGCAAGATACATTGATTATAAAATTGGGTTTTTGATCTTTGAGGAATGTTCATATTCAGTACATATTTCAATTTTCCATATGCTGCCCATCCCATACGTATCCTTCTTTCTATTTCAAGCTGCTGGTTTTCCTTTCCTATCGTTATTATTTGGCCCAGATAGATGTATGTGTTTACTTTTTTTATTGTTGAATGTTCAATCACTATATTTTCATCATTGATGTATTCGTTACTCATGTACTTTGTCTTGGAGAAATTTATGTCAAGTCCCACTTTTCTTGCTTGGTGGTGGAGATCAGTGATCATCTGGATCATTTCATTCTTATTGTTTGCTATAATTACAATGTCATCTGCGAATCTCAGGTTGTTTAGCCGATCACCAGCTATCAGAAGGCCATTTTCATCCCAATTCAGTTCTTTGAATACATCTTCTAAGATCATTGTAAATAACTTAGGCGATATTACATCGCCCTGCCTTACTCCTCTGTTCACTGGGACCTTGTTTGTCAGTTCTTGGTTTACCATAACTTTGAGTGTTGCTCGTTCATATATTCTGGCTATCAGTTCGCTGTATCTGTGGTCTATACGAGCATTTCTAAGAGCTCTTATAAGCGCCCATTTTTCCACTGTGTCAAAAGCCTTGCGAAAATCTACAAATGTGAGCCACATTGGTATATTATATTCGGTGGCCTTCTCGATTAGTATTCTCAATGTGTGCAAGTGTTCAATCGTACTGAAGCCTGATCTGAATCCAGCCTGTTCTATCGGTTGGTATAATTCCATTTTGTGTTCCAGTCTGTTTGTTATGATTCGTGAGAACAGCTTGTAAACTTGGGAAAGTAAACTAATTGGCCGGTAGTTTTCTAGGTTCTTTCTCGGGGTCACCTTTTTTTGTATATTAAGATGACTATAGCGTTTTCCCAGTCTTCTGGTATATTTCCACATTTGAGGCATTCATTAAAAAGATCTTTTAATTCATTCATTGGGGCTTCACCTCCGCATTTTAGCATTTCAGGTATAATATTATCCTCTCCAGCCGCTCTTCCACTTTTCATCTGTTGTAAGGCTTTCCTAACTTCATCCATTTCTATGTCAGGAATTTCTTCTGAGTTGACATTAATTACTCTTTTGTCTGTTGATGAGTTGTCCTTTTCAACTACTACATTTTGGACTTTTGAACTGTAGAGGTCTTGATAGAAAGTTGTAATTCTGTTTCGGATATTTTTCTTGTCATTGATTATGTTTCCTTCTTGGTCCTTCAATTTAATTATCTCACTTTTACAGGCGTTTGCTCTTCTAAAAACTTTTAATCCTTTGTTTTTCTCTATAAGATCTTTAACCATGTTTTCCTTGTATTTGTTTATGTCTTGTTTAACCGCTTTTCGTACTGTCTTATTCAGTTCTGCATATTCGACAGTTAATCTCTTTCCTTCGTGTATCAGTTGTCTTCGTTGTTCCAACATTCTTTTTGTTTCTTCACTAAGCTTGTTATTCTTTCGCCTAGTAGGTTGGGGAGATATTTTTTCTGCGGTGGTCTTGAGTGTTTCAATTATTTTTCTGTTTCTTTCATCTAAACTTGCTCCTGTAGTTAATGTGTTGTTATTAAGGTTGGCTGTAATCTGTTTTTGGTATTGTTCTACGTTTTCTTTTAGTGTTTGTCTATCGGTTTTATTTGTTTTCTTGTTGTGTAAACGTTTTCGTTCGAGTCTTTTGTTAAAAAACACCTTTGCTCTGACCAGCCTATGATCACTACCCGTTGCAAATCTGTTTAGGACCTTCACGTCTGTTACTATGTTCTTATGTGTTGTTAGTGCATAATCAATTTCATTTCTTGTCTCACCATCAGGACTAATCCATGTCCATTTTCTCTTCTCCTTTTTCTGAAAGAAGGTGTTCATGTTATAGAGTTTCTCCCTTTCCAGAAATGTCATCAGCATATGTCCTCTGTTGTTCCTCTCTCCAAGGCCAAAATTTCCTATATAACTCTCTGTATCTTCTGCTTTCTTTCCTATCTTGGCGTTAAAGTCTCCTATTACCAATGTATACTTTGTTCTGTGTTCGTGAAGCGCCTCAGATATTTCCTCATAGAATTCTTCTGCTTCTTGATCTTCATGGCTTGTCGTAGGAGCATAGACCTGTATTACTTTTACTGTTAAGGTGTTGTTCAATCTTATTGTTATGTATATAACTCTATTAGATATCGCTTGGAATTTCTCAGTATATGGTATTAGCCTTCTGTGTATCAATAATCCAGTTCCTCCATTACTGTTGTCTTCGTAGCCTTTGTTGAAGAGCAAGTGTCCCGTAGGTAACTTCAGGCAGTATTCTCCTCTTCTTCTTGTTTCTGAAATTCCCAGTATGTCCCATTTAATATTTTTAAGCTCATGGTCCAGTTCTTCTAATCTTTCCTCACTTCCAATTGTTCTCGCATTATAGGTCGCTATGTATAGTCGGCAGCCTGGTCCAACCCAGAGATTCTTAGCACCCCCTGTTCGAGCCCTGTTCTGACCGCTGCCTTGTCGGGTGGTTACTCAAACTGCTGGGGACTGGGGGCCTTCTATAAGGTTTTCGTTCCATAGATTTATGAGAGGTTTTGGCCATAAAACACCACGTGGGTCTTGGTGAGTGGAAAAAAAATAGGATTTGGGAAGGGAACTGATAATATGGAGATAAGGTTGGGACATGATTCCCCTCCAACAAAGGCGGGAAGGAGAATCAAGGCTCGCGTGGGCAGGGTTGCTTTCCTGAAGTAGGTCTGTCTCCCACTGGGATCATGAAGAGAGTACCTACCCCGCTACCCATATATATATATATATATATATATATATATATATATATATATATATATATATATATATATATTTATATATACACAGTGTGTCCCAAAGTTTTTACAAATGGAGAAAAAGTTTATCTTACATATTACAAAAAAAATTATTCTTGATAAAAAGTTGTACATCACATGGAAATCCATGATCAAGCATCAAAAGTTTAAAATATTTGATGGTATATAGGAAAAATAAAAAATAATGATTTATAATAAAGAGTAAAGTGTGTTTAAAATTAAATTCGGAGCAAAATATTAATTGAAAATTTAATTGAAAAATAATTGAAAATTATGCTCACGGTTAGATTTGTGGCCTTCCTAGTTATAAGTTCAAATAACCGGTCAAGTGCAAGTTGAACTTGCGCAATTAGTGTTCCGTACGTTGACTGCTTTTAAAATAAAAAAATTTGTTACAGAGGGTATAAAATGATCAGTGACTTCACAAAACACACCCCGAATGAGTTTTCAACAAAGTTTGTTTCCAATCTTTACTGAAATCTGATGACCTTGAAATTTTTGTTTTTTTTATATACCAGATAAATTATTCAAGGAAATGCACTCGTGATAATTTTCGTTCAATCTACACCCCGTGGAGAATATTCCAGAATTTTTTCAAAATTTTTTGATAAGTACTTTTCGAGATAAGGCAATAGCGATTTTTTCGTGAATTTTTAAAAATAATACCAAGAAAACTGCGCGCAGGTATTACATTATATATATATATATATATATATATATATATATATATATATATATATATATATATATATATATATATATATATATTACTCGTGTTTTCACAATCTTTCATTCGACACCACACTTGATGACCTAGTAAAAAGTTTTTCTTTCACTTCCGATTTCACCCCCCAAAACTAACCCCTTAAGTCAAAATTTAACTCTCAAAACTATATGGCTCTGATGAGGCCATCAATTTCTATATTATTACCAAATTTCAACTTTCTATGTCAAATAGTTTCGGAGAAAATCGGGTGTGACAGACAGACAGGCAGACAGATAGACACCGAAGTGATCTTATAAGTGTTCCGTACGGAACACTAAAAAACTCCAGTAAACACATCAGTAATTGTTGGATTATTTATTGAATAAAAGAAAACGAAATCACTACAAATTTTAGGCTGAAAATAAATGACCATATCTTTGGAAATACCTAATGATTATCAATAAACTTCAAAGCTAACGTCAGTCTGTATTTGCAATAATTAGAAATGCCAGTAAAATTGAGTGTTAAAGATAAAATTGAAATTGTTGTCATAGTTGGAGATAATTATAAAACTTTTAGAGAAGCAGCAGAAATCTTTAATAATAGACACCCTGATAAACCTGTACACTGCGCAACTGTAGGATATCTAATAAAAAATTCAAGATTTATGGAAGTGTTGAAAATAAACTTAAAAAGAAACATCGAGTATGGGTTTCAAATGAAGATAATCAAAATCAAGTAATGCTGTCGGTAGTCGAAAAGCCAAAAAATTCACTTCGGAAAAGATCAGCTTTATTGAATATGACTAAAACTACAGTTGCGAGAATTTAGGGATCAAAAAATTTAAACCATATAAACCTCAATTTACTCATACTTTAAAAGCAGGACATTGTGAACGAAGATTTGAATTTCGTGCGCTTGGTTTCAAGGAGAGTTGGAAGATAACAGGTTTATGACAAGACAAATACTTTTCTCTGACGAAGCGACATTTATGTCTAATGGGACAGTAAGTTCTCAAAACTATTGCTGGTGAAGCGATGTTAATTCTAACTTCAATATCCAAACTCGAGATCAATTCTCGTTTAAAACCAATGTATGGCGTGAAATTTTTAAAGATAGAATAGTTAGACATTCTTTTTTCGAAATAATTTGAATGCTAAACGTTACCTAGAATACTACTCAGTATATATCACCACTACACCAAACACTTTATTTTTGCACTCGACGCGCGATGATTGATCATCGCTCCTGATGAAGCTAACATGGTTAGCGAAACGCGCGTCGAGTGCAAAAATAAAGTGTTTGGTGTAGTGGTGATATATACTGAGTAGTATCATTGTGCCAAAGATTCCACATTTCCAACTTAGTTACCTAGAATTTTTAAATAATGAGTTCCCTGAGTTTCTTAATCGCCCACTAATAATTGAAAGGCAACGTATATGGTACTAACATGATGGTGCGTCATGTCACACACCTTACGAGAAATGTTTAAGATTATCTCCTTCACATTTTTAACGGTAGAGTAATATGGAAGTATGTGCAGTTTACTTGGCCCCCCAAGGGCTCCGGATATCACCCCTCTAGACTTTTGTTTATGGGGCTACTTAAGATGTTGATCATCTTGAGAGAGTCATTAGGGAAACATGTGAAGCTATAACTCCTGATGTAATTAGAGATGTAATAGAAGATTTTTCTCGAAGAACAATCACCTGTTTAGAAAGAGACGGTGGATACATTGAAACACTTGTGCAATAAAGTTAGAATGAATCCATATGTTTAGTTGTTATGTTATGTACGTAGTAATTAAGTAATGTTGCAATTTCAAAATAAAACGATACTAGGACAATTTATGATGGATATAATTGTTGCAAAGCAATTAAAAAGGTTTATTAAATTTTTAACAAAAATATGATACAATCAAAATCAGTGCACTAGTTTTTTAATTAATTTCGTTGAGCATAATTTTTTAGTTCCTATTAACATTTTCAATTAATATTTTGCTCTGTATTTAAATTTAAACACACTCTTCATTATAAATCATTATTTTTTATTTTTCCTGTATATCATCAAATATTTGAAGCTTGATTCCCATGGAATATTTCTATGTGACGCAGAACTTTTTATTAAGAATAAATTTTTATAATATCTAAGATAAACTTTTTCCCCATTTATATAAAACTTTTTTGGGACCCAATGTATATATATACTTATATATATACAGTCAGTCAAAGTGAAACTCGTACACTAGCTTCAATATAATTTTATTTGTAACACAAAAAGCACACTGAAAGAATAACATTTTATCATTTAACTCCCAATTAGTATAACTAAATAACAATGCGAATAGTAAATTATTCCAAATATTTTAACAGAAAAATAAAAATATTATTTTTAAACCTCAAAATGAAACTCGTACAAATGTAAAAAAATGGCTTTCTATACTGTCTAATATTTTGTTGGTAGGCCTTTGTTTCCTATCACATCTCTTAGTCGATTGGGGACCGACCCGCACCAATTTTTCACAATATTCTGGCGATATTTTTCCCATTCTTCCTGTAATACAGCCTTGACTTGATTTTTATTAGAAATTTCATGTTTTCTGATGGCAATTTTCAAATGGCTCCATAAATTTTCAATTACATTAAAGTCTGGACTTTGTGGTGGCGTTTCGAGTACTTTTGGACAGTTGTATAAGAGCCATTGTTTAACTCGTTGTGCTTTATGCTTGGGATCATTATCCTGATAAAATTTGAATGATCCCTGCAATCCAAACTTTTCCGCGCTTTGCTTTAAATTTTGCTTCAATATGTCCAAATACATATTTTGATCCATTATACCCTCTATAAAATGTAAGTTTCCTGGGCCTTTGGCAGACATACACCCCCACACCATAACGGATCCTCCTCCATGCTTAACTGTCGCTCTTAGATTTTTTTCTTTTAGTGCTTCATTTGCCCTTCTCCATACTCTTAGCTGCCCATCCGATCCCCAAATGTTAAACTTACTCTCATCAGTGAAAATAACTTCTTTCCAGAATTCAAAATCCTTTTCACGGTATTCTTCAGCAAACTGTAGTATTTTAACTTTATTTACTTTACTAATAAATGGCTTTTTTCTAGCAACCCTGCTATTTAATTTATGTTTTTTTGAAAGATTTCTAATTGTTTGTGGATTAACACTTTTATGCAAATATTTTTCAGCTTCCTTTGCTAGCTTAGGAGCAGAAATTTTTGGATCTTCTTCCACTTTTCGCAAAATCCATCGTTCGTCGTAATAATTAAAAAATTTTCTGGGACTTTTCCTAACTTTATTTTTTATTCTATTTTCATTTTTGTAGCGGTCTACAATGCTTTGAACTGTTTGTATGACTTCGGTTCACAATCTTGCCGATTTGACGGTAGGACTTACCCATCTGAAAATGATGGATTATCAATTCCCTTTCGGCAACGTAAGTTTGTCCTCGTTGCCGTCCCATATTTTAAAAACAAAATTAAACGACAGTAAATGTTTGAAACTATCACCAGACACTATAATTTTAGAATAAATTTGTTTCAAGGTATTTTTACAACAATTAGATACTAACTGTACGAGTTTAATTTTGGCGTTCTAAATGCAAATTTATAAGAATTTGTTTACATTCCAAATTTTTTTTAGATCACTATATGCTGAGGAATTTGTACTAATACGCAGGTCACACAAAATGTATTTGCTGTTGTTTATTTTACACTGAGATAAAAATATTTAAAATTTTTATAGTGTACGAGTTTCACTTTGACTGACTGTATATATATATATATATATATATATATATATATATATATATATATATATATATATATATATATATATATAAGTTCTAAATTTTATCGTGAACAGCACGTTTCCTTAGTTGCTCTGTCGGAAACTTCAATAAGTTCGGAAGTAGTGCCTGTAGATTCGCGTAAATGTGCTGGTAGATAGACCTTGTGTTTGTCCACATATGTGCTAAGTTTTAGTGTAATTGGTCCATAAACAAAATAATTACAATTAATTTAGTGTCAAACAATAGACAACAATAGTTCTGTTATCAGTTTAATCCCAACAATAACAATAGGCAGCAAAAAATAACTACTTTTAGATATATATTAATAGTGGCAAGTTAAAACTTTTAAAGCCCATACATTTTACTACTGTGCCTTGTGAACTTTAAAATGTTATAAATGTAATTATCTATTTAGTGATTTAATTGGACCAACATGGCTAACATATGTAATCATTGTGAAACAGCTATTAGCCGTATCAAGCCCAGTATTTCTTGTCGTGGTTTTTGCCAAAATTCTTATCACGTCGGATGTGTTGGTGTTCCGGCTGAAATCTTAAGGCATATAAAAACGCCCGGTTTATTTTGGTACTGTCCTGACTGCACGAAGCAGAAAGATAATTTTGAAACTGTACTTATGGATAGAATTAGTAACAAAATGGACACGTTAGTCACTGATGTTCTTCAAGTGTTTTCTGATGTTAAATCTAACTTAATTGAGAAGGTGGAGAACTCTCTTTCTGCCGTGCCTGCTTTAGAGTGTCGTTCTGAAGGTAAAAGCTATGCTGGCGCTGTTAAGCGTAAAGCCATGGTTTCCATTAGGCCCAAGGCAGCCGGTCAATCAAACAGTGAAACCAAATCTAAGGTTAAACAAAATATTGACTTTGTTGATGCAAATATTCGAATGTCGAGAGTTAAAAACATTAATGATGGAGGTATTTTGATTGAGTGTGATGGTGCAAACGATGCTGAAAAATTTAAAAATCTTGCAAATAATGCTCTAGCTGATGAATATGAGATTAGGGAAGTGAGGAGTTCAAATCCGAGATTAAAGTTGGTTGGTATTGGCGAAGAAATGAGCCCTGAGGAATTGCTTGCCAAACTTAAACTACAAAATGACGTTTTTGATATTTCGAGTTAATGTAAAGTATTAAAAGTATGGCCTACTAGAAAGCGGAGCGATGTTTATCAAGCAATCTTGTCTGTTGATTCCTTTTTATATTGTAAAATTCTAAGTAGTGGTCGGTTGCTTGTGGATTATGACTCATGTATTGTCTATGATGCTTTAAAATTCTGTTATAAATGTAGTGGTTTGAATCATTTTTCAAAAAATTGTAAATCCACAGTTGAATACTGCCCTAATTGTTCTCTAAATCACAGTATTTCTAAATGTAAATCTGATCATTTTAAATGTATTAACTGTGTTAATGCAAAAGTTGAAACAGATATTAACCATGCAGCGTGGAATGCAGTTAAATGCCCTATTTATAAAACTAAGTTGGATGTTTTTAAAACATCTCTTGCATCTAAAATATAGCAATCAAGTGATGGCTTGCGGTTGAGAGCATTAGGGGCGGGGGCGGAAACTTAAAGAATTTTCTATTTATTATCAGAATGTACGTGGTTTTGAAAACTAAAACACATGACCTTCTTAATGCTTCCTATCTTTGTTCCTACGATCTTATAGCACTTACTGAAACTTGGCTCGACTCTAGTGTCTTTGATGCCGAGTTGTTTAGTAGTCAGTACAATATCTTTAGGGCTGATCGTAATTTTGCTTTAACGAATACTACGAGGGGTGGTGGCGTACTGCTTGCTTTGAGCAAGACCTTCAATGCAACTAAAATTGAATTTCATTCTTCGCTTCCTAATGTTGGTATGATCGCCATAAGATTGGAATTGTCCCATCGTGCAGTTGGCATTCTTCTGATTTATGTCCCACCTAACAGTAATACTGTTACCTATGACACTCTATTTGAAGAAATGTTGGACTCTGGTTATTTTACTAATGAAGACGATTTGCTAGTCTTGGGGGACTTTAATCTTCCTACTTATGCAAATTATGTTATGGATGCCTCTTATAGTGACAACCAAATTTCTTCTTTACTTGAATTATGCGAGTTTTTATCTTTAAATCAATATAATCGTAATTATAACGAAAATAATCGTCTGTTAGATCTTGTATTTTAGTAGAACTCCACTTAATGTATATAGTGCGGATCATCCTTTGATACCATTGGATCTTCATCACCCTGCCTTACAGATGTCAATTCTGGTTGAGCATATTCATGATAAATTTTCCCCTTTTTCAGACTCGAAGGTACAACTTTCGAAGAGCGAATTACCCATCCCTTTACAAACGACATTCTACAAACCGATTTTTCATTCTTGGGGCCCTTCAATAATATTGATAACGCTTGCGACCAATTCTATGTCGTACTGAATTCAGTTATCTCCAACAATGTTCCTATTATTCGCCCTAAGACCCTCAAATATCCTAAATGGTACGATAATTCGATAATACGTAAAATCAAAAAAAAGAATCAAGCCTGGAAAAGGTATAGACGTACTAGAAATATTTGTGACCTAGTCGAATTTAAACGTCTTCGTAGAGAGATCAAGATCGAGGTTCGGATTGCTTATAGAAATTATGTTACTGAGGCGGAAAGGGACTTCTCTATCAACCCAAATAAATTTTGGTCTTTTCTAAACGAGAAAAGGAGGACAACTAGTATTCCCATCAACATGTATTTTGAAAACGAATTGCTTACGGCTCCTCAGGAGATAGTGAATTTGTTTGCTAAGTTCTTCCAATCGGCATATGTTGATTCCTCTATGTTTCGGAACAACCCCCCTGATAACTGCTCACGTCCCTCTCTTTCATCTCTAATTGTTAACACCATAGAGGAAAGGAACGTGATCAGTGCCTTAAAGAAACTTAAACCTAAATCGACCGCTGGAACCGATGGTCTACCAGCTTTTTTTATTCGGGATTGCGCAGCTGTGTTGTCCAAGCCTCTCACGTTTCTTTTCAATCTGTGTTTAAACTCATCCTCCTTTCCCCAAATCTGGAAGAAGTCTAAAATATGTCTCGTATTCAAAAAGGGTGATAAGAGCCACATTGAAAATTACAGACCTGTGGTAATATTGAACAACTTTTCAAAGGTTTTCGAAATTGTGCTATATCACATTATATTTAATCATGTTAAACTTTTCATAACTGAAAGCCAACATGGATTCTTTCCAGGGCGTTCAACCATTACCAATTTAGTTACAATTACTCAATTTATTTCGGAAAGTATGGACAATTTATACAGACTTCTCAAAGGCTTTTGACCGGCTTGACCATGGTATTTTGCTTGAAAAACTCTCAAACTGTGGAGTTAATGGCAATTTATTAAACCTGCTGAAATCTTATTTAATTGGTCGTCAACTGATAGTAAATTATCGTGGTTTTGAGTCGGTCATTATTAATGCTACCTCTGGTGTTCCTCAAGGGTCTGTCCTAGGACCGTTATTGTTTAACATATTTATAAATGACATCACCCGAGGCCTTACCTCGTCCTCTTTGCTTTATGCTGACTATCTGAAAATATACCGATGCATAGACTCTCTCCATGATTGTGTAACTCTTCAGGATGATCTAGATACTTTAAATCGTTGGTGTATTCGTAATAACTTATATTTGAACACAAAGAAATGTTTTTCTATGTCTTTCACTCGAAAGAAATTACCAGTAAATTTTTTATATAATTTAAATCATAATGATCTTGAAAAATGTTATCGTTTCAAAGATCTTGGTGTAATGTTTGATACTAAACTCAGTTTTGTAGATCATATAAATGAGATCATTGCTTCTTCTTATAGGTGTATGGGTTTCATTATGAGGAATTCTAGAGACCTTTCAAACATTGAAACCCTCAACACTTTATATTTAATGCTTTGGTTCGTTCTAAACTGGAATATGGTTCAGTTATCTGGTATCCAACATATGAGATCCACAGTAATCATATTGAAAAAATCCAAAGACGATTTGTGAAGTTCCTCTGGTTTAAATTAGATGGTATTTATCCACCATTGGGTTTCCCTAATGATGTTCTATTAAGAAGATTCAATATTGTTAGCCTTTCTCGGCGTAGAGAATATGCTACAATCTTGTTTTTATATAAAATCTTGAATTGAATGCCCTTGCACCCTCTCAAGTATTAGGTTCCGTGTGCCATCTCCACACGCTCGCCTAAACCATTCCTTTTTCTACATGCCTGTTCCAAGAACAAACTTGTTGATGTACTCGCCGATATACGTTATGTGCATGAATTATGAAAGGGTGAAACATATGGTTGATATTTTTCTGTTGCAGTATGACATCTCTACGTAGGTCATGTTTAACTGTGGATTAGGTCTGTCTCTTTTTATTTTTGTTTTTCTTTAGCTTGTAGTGTAGTTATTTAGAATTATTAAAATGCTGATTTGATAAATACCTATCTATTTGTACTTGTTACATTTGAATGTTCCTATCCTATAATTGGATTGTTCTGTAGGATAGTTGTATTAAATAAATAAATAAATAAATAAATAAATATATATATATATATATATATATATATATATATATATATATATATATATATATATATATATAATATATATATATATATATATATATATATAGATAGATCGATAGATAGATAGATAGATAGATATTCATGCTAAATCACAAAAAAAAAATGTCTTACACACGTCAATAAATAATATAGTAAAAATAATATAATAAAAAATGTAGCCACTATACTAATCAAAACAATACTACAGAAATATTAATACATAAAATACCTATGTCTATGCCATTTACACTCAAGAAAGAAACAAGTCTGGGAACAAACTCCCCAAAAACAAAACTCAGAACCTAAAAGTTGTAACAAAGGTACTCGTTTATAGAGTAAAAAGCATTTTCCACCAGAATTTTTTTAACTCTTTTTTCAAATTCTTTGACTGGCAGATCTCTAATATTTTGTGGTAACACATTAAAAAATTTCATGGCCCAGTACCCAGGACCCGCTTGACATCTCTTCAGCCTCCAATATGTTGGAATTAGATTTCTCTTATGCCTGGTGTCATGGCAATGCACATCACCATGGCATTTGTAGGACTGATCATTTTGCTTTAAGAACCGGAGATTCTCAAGAATGTACTGGGAAGGAACCGTTAAAATTCTGAGCGATACAAATGACTGTCTGCAATGATCCCTGAAACCAAGTCCATCCAGTATTCTCAGTGCCCTACGCTGCAAGCTGAACACTCGATAGGTCTGTGAAGAGTGTCCCCAGACGAGAATGGAATAAGCAAGACGAGAGTGAAATACTGAGTGATAGGCATTTCGCAATGCTTGCTGAGAAACACAGTGTGCAAGATTCCGAAGTACAAAAAGATGTTTGCTCAATTCTTTACACAGCCAATCTATGTGTGCACCCCAATGCAACTTTGAATCCAAATATACACCCAAAAATCTCACCTCATCCACCCCCGCATTTAAGTCATACACCTCTCTTAAGGAAAAAACAACCCGTTTAGTTTTATCGCTATTCAAAGCCAGCCTGTTTACATTAAACCACTGTTTAGCACCCTCTTGTGCCGCCAAGGAACCTTCAAGGGATTCCTGAGTTGTATTAGCTGTGAATGCCACCGTGGTATCGTCAGCAAAGAGTGTGTACTTAGCTGCATTGTTTATATCTGGCAGTCATTAATATATATCAAAAAAAGTATTGGACCCAGCACTGAGCCTTGGGGAACTCCAATATTAATCACACTCTCTGTCGACGACACCCCAGAGACCCTCACAGTTTGGGGTTCTGTCTCTTAAGTATGATTCAATAAGTGACACGCTTTCATAGCAAAAGTTGTATCCACTGAGCTTTTGTATTAAGATTCCGTGGTTAACACAGTCAAAAGTTTTACTTAGATCACACAGAAGGACTATGTTATATTGTAGTCTGTGAAATGATTCAGTAATGTGAAAAACAAGATTCAAAACACCCAAGACCGTACTCTTATTTCTTCTAAATCCAAACCGACTTTCAGAGAAGCATCCGTTTTAATTCAAGGAAATCAACCATCTGCCCCGACATACACTTCTCGACTATTTTTGAAACAATAGGCAACAATGATACCGGTCTGTAATTCTCTGGGACATTTATATCTCCCTTCTTGAAGATAGGACACACTATAGCTTTTTTAAGGATAGATTGAAAAACATTCTCTCTGAAACATAGATTAATTAGCTTAGTAAGAGGTGATATTATTAAATTCCTTATGTACTTGATTAATTTAACGTTCAATCCAAATATGTCGCGACTATTTTTATTTTTTAGGCCATTTATTATATCACGAATTGTGTTTAATGTTACTTCAGAAAAAGAAAACTTCCTCAGAGGAACCACGTGGGTAACCAAATCAGCTGGACTTCGGTCTACAGTTGAAATATCCTTGATCAAATCATGTGCAATCTGAGAAAAAAATGTGTTGAAGGTATTGGGACTTATATTATTGGGTTCCTTGGTATTCTTCTTGATTCCCCTCTGTTTATTTATAATGTCCCACTATGCCCTCATTTGATTCCCTGAACTTTTGATAATATTTTCATTTGTCCTTATCTTTGCATTACTTATTGCAATTCTGTACTGCTTCCTGAAGTCTTTGTAAATATTAGCAATGTCAGGGTGTCTGTACTGTTTAGACAGCTCCTTTAAGAACAGAAGTTGCTCACGCATATTTTTTAAGTCTTCATTAAAACAACCAATCTTGCCCGGCTGGTCTGTTCTAATCCTATATGATTTTTCAGGAAAGGATTGTAAATATGCCTTTTCTATAACTTCAATAAAAAGATCAAACTTTGTATCAACATCTATATCTCTCACATATATATATATATATATATATATATATATATATATATATATATATATATATATATATATATATACATATTGCGACATACGATAATAAGAGTGGTTAAAAGTAGAAAAACATCAACTTATTTGTCAAGTTTTACACTTTTGTCACGTGTTATGCATATACACAATAAAGTTCAAATATCCATTTTGTACGGTATCTTCATGCAAATTTCATGCTTTTTTAGGTTGAAAAAGTGGCACAAATATTGCAGATTAATTTACATCATTTGGAAGAAATTGAAATGAGAATTCAGAAATTGAAGGACCACCTTAATGCCATAGAATTTTATAAAAATGCTGTTCTCCATTCTTTTCAAGTTAAAACTACTGAAATTATTTAAGCTTTTATTAAAATATGTATCAACATTACTGTACGCATCAATTTTATAATAAAAACATTTTTACCTGCCTGTATCTGATTACATATAAATTGCTGCCACGCGGGCGGTTGCGAGTAGGATCATATAAGCACTAGTATTTTTATATAGAGAAGAGGCTCTGGAGCCCCCAAACTTTGATGTTATGTGGTTAAAAATAACGACTCAACCAACCACAAGGTTCGTCTGTATCCTCTATCGACCACCAAGTGATACAAACTTTAGAACACTTTTCGCTTCTCTTGCAGACACCATAGATCATTTACAAATTAACTATCCAAATGCCGAAATTGCCATCCTGGGCGACTTTAATGTCCACAACATCAACTGGCTTAAATATTCAAATACTACCGACGAACAAGGTCGTGAAGCCGAATCATTTTCAATCAGTTGTGGCTTGACTCAGCTTATTGATGAACCAACACGGATCCCTGATCGAGACGGAGAGTTCGCCAGTCTTCTTGATCTGTTTTTAACCACTAATCCGGAGATTTACACGGTCAGCGTAAATCCACCGTTAGGTTCATCCGACCATAAACTACTTTCGACATCGAGTATTCTAGCAATCAGTGACAGACAGGCGCCCAAACCGCGCAAGATTTGGCACTACAAATCTGCTAAATGGGAAGATCTCATGGAATATTTTCGAACTTTCCCTTGGTTGGACGTTTGTTTTCGGTCCGACGACCCATCTGACTGCGCCAGGGAGGTTTCCGATGTTATTTTGGCCGGTATGGATGCTTACATCCCTTTTTCGAAGAAATGCCCTTCCAACGGCAAGCCTTGGTTTGACCTAAAATGCAAAGAAGCTGTTGCTTCTAAACATCTTGCATACCGACAGTGGCGTGAAGATCCTAACACCATAAATCGTAACATCTTTGTTCGTGCCAGGAACAGATGCAAAGAAATTATCGACGAAACCAAGGAGGTACACAATCAACGGATTAGAAACAAACTTCTCGCTTGTCCCGGCAATTCCAGGTCCTTTTGGTCAGTCGCTAAGGCAGTTAGTCAAAATTTCACCAAATCCACCATACCACCACTCACACGGCCAGATAATTCTATTGCAACGACACCTGTTGAGAAAGCGAACTTGTTGGCTGAACTCTTTGCTTCACATTCTACTGTCGATTTCCAAGGAAAAACACCACCTACTATTCCCATAGTGCAGTCAAGGATGCCCGATATTGTCTTCAGACAGCGTATCATAAAACGTATTTTGATGAAGCTAGACACCAAAAAGGCTTCAGGCGCTGACGGAATACCTGCCATAGTTCTCAAGAACTGTGCGAGGGAACTAACACCAGTTTTCTGTAGGGGGAATATTTCCTTCCTGCTGGAAATGTGCCACAGTTCAGCCGATACCTAAAAAAGGCAAGAAGACCTTGCCAAATAACTACCGACCAATCGCACTACTCTCAATAATATCGAAAGTCATGGAAAAGGCTATCAATCAGCATCTTCTAAAATATCTTGAAGGATTCAACATTATTAGTGATCACCAATATGGCTTTCGTAAAAATAGATCAACAGGAGATCTTCTGACTTATGTAACACATGTTTGGAACAACGCAATTGAACACTTTGGAGAATCTCGAGCGGTTGCTCTTGACATATCCAAGGCATTTGACCGTGTTTGGCACGATGGGCTGTTGGCTAAGCTAAGTTCTTATGGTATGTCTGAAAAGTTCTGTTTGTGGCTCTCATGTTTCCTCAGAGAGCGTTCTTTACGAGTGGCAGTTGACGGATTTCTTTCTAACACCTTCACTATCAACGCCGGTGTGCCCCAAGGTTCCATATTGTCTCCTACTCTCTTCCTCATTTATATTAACGATCTGCTGGAAAAGACCGAGAATCCAATCTACAGCTTTGCAGATGACAGTACACTTATCTCTTCATTCACTTTGAACGCTTGGACATCGACTACTCAGACGAATATCCGCAGACAGCAGGAAGTCATTCAACTTAATAAAGACCTGGAAGAAATTCTATCTTGGGGTGACAGTAACCAAGTGGAATTTAACGCTACAAAAACCCAGGCGGCAGTTTTTTCTAAAAAAGTTAACGTTGCAGAACCCGACATAGTTATGTCGGGGCACTCCATCCCTCTAACATCGTCACTCAATCTGTTAGGCGTTAATTTGGGAGCAAATATGTCCTGGCATGAACATGTTGCAGGCATAGCAAGAAGAGCTTCTCAAAAGTTGGGAATATTGTTTCGAACCAGAAAGCTTTACACTCCACAACAACTGTTAATTCTTTACAAAGCTCAAATTCGACCAACTATGGAATACTGCTCCCATGTTTGGAGCTCCGCTCCCAAACATACACTGCATTTGTTGGATTCTATCCAGAGAAGAGCTGTTCGTCTGATTGGACACCCGGAATTGACCGACGGCCTTGATTCGCTGGAACATCGGAGAACGGTTGGGGACTTGAGCCTATTCTACAAGTACTTTCATGGAAAGTGTTCGAAAGATGTGGCCCGTTTGATTCCTCCCAGAGCGGTGCATATTAGAAGTACACGTCGCGCTGATGCTTCACATCCGTATGAGGTTCAGCTTGTTACTCCTCGTACAACGCTTTTCAAGCAGTCTTTTATATGGAGAACATCATACCTTTGGAATGGTTTACCCAGGACTGTGTTTCCCATCGAGTACAATCTACAGCGATTCAAGAACAACGTGAATCGTTTTCTCCGCACACGTGTCGCTCCTGTAGCGCTTTAGGGACTTCCCTGTAGCACGTGTGCTAGACCCATAAAAAAAAAAAAAAAAAAAAAAAAAAAAAAAAAAAAATATATAACATTTCTGAAAATTTATATTCTCATATTATTCATTGTATTATATATTTCTTTTGATAAATAGTAAGTTAAAAATTAAACAAACAAACACGTAAATCGGATAAGTGGTTCTCTAATGATAAGCATACTAACGGACAGACAGACAGGTAGAGAGACGCTGCGTTTTATACATATTACTAGTCGTGCCTGCGGCTCCGCTCGCGTGGATTTGATTCACTATTATCTCACTGTTTATTCCTTATGTTACTTAATGTAATAAAATATATCTTATAACCTGGCCAGAGAACATATGTATGTTTTAAAAAATAACCAGTCAAGTGCAAGTTGAGCTTGCGCAATTAGTGTTCCGTATGTTGATTGCTTTTGTAATAAAAAAATTTGTTACGGAGGTATAAAATAATCAGTGACTTCACAAAACACACCCCCAAATGAGTATTCAACAAAGTTTGTTTCCGACCATTACTGAAAATTGATGACCTTGAAATTTTTGTTTTTTTTTATATATTAGATAAATTAATAAAGGCAATGCAGTCGTGATAATTTTCGTTCAATCTACACCCCGTGGAGAATATTCCAGAATTTTTTCAAAATTTTTTGACTAGTAATATAAAAATAAATATAATGACTTGGGAATCGCACGGCAACATAATCACATAAGAATAATCTACTATTTCCATTGCTAAGTAAGTCTAAACAGTGCACTTAAGAATAAAGTATTTTAAATAGTAGATTATTCTTATGTGATTATGTTGCTGTACGATTGCCAAGTCATTATATTTATTATAGAAATAAAGATGTCTAATATTGATACGGTCACTATAAATGTTGGTAGGTAACTAAATAGATAACAATTTATGACAAAGTTGTTGAATAGGTACTTCCATAGATACTAACTAAAATAACTGACTTGGTTTTACATGAGATCTCATAAATTTTTGTGGTGGAAGGACTGCGTTGCAAGACTTGGCATTTTTTTTACATTTTATGTTTTTGATGGGATCTTATTTCTTTTTGTAGGTAGTACTCTTTTTTTTTCTTCTCGGGTAATATTTCTTGTACATCAGCTATGGATGTCGATTATATTCAACGATTGCGGGCTCCTGAGCTTTGATACTACCGAAGTCGACATTAATTAGATGTAATCCGCCCAGACTTGTCACTCTCGAAAGTGCCACGTATGCTTGACCGCATGTGAACTCTAAAGAACCGATGGCCATCAGTGCACTGTTTAGACTTAGCCCCTGACTTTTGTGTATGGTAATAGCATAGGCTATACAAATCGGAAATTTTTCGCAACGAACATAAGCTCTATTAATAATTTCAAATTTAGTTTTGACTGGACCAAGCTCGTAAAGATGTTTATTATTAAATGTAATATGTATTTTTTTAAAAATTTTATTTGTATTTTCAGGATCAATCTTTACTCCTTGTACTATACCGATAGAACCGTTGACTAAGCCAAGACTCACGTCAATATTTCGTCTTAACATGACTTTTGCTCCTATTTTAATAACTATATTCTCTTCTAGCCTGCTGTCATGGAAGCATCATCTTCATACTTTTTTATATTTAAAATATACTTAAAGTATTTCACTTAACAATTTTTTTAATTACACAAAGTAGGTAAGTATTATTAAACGAGTATATTTGATAAATGAAAAATATTATTAAATATAATATATTAATTAATAAATAATACAAATTATTCATAATTATGAATTTTTTAGTGATTAATTAACTTTATACGACGTATTATTTACCGGTTCTCACGGTTGACCTTGCATTATGATATGTATGGCCGAGCGCTGCGCGCTCTCCGCGCTCTATCTCAAAAACGGTCAAGCGTATAAAAAAATATTTGGAACAAAATTTGTAGAGAATTTTATGCTCTGCAATTTTCATAATAAATGCAAATATCATTGAAACCATAGGAAACGAGATATTTGCGAAAAAAACCGATTTTTGTGACCTTTGACCTTGAATATCTTAAGACGCGGACACGAGATTTTATGAGACTTTTGAGACAACTTTTAGAATGCCAAAATAAAGGTTCATACAAGTTTACAGCTTATTATCTCTCATTCCGAGGTTGACCCTTTTTTGGCTTACATGACTGTACCATTTAGAAAACGGGACTGAAATTTCGGGATGTTTCAAAATTTGAAGTTTGTGTGTCTGCTAGAAGTACCTTAGAATTTTGATGATCGGTGAATGTGTCAGTGAAAAAAATTAAAGAACTTCGACTGGCGATAGTTCGTAAACTATAAGGTATAAATAGTAGGTAATTTAGGAATATAGCTAGTATAGTATGTCCTCTTGGTCACTGAAAATTCAGGCTTCTAGCTTTATCCGTAACGAAGTTACAGGGGGGTCGAAAGTGCCGTGAGTTGCTTCGAGAAAATGATTGTACGGCTGTGCTTTCTGCTCGACTTATATATATATATATATATATATATATATATATATATATATATATATATATATTTACATATATTTACATATATATATATATATATATATATATATATATATATATATATATATATGTATATATTTATATATATATATATATATATATATATATATATATATATATATATATATATATATATATATATATATATATATATATATATATATATGAGGAGCAGACTTTCTAAATGCATTTTGTCCATTTTTTGTGATTTTGGGAAACGAAGAAAAACTGCTATGCGTTCGGCAAGATATTAACCGAAAAGTTGATATACCTAAAATGTGAATAAAAAATAATTCAAGGATTAGACGTATCTAGTATCGATAATATCCCAAAAAATTTAAAAAAACTGATGGACAAACTGCATTTAGATTGTCATCCTGGGACAAAATGCATTTTGATCGTTTACACAAAGCGGCATTACTGACTTTTGATAGTAACGATATAAAAAAACTTGTAGCTTTATAAAAATAGTGTTTTATTTTTAAATACACAATAATGTTTATAAACTAAATCAACAATAATGACATTTTACATGTCATAAAGGTCACTTCATCATTATTGCAATCGCATAACATGTCAGGTTCTTCGATAACATCATCATCGTCAGATTCACCATGGTTAGCTTGATTGTCAATTTGCACACGATTGTCAGAGAGAATTGGCTGTAACCATGTTAGCTCAGGATCGTTGACCCAATTTGTCCCTGACAGTTCCACTAATAATTTCGAGAGACTCAGGAGTTTTTTTGGTTTAATTTTGTTTTGAAGTTCTACAGCAGGTAAGTGTAAAGTCGAAAGCTTCTTTCCACGTTTTAATAACGTTTGAAATTGTTTGGACGGATCGTCATTTCTATAAAACAACTCGGTCTTAAGCAAAATATCGGTGTTGTTTTGTGATCTTTTAATAATAATCCGTTTGGCCGCACTGATCCCTTCAATTTTTTTTAAAGAAGTTAACGCCATTTTTATATCGTAAACAACCCAGTCCCTACCAAGTTGTCTAACGTCTCCCTTCTTGGAGTAAATGTCATAATATTGTGTAGGTGTTTTTATTGAACTGTATGATCGCATAACTTTTTCTATTTGCCCGAAAACACGGTCTGCTGGCAAATATGAGTGTCCGCGTACCGGAAAGGTAAGTACCACGGATTTAATATTTTGCGGGGCATCTCCGTACAGCCATAGCATAAGCATATGCATCACGTGTGCATTTTTATTCTGCCCGGCACAACCATCTGCGAATAGTCGCAACTGTTTTATATCTGGTCCAAATTCTGCTTTATTAAGAAAATCACGTAGAGCAGAACTTGTCTCTGCAGATCCCCTTTTTGCTTGATGTTCCATCCAGGTGTAGAAAACTGGTTTGTTAATATCCACGTCGGTTACACAAAAACAATAAAAAGACAACTGCTGGGCATAAAATGCATCTTGAATTGGCACTTTCGGTAAGACTTGAACCTGTTGAAGGTCAAAACAATATGAAGCACTCTGTGCCGGCTTTTCATTCATTAGGTTGAAAAATTGTTTGGCTCGTAATTTATGTACACGTAGAAAAGTTTTTAGTTTGTCTATTTCAGTTTTGTCTTTGCAAATGCTAATAGAAGTTTGGGACCTAACACAAAAGCCACATACGTCGGTGGCAGGGCTTCCAAATGCAATATTAAAATGATTATTAAAGATTCTACTAAAATACTTGTAATTTACTTTCAAATTTTCAACTGTACTCTGATTGTACAGATTCCATAAAGCAGTAATATTATTTTCGGATGATAGATAAATGCGCCGAGATTTAGCACGCCCGTAATAACTTTCGTGTCCTTTTAAACTGGCTATAAATTTTTTTCACAGCTTCAAATTTATTAACATTCCTAAAAGACCGTTGGTCCCCTCCACGCTTCTCAACAATACCACTTCCAGATTGCATTTTTCGAGCAATAGTATTTACGCGTCTCTGACTGACACTAAATATTGATAAGAATAACTTCTGGCAAATGTAAATTTTTTTCTCATTCTTCCAAACCTAAAATAAAGAATATTACCTAAAATAAAATCGGACCTTCCGCCAGTTAAGCGTTGCTTAAACCACTACACTATACATTATGGTGACAATAAAATTCTTTTTAAATTAAAATTTAAACCATAAATTTTAATGGATTTCTAGGTTAAATTTTTTTCACTCTTCGATAGAAGTTAGCTAAGGGGGGGATTTTAAAAATAAGCTAAATAAAATTATTTAAAACTAAAATTTACATGATATCTTATAGAGAGATTGTGGGATTTTCCTCCTAGTTTTCGGTTACGACTTCTATCTGGTTTTCCAACATTCATAAAATGCCCCAATTTATTATCCTGTACATTTTTCTTTGTTGTCTTATAAAACGTATTTCTGATTGTCCTTATATCGTCTTGGGATAATTCATGGCAAAAGAAATCCTTTCGTTTAGGGTGAGTACAGGAAAAATGAACAAAATGTTCCAAATTAGGATAATGATCTGAATGCCTTTAAAAGAGAATAATATTAAAACATTAACGACAACATAAGAACTTGAGAACTTTAGTGTACCTATTAGGTAAACAATAATAGCATAATGTAAACCTTACCTAAAAATCATTAGGGCTTACCTTACGTTGCTTTTACACTCTTTAGACGTGAGATTTCTTTTTCTTTTTCTACTACCACGGTCCGTATCACCAACTACGTGATCCCCTGTCACAGTCACATCCATTATTTGAGATTGTTTCGTAGAAAAACGGAAAAAATAAACGCACATAAAACAAACACTGCAGACAGCAACAAGTGCAATGACAAAAAATCGAAATTAGTCCACGGCGCAAGGACAAACTTCCGTTAGTTCGTCTAGCGCCAATGGACATACAGCATATAGAAAGTCCGAGGTATTTTTAACATTTAATTTGTATGGGAGAAAATGCATTTAGAACGTCGTTTGGGGCATAATATTGTTGCTCTATGTATGTAGTTTGCGTTGGCATCGTTGGTTGAAAATGTGAAAAAATGGACAAAATGCATATAGAAAGTCTGCTCCTCATATATATTTACCAACTTTTTAAGAACTGATAACAATTTTTAACTCTCCGGAGATTTGAGCTTGGCGAAGACAAAATTCGTTTGAACGCTATTGCATTTACATGGAAAAAAAGTTCCTACATTTACATGAATTTGATCCTATTAAAGAAAAGTTGTTCGGAAGTCATTAATCCTTACAGGGTAGTCAAGAAAATTACAACAAATAGGAAATTTTTTTATTTGCAACCATTTATAAAAATCTTTTTTTTGACCTGAAAAAGTTCTTGAAAAAATCTACAAAATTCATAAAATTCAAAAATATACGAGAGTGGATTAGGTCTGGTAAATTTCTACGAAATGGCGGGAAATTTTGTTAACCGGCATCACTGTAGTAAACGTGATTCTTGTAACGGTTGTGGTCAAAGTTTCAAACAGATGCAACGCGCAGTTATTTGTTGGCATCGTAAGTGATTGGTGTTACATGTTTCGTGGAAATGGATAAAGCCGAGTATCGTGCAGTGGAAAACCATATTTATTTTAAAAAGGCGACTGAGGCCCAAATAGAAACTGAATTCATGAAGAGTCTCCACCAGCACTGAAGATTGTTTGTTATTGGACAAATGAATTCAAACGTGGCCGTACGAGCACTGTAGATGTTGCACGTTCAGGACGCCCGATTGAGGTTTCTCCTAGAGAAATAGTCGATAAAATTCATGTTATTATGTTGGAAGATCGTTGCATTAAGCTTCGGAAAATTGCTGAGATGATAGGCAGCTCATATGACTGGATACATAATATCCTACATGAAACTCTAAAAATGAAAAGGCTGAGGGCGGGTGATGCGTTTGTTGACTCCAGACTAAAAACGCATGAGGAAGGACATTTTAAAATCGTGTTTTGAAAAGTTGCAGCGTAATTCCAAGGCTTTTTGGCGTGGTTTTATGACTATAGACGAAACGTGGATGTACCATCACACCCCGTAGACAAAACGGTAGTCAAAACAGTGGATTGATCAAGGTAAAAGTACACCGAAAAAAGTGATAATAGTTTTATCGACGAGAAAAGTGATGGCAATTGTTTTTTGGGACTGACATGAATGATTATTTGAAAAAGGGTAAACAGTGACTGGCTTCTATTACGCAACGGTATTCGACAGTTTACATAGTGAGTTGAAGCAGAAGCGACCAAAATTAGCACGCAAAAAATGCTCCTTCATCAGAATAATTCGTCTACTCACACATCGTCCGTTGCAATGGCAATAGTGCTCGAGTTGGTCTTGGAAATAATTTTCCACCCACCTTATTTCCCAAATTTGGCCCAAATGACTCTTTCTCTTTCCGAACCTCAAAAATTGGCTTGGGGAGAAGAAATTTTCCTCGAATAAAGAGATGATCTGTATTCTACACGAGTATTATGCATAGTTCAAAACATTTTTAGTGTTCTGTACGGAACACTTATAAGATGACTTCGGTGTCTGTCTGTCTGTCTGTCTGTCTGTCTGTCTGTCTGTCCGTCTGGCACACCCGATTTTCTCCGAAACTATTTGTCATAGAAAGTTGAAAATTTGGTAACAATATAGGAATTGATGGCCTCATCAGAGCCATGTAGTTTTGAAAGTTAAATTTTGACTTAAGGGGTTAGTTTTGGGGGGGGTGAAATCGGAAGTGAAAAAAAACATTTTTACTAGGTAATCGAGTGTGGTGTCAAATGAAAGCTTGTGAAAACACGAGTAAAAAATATATATATATATATATATATATATATATATATATATATATAATGTAATACTTGAGCGCACTTTTCTTTGTATTATTTTTAAAAAATCGCGAAAAATCGCTGTCCACCCGCCTTATCTCGAAAAGTACTTATCAAATAATTTTGAAAAAATTCTGGAATATTCTCCACGGGGTGTAGATTGAACGAAAATGATCACGATTGCATTACCTGTAATAATTTATCTGGTATATGAAAAAAAAAACAGAAATTTCAAGGTCATCAATTTTCAGTAAAGATTGAAATAAACTTTGTTGAAAACTCATTTGGGGTGTGTTTTGTGAAGTTACTGATCATTTTATACTTCCGTTACATTTTTTATTTTAAAAGCAATCAACGTACGGAACACTAATTGCGCAAGTTCAACTTGCACTTGACCGGTTATTTAAACTAATTAATTCAAAAACTATAAAACCTGTAACTAGGCTTTCCCTCTTAGTCTTTGTATGCTTTACTTCTACACTTTCTAAAATTTCAAGCTCAGATTTTTTGGTTTTCCCGTATTTTCTTGTTTTATGGGCGTCCTGCATATTTTTCCAAATCGAAAAACATAACACTTAAGCTGAAAATTATTTGGTTTGACACATAGATGTCGCCCTTTCCAAAAAATCCATCTGACTTTTAGAAAGTACTAACCTTCAAACACTTCCGGTCGACAGTTCGTAGCACGCGGACGCATTTTCCCGGTTGGGACTTCTGAAGGCGAAGTTCGGACGTTTTGGGGCTTCGAAGTGTGGATCGGGGGTCCACAAATCGCGTGGTAGAGGTTTGAATCGCATAGGGTTGCTAAGAGCTGTGAGGGGTGATTCCTATAACGTCGGTTGAGGTTAGGTGATTTGAGCAGTAGGTGAACACGTGAGGCCGTGTTTTTTGTGTCAATCACGTAATCAGACGGGCGGTCTGACAGAAAAGGTTATACCCAAAACCAGTAGCAGTTCCCGAGGAGATCCTTTATCAGTGCCTAAAAAGAAACTGATGGTGAGGTGGAAAATAGAGAAAGGGGAAGAAGTCAAATTATAGAAGGCGAGCCAGATAGAGTTTGTTTAAGACATCTCTGGGTTCAGGGCTCTGTCTAAACTCTTGAAGGATCTTCATATATATTGTGATTAGCTGGAAATTAAGGACAAAAATTCAGTATCACCGTGAAATATTCAAAGAAGAGGGTCATGACTTTAGTCAGATGCCTTGACAAGGCGATCCAAACAAAGAATTAAACTAGTAGCTGGGTAAATGCAAAGAAATGCGATGCCCATTATTCTAATCAGCAGCAGCTAACCTTCAAACGATACGTGTCAAAATTTCATGACATTTCGACGATTAGATTACAAGTTACAGTGATATTTTCAAAACAATAAAAAAATCAAATTTCGTGTGATGGTTAAACACTGTTTGTTTGATGGGAAAAATACCGTTCAAGCAAAGCAATGGCTTGATAAGTGTTACGGGCACTCTGCCCCTGGAAAATCACACACTGGTATGCTGAATTTAAACGCGGTCCTACAGACATCAGAAAATATTTAAAAAAAATCCACAAAATTGTTTTGGATGACCCTAAAGATATCAAGAGAACGTTAATAGTCATATTTTATATGAACATTTGGCATAAGAAAGCTCTATTCGAAAGGAGTACCGCGTGCTCTTTCATCAAGACAATGCACTGTCACAAGTCAATGGTTACGTTGGTAAAATTGCACGAATTGAAGTTCGAATTGTTTCCTCATCCACGGTATTCTCCAGATTTGGCCCCCAGCCTCTATTCGCGGACCTGAAAAAAATGCTCGCGGGAAACAGATTTGGCTCCAATGAAGAAGTTATCACCGAAATTGAGGCCTATTTTGAAGGCAAAGACAAATCCTACAAGAAAGGTCTAGAAATGTTAGAAAAGCGTTGGACAGATTGTATCGCTTTTGAAGGAGACTATGTTGACGAATTTTTTGAAAAAAATTGTGTTTTAAGTAGCTAGACCAAAAACGTTTCAGCCTACGTGTTACTTCTTAACGCTTTTAATAGAAACTAGAGTTGTTAAATAAGAAATTGCTTGTTAATTTTAAATTGATTACAGACGCTTCCGCTTTTTAGTGTTCCGATCGGAACCCTTATAAGATAACTTCGCTGCCCGTCTGTCTGTCACACTCTATTTGACATGGAAAGTTGAAATTTGGCACTAATATAGGAACTGATAGCCTCATCAGAGCCGTGTAGTTTTGAAAGTTAAATTTTGACTTAAGGGTTTAGTTTTGGGGTGTGAAATAGGAAGTGAAAAAAAAATTACCAGGTCATTGAGTGGGATGTCAAATGAAAGCTTATAAAAGTACGAGTTAAAAAAATATATAATGTAACCCTTGTGCACATTTTTCTTTGTATTATTTTTAAAAAATTGCAAAAATTCGCTGTTCCCCCTTATCTCGAAAAATACTGGCCAAAAAATTTTGAAAAAATTCTGAAATATTCTCGACAGTATGTAGATTGAAGGAAAATTATCACAACAATCTTTAATAATTTATCTGGTATTTTAAAATAACCGGTCAAGTGCAAGTTGAACTTGCACAATTAGTGTTCCGTACGTTGATTACTTTTAACTGACACCACACTCGATGACCTAGTAAAAAAATGTTTTTTTCACTTCCGATTTCACCCCCCAAAACTAACCCCTTAAGTCAAAATTTAACTTTCAAAAATACATGGCTCTGATGAGGCCATTAATTCCTATATTATTACCAAATTTCAACTTTCTATGACAAATAGTTTCGGAGAAAATCGGGGTGTCACAGACAGACAGACAGACACCGAAGTCATCTTATAAGTGTTCCGTACGGAACACTAAAAACGAAAATTCCAAAGTCATTAGTTTTTAGTAAAGATCGGAAAAACTCATTTGGGAGTGTGTTTTGTGAAGTCATTGATCATTTTATCCCTCCGTAACAAAATTTTTTATTTTAAAAGCAATCAACGTACGGAACACTAATTGCGCAAGTCCCACTTGCACTTTGCCGGTTCTTTATTACTACTTTACTTCCGGTTGGCTTTTGAAGAGGGGTTTAAAGCATGTTCAATGAATAATCATGAGATTATAAAGGGTGATTCATTTAGAGAAACTTTTTGTGATGGGGATTTAATTGCAGATTGCGCATGCGTCGTGTCAACTGAAGTAGCATTCCTGTTCAGTAGTGTTTGACAATTCACAATGGAAAGACTTAGCCCGGCACAGCGTCTACAAATTGTTCAACTTTATTACGAAAATGGGCGTTCTACGAGGAATGTGTATCGGGCGCTTAGAGCAACTTATGGTCCACATAATCGGCCTACCGAACGCACAATTCGCTCTACCATCAATAAGTTTGAGACCCAATTTTCATTATTGGATAATGCTCGACCGAATAGACCACATCCAGCACATAGTGAAGAAAATATAGGGGCGGAAGCGGAGAGTGTACGCGAAGACCGTGAAGTGTCGATTCGTCGCCGTTCTCAACAGCTTGGCCTGTCATATTCAACAACTTGGCGTATTTTACGTAAGGATCTTTCTTTAAAAGCATACAAAATTCAACTAGTGCAACAACTGAAGCCGACCGATCTTCCGAATCGTTTCCGTTTTAGTCGTTGGGCTCTTGACAAGCTTGCAGAAGATCCACTGTTTTCGAGAAAAATTTTGTTCACCGATGAGGCCCATTTTTGGCTTAATGGGTTCGTGAATAAACAAAATGCCCGTATTTGGGGTGATGAACAACCTGAAGAGGTTCAAGAGCTGCCATTAAATCCAGAAAAAACAACTGTTTGGTGTGGTTTATGGGCCGGTGGAATAATCGGCCGGAAGGTTACTGTGAATGGTGACCGTTATCGCGCCATGATAACAGACTATTTGATGCCAGAAATTGAAGCCCGTGGTCTCGTCGAAATTTGGTTCCACCAAGATGGCGCCACTTGCCATACAGCCCGTGAAACCATGGCTTTAATCCGAGAGCAATTCGGCGAACAGATCATTTCACGCTTTGGCCCAGTGAATTGTCCGGCTAGATCATGTGACATCACACCTCTTGACTTTTTCCTTTGGGGCTATGTAAAGTCCAAAGTCTACATGGATAAGCCAGCTACAATTGAGGCATTGGAGGCCAATATTACTCGAGTCATTGGCCAAATACCACTCGAAATACTCACACGCGTCATTGAAAATTGGAACTTCAGAATGGACGTTGTTAACCGTAGTCGCGGACAACATTTGAAAGAAATTATCTTTAAGAAATAATTGTAAAGAATGGTTCTTTTATATGATAATAAAGATTATAAAATAAAATTGTTTTCATACATTTTTTTTTATTTAAAAAAAAGTACCTCTAAATGAATCACCCTTTACTTTCTGCTTAAATTTTTTTTCAATCAGCAGCAGAAATTCATCATTATTATTAGCATATTCCATCCATAGTCAGATGTAAGCCTCCCCAATTTGTCTCCAATGACCATTGTTGTTTGCTTTTTGCATCCAACCGTGTCCTGCTAATCTTTTTATGTCGTCCGTCCATCTTGTCTGTGGTCTACCTCTACATCTTTTGTGTTCTCTAGGCATCCGTTCAACTATACGGTGTCCATCTGTTATCACTCAGCCTTGCGATATGCCCAGCCCAATTCCACCTTAATATACATATTCGTTGGACTACAGCTGTTACTTTTGATCTTCCTCGTATCTCAATGTTAGGAATACGGAGGCCAATATTTAGCATTCTCCTCTCCATTGCTCTTTGGGTTACCTGGAGTTTACTTATTATACTTTCATTATCATATATAGGTTATTGTTAGCAAAACTACAGTTTCCATGGTATAAAGCAGGGGTGTTCAAACTTGAACTGCTGGCGATCTACCTCAATATTGTTAGACTACGATCGATCGACTCTGAGAGGCTGCAAGTAAGTGTGATGCAGGATTGTCGTCTAGGTAGGGTGTATCGTGGCATAGATATTAGTTTTCCGCACAATATGCATTTTTTTAGTCAAGGTAAGTGTAGGTCTGCTCTAAAATGTCAATGAAAAAACTCATAATTATTCAAAATTGCGAGTTTATTGGTTCTTACAAATAAACGAGTTCTAGTGTCTAAACTTAACTAAAGAGTGACTTTGGATGTTGAAGCGGGGCACTGCATGTTCTCAGCATACTTTTCATAAGATGGTACGTAATTACCGAGTGCTAATCGCAAGCATGATGACATATGTTCGTCAGTTAGTCGATTGCGATATTTTGACTTAATTATCTTCATTTCAGAAAATGCAGACTCGCACAAGTAAGTTGACCCAAACATTGCCGTCAGTTGAAGGGCGATTTGCCTTAGATTCGGATATTTATCTTCAGATATAAAACACCAGAATTTTGTATCAGATGCTGTGGCTTTGATGTATATCTGATATAATCTGCACTAACTCATTTTCAACAGAACATGAGTCCATGTTAAACTGACTTGCTATTTCAGTAGCTAATTCCTCAATGTTTTTACACGAAAAAGGATAACTCATAAATAATGCGATATTTGCCAATTTACTGAAATCATAAAAAACGTATTTCGAATTGGCCCATAATATTTGATAATTCTGCCTCATAAATATCATAATTCAACTGAGGAATCCTTGCTTTCAAAGACGGAACATTTTTCAGATCCTTTCTTTTCAGTTGATCTATCATAAGTTGCAATTTACTTTTGAAGGCGTTTATCGCGCTAATCATCTCAATAATAGTTTTTCCTTTACCTTGAAGCTCCAAATTAATGGTGTTTAAATGCATTGTGATGTCTGTCAAAAATGCCAAATCAGTCAGCCATTTTTCGTTTTTCAGCATCTGAGTGTCATCACCTCTTTCGTCCAGAAAAACTGTTATTTCGGGCAATAATTTTTGAAACCTTTCTAGGAATTTTCCGCGACTCAACCACCTGACGTCCGTGTGAAGAACTAAATCAGTGCGTTCAGCTGACTCACTATCTTCCAACTGCAATTTAAAGAGCCGTCGTTGCAAGTTACGTGCACGGATAGAATTCACAATTTTTATTGCAATGCCCATAATCTCCTCCATGTTTAGAACTTTTGAACACAAAACTTGTTGATGTATAATGCCATGGAAGGAGAAAAATGAAGGGAAATCATCATTAGCTCGACACAATGCCACAAAACCGTTTTTTGTTTCGTCATTGCTGGTGCTCCATCGGTTGTAATGCACACTAGTTTATATATTGGTAGCTTGTAGTTTGTTACAAAATTGAAGAAAACGTCATATATATCTTCGTCACGGGTCTTTCCTTTCAGAGGAATCATTGTCAAAAATTCTTCCTTAGCCGACATGTCATTGAATACCATTCGAATAAAAATACACAGCTGGGCAGTGTCTGTCATATCGGTGGATTCGTCGAACTGTAAAGAAAAGTATGTACATTCCATGATATCATGTTTTAGTTTATTTGCCATGTCCTGACTCATGACTTCAACACGCCCTGTGACAGTCGGACGAGATAACTGAAGTTCTCTAATAGCAGACATAATCTCTGTTTTATTTTTAAAATCTCCATATAAAGTCTCACCCGCTTCAATAAATGCTTCCTTCACAACCAATCCATCATCAAATGATTTCTTGTGTTTCGCCAATATATGAGATATTTTAAATGACGCGATCGTTGCAGCTTTTGATTGTTTGGCTGGTCTTGTGAACATGGTTTGTTCTTTTTTCAAACAAGTTATCAAATCACGTACTTTTCGTTTTCTTAATTTACTCTGTGACGGAAAATCCTTTTCATAGTTTTTACGAACCGTTTTATGATGCCTCTCTAAGTTCCCACGCTTAGGTATTGCAACTGACGCACGGCAAATGAGACAAATGCACTTATCCTTTACCATACAAAAGAAAAATCCTTCTTCCAATCGTTATTAAAATGATAAGTTTTACTTTTCTTCGCAGCACTCATTTGGACTATTTATTAATAAACTTTGTATCGATGTATCGCCTTCAAGTTACAACTCAGACTGATTCCTATTCCTGCAGGCTCAACATTTATATCGGCGCGAACGAAGTCTCGAATGTTCCCGTCAAACACGCCGCCCGAAGTTTCTAGAAAAATCGGCGGGAATCAAAAACGCGGCTTTTCTTTGACAAGTACCGCGCGTTGCTTTGATAAAGCCGCCTTTTTGCCGCTAGCAGGGGGTTATTACGATAAAAGAAAGTGATGAGGGGGTTATTCTAGCCTAATTGTGGATCGAATAAATATTAGTAGTTTATTCATTACATTTTGTTTTAGTTACCTAAAACAAAATCTGTGAATAGTTCTATATCGGAATTTTTTTCTCGAGATCGACTCAAAAAGCACTTGTCGATAGCGATCGACCGTTTGAGCACCCCTGACCTAATGTCTAACTTGCAGAATTTGTCGCTCTTGCCGAACATCTTGAGTGTCTTTGTTTCCTCTGTGGTGCTAATGTTCTCATCGTGGGTGATTTCAATCTACCCGCATTCTCCTCCTCTCTAAACGACCCCGAGGCTGAATGCCTACGAAACGTCTCTTTAAATCAATACAATGGCGTTCCCGATTTTAACAACCGAATACTAGATCTTGTGCTTTCCAATCTTCACTGCTTGGTTTCTAGGGATCTCTTTCTTCTTGTTGCAGAAGATCTACACCACCCTACTTTTGATGTTGAGATTTTCTTTAGGGATACAGAGCGACGTGCAATCTCTGGTAATACAGAGGGTTCTAGCTACAATTTTCGAAAGGCTAATTTTCCCCTTCTCTATGAGGCATTTCTACACATTGACTGCTCTAATTTATATGGTTTAGATGATGTGAATCGGGCATGTGGAATGTTATATCGTTCACTATATAATGTGCTGTGATTCCTATGTACCAAAATCTGTGATTCACAAGAGAGATTTGCCAGTATGGTATACATCGGACATAATTAGGGCGATTAAGAGGAAGCACAGGGTCTTTAAAAAGTACAAAAGTTCCAAATCTCCTACTCTAAAAAACCAGTTCAATGAATTGCGTGTCCGAGTGAAAACTAGGATTGACATAGCGTATGATGATTATATTGCAAGGGCTGAAAATTCCATAATTAATGAGCCTAAAACCTTCTGGGCGTTTGTGAAATCACGGAAATCCTCTTTTTCATCCCTGAGATCATCAGGGATGGGGCAACCCAGTATTCAGATCCACAGGAGATTGTAAACTCGTCTGCTAACTTTTTTAGTAGTGTTTATACTGGTCCGTCCATTCAAGAACCTGCCACTCTTCTACCAAATACCATTACACTCATAAGTCTCAAAAATATCCCGTGTGACGAGATCTTGAATGCTTCTAAAAGACTAAAAATTAAAACTACTCAAGGTCCTGATAAAATTCCATGCTTTTTAGTGAGGGATTGCATTTCTACCTTCTTGGAACCGCTCGCTTTTATCTTTAATCTTTCTCTTAAAACTAATACTTTTCCAAACATTTGGAAGGAAGCACGAATCACACCTGTCTTTAAAAAGGACAATTCCACCGAAATTTTAAATTACAGGCCAATATCAATCCTGTCTGCCTTTGCGAAGGTCTTTGAGACGGCAGTGTACGAGCGGGTTAGTACCCAGGCAGCCCAACTAATCACATCCAATCAACAAGGCTTTATTTGTAAAAGAAGCACTATTACTAACCTAACTTGTTTCACCCAATACGTAAGCGAGGCTTTGCATGGGCGCCAGCAGGTTGATACGCTCTATACAGACTTTTCGAAGGCCTTTGACAGGGTGGATCATGGGTTATTCCCGGCAAAAATTGATGCTATGGGATTTGGTAACAACTTGGTCAGTTTTTTTGGTTCCTATCTCACTGGTAGATCTCAGTATGTCGAAATTCGCGGTCACAAGTCTGCAAGTTTCTCAGCAATGAGTGGTGCGCCACAGGGAAGCAACTTGGCTCCTCTGATTTTCTCTCTCTTTATTAATGACATAGCCTCTGATATTTCCAGTAAAGTGCTCCCATTCGCGGATGATCTAAAACTTTTCCGGATAATAAACACCACCTCGGATTGCCTTGACCTGCAGGCCGATCTAGAAAGAATCAATTTATGGTGTGAACGTAACAACTTACCGCTGAATATCAAAAAATGTTACGCCATGACCTTTTCCAATAAGTCAAGTATTCATTACAATTACGAGTTAAACGGTGCGCAACTTCAGCGGTGTTCTGTTATTAGGGATTTGGGGGATTACTTATGATGCCAAGCTTGCTTTTGACACTCATATCAACAGCGTTTGCTCAGAGGCGTTTAAGGCGTTCTGTTATGTCCGCTTAAAACTTGAGTATGGATTTGTGGTGTGGAACCCAATATACAATTGTTATATCCAGAAATTACAAGGCATACAGAGGAAATTCCTTAAATTTTTAGCATTTAGAGTTGATGATTCTTTCCCTCCGAGAGGCTGTGACCACGAGGGCTTGCTGGAGAGATTTCAGATACCATCACTGCTGCGACGCAGGAACTACCTACTTACGAGTTTTCTGGCAAAACTTGTGAGGTCTGTTATTGATTGCCCTAAATTATTGTCCCAAATCATGTTGCATGTGCCTGGTCGTTCAATGAGATCCAACTCGACTTTTAGTGTATGTACGCCACATAATAATTTTCTAATAAAATCACCACTTTACCGAGCAATGGCGTTTTATAATGAGACATTCCAAAACACTGATGTTTTCCATTTAACACTTCCTCAATTGCTTGGACTCTTCAAGAACAGGTTATTGAGATGATCCAAAATCTTTATTTAGCATACTTTTCTTATTGTGCGATGAATGGGCTGAGCAGTATTTGTGGTGTGTAGTTGTTGAATTTTTGTAAAAATTATTATTATAACTTAAGTAAGTCTGATACTTTTTTCACCTATTGTCAAATTGTCTTGTAAATGGATGTAGATCTGTTAGACAATAAATGCTTATTATTATTATTATTAGTAGTAGCAGAAATTATTTAAACTTAAATTAAATTTTTATATTTAACTTTCTATTTAAATATCATGTGTTAACAGTAAAAATGTATAAATTAGCATACTTTAATATCCTTAATCATTGACGAGTAGTTTATTTGTTTATTGTTGGGTAATTTTCGGTTATCAGTTACTAAGTGCGACACATCAATTTATAAAACATGTCACAATTTCCTTTAGACAGGTATCTATGTTCTTATGCAAACACGTTCCAGAATTTTTAGATTTTGTGAATTGTTATTCTAATTTCCCGAAATTATTATTTATAATATAAGAATCGAATGGTTATCGGATTATTGTTGGCTCCGCGCGCACGAGCAGTCAAATAAAATGATAACTTTTGAACAAGTTTAGAAATAATTTATAAATAGAAGTAAATTATCCACAGATTCATTAGCGCAGAGAGTTCAACAGCGTGTAAGCACGTGATTCCAACTTGTGATTTTAGGCGACTGGGCCAACAGCAAAATGAGTTCTAGTGCAACAGGAGAAAATCTAAAAATAGTTTTCTTTGGATGTTAAAGATATTAGATTTCCTACATCCTTACAGGCTGATGGATCTGATGCTATGGTAAGCTGTTTTCGCGAATTTTTAAACACAAATACGTTCGAACTTAGAGGCTCAATATATTGTTCGTAGCCACTTTATCGTAAGCAGTATCAGCCTAACAGAGCGAACTGATTTTTTTACATTTAATAATTTAAAAATTAGCTTACAAAAATTTATATTTTGTTAAACATTTCTTCATTTTTTAATAAAAAAATTATTGTAGTGGAAATATTTTTAGCTGATATAAAGCACAGATGGATTTAAAATATTACTTTTTTGCAATTATTTATAATCTATAATATATATAAAATGCAACGTCTCTCTGTCTGTCTGTCTGTCTGTCCGTTAGTGCGCTTATCGCTGGAAAACCACTTATCCGATTTACGTACTTTTTTTTTTTAAACATACATATGTTCTCTGGCCAGGTTATAGGCTATATTTTATTACGATAGGTAGCATAGGGAATGAGCAGTGACGATAATAGTGAATGAAGTCGGAAAAAAGTTTGCTGCTAGCGCGTTCCCTTGCAGTACACAGCGTAAACCATTAAATTTGGAACAATATTAAGTAGCAGAGAATATCTATAATCTATAATATATATAAAATGCAATGTCTCTTTGTCTGTCTGTCTGTCCCTTAGTGCGTTTATCAGGCGAGAACCACTTATCCGATTTACGTGTCTTTTTTTAAATTCATACATATATTCTTTGGCCAGGTTATATAGTAATAATAATAATCTATATCTATAATATATGTAAAATGCAACGTCTCTCTGTCTATCTGTCTGTCCGTTAGTGCGCTTATTCCTCGAGCATCACTTATCCGATTTACGTGATTTTTTAAATTCATACATATATTCTCTGACCAGGTTATATAATAATAATATTAATCTATATAATATATATAAAACGCAACGTCTCTCTCTGTCTGTCTGTCCGTTAGTGTGCTTATCATTCGAGAACCACTCATCCGATTTACGTGATTTTTTTTAATTCTTAATTTAATATATGTCAAAAAAAATCTATAATATATATAAAACGTAACGTCTCTCTGTCTGTCTGTCTATCCATTACTGCGCTTAGCACTCAAGAATCACTTATCCGATTTACGTGTTTTTTTTTTATTAAATACAAAGGGAATAAATAGAGACAAAATGCTAATATGTAGGAAAAAAGATGGAAGTTTAGCAGTAAGCTTCGCAAAAAGACTGAATAGATGGGGGAATCCTTTAAAGAAATACTAAATGGAGATGAAAATGAGGTGAATGAGAAATAGAAAGTAAAATTAATTGAAGGGCAGGAGGGGACAAATAAACCCTGGAAAGAAGAAATAAGAGAAATACTCAGAACCCAAAAAAAATAAGGCCCCGGGTGGAAATTGTAGAACTGATAAAAGCTGGAGGAGTAGATCTGTAAAATTAAATATGCCGGTTGGTGCAAGAAATATGGGGAAACAGAAACGATGCCAGTGAGCTGGAGAGAGTCGCTCTTTTGTCCAATATACAAAAAAGGAGAAAAAACTATATGTGCTAATTATAGACCAATAGCCTTACTGGATGTCGTGTACAAGACAGTAGTGTTGACTATCAAAAACAGACTAGCAGAGAAAGCCGAGTCTATTCTGGGGGAGTACCAGTGTGGATTCAGGAAAAATAGATCGGTTACAGACCAGATATTTTCGATTAAGCAAATCCAAGATAATAGCTTAGAACAAAATTTGGCACTACACTTGGTCTTTGTGGATTTCAGAGAAGCATATGATTCTGTAAATAGAGAAGGACTCTACAAGATAATGGAAGAAGTAAAAATTCCAAGTAAATTGATTCGCATGGTGAGAATGACCCTGAATGACACAGAAAATAAAGTATTGGTTGAGGGCAAAGTATCAGACAAGTTTAAGGTGAAGAGAGGATTAAGGTAGGGGGACCAGTGTCGACATGTCTATTTAATGTGGTACTAGAGAAGATAATCCGGGAGTCAGAAATAAAAACAAATGGAACGATATACCAACAAACCTGCCAATGCTTGGCCTATGCGGATGATGTAGCAGTGATTGCAAGAGCAAAAGAGAACCTCAAAAAAGCCATAAGTAGGATAGACGAAAGGGGAAGGATGAGAGGACTAAAGATAAATGAGGAAAAAACAAAATACATGGAAATAACAAAGAAGAAGGATAATAAAAACAACAAAAGTTTAGATATAATAAACAACTTAGGGAAAAGATATATGTTTGAAAAAGTAGACAAATTTAATTATCTGGGAGTAACAATAACAGAGAGTGGACAAGAAAGGATGGAGATACAAGAAAGAATAGCGAAAGGACAGAGATGTTTGGAGGCAATAAATCCAATATTGAAATCAAAGAAAGTATCAAGAAAAGCAAAAGCAAGAATATATACGACAGTTGTCAGACCCACGGTGACATATAGATGCGAAACGTGGAAACTGAATGCAAGAGAAAAAGAGACGTTGGAGGTGTGGGAAAGGAAAGCTTTGAGAAGAATCTACGGAGGAAGGAAAGAAAAGGGACTGTGGAGAAGAAGAACAAACTACGAATTAAAATGCCTATATGCGAAACCCCTTATAAGCCAAATCATAATAAGCCAGCGATTAAGATGGTTGGGACACGTGTCAAGGATGAAGAAAGAAAGACATGCAAAGCAAGCCCTAATAAGAGGAGTGGTTGGAAGAAGAGGCAAGGGTAGACCTTGATCTACATGGATTCAGGCAGTAAAGCAAGATCCGGAGTTGATCGGAATCCCGCACTGGGAAAAGCTAACAGGAGACAAAAAGAAGTGGAGACAAGTATGCAACCAAGCCATGGGCCTCTAAGGCCCTTTGAGCTATATAATAATATAAACATAACGAATAAGCAGTGACGATAAAGGTGAATCAAGTCCACGCGAGCGGAGCCGCGGGCACGGCTAGTTATTTATAATCTAGATTATTACAGAAAAATTAAAGGCCGGACATGTTAACAATCTGTCGACTTTATTTCATTTAAAATAATTGTAAAAATAAGGGATTTATAAAAATATTTATCCTATGATCAAAAAGTAGTTTATATGTTTATAGAAATTCGTAACTAGTCAATAATTACCACAAATCTTCTTGTTCCATTTTGCATTGATACAGGGTGCCCCATATGTATGGAATAATGATTCAACAGCATTTATTAATCAGTGTACCAAAAAAATGTTTTTTTTTTATGGGTCTAGCACACGTGCTGCAGGGAAATTCCTAAAGCGCTAAAGGAGCGACATGTGTGCGGAAAAAGCGATTCATGTTGGTCTTGAATCGCTGTAAATTGTACTCGGTGGGAAACACAGTCCTGGGCAAGTTATTCCAAAGAGATGAGATTCTCCGTATAAAAGACTACTTGAAAAACGTTGTATGATGAGTAACAAGCTGAACCTCATACAGATGTGAAGTATTAGCGCGACGTGCATTCTAACATGCACCGCACTGGGAGGAATTAAGCGGGCTACATCCATGAAACATTTTCCATGAAAATACTTGTAGAATAGACTCAAGTAGCCAACCGTTCGATGTTCCAACGAATCAAGGCTGCCGGTCAGTTCCGGGTCTCCAATCAGACAAATAGCTCTTCTCTAAATAGAATCCAGCAAATGCAGTGTATGTTTAGGAGCAGAGCCCCAAACATAGGGGCGGAACCCCAAATATGGGAACAGTATTCCATAGTTCCGAATTTGAGCTTTGTACAGAATTAACAGTTGTTGTGGAGTGTAAAGCTTTCTGGTTCGAAATAATATTCCCAACTTTTGAGACGCTCTCCTTGCTATGCTTGCAACATAGTCATGTCAGGACATACTTACTCCCAAATTAACGCCCGACAAATTGAGTGACGAAGTTAGGGAAATGGAGTGCCCCGATATAACTAGGTCGGATTCAGCCACTTTAACTTTTTTATAAAAAACTGCCGCCTGAGTTTTTGTAGCTTTAAATTCCACTTGGTTACTGTCACCCCAAGACAGAACCTCTTCCAGGTCTTTGTTAAGTTGAATGACTTCCTGCTGTCTGCGGATATTCGTCTGAGTAGCCGATGATCGGTCGTTCAAAGTGAATGAAGAGATAAGCGTATTGTCATCTGCAAAGCTGTAGATTGGATTCCCGATCTCTTCCAGCAGATCGTTAATGTAAATGAGAAAGATAGTAGGAGACAGTATGGAGCCTTGGGGCACACCGACGTTGATAGTGAAGGTGTTAGAAAGAAATCCGTCGACTGCCACTAGTAAAGAACACTCCCCGAGGAAACATGAGAGCCACAGACAACATTTTTCAGACATACCAGAAAAGGGTAGCTTAGTCAACATCCATCGTGCCAAACACGGTCGAATGCCTTGGATATATCAAGAGCAACCGCTCGAGATTCTCCAAAGTGTTCAACTGCGTTGTTCCAAACATGTGTTACATAAGTCAGAAGATCTCCTGTTGATCTATGTTTACGAAAGCCATACTGATGGTCGCTAATAATGTTGAATCCTTCAAGATATTTGAGAAGATGCTGATTGATAGCCTTTTCCATGACCTTCGATATTACTGAAAGCAGTGCGACTGGTGATTAAATAAATAAAAGCTATAGGGTGTTATACGCCGCACATGCTGACGTTGACAATAAAATGTTTTGAACTGTCAGTTCGAAGAAATTACGCCATATTAAATTTTTTTAAATGGAAAGTGCTGTATGTTATCTTATTTTTGAGTCCTATTAAAAATTCTAGATATTATTTTTCTGACATACCATATGTCTAAATTGAACAGTTTTGGAATTATTGATATTTGAAATTACGGAGATCAAATTTAAAAAAAAATTAAGTTGGATTGTGTCAAATATTTACTGTCTGGTAATGACTTAACGCGTCAAAAAATGATTTATTGACGAAAACGTTTATTGCTGGATTTTGTGAAACTGCAATTTGAGCGTAATATCATAATGATACATTTAATAGAAACTGAAAGAATCACTTTGTTAATGATGGTTGGTTACGGAGATTGTAGAAGAACACAACAGGAAGTGTGTGATCTTTTTAACGCAGAATATCTGAATCGAGAACCTATTACCCAATCTGTAGTTAGTAAAACATTAAAACAATTTGAACAGTCAGGTCATGTTAAGGATCGTTCTAAATCTGGACCTCCAAAAGTTAAAACAAGCGATGATAAAAATTTAGATGTTTTATTGGAAATTACAGAAAATCTCCAAACAGCCACTCGTCAGCTTTGCCTAGACCACAACATGAGTAAAGGTACCTTAAGTCGTATAGTGAATGAAGAAAAATTGATACAACAGACGAATTATCTGAAGAGGACTACGATAGACGTGTTGAATTTTGCGAGATCATGGTGGAACGAATCAATAATGATCCTAACCCATATTAAAATTTCTGACGAGGCCACACTTTGTCTTAACGGAAGAGTTAACAGGCATAACTGCCGGTACTGGTCTACTGAGAATCCCCACTGGATAATCGACAGTTATTCTCAAAGATCACAAAAGGTAAACATGTGGGCAGGGATTTGTGGACGTCATATCATTGGTCTCTTTTTTATCGATGGATATCTTACAGGACAGCGGTATTTACAGTTACTCCAAGAGCAAGTTATTCCAACTTGTGCAGGTCTTTTTCCCGATGAAAATAATTTGGATATCCCTAACAGGAATCTGTGGTATCAACAAGACGGAGCACTTCGTCACTATGAAATCCATGTTCGTAGATATTTGAATGAGACTTTTCCTAATCGATGGATAGGCAGAAGAGGCGCTGTAGAATGGCCTGCAAGGAGTCCCGACCTTAGGCCACTCGATTTTTTTTTTATGGGGTCGTTTGAAAACCAAAGTTTACCGAAATCGACCTGACACTGTAGAAGATTTACAACAAAGAATTCAATATGAAGTAGCACAGATTACACCGGATTCTCTGCAAAACTCTGTACAGGCTGTTTATGACAGATTGGTTCATTACCTCGCTGTTAATGGTAGACATTTTGAGCAATTGTTACCTTAAAAATAAACCTGGAGTATTTATTAATAGTTTTTTTTTTTTGTTTTTTTGGATGGTTGTAGCTTCTATTTGATGGAAATTCATTATAAATATATAATAACACAGTGTAAAATGTAGATCTGAAGAAGCTGCATCGACAGCGAAACGCGTCATTGCAATTTAAATAAACCAATGGAAATTAACTAAAAACAGTCTTTTATTATATAGTTTTTTTTTTGTCTTTTTTTTTATTTTAAATTTCGAATAACATTAATTCCATAACAAATGTAATGAAAGAGTAATTTTGTCAAATTTCCACTGTATTTAGTTTCACTGAAACTGTATGACGCGTTTCGCTATACTATAGCTTCTTCTGATACAAAATGATTTTATATCAGAAGAAGCTATAACACATGGGCTGAAAAGTCCCGGGCCTAACAAAGAAAACACGGTTTTTTTTGGTTCAAAATTAGCTTTATTCATCAACGTAATCTCCATCAAGAGCAACGCAATCATTCCAGCGCCGCTCTAACATTTCAGTACCACTTTTGTAGAACGATTTATCTTTTGCCTCAAAATAGGCCTCAGTTCAGCGATAACCTCTTCATTCGCCCCCCCCCCCCCCCCCCCCCCCCCCCCCCTGTGAAATTTCTTACCGGCGAGCATTTTTTTCAGGTCTGCGAACAGCCAGTAGTCGCTGGGAGCCAAATCTGGCGAATACGGTGGATGTGGGAGCAATTCGAAGTTCAGTTCATATAGTTTTGCCATTGTTTTGATTGACTTGTGACATGGTGCGTTGTCTTGATGAAACAAAATTTTTTTCTTTGCCATATGCGGTCGTTTCTTTGCAATTTCGGCCTTCAAACGCTCCAATAACGCTATATAATATTCACTGTTGATGGTATTTCCTTTCTCAAGATAGTCGATGAATATTACACCACGCACATCCCAAAATACCGAGGCCATAACCTTTCCAGCCGATTGTTGTGCTTTCGGGCGCTTTGGACGAGGTTCACGAGTTGCTGTCCACTCAGATGACGATCGTTTTGATTCCGGAGTGAAGTGATGGATCCATGTTTCATCCATTGTCACATATCGACGCAAAAAATTCCGGTTTGTTACGTTTAAACATGGCCAAACACTGCTCAGAATCATCAACACGTTCTTGTTTTTGATCAACAGTGAGCAAACGCGGCACCCACTTTGAACAGAGCTTTCTCATAGTCAAATGCTCATGCAATATAAAGCCAACACGTTCTTTTGATATCTTTACGATGTCAGCTAACTCACGCAACTTCACTTTTCGATCGTTCAAAACGATTTTATGGATTTTTTTGATGTTTTCTGGTGTTACCGCCTCATTTGGACGTCCACTGCGTTCTGCATCATCGGTGTCTCTACGACCACGTTTGAAGTCAGCAAACCAACGTTTTATTGTTGTTTCTGATGGAGCGGAGTCCCCATAACACTTTTCAAGCCATTGCTTCGCTTGAACGGTATTTTTTCCCATCAAGAAGCAGTGTAAAATTAAAACACGAAATTGTTTTTGATCCATTGTTTTGAAAATAACAAAAGTAGCGTCACTCTTAGCACAATAACTCACAAACTAATGAATAGAATATCATGAAATTTTAACAGCTGTCTTTTGAAGGCTAGTATTAACTGAAAAAAAGGTGACTGCAATAAAACTAGCGCCATCTATGTGTTAGGCCCGGGACTTTTCAGCCCATGTGTTATTATTGTTATTTTCAACTTGAAACCAGTGACAGTTGTGCCTCAGCCGATTTATACTTTTCCTATTTAGTATTTTTAAAAAGATATCCCACTATTAAAATTTACGAAGATGAGAAACATGATATCAAAAAAGTTATCATTTATCAAGTTTGATAGGTCACAAAGCCAACTAACAATAGTAACCATTATATATGGACACGGCATAAAACAGATGGTTTCAGTCAAAATTTACAATTTTTGGTTATTATTTTCAGTCGTTCCCAAGATACGAGCTTGTTTTTTTTTTAGAGGTAAATGGGTCAAAAAACAAATTAATTAGCAGCATCTATCTGTATATAATTACGTCATCAAATAGCACTTTTCAGTTGGTTTTTAAAAATTTATAATTACTGATAAATTTTTAGAAATTTATTGAAGGTAATTTTAATTTTTCAGTGTTCTTGATTTACTTGGCATATTAAAATAACCGGTCAAGTGCAAGTTGAACTTGCGCAATTAGTGTTCCGTACGTTGATTGCTTCTAAGTTTTTAACAAAGTTTGTTTCCGATCTTTAATGAAAACTGATGACCTTGAAATTTTCGTTTTTTTTTTAAATACCAGAAAAATTATTAATGGTAATGCACTCGTGATAATTTTCGTTTAATCTACACCCCGTGGAGAATATTTCAGAATTTTTTCAAAATTTTTTGATCAGCACTTCTCGAGATAAAGGGGGAACAGCGATTTTTCGCGATATTTTAAAAATAATACAGTGCGCGCAAGTATTACATTATATATATATATATATATATATATATATATATATATATATATATATATAATGTTTCATTTGACACTCCACTCGATGACCTAGTAAAAAAAATTTTTTCACTTCCGATTTCACCCCCCAAAACTAACCCCATAAGTCAAAATTTAACTTTCAAGACTATAAGGCTCTGATGAGGACATCAATTCCTATATTAGTACCAAATTTCAACTTTCTATGTCAAATAGTTTCGGAGAAAATCGGGTGTGACAGGCGGACAGACAGACAGATGGACAGACACCGAAGTGATCTTATAAGTGTTTCGTAGGGAACATTAAAAAGTACTTTAACTGCTGAACTTTCATAAAGATACCAAATATGATATTGGAAAACTTTTCATTTGTTAAATTTAATAGAAATACCTCTTTTTCCATTAACATACAGTAGAACCCCGATTAACCGAGTCGCGATTATCCGAGCTCCGGATTAACCGAGCCAATATAAGAACCTGATTATCCGAGGTACGCGCGTCTATGCTGCGTATTAACCGAGCTTTTAAAATATGTATGTACATATTTCCATTTAAAATCGTCCGAGCCTTCGGGGAATCCCCCTGGCCCGTGTGAGGGGTTCCCCTATTTATGTTTTTGGATTCTTTCAGCATGTAAATTTGCGTGAATGCAGTGCGTTATAGCGTTTTACTACGGAGAAGTACGAGTATACTCACATAATTTATTTGGTTGGAGTTCTGGTAGTTAAGTGTAATTAATACGAACTGCTTTGTTTGAATTTTTGTTTGTCGTATTATAATGGAGCAAAACAAGCGTAAAAGTATTGTCATTCCTATTGAAGAAAAATTAAAAGCTATCAGAAGAATTGAACCAGGAGAGACAATTAAAGATGTTGCACGAGATTATGGAGTAGGTGAGGTAACAGTTGGAGATTGGAAAAGAAACCTCACAAAAATAGAAGAGTGGTGTATAAATCAAGCCTCCTCGTCCTCAGGAAGAAAATCAATGAAAACCGGCGACTATGAAAAGGTTAACGAAGCTTTATTCATGTGGTTTAACCAACAGAGATCAAAAGGTGTGCGTCTGTCAGGTCCAATTTTACAACAGAAAGCAATAATGATTAGTAGGCAATTCCCAGAGATAGATCAGTTTACCGCCAGTTCTGGATGGCTTGACCACTGGAAAAAAACGGTACGGTGTACGACAACTGACTGTACGAGGCTAGTTTGAAAAGTCCGTGCAAAAATAAAAACTACTTATGTGTTTGGGGTAAACCTTTTTTATTTTTCGACATAGTCTCCTTTTAGGCTTATACACTTCGTCCAACGATGTTCTAGTTTGTTGATCCCTTCCGAATAATAGGATTTGTCCAAGTCTGCAAAATATCCATTAGTGTCTGCAATCACCTCCTCGTTTGAACAAAATCTTTGTCCCGCCAGCCATTTCTTCAAATTGGGGAACAAATAGTAGTCCGACGGAGCCAAGTCTTTAGAATAGGGGGGATGTGAAACGAGTTGGAATCCTATTTCCATTAATTTTGCGACCACAACTGCTGAGGTGTGTGCTGGTGCGTTGTCGTGATGGAAAAGGACTTTCTTGTGGGCCAATCGCGGGCGTTTTTCTTTCAGCTCGGTTTTCAAACGGTCCAATAACGATGAATAATATTCACCTGTAATAGTTTTACCCTTTTCCAGATAGTCGATGAGGATTATCCCTTGCAAATCCCAAAAGACAGTCGCCATAACCTTTCCGGCCGAAGGAACGGTCTTCGCCTTTTTTGATGCAGATTCCCCCTTGGTAACCCATTGTTTAGATTGTTGTTTGGTCTCAGGAGTATAGTAATGTATCCATGTTTCATCCACAGTGACGAAACGACGCTTAAAGTCCTCCGGATTCTTCTGGAACAGCTGCAAACCATCCTTGTGAAACACTTCACACGATTCCGTTTTTGGTCAAGCGTGAGCAATCGCGGCACCCATCTTGCGGATAGCTTTCTCATGTCCAAATGTTTATGCAAAATATTATGTACCCGTTCAGTCGAGATGCCCACAGCACTAGCAATCTCACGCACCTTAACTCTTCTGTCATCCATCACCATATTATGGATTTGATCAATGATTTCTGGAGTCGTAACCTCCACAGGCCGTCCAGAACGTTCAGCGACACTTGTGCCCATATGGCCAGTTCGAAAATTTTGGAACCACTTATAAACTGTTCTAATCGAAGGTGCAGAGTCACCATAATGTTTATCAAGCTTCTCTTTAGTCTCCTGAGGTGTTGTGCCTTTCATAAAGTAATGTTTAATCACCACACGAAATTCTTTTTCGTCCATTTCTTGAAAATCACTCGACTTCCTTGATTCACACGAATGTCAAACACAAAGAAATAGACCAATATGGCTGAAACTTGGTGTGCGTTCATTCAAGAGATGCTACTAACTAAACATGACCTCGATACGCGCCGGTGGTGCCATTTCTCGGACTTTGCACGGACTTTTCAAACCAGCCTCGTATGTGGTGAAAAACTTTCTACTGATGTGTCATCAATTGAGAAGTTTAAGCAGAACTTTAAAAATCAAATCGAAGATTGTGGATACACATGTGATCAAATTTACAACTGTGACGAAACTGGTCTGAATTATAAAATGCTTCCATCAAAAACATTGGCATCTCGACAGGAAAAATCAGCTCCTGGGCACAAACGAAGTAAGGAAAGATTAACTATAATGGTATGTTCTAATGCATCTGGCAAGCACAAAATTCCACTGATGGTGATTTGGCAAGTCTGCACGTCCAAGAGCTTTTAAAAGACATCTCACCCAAAGCCCTACCAGTCTATTACAAAAGTCAGAAGAGCGCATGGATGGATGCGACCTTATTTACTAACTGGTTTGAAGAAGAGTTCGTGCCATCTGTGACTAAATTTTTAAACAGAAAACCGTCTTCCTATTAAACCAATTTTGTTAATTGTTGTAAAATTTTTTCCTCCAAATGTAACCAGCATAATGCAACCAATGGATCAAGGCATCCTCGAAAACATTAAAAAAAATTATAGGCGTTTATATCTTGAACATCTGTTAGAATACACAGAAAAGGAGGTCATTATCAATGGGATGAGAAAAGTTACACTGAAAAATGTTATTCACTGGGTAAGTCAAGCTTGGGATTCTGTGCGTACTACCACTATTCAAAAATCTTGGTCAAAAGTTATTGATTTTGAGGACTATAATGATAGTGAAGATGATGCTCCATTAAATGAATTAACTTTGAAATTGAGAAGCCATGGAGAAATGTCCTGTTTAAATTTTGACAGCGAGATAGAAGAAAAAGAAAAAAGTTTATTTGAATTAATGCAAAAATTAAAAGGTTGCGAAAATGTGACAAGAGAAGATGTTGTTGAATGGATTACAGCAGATGATTTAGAAGAAGAAATGAGTATTGAAGAAATAACGAATGCCTTTCAGGAAACCGAAAAAAAAATCAGATGACGATGACGAAGCTGCGGTGGATGAACAGTCTCCCACCAAGATCTCTCATCAAGAAGGTTTTGCTTCTTTGGAAAAAGCTTTGAGGTATATCGAACAACAACCAGAGGCAACCCCAGCGGATTTGCTTCTTCTTAATAGATGGAGAAACATTGCAGCGAGAAAAAGAAGATGCAATATGAAACAGAAGCTTATAGATACCTATTTCACTGTTTTATAATGTATCTACCTATTTATATGTTAAAAGCGTTAATACATAGGTTTAAAGTATTGGTGTTTATTTTTGAATGAATAAAAAACAAATCCAGATTATCCGAGTTTTCAGTTATCCGAGGAGGGTGCCCCCCACGTTACCTCGGATAACCGGGGTTCTACTGTACATGAAGGCACCGAGCCAGTTTACGTGAGACGAGGTGCTAGACGGGGAAGTTTTCAGTCAGACTCTGAAGGATATCTTCAAGAAATCGAACTGGGAAGAACGAGGTATAAAAATTTGTGGGCCGAATTTACACCACCTAAGATATGCTGACGATATAATCTTAAATAAGAGCAGAAAAACAGATCTAAAGGAAATGCTTGATAAAACAGAGCAGAAGCTAGAAAAATAGGCTTTATTATGAACTACGAGTACAATAAAAGAAAAATCATGACAAACACAGATGAAGCTATTTCACTCACAGTAGGACAAAACACAATACAAATAAAACAAGTCAGTAAATACATCGAAGACAAATAACAAAACTTAGCAAAGAACACCAAATGACTGGCCTGCGGAGCGTTCGGCAAACTTTGTTACATTTTTAAAAATAAAACCAGCCAAGTGCAAGTCGGACTTGCGCAATTAGTGTTCCGTACCGTGATTGCTGAAATATTCTATGAAATTCAGTTACACATTCATCCTCAACATAAGAATTACCAAGAATATATAAAAAGCGAGATATCTTTGTAGTAAAAGTTTAAAACAAGTAATTACTACCTAAATATTTGTTTAATTATATAAACAAATAAAATCAAATTATGTTATGTCGGTACCTATCCATTGGTCACCAGTCACCATGGAAATTTATTTTATATGTGATTGGTCAACTGCTTAAACTAGTAATGTTGAAAAATATATGAGTATATGACTGATTGCACCGAATACGAAACATATACGTATTGATATTTCACAGCTGTTAGTCCAGGTTAAATTCTTTTTTTTTTTTTTTATGGGTCTAGCACACGTGCTACAGGGAAGTCCCTAAAGCGCTACAAGAGCGACACGTGTGCGGAGAAAGCGATTCACGTTGTTCTTGAATCGCTGTAGATTGTACTCGATGGGAAACACAGTCCTGGGTAAACCATTCCAAAGGTATGATGTTCTCCATATAAAAGACTGCTTGAAAAGCGTTGTACGAGGAGTAACAAGCTGAACCTCATACGGATGTGAAGCATTAGCGCGACGTGTACTTCTAATATGCACCGCTCTGGGAGGAATTAAACGGGCCACATCTTTCGAACACTTTCCATGAAAGTACTTGTAGAATAGGCTCAAGTCGCCAACCGTTCTTCGATGTTCCAGCGAATCAAGGCCGTCGGTCAGTTCCGGGTGTCCAATCAGACGAACAGCTCTTCTCTGGATAGAATCCAACAAATGCAGTGTATGTTTGGGAGCGGAGCTCCAAACATGGGAGCAGTATTCCATAGTTGGTCGAATTTGAGCTTTGTAAAGAATTAACAGTTGTTGTGGAGTGTAAAGCTTTCTGGTTCGAAACAATATTCCCAACTTTTGAGAAGCTCTTCTTGCTATGCCTGCAACATGTTCATGCCAGGACATATTTGCTCCCAAATTAACGCCTAACAGATTGAGTGACGATGTTAGAGGGATGGAGTGCCCCGACATAACTATGTCGGGTTCTGCAACGTTAACTTTTTTAGAAAAAACTGCTGCCTGGGTTTTTGTAGCGTTAAATTCCACTTGGTTACTGTCACCCCAAGATAGAATTTCTTCCAGGTCTTTGTTAAGTTGAATGACTTCCTGCTGTCCTGCGGATATTCGTCTGAGTAGTCGATGTCCGAGCGTTTAAAGTGAATGAAGAGATAAGTGTACTGTCATCTGCAAAGCTGTAGATTGGATTCTCGGTCTTTTCCAGCAGATCGTTAATATAAATGAGGAAGAGAGTAGGAGACAGTATGGAACCTTGGGGCACACCGGCGTTGATAGTGAAGGTGTTAGAAAGAAATCCGTCAACTGCCACTCGTAAAGAACGCTCTCTGAGGAAACATGAGAGCCACAAACAGAACTTTTCAGACATACCATAAGAACGTAGCTTAGCCAACAGCCCATCGTGCCACACACGGTCAAATGCCTTGGATATGTCAAGAGCAACCGCTCGAGATTCTCCAAAGTGTTCAATTGCGTTGTTCCAAATATGTGTTACATAAGTCAGAAGATCTCCTGTTGATCTATTTTTACGAAAGCCATATTGGTGATCACTAATAATGTTGAATCCTTCAAGATATTTTAGAAGATGCTGATTGATAGCCTTTTCCATGACTTTCGATATTATTGAGAGCAGTGCGACTGGTCGGTCTTCTTGCCTTTTTTTAGGTATCGGCTGAACTGTGGCACATTTCCGGCAGGAATTAAATATTCCCTTTCTGTAGGATAGGTTGAAAAGTCTACAGAAAACTGGTGTTAGTTCCCTCGCACAGTTCTTGAGAACTATGGCAGGTATTCCGTCAGCGCCTGAAGCCTTTTTGGTGTCTAGCTTCATCAAAATACGTTTTATGATACGCTGTCTGAAGACAATATCGGGCATCCTTGACTGCACTATGGGAATAGTAGGTGGTGTTTTTCCTTGGAAATCGACAGTAGAATGTGAAGCAAAGAGTTCAGCCAACAAGTTCGCTTTCTCAACAGGTGTCGTTGCAATAGAATTATCTGGCCGTGTGAGTGGTGGTATGGTGGATTTGGTGAAATTTTGACTAACTGCCTTAGCGACTGACCAAAAGGACCTAGAATTGCCGGGACAAGCGAGAAGTTTGTTTCTAATCCGTTGATTGTGTACCTCCTTGGTTTCGTCGATAATTTCTTTGCATCTGTTTCCTGGCACGAACAAAGATGTTACGATTTATGGTGTTAGGATCTTCACGCCACTGTCGGTATGCAAGATGTTTAGAAGCAACAGCTCCTTTGCATTTTAGGTCAAACCAAGGCTTGCCGTTGGAAGGGCATTTCTTCGAAAAAGGGATGTAAGCATCCATACCGGCCAAAATAACATCGGAAACCTCCCTGGCGCAGTCAGATGGGTCGTCGGATCGAAAACAAACGTCCAACCAAGGGAAAGTTCGAAAATATTCCATGAGATCTTCCCATTTAGCAGATTTGTAGTGCCAAATCTTGCGCGGTTTGGGCGCCTCTCTGTCACTGATTGGTGTAATACTCGATGTCGAAAGTAGTTTATGGTCGAAGAACCTAACGGCGGATTTACGCTGACCGTGTAAATCTCCGGATTGGTGGTTAAAAACAGATCAAGAAGACTGGCGAACTCTCCGTCTCGATCAGGATCCGTGTTGGTTCATCAATAAGCTGAGTCAAGCCACAACTGATTGGGCTTCACGACCTTGTTCGTCGGTAGTATTTGAATATTTAAGCCAGTTGATGTTGTGGACATTAAAGTCGCCCAGAATGGCAATTCGGCATTTGGATAGTTAATTTGTAAATGATCTATGGTGTCTGCAAGAGAAGCGAAAAGTGTTCTAAAGTTCGCATCACTTGGTGGTCGATAGAGGATACAGACGAACCTTGTGGTTGGTTGAGTCGTTATTTTTTAACCACATAACATCAAAGTTTGGGGGCTCCAGAGCCTCTTTCTCGTTGACATAAAGACAGATTCCAAAGTTACGCCTAAATCGGGAATAGAAATCGTACCCAGGATAAAGATAGTTTACTGTGCTGGTCGATGAACTGACCTTAGTTTCACAGAGAGCGAGTACATGAGGGTTTATTTGATTGCAGGTGTTGGTGCACTGAATTTATGTTCGAATTTAAACCTCGTATGTTGCAAAAATCCATTTTGAAATTCTGTTCTCTGCATGACGACGCCCCTGAACCAGCCCCCACCCGGAGATCCGAACGGGGGGCTATTTTACCTCCGGAATTTTTTTGTATCCAGGTGCCTCATCATGCTATTTGGTCCCACAGACCGGGACATCGGCGCAGCCACGAAACGTTAAGCAACTTCACGCAGCTTAAGCCGATGCGATGGTATCACACCGGGCGATGCTGGTGGGATCTGGGCATCTACCATCTAGAGTGTTCTTTAAGTCGCCTCCTACGACAGGCAGAACATACCGGGGGAGATATTCTATCCCGCCCCCCACAACTTTCCACGAAAATATATGATAAAAGACTGTTTTTAGTCAATTTCCATTGGTTTATTTAAATTGCGATGATGCGTTTCGCTGTCGATGCAGCTTCTTCAGATCTACATTTTACACTGTCAAGTTGGGTTTAATGTTCGCAATTTTATATCATTTCGTAATTATAATATTACACCTAATTAAATTACATTGATAGTATTGGAAAACCCACACAGATTTGGAATTAGAAAAATAAATTCAATAATGGTGAATTGCTTAAATCTACCTGGTCGTTGAGTAAAGTACCTGTAGTCCTTAATCGATTTATTTGCATTGTCTCTAAAAGGTTTAGTTTTAAACCTTTTTGTTGGGTGTGTAAAATTTTGAAATTTTTGTTAAATGTGTGATTTTCTGTTAAAAGATGATTAGCATATCTTGAATTAGATTTTCTATGGATGAAACTTTTTTCGTGTTCTGTAATTCTTTGTATAAATGTACGTCCAGTTTGTCCTATGTAAGTTTTTAGGACATGATCCACATGTTAATTGATTAGTCTATGTATAAAACTATGATAAGCTGCGAGTTTATGATGGTTAGAGTGGTGAGAACTATTGTGAATTGTGGTATCTGTATGACAAAGTTTGTGATATATTGCAAATTCATGTTTTTTCATGGTTTTACTGATTGTTAAGTCTAGGAAGTTGATTTTCCCTTCGAGTTCTTCTTCCATTGTAAAACTGATATTTCTATGTAAAGAATTAATATACTGTAAAAAATGAGTTAATTGTCTGTCCGTACCTGTAAGCATACAATTATTACTATTGTTAATATGGTTGTTAAATATCATTGTTTCAATACTGTCCATGAAAAATTTCGGCAAGTAATGGACTTAATGGACTCCCCATAATTAACCCTTCCTTACTATGGTAAAATGTATTGTTAAATGAAAAATAATTTTGTCTTAGGCAAGTTCTTAATAAATTAATTATGTCCATTTTTTATAACTTCATTTACTTTGTTTTTGGTTAATACGTTCTCTATTAAAATTATTGTTTCGTCTGGGGGAACACTTGGAAATAAGTTTTTGACATCGAAATAGACTAATTTAGAATTATCTGGTATTGTTATATTCTTAACTTTATTCACGAGTTCGTATGAGTTTTTGATACTATATTTAGGTTCAAATTTGGTATGATATTTGATTAAATCAATTAAAAAGGATGACGTTTTTATATGCTGGAGCAGACATATAGGAAACAACTGGTCTGATTGGGTGATCAAGTTTTACTTTACTTTACAAGTGTACTTTTATGAGTGAATAAAGTTGTGGGATTTGGGGATTCATATTTATCAATTTAAATTTATCTTTATCGTGAATGATACTTTTAGCCTGTTCAATTTGTTGTTTTATTTCTTTTTGAAAAATATTTGTTGGATCTTTATTTAAAATTTCGTACTTTCCTGTTTTGAAAAGTCTAAACGTTTTATTAACATAGTCGATTTTGTCTATTACTATTACTGTGTTACCTTTATCTGCTTTGGTAAAGATTACATCATTTTGTTTTGCTTTACTCTGAATGGTTTTATTGTCCTTAAGTCTTGGTTGATGTTGTTATTGTTAGATATGAATTCTTTTTTAATAATTTCGGTTGTTTCAAATTTTGATAATATGTTGTTAGACTATCTTTCAAGGCAATCTCAGTATCAATACCTAGTGTCTCCGATTCTTTGATATTGAAGTTAGTTTGAATATTGTGTTTGAAACCTTTTGTTAGAACATTTTTTTCCCTGTCCGAAAAAGGTGTGTTGGAAATGTTAAAAAATCGATTAAAGAATTGATGATCAGTAAAAAATTCTTTTTCTTTCTTATTTTGTGTTGTTATACGTTTTTGTTGAATGAGATACTGTAGTTTATCATATTGTTTCAAATATTTTTTTTATGTATTATTGTTTTTATTTTTTCACGTGTGTTTGAATCTAAGACCATAAATTCAACCATCCAAAATTTCCACGAAAAAGGTATACACAAGAAAAATTCTCTGTCTTTAAAGCGAGACACGTGTTTTTCTATGCTGAATCCAAAAAATTATCGAAAAAGACCTCCTCCACCTTGAGGTTTTTTGCAGAAAATACACTTTAAGTTGCCAGAAAACTATTAAATTGAAAAAAAAATACATTTTAGTAAATAATGTAAAACTGTATAATTATTAAAATTATGGAATAAAACTATTATTTCGGACATCTTTAAAAAAGCCACCCTGTATAATACAAAAGAATTCTTCAATAGAGAATAATATAAAATTGACTTATCTAAACGTTTTTATTGTGTCACCGACGTAGTATGCGTATTCCATACTTCTCGACCTCAATAGATTTTTCACGTGTATGTACGAATTTGTTTCTTATTTAAAATGATGCAAATTATTATCTTTAAGTTTAAAATAAATAACTATTAAATTGCTTGTATGATAACATTTATATTTTACTAAACTAAAGGTATAAAATCTTATATAATTTTCTATTTTAAGAGGTAGGTAAATATTTTAGGACTCGAACGATTTATATCAACACGTAAGAAATTATCAAATCCTATATAGCATTTTAGTACTGGATTCCATATTAAATAAAAGCATCTTAATTTTTCAATAGTTTTTGCATTCTTTATTAATTAATTATTTTGAAAAAAAAATGAGGTGATTCAAAAAGACTGTTTTTATTTATCTAGTTCTACAGAACATACCTCTAAACCAATAACTGAAAATAAGAGGTGTATGCTTTTTTTTTACAGGGAAAAATCCACCTTATGGATTCTGAAGCAGTTTGCGTCACCATAAAGGTGCCCCAAAATGCTTCAGATATGTGGGGCTCTCCAACCTAACTTAAACGCTAACTTATACCTAATGCCCCCATTCCAGGGGGGTGTCGTGTTATAATTGTGTTATTTAATGGAATCATACCGGCTATTTAATTTAGAAACAAAATCATCAATATTTGCTTTCTTTATATCAAAAATCGCAAAAATATCATCCATATACCTATACCACACTCTTGGGAAATATTCGAATTCTTGGCTGGCTTTGCTTTCAAACTTACTCATGAATAATTGGCTATGAAAGGTGATAAGCAATTACCCATAGCTGTTCCTTCTTTCTGAACATAAAATTGACTGTTATATTGGAAATTATTTTGTTCCATACAAAGTTTAGGTAATGTTAAGTATACTTAGTCAGTAGCCAGTCAAGAATTCGAATATTTCCCAAGGGTATGGTATAGGTATGTGGATGATATTTTTCTCGATTTTGATACAAAGAAAGCAAATATTGATGATTTTGTTTCTAAATTAAATAGCCGGTATGATTCCATTAAATTCACTTACGAAGTTGAGAACAAAGGACAATTGCCTTTTCTAGATATTTTTAATTATTAAAAATAATAATAGATTAGAATTGGATATCTATAGGAAGGACACAGTAACAGATAGATATATTCCTAATGATTCATTTCGTTGCAAACAACACAAATTGGCCTCATTACATTTTTTAGTACATCGTTTGGTCACTTTCCCTCTAAATAGAGTAAACTTTAATAAAGAAAGGAATCGTATTAGAAATATAACCAGAGTTAATGGTTATGACGATGACTTAGTAAATAAGCTAATAAATAGATATAAGTTTAGGTTTAATATTCAGAATTCCACCTTTTTTACACGCGAAGAAAATAACACCAAGCATGTCTCCATACCATATAATCCGAAATATAGCAAGGGACTCAATAAGGTATTTAATAAGGTATGCCTCACCTTAGCCTATAAGTCATCAGACAATCTGAGGAATATCTTAGGAAATCCCAAAGATAAGATTCCTAATAGTGAGAAAAGTGGAATTTATAAAATTAGTTGTAATGATTGTGAGAAAAAGTATGTTGGGCAAACTAAAAGGTCAATTAAAACACGATTTAAGGAACAATTAGCACACTTAAAATACAGTAGAACAGAAAAAAAAAGTCTAGCATTGCCGAACATGCCCTGGAAGCTGATCATATTGTAACATTAGATAATCGAAGATTAATAAAAAATGTATCTGATAGGAGATTGTCGAACGCATACGAAAGTATGGAAATTATAAAATATAAAAGTAGTTTAAATAAAGATAGAGGGCCTATTCCTTATAGTCCCATCTACTGGTTACTTGACCGGAACTGATGGCCTTGCCTATGCCATTACTTCCACCTGAGTAATTCAAGGGTTAGGCTAAGTATAAATAGGGTAGATGTGTAGTTTAGTTTTAGTCAATCATCGCTCCTGATGAAGCTAACATGGTTAGCGAAAACGCGCGTCGAGTGCAAAAATAAAGTATTTGGTGTAGTGGTAATATATACTGAGTAGTTTCATTGTGCCAAAGATTCCACATTCCCAACTTAGTACTTAGAAATTGATAAAAAAATATATCCGGATATTATATCGATAAAAACTCTTATGTAATTAAATTTCATTAGTTTCATAGTCATATAAAAAATAAGTATGTATTTTTAATGCATTTTTCAGCACACTGACCCCGATTATTCCTGTGCCTATGTAACAATAAAACTTGCAACAGGACTTGAAGGACATGGACTAACATTTACATGTGGAAGAGGTACTGAAGTTGTTGTTGCAGCTGCAAAATCGATGAGCTTTTTGGTTGTTGGGCAAAGTTGTTACGGACATTTTTAAAGACTTTGCAACCTTCTGGAGGTCGTTAACAAGCGAAAGTCAAATGAGATGGGTAAGAAAAGTCAAAGAAATTATAATTTTTCCACTTGCTAAACCGAAACACTAGATACCATTTTTACTATATCCCTATTAAGATACAGGGATTATATAATATTCATGAACGTTGCCCAAGTGCCAAAAAATATATTTTGTGTTTCACCGTACTTTTTAAGACAATGCGGTACTGTTGTAAACCAACTATTTTTATTATTATATTATTATATTGTTTTGCCCTTTAACTACGCCTATGAGTTAATACAAGTTATAGTTTAACATAATCAATTCTCAATAAAAGATATACCATGTACACTTACTAATAACTCAATTAATTATTTTCCTTGTGGACCTCTTGATGGCGCCAAGAAGTCGCCAAACTTATTTATCAGTACCATGATAGGTAAATATTTGTTAGTTAAAGTTAAGAGTACGCCTATGGTAAATTTTAGAGAGTAAAAGTATAAAATAACAAGTGGTCAGCTAGAGTGGACATTATTATGTGATTATTATTACACAGGGGAACAGCTGTTTTGGTGTCGAGGTTTTTTGAGCTGATTCTATATCAATTTGATGTCCTGAATTCAAATAACGTATTCATTTGTACCTAGGAGCTCAAATTTTAAGATATACATTTTTAGAGAAATATAAGTTTACATTATTGTAACTCAAATCCGTAAGTGTAGTAAACAAAAGTAGATACGAAATTTTTATTTTTAGTTATACAAAATACAATATTATGTCGTACTTACAAACAAAAAAAAAACATTGAAGAAATGAAATAGTCACTCAACACTTGAAAGCTTCTTTTCCGCGACATTCTTGAATGTTTTTTTAAACAGTCCCTTTTTAAACTCCAGCAGTAATCTGCCATCATGTGCATGTCCCATCTTCCTTGGTAGCGGTCCTCCATAACTTTAATATCTTGGTGAAATCTTTCACCTTGTTCCTCACTCATGTCTCCTAAATTTTCTGGAAAACGGTCTAAGTGGCTGTGTAAATAGTGTATTTTAATACTCATATTGCACCCTAAGGATTTGAAACTATTAAGCATCTTGTTAACCATTTCAACATAGTAGTTTGAGCTTTATGTTTGTCTAGAAAATTTTCTACAACTGCAACAAATGATGTCCAAGCTTCTCGTTCAACTTGATTTCATTGAATTTATGAAGGCAGGATCCTTAATTAATTGTCTTATTTGAGTTTTTCTGTGCTCAACTGATGCATTTTTTACCCCTATATATGCAAAACAAGACCCATTCTTATCAAGAGCCTTTACAAATTGCTTCATTAAGCCCAACTTTATATGTAACGGAGGAAGTATGATTTTTTTCTCTTTCAACCAAAGCGTCGTTAATGACATTCTTTTCCCCAACGTCCATGTTTTCTCTCTGAGGCCAATCTTTTCTAACCCAGTGGTGGTTTTTGTCCCCTACTATCCCAGAGGCACAAGAAACACGGATATTTCGTGTAACCACTTTGCTGCCCAAGAAGAAAGTTTACCATTTTTTAAGTCTACACAAATCATCCATTGATGTTCGTAATACTTTATCTTCTGCAAGACCAAAGCTATGGTATTATATTCTTCTTTCAGTTTCGTTGAGTGAGCTAGTGGTATTGAAACCATATTTATTCCCATTATGTAGAAGGACATATTTTAAATTTCGCTTTGAACTGTCAATAAATAGGCGCCAATCATCTGGAATATATTCAGAAAGTCCCATTTCTTTCATGAGTCCCCTAATTTCGTGACAAAATACAAGATTGTCTTCTTGAGAAAAGAATGGTAGCAGATCTTTTTCTTCTTGTACGGTAAAAGGTAATTTTGGTTCCTTGTTCCAGTAAATTTTTGTCGTTCAACCTAGAAGCCAGTACTTCAGAAGCTTTTTTCGATAAATTGAGATCCCTGGTGAGATCATTTAATTCATTTTGATTGAAGCGTTGAGGAACTGATGACGTCCCTTCATAGTCACTGTTAGTTTCATTAGCATCAGAACTTTTATTAGCATCAGAAGAGCGATCAGAAGGAAAATATTCGTCATCAGAGATATGTGGTAGCTGATGAAATGTTGGAATCGGTATTTCATCTGACTGCGGGATAGGGCGTATTGCCGAGTCTAAATTGGGATAAGTCCACTTACTGCGGTTATTTCGATTGAATCCATTAGTATTTACTAAACAGAAATAACAATCATTGAAGTGGTTTTTTGGTTCTCTCCAAACCATTGGTACGCCGAATTTTTTAGACATTTTCTTTTCCCGGTAGTCCACTGCCGTAAATGCTCTGTATAAGTTTTACATACGAGATGCGGGGGCCCACGTTTTGTCCTGATCACCAAGCTTAACTCCCAAAGTATCCAAGATACGCTCGCTTTACAAAGTCAGTAATAGTTTGTCTGTTTTGTTGAAACATGTATTCTCCGCATATATAGCAAAACACATCAGGTTGATTTACACAACTTCTTCTTGAACTGGAACCTGAACTCATTTTAATTCTGTTCAATAACACAAAAACACTCTTTTCTTAACATAAAATAACACGCCGAATTGGATCTACTCTCATTAGTAAGAACGCACAAACTGACGAGACTTACCCGAGTTAGGTGATTAAAAGGGTCAGTTCAGGTACCTGATAGGCAATGGTCCCACTATTTATAGATTTACCTGGAATTTACTCAATTACAGACTGACAATAAAACCATTGTACCTACATTAATGAATATATAATAATTTTAGAACTCTCATAAATGAATATACTGAATAAAAACCACATTGATAGATAAGTTGATGTATCTAAAAAAGTAGAGCTGATAGAGAAAAACGGATTGCATGTTTAGATTTAGCGTTCCAAATATAGTTAAAATCAGCTTTAAAATCCCAGGCACCAAAACAAAAAATATTTTTTTGTTGCCCTGTGTTATTATTAGTATTACATTATTACAATAACATTCTTATTTATTAATTAATTAACAAAGCTTTCATTTGACACCCCACTTGCTGACCTGGTATTCTTTTTTCACGTCCGATTACATCCCCCGAAACTAACCCCTTAAGTCAAAATTTATCTTACAAAACTACACGGCTCTGATAAGGTCATCAATTCCTATATCAGTGCCAAATTTTAACTTTCTATGTCAAATAGTCTTGGGAAAAATCGAGTGTGACAGACAGGCAGACGGACGGACGGACAGACAGACAGACACCGAAGTGATCCTATAAGTGTTCCGTACGGAACGCTAAAAAGTCCGGAAAAGTAATTATCGCTCAGGATGTAGCGGATACTATCTAATATATGTTGAAATATGTTACATAAAATATGTTCTTGAATCGACAAGATGAACGAACCAATTAAAAGTCGACTTTATTCTCTAAATAGTGATATCAGTGGGTAATAAACATGTTTCTCAATAATATTAATTTGAATTGTTTTTTTTTCAAAACAAAGATAATTTTATTTTAACCTTCATAGTACGAACGTAATCTCTACATCGTATTATGTTTCCTTAAATGACATGAATAAATCCTATTATATAATTTTTAAAATATACGTTACAAAAAACAATAACCGGTCAAGTACAAATTGGACTTTCGCAGTTAGTGTTCCGTACGTTGATTGCTCTTAAAGTAAAAACTTTTGTTACGGATATATAGAATGATCTGAATGAACTGACCTCACAAAACACACACCCCAAATGAATTTTCAACAATGTTTTTTTTCCGATCTTTACGGAAAACTGATGACCTTGAAATTTTGTTTTTTTTTATATACTAGATAAATTATTAAACTCGTTGCTACAGACAAATGCGCCACAAACTTCACGCCTATTTTAGACAGAATAATGCTTCTCCAAATAAGAACGAAACCTGTTCCTCTTAACGTCATACAAATATATGCTCCCACTGCAGATAAACAGGATGAAGAGGTCAAGCAATTTTACCAGCAAATAACACAAGTTCTAAAAGCAATACCAAAACGAGACTTTACAATCATAATGGAGACTTTGACGCCAAGATTGGAAGAAGTAGGTCAGGAACTTCCATAGGACCATATGGTCTAGGTGAAAGAAACAACAGAGGCGAACGACTAAACATTTTCAGTAAAGAAATAGGTGATGTTATCACTAACACCTTCGTCAACCTACCATCACGAAAATTATACACGTGGCAGTCTCCACTAGACTCACCAGACCAAATCACGTTTTAGAAATAGTGTTGTATCTGTCAAAACATATACCAGTGCTGACATAAACTCGGATCACAATGCCCTGGTGGGGGTTTAAGAATTATCTTGAAACATTTAAAAAGAAAACAGGAAAACATATACGATATACAACAACTTAAAAACGAAAATGTAACAAACATAATTAAAAAAGATCTTAATAAAGAACTCCGAAACACAGAGCTAAATGAAGATATAGAATCTGAAATAGAAAAGTTAAATGAAATAACAAGGGGGCTAAAGAATAAATATATAACTAGGGAACAAACACATAAAAGAAAGGAATGGATGACAGATAACATTCTGAGACTAATGGAAGAAAGACGGTTACACAAAAACAGCGGTAACAAAAGAGAATATAGCAGATTACACACACAAATACAGAAAGAAATTCGAACAGCTAAAGATAGGTGGAATGGTGAAAGATGTAAAGACATAGAGGAGTTGCAGGGAAAGTATCATAGCTTTAATATCTATCGAAAAATCAAAGACTTAACTGGTGAACGGAGAACGAAATCAAATGGACGTTTAATAGATAATCACGGAAACATTGTTCTTGATAAGGGAGAGGAACTGAAGATATAGCAAGACTATATACAGACTTTTTGGGCCCTATATTACCACCGATGAAGTGCGCAATTCCAATAAATCAACTAAAAATTGGTCCCGGTGAATTCTATGGGGCGTTTCTTAAGCTCTTAGATGAGATTGGGATTAAGTGGCTTACGGTGATCTACAATAAAATCTATGATTTAGGCAGAATACCAGAAAGCTGGTTAAATTCTGAGTTTATAACGATTCCAAAAAATACAGGCGTTAAAAAATGTGGAGAATATCAAACAATTATCCTCATAGCCATCTTTTAAAAACATTTCTGAACATCGATCACAAAAGAATATACAAGTTGTGTGAAGAAAACATGTCAGCTACACAATTCGGTTTTCGTGATGCCATGGAAACCAGAGAGATTCAGCGATGTAGGATGTCAATTGTTACGTATCTTTGTACCTGATCGACTATCAAAAGGTCTTTGATAGAGTCCAACATTACAAAATGGTCGGAATTTTGAAAGACCTTGGACTCGATTGAAAAGATCTGCGGATTTTTGGCAACCTCTAGTGAAACCAGATGGCGTTTATTAAAGTAGAAGGAGAGCGCTCACAAGCAATGTCGATTGAGCGTGGAGTAAGACAGGGTTGCATCTTGTCTCCACTATTGTTTAATATATACTCTGAGCAAATCTTCAAAGAGGCACTGGAAAAAGTTGTTACGTTCTTTTCTTTCTATTTTAATAAATGCTTTATTTATTAAATAAGAACCACGTTTTGCCCCTCGAGTGGCTTCTTACTTATGAGAATATATTTGAGTGGATATTAATACTTAGTTTGGAAAACAAAAGCAAGAGACACCTCAGCTAGCTCGTTTTTTTTTTTCTGGAGAGATTTTTTTTTTTTGTGGGTCTAGCACACGTGCTGCAGGGAAGTCCCTAAAGCGCTCCAGAGCGGCATGAGTGCGGAAAAAAAAAAACGATTCACGTTGTTCTTGAATCGCTGTAAATTGTACTCGGTGGGAACACAGCGCTGGGCAAATTATTCCAAAGGGATGACGTTCTCCATATAAAAGATTGCTTGAAAAGCGTTGTACGCGGAGTAACAAGCTGAACCTCATACGGATGCGAAGCACCAGCACGACGTGTATTTCTAACATGCACCGCTTTGGGGAGGAATTAAGCGGGCTACATCCTTCGAACACTTTCCATGAAAATACTTGTAGAACAGACTCAAGTCGCCAACCGTTCTTCGATGTTCCAGCGAATCAAGGCCGCCGGTCAATTCCGGTCCCCAATCAGACGGACCGCTCTTCTCTGAACAGAATTCAACAAATGCAGTGTATGTTTGGGAGCGGAGCCCCAAACGTGGGAGCAGTATTCCATAGTTGGTCGAATTTGGGCTTTGTAAAGAATTAACAGTTGCTGTGGGGTGTAAAGCTTTCTGGTTCTAAATAATATTCCCAACTTTTGAGAAGCTCTCCTTGCTATGCCTGCAACATGTTCATGCCAAGACATATTTGCTCCCAAACTAACGCCCAACAAATTGAGCGACGATGCTAGGGGAATGGAGTGCCCCGACATAACTATGTCGGGTTCAGCAACGTTAACTTTTTTAGAAAAAACTGCCGCTTGGGTTTTTTGTAGCGTTAAATTCCACTTGGTTACTGTCACCCCTGGAGAGATGTGGATAAGAGATAATTTTTGTATGTCTTTTGAAAATATCTCTACAGTTGTTCAAAGCCTAGTTGTACTGTTTTGGGCACCATTCGTTTTGTAATATAGAAAATCTAAATTCAGGTCAAAAAATGATGAAAAAAATACTGAAGAGTTATTTAGTTATTGGTATTAAAACTGATTACAGTAAAATCTTAACGTCCTATAAGATAAAACGGGAGTTCAGCGAAACACTACACTAACATTAAATAAGGTATATTAACAAATAAAAAACATTCTTACATTTATTATACCCTTAAGATTAAGTAGACTAAATAAATAACCTTTTATGCTATGAGAGTGCACAAATTCACAGATAGTATTTAACTTAAAATGATGAAGGGAGTATAGTTTTTTCGTATCACTTAGTTTTGAGAATGAAAAATTGGCATCAAAAAAAAGGCACGATATCGAAATATTGTTCTAGATTTACTTCCTGTGAAGCCGACTTCGGGATTACACGTATTACGTTGCCGTTGGGAACACACGTTGTAGAGAGAAAATAAGATATTTAAACTAGTGTACTAATGGCTTACTGCTTGGCTTCTCCTCGTGGCTTTTCTATCAACTGCTTGGTCTCTCCTGGTGAGATTCTCATCAAAATATTGCACACTACTACTCCCCCATTCTCATTTGATGACTGATAACTCCTTGATCCGAATTGCCTTATGATGAGTAGAATATTTCTGGAACGGAAAAAGGCCTCAGACTTGAGGTCTGAAAAACGGCACCAACTCGGTGACAAAAAAGAGACGCTTCACTAGATGATGGAAGAACAAGCCATCACTGCATGATGGAGGAAAAAGCCCCGAAAAATCGAAGATGGCTGATTATAATCCCTTTCCTTCCTTCGAAGTGAAGTCTTCAAAATGTACTGGTTCAATTCAGGAACGCAAAATGAGACGGGACTGTTAAACTCGCGACTTGATAGACAAGGACCGATGGTGCTCGTCTTAATCATAAATCAGACACATTTAATGCAAATGAAATAAAATAAATCAATCACATGCGCTCAGTACAGTTTGGGTTACACTGCTCAATCAAGTAAAAAAAAGGTGATAAAATATAAATTCACTGCTTAACTTAAATTAGCAATTATTACGTGAATTAATGAAAGAACACGGTGTTCTAACATGATCTTAAAATCTAGGGAAAAATGAATGTTACAAGGTGACTGCTTAATGGGGAGCGAATAAATAATATTTGTTATGGTGACGATACGGCGGTTATGGCTGATAACTTAAAAGGTCTACAACATCTTATGACAAAAATAAACGAAGTCAGTAATCAAGACGGCCTCAAACTTAATATCAGCAAAACAAAGTACATGGTAATCAGCAAGTCTCCGGTTCCTGCTACCTTGTTGATGATTAACAATCAACAAATACAAAGAACTCCACAATATTCATATGAGGTACCATGAAAAACGAATAGTGGGATCATTCGCAGGAAATTCTCTGCCGTATCGGAAAAGCTAGAGCAGTATTCCTCAAAATGGCATCACTTTCACTTCTAAGATGTTACAGTCCCTGGCCAAATTATTAGACGCACTGCAAGATTTCATGTAAAATATTAATTACCGAGTGATATTGTACCGTTTTATTATTTTAAATTGATTTGTTTTTTATTTTTATATTATCCAATCAATTACCTATTTATTTGACATAAATAAAACAGCATTAATTTAGAAAAGCATAAGTTTATTAAGTTTTAAAGAAAAATGAAATTAATGTTAGTAAAAGTCAATATTTAGTTGAGCCACCTTTAGCCGCTATCAAAGCTTTAATTCTGCGCGGCATGCTATCAATGCAAGATTGTACTGTCTCCTGCATTTGAGGATGATGATTCCACACATGAATAATCTTTTCTAGGAGCTGGGTTTTGTTGGTAATCACATCTTTAGCCACTTCTCTTTTCATCAGCTCCCGCACATTTTCAATGGGCTATTACCCGGCCAATCCAATAGAGGGATATTTTTTTCTGCCAAAAAAGCTTTAACAGACCGAGCAGTGTGGCAGGGAGCTCCATCTTGCATGAAAGTGAATGGTTCCCCATTTGGAAACCATTCTCTGAGCTGCGGAATCAACCGATTTTGTAATACTTCTTTGTACTGATCTTGCCTCATTATTCCTTTGACGACGTACAGACGTCCAGTGCCCTTGCCGCTGATGACTGACCAAATCATCACTTTGGTGGGATGTTTAACCGTCGGGACGACACAATCAGGATGAAACTTTTCTCCATGACGACGACGCACATACTGAGCTTTATTCTGCAAAATTTCGAATGTGCTTTCGTCACTGAAGCAGACCTGTCAAAAATAGGAAAAATATATAAACTTCCATGTTTATTTGCTTTATTTAACTGAAAATGATAATAATGTATCAATTATTGATTAAATTGCTGTATCTTACCGATCTCCAGAAGTCCACATCTTTGTCTTGCCATTGTTTGGCCCACTTCAAGCGCTTTGCTTTCATTGCAGCTGTTAACTTGGGCTTCCTGGCGGGGCGACAGGGCTTAAAATCTAATTCTTTCAATTTTCTTCGAACAGTGCGCTCAGAAGCATTTACGCTAGCATCCTGCAGTTGTGATTTTATTACCTTTGTGGTAGCAAATCTGTTTTCTACACAAATTTTCTTCAAACATCTCTCTGACCGTGGAGTGAAAATTGGTTTTCTACCGCATCTTTTCTTTCTTTTCGGGCTTAATTCCTTCCCTGACTCAATTTTCTTTTTTATGCGTCGTACACTAGCTTCAGAAACCTCCAATCTTCGTGATATTTCTCGGTTTGTAAATGTTTTCGCAATCACAAGGGCCTTCACTTCAGCTTTTTTATGTGGTGAAAGATCGCCTTTTCTACCCATAATGAAAATAGTCCAATTACTTTTTTAAAACACTGCATACAAAATAAACTAATAACTGAGTAGTATAAAACTGTTAAACAAACAATCACAGTCCATAAAGCCACAGAAACAGGTCCGTACCTGACTCGATTCCGATCGCGACTGATACAGGTTTGTACTTATTTACGTTCATGTATCACTTTGTCAACACAGTGTTGCCATATGTTAAAAATAAATACAAATATGTAGTCTACAACAATTCTTTTAAATAAAAATCAATAATATTGTAGTTTAAATATACCATTATTGCATAAAAACTCTTAAGAAACATAAAATTACTAAAAAAAATACAGTGCGTCTAATAATTTGGCCAGGGACTGTATGTCTTTAATTTCCTTCTTTACGGTATGGAATATTGGTCGCTGACTTCAGTTACTTCTATGAAATTTGTGGCATTTGAATTATGGCTTTATCGCAGAATTTTGAAAATTTCTGATACTGCGCATATTACCAATGAGGATGTCTTACGTCGCATGAATAAAAAAAGAAAATTACAGAAACTGTTAAAGTAGGAAAATTGGAATATTTAGGATGCATAATGAGAAATTCCCACAGATATGGATTACTGCATCAAATACTCCAAGGAAAGATTTTTGGAAAAAGGGAACCAGGACGCAGACTTGGTTAAACAAGCTGTAAAATTGGTTATCAATAAATACTTCCAGTCTTTTCAGAGCTACAGTGGATAAAGTAATAATAGCAAAAATGATTGCCAACATTCGAGCCGAATAGGCACTTTAAGAAAAAGAATGCACTACACCCTATGGAGAATATTCCAGAATTTTTTCAAAAATTTTTTGATCAGTACTTTTCGAGATAAGGTGGGACAGCGATGTTTTGACATTTTTTAAAAATAATACAAAGGAAAAGGTGCGCAAGTATTACATTACCAGGTGTACAAGTACGAAATGCGGGTTTTTTTTCTAAAAAAACATGAACCAAAGCGCTGCTCAGCAAGTGCGTGACCCATCGATGCAAACAAGTGGTAATCGGAAGGAGCCAAGTCTGGTGAGTAAGCCGCATAGGGTAGAACTTCCCAGCTGAGTGGTTCCAACGTGTCACGAACTGGTTTTGCCGTATGTGATGGAGCAATGTCATGAAGAAAAAATGACTTTGTGTTGCCTTTTTTCGGTATTCTGGCCTTTTTTCAAGCAGCGAACGGTTCAAATCGGTCAATTGTTATTGGTAACGTTTAGTATTAACCGTTTCCCCAGGTTTTTAACAGCTTATAATAGACCACGCCACTCCGGTCTCACCAAACACAGAGTATCGTCTTTCTGCCAAAGCGATTCGGTCTTGCGATCGATGTGGATGGTGCGCCTGGGTCTACCCATGATTTTTTGCGTAAACTAAATAAGTTAAATAAATTAAATTCAGCAAAATAAATAAGTTAAATAAATTAAATTCAGTAAAATAAATAAGTTAAATAAATTAAATTTATTAAAATAAATAAGTTAAATAAATTAAATTCATTAAAATAAATAAGTTAAATAAATTAAATTTATTAAAATAAATAAGTTAATCAATTAAGTTCATTAACCCTGCGGGCCGGGCGCCGCCGACTAAATCTCCAACCAGGGCGCCGGGTCTCGCAAACCCATCAATAAAAAATCTTGTTAAAAAAAAAAAGTGATAAATTAATATTTTATTGAAAAAAAAATACACATTTTTAAATACAAAACCTTATATTATAAAACTGGTTTAAGTATACACAGTCAAAAATCTAATTTTTAAATATTTGTTGCCAAAAAATTAAACATTTCCTAAAAACTACAAACAAAATAACTTGAAGATGAAAAAAAAAATTTTTAGTAAAACATTGTAAAAATATCATAAATCAACAGATTTTATTGATTCATTGCAATTTCTGAGCACTCAGAACACCATGCATGGATATGAGTAAGACATACAAATTTTCCACATTTTTTTGCAAAAATATTTGTTTTTGAATCTTTTTTTTTTACAAAAAAAACATCTTTTTCTGTTACCTGGTTGGACTTCTTCATTTCTATTGGGTTCTTGTGTTCCAGCAACTTCTTGTCTTCTTTCCCTTACCGACCTTGGAACATTTGTTTCATAAGAACGTCGCTCCAAGTGTTCTTTTGTCAAGGATAGTCCAACATCTCTTAGATATAATCGTCTTTCAATCTTATAAGTTTTATTATTGCAAGCAAAAATAATTTGGGAATTTACACCACCCATATTCATAATTGAAAAAAAAAAAACCATCGGCCACCTTCTTGTATTCCTTGCTACGTTATAGGTAGCAGACAATTTGTCGAGATTATCTACACCTCCTTTGGTATGATTGTAATAAGTAATTATATCGGGTTTGCATTTTTCTGCCGTAGAGGGATCAATCCTATCATCGTGATGTAAACTGGATATAAGATTAACATTTCTATATTTCTTTGGAATATATGACACAATAGTCATAACTTTTTGAAAGCCAAATATTGAAGAAAATTCAGGGCGAGCTCTTGTGTTGGAGAATTCTAGAGACAATTCCCTTTTATTTTTTTTTTATTGTACCCACGTACGTGGTTTTATGCTCCACAAGTAATTTTTTTACCAATTCAACCCTGGTAAACCAATTATCACACGTAAGATTACGATTAGTCCCAGATATAGGTTCTGTTAGTCTCAAAACTATACTTTGTGGATCGTTAGGGCGTTCATATATACCTTCAGGCTGCTTTCCGACGTAAACCTCCAGATTTGAAGCATAAGATGTAGAGGAATCAACTAAAGCAAATATTTTTATACCGTATCTGTTAGGTTTACTTGGAATATACTGTTTGAAATCACATCGCCCCCTAAATGCCTCAAGCTTTTCATCAATTGTTGTGTTTGCTCCAACAGTATATGTGTTTTTACAGTTTTCAACAAAAAGGTCAAATAGGCTTCTGATTGGAGCTAGCTTGTCAAATTGTTTCCTTGCTTCTCTTGTCGTCAAATCATCAAAACGAAGGCATCGAAGAAGAAAATGAAATCGATCGTGAGACATTACCAACCAAAATCTTTCAATCCCGAGTTCCTTTCTTTGCCATAGCTCTTTTGTATTAAGTCGTCCACTTTTGAGGGTCCCCGCCAAATATAATAATCCAAGAAAAGCTTTTATTTCACAAATGTCCGTGGGTTTCCCTCTTCTCTCTCTTGCATAATTTTGAGCCAATCCAGAAATGTAGAGATTTGTGTTTACCACTATAATGTTAAGCATTTCATCTGTGAAAAATAATGACCAACACTCCATGGCTGTTTTGGCGTTTTTCCCACAGTTCCTGACGCCTGGTAGCCGAACAATAATATTTTCTTTTCTCGTTCTTACGGTTTTGTTTGGACAATGTTTTTGCCATCGCGTGGTTCCGGTTTTACCAATGAAAGCTGGAATTCTTGGTAATTTTGCAAGAGGTACATTGTCATCACTGCTATCATCGCACTCTTGTTCTGATTCACTATCGGTACTTCGGGTTTCTACTATATTTTCTTCTAAAGCTAACTCCTCTTCTTCGTCATCCGGCTCTTCATCTGAATCAGCTTCTTCCCATAATTGGCGGAGTTTCTCCTGCTCTTTCTCATAATAAGTAGACATCGCTGCTAAACAAAAGAGATACTATTTTTTATAAAATAGTAACTAATAAATAATTAATATGCATAAAATAATGCAAAATAAATTTTATTTATGCTAACTTACCGTTGAAAAGTAAAACCAGCCGAATGTAAAAAGAAAAGCGCAAACCGGGGCGCCGGGTCTCACAGACCAAAATCAAAATAATTTAAAAACTAAAATACGTACACAACCACCGATTGTTATGCGGGTATTGAGGCCAAAAATGAACAGGTAGACGAACCGCTAAGCGGTTGCAACGATGTTACGAAAATTGCCGACTGATTGTCGGAGCGTCGGGTCTCAGAGGCTAGGTTAAAATAAATAAGTTAAACAAATTAAATTCAGCAAAATAAATAAGTTAAATAAATTAAATTCAGTAAATTAAATAAGTTAAATAAATTAAATTCAGTAAAATAAATAAGTTAAATAAATTAAATTCAGTAAATTAAATAAGTTAAATAAATTAAATTCAGCAAAATAAATCCACTTTTCATCCCCTATAACTATACGATGCAAAAACTTCCTTTTGTACCGAGCGAGCAAAATGTCACACGTGTTTTTGCGCTTTTCCATTTGCCTGTCGTTCAACTCATGTGGTACCCATCTACCGGTCTTCTGAATCTTTCCCAACTCTCGTAGCCGATTGGAAACAGCTTGTTGACTAACGCCCAATTGCTCGGCGAGTTGTTTTTGTGTTTGTGAATCATCTTCGCCCAACAATGCTTACAATTCCACATCTTCGTGTTTTTATAAGCTTTCATTTGACACCCCACTCGATAACTTTTTACTTCCGATTTTACCCCCCACAACTAACCCCTTAAGTCAAAATGTAACTTTCAAAACTACATGGCTCTGATGAGGCCATCAATTCCTATATTAGTACCAAATTTCAACTTTCTATGTTTCGGAGAAAATCGTTTGTGACAGACAGACGGACAGACAGACACCGAAGTGATCTTAAAAATTATAAAAATTAAAAAGAACAAAAAGTTTTTCAACTTTACCGCCAAACGTTATCCTAGCAACATATTATTTTGATCAATAATCACCTCTTAGTAAATATCACCTGGTTTACCTAAATGACGCCATTCCAAACTACGTCTACTATATTTGTATAATATATAATTCCAGTTTGCAAAGTACTTTTATGTAATGAGAAGATAAAATATAATTAAAGATAAATTTTATATTGCTGCTTGTTCTAAAACATGCGTAATGTATAGATACGAGTATATATAGGTATTGACTTTCATATTTTGAACATTAACACCAACTTGAATTAGTTATATACGTTTAAGTAAAATTTTAATTATTTTTCCCAAAAAAGTTAATAAGCGTCTTATCTATTGCTATCTTAATTGTCTTAATATTATTTGACGTAATATGAGCCAAGAGGGGTTTTCTTGTTTTCGATTATTTTTTGAAAATATTTATTCCTTTAATTGGTTGAAGATTTATTAGTGATAAATTATAAATTGAACTTTTGTTAAAACTCCACAACCAAATATTATAGTGTATAGTAGCCAGGGAGCCTGGGTGGTCTGTGCACATTGTCCTATGGCTCGAAAAAAAAGAGCCTCCTATAAATTGATATCACCTTTTTACATGTTTTTTTTTTTTTCCCGTAAAAAACGTCCTTTAAATCCATCCACCCCACCTCCTTCGTCCTTAGAATCAGACTACGCTATTGTCTACAACGAAAAGATTATTTCTTTGAAGCTTTGAAATGAAAGGGATTTTGAAAATTCTTTTCAACAAAAGTAAATAAATACCAGATGTACAAGTATGAAATGCGGATTTCAAACAACAGATGGTGGACCAATGCAGTTTCTGCCATAAAGATTTGACACTGCGCCATTTCGTTGTGTCATCAACAAGTGACAGACGCGCACGAGTGATAAACTGGAAAAGTGTGTGCATAGTGTTGTGTTGTTGTGTTCAATATATCGAAATTTATACCAAACAAAGAGCATTCGCGGATAGCACTAATTTTTTGTTTTCATTTGAAGAAAACTGCTGTTGAATCATACCGATTACTTCGAGAAGCTTATGGTGAACATGCTCCATCGCAAGATACGTGTGAACGATGGTTTCGGCGTTTCAAAAGTGGTGATTTCGATGTTGCAGACTAGGAACGTGGAAAACCGCCAAAAAAAAAGAAGATGTGGAATTGCAAGCATTGGTGGACGCAGATGATTCGCAAACACAAAAACAACTCGCCGAGCAATTGGGCGTTAGTCAACAAGCTGTTTCCAATCGGCTACAAGAGATGGGAAAGGTTCAGAAGCCGGTAGATGGGTACCACATGAGTTGAACGACAGGCAAATGGAAAAGCGCAAAAACACGTGTGACATTTTGCTCGCGCTGTAGAAAAGGAAGTCATTTTTGCATCGTATAGTTACAGAGGATGAAAAGTGGATTTATTTTGAGAATCCCAAGCGCAAAAAATCATGGGTAGACCCAGGCACACCATCCACATCGACCGCAAGACCAAATCGCTTTGGTAGAAAGATGATGCTCTGTGTTTGATGGGACAAGAGGGGTGTGGTCTATTATGAGCTTTTAAAACCTGGGTAAATGGTTAATACTAAACGTTACCAACAACAATCGATCGATTGCTCCTTGAAAAAAGGCCAGAATACCGAAAGAGGCAACACAAAGTCATTTTTCTTCATGACAATGCTCCATCACATACGGCAAAACCAGTTCCCGACACGTTGGAAGCACTCAGCTGGGAAGTTAAACCCCATGCGGCTTACTCACCAGACTTGGCTCCTTCCGATTACCACTTGTTTTCATCGATGGGTCCCGCACTTGCTGAGCAGCGCTTTGGTTCGTATGATGATGTGAAAAAATGGCTCGATGAATAGTTCGCAGCAAAAGGGGAAGATTTTTACTGGCGTAGTATTCACAAATTGCCTGAAAGATGTGAAAAATGTATAACAAGCGATGGAGCATACTTTGAATAAAGCACTTTTTAACATTCTTCCGAATTTAACATGTTTTTTTAGAAAAAAAAATCCGCATTTCAAACTTGTACACCTGGTAAATATAATTATTGCCAACCAATGATTACTAGTTTACCATGTAGCTTGCCCATCAATGACCGTTAAGTTTCTTATTAATTACCTTAAGATTGTTTCTGTCAATGCCACAAACATTAAAGATAAAAGAGCGGAATTAATAGACTTTGCCAGAGGTAGTGATATTGATGTGTTACAAGAAATATGGGTAAAATAAAATTCACATTTACCAACTTCAATGTTTTTGGTAACGATAGATTAAACGTGTGGTTTTAAACCATGATTCGTGTGAAAAAACACATCATGCCAGCCTCGAGGACAGTGGTCATATTAAAATAGGTATTTTCAAGTTTTTTTTGAATTCAGTTTACTGAAGCTCACAAGTCAATTTTTTGGCAAGAATTTTCAGTACAAATAAATTAATTTTCAGGCATCCTCAAGAGCATGTTCGTCAATGCTAGACTTTTCTGTTCTACCGTATTTTTAAATGTACTAAATGTTCTTTAAATCTTGTTTTAATTGACCTTTTAGTTTGCCCAACATATATTTTCTAGCAATCATTGCAACTAATTTCATAAGTTCCACTCTTCTCACAATCAGAAATTTTTCCTTGGGATTACCTAAGATATTTTTCAGATTGTCTGATGACTTATAACTAAAGTGAGGCCCACTTTATTAATTATTAAAGGTAATGCACTCGTGATAATTTTCGTTCAATGTGGAGAATATTCCAAGATTTTTTCAAAATTTTTTGATCGGTACTTTTCGAGATAAGGGAGGGACAGGGATTTTTCGCGATTTTTTAAAAATAATGCAAAGAAAAGTGTGCGCAAATATTGTATTATATATAACACATAAGCTGAAGAGTTTTTGGCCTGACAAACAGATCCATGATTTTTAGGAAGTACCAACCTTCAAACGATACGTGTCAAAATTTCATGGCATTTCGACGATTAGTTTAGTACAAATCAATTAATTTTCAGGTATCCTCAAGAGCATGTTCGTCAATGCTAGACTTTTCTGTTCTACCGTATTTTAAATGTACTAAATGTTCTTTAAATCTTCTTTTGATTGACCTTTTAGTTTGCCCAACATATATTTTGTAGCAATCATTGCAACTAATTTCATAAGTTCCACTCTTCTCATAATTAGAAATTTTTACTTGGGATTACCTAAGATATTTTTCAGATTGTCTGATGACTTATAACTAAAGTGAAGCCCCACTTTATTAATTATTGAGCCCCTTGCTACATTTTGGATTCATCATCATCATTATCTTATTCCATCCATGGTCGGATGTAAACCTTTCTAAGTTGTCTCCAATGAGCTTTGTTATTTACTTTTTGCATCCAATCGTGTCCTGCTAATCTTTTCATTTCGTCCGGCCATCTTGTGTGTGGTCTACCTCTGCATCTTTTGTGTTCTCTAGGTCTCCATTTAACTCTACGGCGTGTCCGTCTGTTATCATTCAGCCTTGCGATATGCCCCGCCCAATTCCACCTTAATATACATATTCGTTGTATTACATCTGTCTTTTTTGATCTTCTTCGTATCTCGATGTTAGGAATACGAACTTGCGAGTCTAATATTTAGTATTCTCCTCTCCATTGCTCTTTGGGTTACATGGAGTTTTTATTATACTTTTATTTAAAGCCCACGTTTCAGTTCCATATGTTAATACCGGCAGTACATATTGATCGAAAACTCTGGCTTTTATTGTATTTGGGGTGTCCAATTTAACAGTAGATTGTAACCTTCCGAACGCAGACCGAGCTAACGAGACCCTTCTGTCCAAGTCAGCCAGCAAATATATGAATGTTTGTACATTTCCTATTCTTATCTTCACTTTCGTTGTTCAAATATTTGGTTTTGGTGAAATTTATTTTTAGACCTATTTCTCGAGGCTTGTTATTTAATTTCATCAGCATTTCTTGTAATTCTTGTAAACCTAGATGGTAGATGCCCAGATCCCACCAGCATCGTCCGGTGTGATACCATCGCATCGGCTTAGGCTGCGTGAAGTTGCTTAACGTTTCATGGCTGTGCCGATGTCCCGGACTGTGGGACCAAATAGCATCATGAGGCAGCCGGATACAAAAAATTCCGGAGGTAAAATAGCCCCCCGTTTGGATCTCCGGGTGGCGGCTGGTTCAGGGGCGTCGACATGCAGAGACCAGAATTTCAAAATGGATTTTTGCAACACACGAGGTTTAAACACGAACATAAATTCAGTGCACCAACACTTGCAATCAAATAAAACTCATGTACTCGCTCTCTGTGAAACTAAGGTCAGTTCATCGACCAGCACAGTAAACTATCTTTATCCTGGGTACGACTTCTATTCCCGATTTAGGCGTAACTATGGAATCTGTCTTTATGTCAGAAGCGACCTCTCTTGCCAACGAGAAGAGGCTCTGAAGCCCCCAAACTTTGATGTTATGGTTCATCTGTATCCTCTATCGACCACCAAGTGATACTAACTTTAGAACACTTTTCGCTTCCCATGCAGACACCATCGATCATTTACAAATTAACTATCCAAATGCCGAAATTGCCATCCTGGGCGACTTTAATATCCACAACACCAACTGGCTTAAATATTCAAATACTACCGACGAACAAGGTCGTGAAGCCGAATCATTTTCAATCAGTTGTGGCTTAACTTAGCTTATTGACGAACCAACACGGATCCCTGATCGAGACGGAAAGTTTGACAGTCTTCTTGATCTCTTTTTAACCACCAATCCGGAGATGTACACGGTCAGCGTAAATCCGCCGTTAGGTTCTTCCGACCATAAACTACTTTCGACATCGAGTATTCTACCAATCAATGACAGAGAGGCGCCTAAACCGCGCAAAATTTAGCACTACAAGTCTGCTAAATGGGAAGATCTCATGGAATATTTTCGAACTTTCCCTTGGTTAGACGTTTGTTTTCGATCCGACGACCCATCTGACTGCGCCAGGGAGGTTTCCGATGTTATTTTGGCCGGTATGGAGGCTTACATCCCTTTTTCGAAGAAATGCCTTTCAACGGCAAGCCTTGGTTTGACCGAAAATGCAAAGAAGCTGTTGCTTCTAAACATCTTGCATACCGACAATGGCGTGAAAATCCTAACACCATAAATCGTAACACATTTGTTCGTGCCAGGAACAGATGCAAAGAAATTATCGACGAAACGAAGGAGGTACACAATCGATGGATTAGAAACAAACTTCTCGCTTGTCCCGACAATTTTGGTCGGTCGCTAAGGCAGTTAGTCAAAATTTTACCAAATCCACCATACCACCACTCACACGGCCAGATAATTCTATTGCAACGACACCTGTTGAGAAAGCGAACTTGTTGGCTGAACTCTTTGCTTCACATTCTACTGTCGATTTCCAAGGAAAAACACCATCTACTATTCCCATAGTGGAGTCAAGGATGCCCGATGTTGTCTTCAGACAGCGTATCATAAAGCGTATTCTGATGAAGCTAGACACCAAAAAGGCTTCTGGCGCTGACGGAATACCTGCCATAGTTCTTAAAAACTGTGTGAGGGAACTAACACCAGTTTTCTGTAGACTTTTCAACCTATCCTACAGAAAGGGAATATTTCCTTCCTGCTGGAAATGTGCTACAGTTCAGCCGATACCTAAAAAAGGCAAGAAGACCTTGCCAAATAACTACCGACCAATCACACTGCTTTCAATAATATCGAAAGTCATCGAAAAGGCTATCAATTAGCATCTTCTAAAATATCTTGAAAGATTCAACATTATTAACGATCACCAATATGGCTTTCGTAAAAATAGATCAACAGGAGATCTTCTGACTTATGTAACACATGTTTGGAACAATGCAATTGAACACTTTGGAGAATCTCGAGCGGTTGCTCTTGACATATCCAAGGCATTCGACCGTGTTTGGCACGATGGGCTGTTGGCTAAACTACATTCTTATGGTATGTCGGAAAAGTTCTGTTTGTGGCTCTCATGTTTCCTCAGAGAGCGTTGTTTACGAGTGGCAGTCGACGGATTTCTTTCTAACACCTTCACTATCAACGCCGGT
>CM032456.1:210334639-210368638 GCA_019049505.1 Pachyrhynchus sulphureomaculatus | reverse complement strand
CTAGTCAATAATTACCACAAATCTTCTTGTTCCATTTTGCATTGATACAGGGTGCCCCATATGTATGGAATAATGATTCAACAGCATTTATTAATCAGTGTACCAAAAAAATGTTTTTTTTTATGGGTCTAGCACACGTGCTGCAGGGAAATTCCTAAAGCGCTAAAGGAGCGACATGTGTGCGGAAAAAGCGATTCACGTTGGTCTTGAATCGCTGTAAATTGTACTCGGTGGGAAACACAGTCCTGGGCAAGTTATTCCAAAGAGATGAGATTCTCCGTATAAAAGACTGCTTGAAAAAGGTTGTATGATGAGTAACAAGCTGAACCTGATACGGATGTGAAGTATTACATCCATCACTTTCCGTGAAAATACTTGTAGAATAGACTCAAGTCGCCAACCGTTCTTCGATGTTCCAACAACTCAAGGCTGCCGGTCAGTTCCGGGTCTCCAGTCAGACGAATAGCTCTTCTCTGAATAGAATCCAGCAAATACAGTGTATGTTTAGGAGCAGAGCCCCAAACATAGGAGCGGAGCTCCAAATATGAGAGCAGTATTCCATAGTTGGTCGAATTTGAGCTTTGTACAGAATTAACAATTGTTGTGTAGTGCAAAGCTTTCTGGTTCGAAATAATATTCCCAACTTTTGAGAAGCTCTCCTTGCTATGCTTGCAACATAGTCATGTCAGGACATACTTACTCCCAAATTCACGCCCGACAAATTGAGTGACGAAGTTAGGGAAATGGAGTGCCCCGACATAACTATGTCGGATTCAGCAACTTTAACTTTTTTAGAAAAAACTGCCGCCTGAGTTTTTGTAGCGTTAAATTCCACTTGGTTACTGTCGCCCCAAGACAGAACCTCTTCCAGATCTTTGTTACGTTGAATGACTTCCTGCTGTCTGCGGATATTCGTCTGAGTAGCCGATGTCCGAGCGTTCAAAGTGAATGAAGAGATAAGCGTACTGTCATCTTCAAAGCTGTAGATTGGATTCCCGATCTCTTCCAGCAGATCGTTAATGTAAATGAGAAAGATAGTAGGAGACAATATGGAGCCTTGGGGCACACCGACGTTGATAGTGAAGGTGTTAGAAAGAAATCCGTCCACTGCCACTAGTAAAGAACGCTCCCCGAGGAAACATGAGAGCCACAGACAACATTTTTCAGACATACCAGAAAAGCGTAGCTTAGTCAACATCCATCGTGCCAAACACGGTCGAATGCCTTGGATATATCAAGAGCAACCGCTCGAGATTCTCCAAAGTGTTCAATTGCGTTGTTCCAAACATGTGTTACATAAGTCAGAAGATCTCCTGTTGATCTATGTTTACGAAAGCCATACTGGTGGTCGCTAATAATGTTGAATCCTTCAAGATATTTGAGAAGATGCTGATTGATAGCCTTTTGCATGACCTTCGATATTACTGAAAGCAGTGCGACTGGTGATTAAATAAATAAAAGCTATAGGGTGTTATACGCCGCACGTTGACAATAAAATGTTTTGAACTGCCAGTTCGAAGAAATTACGCCATATTAAATTTTTTTAAATGGAAAGTCCTGTATGTTATCTTATTTTTGAGTCCTACTAAAAATTCTAGATATTATTTTTCTGACATACCATATGTCTAAATTGAACTGTTTTGGAATTATTGATATTTGAAATTAAGGAGATCAAATTAAAAAAATAACCGGTCAAGTGCAAGTTAAACTTGCGCAATTAGTGTTCCGTACGTTGATTGCTTTTTAAAATAAAAAAAATGTTCTTACAGAGGTATAAAATGATCAGTGACTTCACAAAATACACCCCAAATGAGTTTTCAACAAAGTTTGTTTCCAATCTTTACTGAAATCTGATGACCTTGAAATTTTTGTTTTTTTTTATATACCATATAAATTATTAAAGGTAATGCACTCGTGATAATTTTCGTTCAATCTACACCCCGTGGAGAATATTCCAGAATTTTTTCGAAATTTTTTGATAAGTACTTTTCGAGATAAGGCCCGGGGCAGCGATTTTTCGCGAATTTTTTAAAAATAATACAAAGAAAAGTGCGCGCAAGTATAATATTATATATATATTTTTTACTCGTGTTTTCATAAGCTTTCATTTGACCCCACACTCGATGACCTAGTAAAAAAATTTTTTTTTCACTTCCCACTTCACCCCCCAAAACTAACCCCTTAAGTCAAAATTTAATTCTCAAAACTACATGGCTCTGATGAGGCCATCAGTTCCTATATTATTACCAAATTTCACCTTTCTATGTCAAATAGTTTCGGAGAAAATCGGGTGTGACAGACAGACAGACAGGCAGACACCGAAGTGATCTTATAAGTGTTCCGTACGGAACACTAAAAATTAAGTTGGCTTGTGTCAAATATTAATGTAATGACTTAACGCGTCAAAAAATGATTTATTGACGAAAACGTTTATTGATGGATTTTGTGAAACTGCAATTTGAGCGTAATATCATAATGATACATTTAATAGAAACTGAAAGAATCACTTTGTTAATGATGGTTGGTTACGGAGATTGTAGAAGAACACAACAGGAAGTGTGTGATCTTTTTAACGCAGAATATCTGAATCGAGAATCTATTACCCAATCTGTAGTTAGTAAAACATTAAAACAATTTGAACAGTCAGGTCATGTTAAGGATCGTTCTAAATCTGGACCTCCAAAAGTTAAAACAAGCGATGATAAAAATTTAGATGTTTTATTGGAAATTACAGAAAATCTCCAAACAGCCACTCGTCAGCTTTACCTAGACCACAACATGAGTAAAGGTACCTTAAGTCGTATAGTGAATGAAGAAAAATTGATACAACAGACGAATTATCTGAAGAGGACTACGATAGACGTGTTGAATTTTGCGAGATCATGATGGAACGAATCAATAATGATCCTAACCTATATTAAAATTGTTTTTTTCTGACGAGGCCACACTTTGTCTTAACGGAAGAGTTAACAGGCATAACTACCGGTACTGGTCTACTGAGAATCCCCACTGGATAATCGACAGTTATTCTCAAAGACCACAAAAGATAAACATGTGGGCAGGGATTAGTGGACGTCATATCATTGGTCTCTTTTTTATCGATGGATATCTTGCAGGACAGCGGTATTTACAGTTACTCCAAGAGCAAGTTATTCCAACTTGTGCAGGTCTTTTTCCCGATGAAAATAATTTGGATATCCCTAACAGGAATCTGTGGTATCAACAAGACGGAGCACTTCGTCACTATGAAATCCATGTTCGTAGATATTTGAATGAGACTTTTCCTAATCGATGGATAGGCAGAAGAGGCGCTGTAGAATGGCCTGCAAGGAGTCCCGACCTTAGGCCACTCGATTTTTTTTTTTATGGGGTCGTTTGAAAACCAAAGTTTACCGAAATCGACCTGACACTGTAGAAGATTTACAACAAAGAATTCAATATGAAGTAGCACAGATTACACCGGATTCTCTGCAAAACTCTGTTCAGGCTGTTTATGACAGATTGGGTCATTACCTCGCTGTTAATGGTAGACATTTTGAGCAATTGTTACCTTAAAAATAAACCTGGAGTATTTATTAATAGTTTTTTTTTTGTTTTTTGGATGGTTGTAGCTTCTATTTGATGGAAATTCATTATAAATATATAATAACACAGTGTAAAATGTAGATCTGAAGAAGCTGCATCGACAGCGAAACGCGTCATCGCAATTTAAATAAACCAGTGGAAATTAACTAAAAACAGTCTTTTATTATATAGTTTTTTTTTTTTTGTCTTTTTTTTATTTTAAATTTCGAATAACATTAAATCCATAACAAATGTAATGACAGAGTAATTTTGTCAAATTTCCACTTTATTTAGTTTCACTGAAACTGTATGACGCGTTTCGCTATACTATAGCTTCTTCTGATACAAAATGATTTTATATCAGAAGAAGCTATAGTATAGCGAAACGCGTCATACAGTTTCAGTGAAACTAAATAAAGTGGAAATTTGACAAAATCAGTCTTTTATTACATTCGTTATGAATTTCCATCAACTAACAGCCACAACAATTCAAAATTCCATAACAGTTCAATTTAGACATATGGTATGTTAGACAAATAATATATAGAATTTTTAGTAGGACTCAAAAATAAAATAATATACAGGGTTTTCGATTTACTGATACACTGAATAATAAATACTGTGGAATCATCATTCCATGCATATGGGGCAGCCTGTATATCGGGCCGAATACAGAACATTTATTTCATAAACCCAGCAAAAAGAAATATTTTGACCACGTTATTATAACATATAGTTTGTTTTTTTCTTAATTAAAGGGATTGCTTTTAAAATGAAACAATTGTTATTAAAAGGGGAACATTTACATATATTTAGAGTATCAATTCTTGTTATTTTCAACTTGAAACCAGTGACAGTTGTGCCTCAGCCGATTTATACTTTTTCTATTTAGTATTTTTAAAAAGATATCCCACTATTAAAGTTCACGAAGATGACAAACATGATATCAAAAAAGTTATCATTTATCAAGTTTGACAGGTCACAAAGCCAACTAACAATAGTAACCATTATATATGGACACGGCATGAAACAGATGGTTTCAGTCAAAATTTACAATTTTTGGTTATTATTTTCAGTCGTTCCCAAGATACGAGCTTGTTTTTTTTTTAGAGCTAAATGGGTCAAAAAACAAATTAATTAGCAGCATCTATCTGTATATAATTACGTCATCAAATAGCACTTTTCAGTTGATTTTTAAAAATTCATAATTACTGATAAATTTTTAGAAATTTATTGAAGGTAATTTTAATTTTTCAGGGTTATTCTTGATTTACTTGGCATATTAAAATAACCGGTCAAGTGCAAGTTGAACTTGCGCAATTAGTATTCCGTACGTTGATTGCTTCTAAGTTTTTAACATAGTTTGTTTCCAATCTTTAATGAAAACTGATGACCTTGAAATTTTTGTTTTTTTTTTAAATACCAGAAAAATTATTAATGGTAATGCACTCGTGATAATTTTCGTTCAATCTACACCCCGTGGAGAATATTTCATAATTTTTTCAAAATTTTTTGATCAGCACTTCTCGAGATAAAGGGGGAACAGCGATTTTTCGCGATATTTTAAAAATAATACAGTGCGCGCAAGTATTACATTATATATATATATATATATATATATATATATATATATATATATAATGTTTCATTTGACACTCCACTCGATGACCTAGTAAAAAAATTTTTTCATTTCCGATTTCACCCCCCAAAACTAACTGCATAAGTCAAAATTTAACTTTCAAGACTATAAGGCTCTGATGAGGACATCAATTCCTATATTAGTACCAAATTTCAACTTTCTATGTCAAATAGTTTCGGAGAAAATCGGGGTGTGACAGGCGGACAGACAGACAGATGGACAGACACCGAAGTGATCTTATAAGTGTTTCGTAGGGAACATTAAAAAGTACTTTAACTGCTGAACTTTCATAAAGATGCCAAATATGATATTGGAAAACTTTTCATTTGTTAAATTTAATAGAAATACCTCTTTTTCCATTAACATACAGTAGAACCCCGATTAACCGAGTCGCGATTATCCGAGCTCCGGATTAACCGAGCCAATATAAGAACCTGATTATCCGAGGTACGCGCGTCTAGGCTGCGTATTAACTGAGCTTTTAAAATATGTATGTATATATTTCCATTTAAAATCGTCGGAGCCTTCGGGGAATCCCCCTGGCCCGTGTGAGGGGTTCCCCTATTTATGTTTTTGGATTCTTTCAGCATGTAAATTTGCGTGAATGCAGTGCGTTATAGCGTTTACTACGGAGAAGTACGAGTATACTCACATAATTTATTTGGTTGAAGTTCTGGTAGTTAAGTGTAATTAATACGAACTGCTTTGTTTGAATTTTTGTTTGTCGTATTATAATGGAGCAAAACAAGCGTAAAAGTATTGTCGTTCCTATTGAAGAAAAATTAAAAGCTATCAGAAGAATTGAACCAGGAGAGACAATTAAAGATGTTGCACGAGATTATGGAGTAGGTGAGGTAACAGTTGGAGATTGGAAAAGAAACCTCACAAAAATAGAAGAGTGGTGTATAAATCAAGCCTCCTCGTCCTCAGGAAGAAAATCAATGAAAACCGGCGACTATGAAAAGGTTAACGAAGCTTTATTCATGTGGTTTAACCAACAGAGATCAAAAGGTGTGCCTCTGTCAGGTCCAATTTTACAACAGAAAGCAATAATGATTAGTAGGCAATTCCCAGAGATAGATCAGTTTACCGCCAGTTCTGGATGGCTTGACCACTGGAAAAAAACGGTACGGTGTACGACAACTGACTGTATGTGGTGAAAAACTTTCTACTGATGTGTCATCAATTGAGAAGTTTAAGCAGAACTTTAAAAAGCAAATCGAAGATTGTGGATACACATGTGTTCAAATTTACAACTGTGACGAAACTGGTCTGAATTATAAAATGCTTCCATCAAAAACATTGGCATCTCGACAGGAAAAATCAGCTCCTGGGCACAAACGAAGTAAGGAAAGATTAACTATAATGGTATGTTCTAATGCATCTGGCAAGCACAAAATTCCACTGATGGTGATTGGCAAGTCTGCACGTCCAAGAGCTTTAAAAGACATCTCACCCAAAGCCCTACCAGTCTATTACAAAAGTCAGAAGAGCGCATGGATGGATGCGACCTTATTTACTAACTGGTTTGAAGAAGAGTTCGTGCCATCTGTGACTAAATTTTTAAACAGAAACCGTCTTCCTATTAAACCAATTTTGTTAATTGTTGTAAAATTTTTTCCTCCAAATGTGACCAGCCTAATGCAACCAATGGATCAAGGCATGCATTAAAAAAAATTATAGGCGTTTATATCTTGAACATCTGTTAGAATACACAGAAAAGGAGGTCATTATCAATGGGATGAGAAAAGTTACACTGAAAAATGTTATTTACTGGGTAAGTCAAGCTTGGGATTCTGTGCGTACTACCACTATTCAAAAATCTTGGTCAAAAGTTATTGATTTTGAGGACTATAATGACAGTGAAGATGGTACTCCATTAAATGAATTAGCTTTGAAATTGAGAAGCCATGGAGAAATGTCCTGTTTAAATTTTGACAGCGAGATAGAAGAAAAAGAAAAAAGTTTATTTGAATTAATGCAAAAATTAAAAGGTTGCAAAAATGTGACAAGAGAAGATGTTGTTGAATGGATTACAGCAGATGATTTAGAAGAAGAAATGAGTATTGAAGAAATAACGAATGCCTTTCAGGAAACCGAAAAATCAGATGACGATGACGAAGCTGCGGTGGATGAACAGTCTCCCACCAAGATCTCTCATCAAGAAGGTTTTGCTTCTTTGGAAAAAGTTTTGAGGTATATCGAACAACAACCAGAGGCAACCCCAGAGGATTTGCTTCTTCTTAATAGATGGAGAAACATTGCAGCGAGAAAAAGAAGATGCAATATGAAACAGAAGCGCATAGATACCTATTTCACTGTTTTATAATGTATGTACCTATTTATATGTTAAAAGCGTTAATACATAGGTTTAAAGTATTGGTGTTTATTTTTTGAATGAATAAAAAACAAATCCAGATTATCCGAGTTTTCAGTTATCCGAGGAGGGTGCCCCCCACGTTACCTCGGATAACCGGGGTTCTACTGTACATGAAGGCACCGAGCCAGTTTACGTGAGACGAGGTGCTAGACGGGGAAGTTTTCAGTCAGACTCTGAAGGATATCTTCAAGAAATCGAACTGGGAAGAACGAGGTATAAAAATTTGTGGGCCGAATTTACACCACCTAAGATATGCTGACAATATAATCTTAAATAAGAGCAGAAAAACAGATCTAAAGGAAATGCTTGATAAAACAGAGCAGAAGCTAGAAAAATAGGCTTTATTATGAACTACAATAAAAGAAAAATCATGACAAACACAGATGAAGCTATTTCACTCACAGTAGGACAAAACACAATACAAATAAAACAAGTCAGTAAATACATCGAAGACAAATAACAAAACTTAGCAAAGAACACCAAATGACTGGCCTGCGGAGCGTTCGGCAAACTTTGTTACATTTTTAAAAATAAAACCAGCCAAGTGCAAGTCGGACTTACGCAATTAGTGTTCCGTACCGTGATTGCTGAAATATTCTATGAAATTCAGTTACACATTCATCCTCAACATAAGAATTACCAAGAATATCTTTGTAGTAAAAGTTTTTAAAACAAGTAATTACTACCTAAATATTTGTTTAATTATAAACAAATAAAATCAAATTATGTTATCTCGGTACCTATCCATTGGTCACCAGTCACCATGGAAATTTATTTTATCTGTGATTGGTCAACTGCTTAAACTAGTAATGTTGAAAAATATATGAGTATATGACTGATTGCACCGAATACGAAACATATACGTATTGATATTTCACAGCTGTTAGTCCAGGTTAAATTTACAACTTTCCAGGAAAAAATATATGATAAAAGACTGTTTTTAGTCAATTTCCATTGGTTTATTTAAATTGCGATGATGCGTTTCGCTGTCGATGCAGCTTCTTCAGATCTACATTTTACACTGTCAAGTTGGGTTTAATGTTCGCAATTTTATATAATTTCTTAATTATAATATTACACCTAATTAAATTACATTGATAGTATTGGAAAACCCACACAGATTTGCAATTAGGAAAATAAATTCAATAATGGTGAATTGCTTAAATCTACCTGGTCGTTGAGTAAAGTACCTGTAGTCCTTAATCGATTTATTTGCATTGTCTCTAAAAGGTTTAGTTTTAAACCTTTTTGTTGGGTGTGTAAAATTTTGAAATTTTTGTTAAATGTGTGATTTTCTGTTAAAAGATGATTAGCATATCTTGAATTAGATTTTCTATGGATGAAACTTTTTTCGTGTTCTGTAATTTTTTGTATAAATGTACGTCCAGTTTGTCCTATGTAAGTTTTAGGACATGATCCACATGTTAATTGATTAGTCTATGTATAAAACTATGATAAGCTGCGAGTTTATGATGGTTAGAGTGGTAAGAACTATTGTGAATTGTGGTATCTGTATGACAAAGTTTGTGATATATTGCAAATCCATGTTTTTTCATGGTTTTACTGATTGTTAAGTCTAGGAAGTTGATTTTCCCTTCGAGTTCTTCTTCCATTGTAAAACTGATATTTCTGTGTAAAGAATTAATATACTGTAAAAAATGAGTTAATTGTCTGTCCGTACCTGTAAAGCATACAATTATATCGTCTACGTATCGATACCAGTATAAACAATTATTACTATTGTTAATATGGTTGTTAAATATCATTGTTTCAATACTGTCCATGAAAATTTCGGCAAGTAATGGACTTAATGGACTCCCCATAATTAACCCTTCCTTACTATTGTAAAATGTATTGTTAAATGAAAAAAATAATTTTGTCTTAGGCAAGTTCTTAATAAATTAATTATGTCCATTTTTATAACTTCATTTACTTTGTTTTTGGTTAATACGTTCTCTATTAAAATTATTGTTTCGTCTGGGGGAACACTTGGAAATAAGTTTTTGACATCGAAATAGACTAATTTAGAATTATCTGGTATTGTTATATTCTTAACTTTATTCACGAGTTCGTATGAGTTTTTGATACTATATTTAGGTTCAAATTTGGTATGATATTTGATTAAATCAATTAAAAAGGATGACGTTTTATATGCTGGAGCAGACATATAGGAAACAACTGGTCTGATTGGGTGATCAAGTTTTACTTTACTTTACAAGTGTACTTTTATGAGTGAATAAAGTTGTGGGATTTGGGGATTCATATTTATCAATTTAAATTTATCTTTATCGTGAATGATACTTTTAGCCTGTTCAATTTGTTGTTTTATTTCTTTTTGAAAAATATTTGTTGGATCTTTATTTAAAATTTCGTACTTTCCTGTTTTGAAAAGTCTAACGTTTTATTAATATAGTCGATTTTGTCTATTGCTATTACTGTGTTACCTTTATCTGCTTTGGTAAAGATTACATCATTTTGTTTTGCTTTACTCTGAATGGTTTTTATTGTCCTTAAGTCTTGGTTGATGTTGTTATTGTTAGATATGAATTCTCTTTTAATAATTTCGGTTGTTTCAAATTTTGATAATATGTTGTTAGGACTATCTTTCAAGGCAATCTCAGTATCAATACCTAGTGTCTCCGATTCTTTGATATTGAAGTTAGTTTGAATATTGTGTTTGAAACCTTTTGTTAGAACATTTTTTTCCCTGTCCGAAAAAGGTGTGTTGGAAATGTTAAAAAATCGATTAAAGAATTGATGATCAGTAAAAAATTCTTTTTCTTTCTTATTTTGTGTTGTTATACGTTTTTGTTGAATGAGATACTGTAGTTTATCATATTGTTTCAAATATTTTTTATGTATTATTGTTTTTACTTTTTCACGTGTGTTTGAATCTAAGACCATAAATTCAACCATCCAAAATTTCCACGAAAAAGGTATACACAAGAAAAATTCTCTGTCTTTAAAGCGAGACACGTATTTTCTATGCTGAATCCAAAAAATCATCGAAAAAGACCTCCTCCACCTTGAGGTTTTTGCAGAAAATACACTTTAAGTTGCCAGAAAACTATTAAATTGAAAAAAAAAATACATTTTAGTAAATAATGTAAAACTGTATAATTATTAAAATTATGGAATAAAACTATTATTTCGGACATCTTTAAAAGCCACCCTGTATAATACAAAAGAATTCTTCAATAGAGAATAATATAAAATTGACTTATCTAAACGTTTTTATTGTGTCACCGACGTAGTATGCGTATTCCATACTTCTCGACCTCAATAGATTTTTCACGTGTATGTACGAATTTGTTTCTTATTTAAAATGATGCAAATTATTATCTTTAAGTTTAAAATAAATAACTATTAAATTGCTTGTATGATAACATTTATATTTTACTAAACTAAAGGCATAAAATCTTATATAATTTTCTATTTTAAGAGGTAGGTAAATATTTTAGGACTCGAACGATTTATATCAACACGTAAGAAATTATCAAATCCTATATAGCATTTTAGTACTGGATTCCATATTAAATAAAAGCATCTTAATTTTTCAATAGTTTTTGCATTCTTTATTAATTAATTATTTTGAAAAAAAAAATGAGGTGATTCAAAAAGACTATTTTTATTTATCTAGTTCTACAGAACATACCTCTAAACCAATAACTGAAAATAAGAGGTGTATGCTTTTTTTTTACAGGGAAAAATCCACCTTATGGATTCTGAAGCAGTTTGCGTCACCATAAAGGTGCCCCAAAATGCTTCAGATATGTGGGGCTCTCCAACCTAAAGAGTTGGCATACCCACTAAAACTCCTTGTGAGCTGGCAAAACCTTTTACTCCTTTTACAATTTCTGAACTTGTTAATGACTAGATATTTTTGACGTGTTTTAACTCTAGGTTAATTTTCTATGAGTAGATCTAACCTAACTTAACCTAACTTAACGCTAACCTATACCTAATGCCCCCATTCCAGGGGGGGTGTCGTGTTATAATTGTGTTATTTAATGGAATCATACCGGCTATTTAATTTAGAAACAAAATCATCAATATTTGCTTTCTTTGTATCAAAAATCGCAAAAATATCATCCATATACCTATACCACACTCTTGGGAAATATTCGAATTCTTGGCTGGCTTTGCTTTCAAACTTACTCATGAATAAATTGGCTATGAAAGGTGATAAGCAATTACCCGTAGCTGTTCCTTCTTTCTGAACATAAAATTGACTGTTATATTGGAAATTATTTTGTTCCATACAAAGTTTAGGTAATGTTAAGTATACTTAGTCAGTAGCTAGTCAAGAATTCGAATATTTCCCAAGGATATGGTATAGGTATGTGGATGATATTTTCGCGACTTTTGATACAAAGAAAGCAAATAATGATGATTTTGTTTCTAAATTAAATAGCCGGTATGATTCCATTAAATTCACTTACGAAGTTGAGAACAAAGGACAATTGCCTTTTCTAGATATTTTAATTATTAAAAATAATAATAGATTAGAATTGGATATCTATAGGAAAGACACAGTAACAGATAGATATATTCCTAATGATTCATTTCATTGCAAACAACACAAATTAGCCTCATTACATTTTTTAGTACATCGTTCGGTCACTTTCCCTCTGAATCGAGTAAACTTTAATAAAGAAAGGAATCGTATTAGAAATATAACCAGAGTTAATGGTTATGACGATGACTTAGTAAATAAGCTAATAAATAGATATAAGTTTAGGTTTAATATTCAGAATTCCACCTTTTTTACACGCGAAGAAAATAACACCAAGCATGTCTCCATACCATATAATCCGAAATATAGCGAGAGACTCAATAAGATATTTAATAAGGTGGGCCTCACCTTAGCCTATAAGTCATCAGACAATCTGAGGAATATCTTAGGAAATCCCAGAAATAAGATTCCTAATAGTGAGAAAAGTGGAATTTATAAAATTAGTTGTAATGATTGTGACAAAAAGTATGTTGGGCAAACTAAAAGGTCAATTAAAACACGATTTAAGGAACATTTAGCACACTTAAAATACAGCAGAACAGAAAAGTCTAGCATTGCCGAACATGCCCTTGAAGCTGATCATATTGTAACATTAGATAATCTAAGACTAATAAAAAATGTATCTGATAGGAGATTGTCGAACGCATACGAAAGTATAGAAATTATAAAATGTAAAAGTAGTTTAAATAAAGACAGAGGCCCTATTCCTTATAGTCCCATATACTGGTTACTTGACCGGAACTGATGGCCTTGCCTATGCCATTAATTCCACCTGAGTAATTCAAGGGTTAGGCTAAGTATAAATAGGGTAGATTTGTAGTTTAGTTTTAGTCAATCATCGCTCCTGATGAAGCTAACATGGTTAGCGAAACGCGCGTCGAGTGCAAAAATAAAGTGTTTGGTGTAGTGGTAATATATACTGAGTAGCATCATTGTGCCAAAGATTCCACATTCCCAACTTAGTACTTAGAAATTGATAAAAAAATATATCCGGATATTATATCGACAAAAACTTTTATGTAATTAAATTTCATTAGTTCATAGTCATATGAAAAATAAATATGTATTTTTAATGCATTTTTCAGCACACTGACCCCGATTATTCCTGTGCCTATGTAACAATCAAACTTGCAACAGGACTTGAAGGACATGGACTAACATTTACATGTGGAAGAGGTACTGAAGTTGTTGTTGCAGCTGCAAAATCGATGAGCTTTTTGGTTGTTGGGCAAGTTGTTACGGACATTTTTAAAGACTTTGCAACCTTCTGGAGGTCGTTAACAAGCGAAAGTCAAATGAGATGGGTAAGAAAAGTCAAAGAAATTATAATTTTTCCACTTGCTAAACCGAAACACTAGATACCATTTTTACTATATCCCTATTAAGATACAGGGTTGATATAATATTCATGAACGTTGCCCAAGTGCCAAAAAATATATTTGTGTTTCACCGTACTTTTTAAGACAATGCGGTACTGTTGTAAACCAACTATTTTTATTATTATATTATTATATTGTTTTGCCCTTTAACTACGCCTGTGAGTTAATACAAGTTATAGTTTAACATAATCAATTCTCAATAAAAGATATACCATGTACACTTACTAATAACTCAATTAATTATTTTCCTTGTGGACCTCTTGATGGCGCCAAAAAGTCGCCAAACTTATTTATGAGTACCATGATAGGTAAATATTTGTTAGTTAAAGTTAAGAGTACGCCTATGGTAAATTTTAGAGAGTAAAAGTATAAAATAACAAGTGGTCAGCTAGAGTGGACATTATTATGTGATTATTATTATTATTAGTATTACATTATTACAATAACATTCTTATTTATTAATTAATTAACAAAGCTTTCATTTGACACCCCACTTGCTGACCTGGTATTCTATTTTCACGTCCGATTACATCCCCCGAAACTAACCCCTCAAGTCAAAATTTATCTTACAAAACTACACGGCTCTGATGAGGCCATCAATTCCTATATCAGTGCCAAATTTTAACTTTCTATGTCAAATAGTTTTGGGGAAAATCGAGTGTGACAGACAGGCAGACGGACGGACGGACAGACAGCCAGACACCGAAGTGATCCTATAAGTGTTCCGTACGGAACGCTAAAAAGTCCGGAAAAGTAATTATCGCTCAGGATGTAGCTGATACTATCTAATACGAGGCTGGTTTGAAAAGTCCGTGCAAAGTCCGAGAGATGGCACTACCGGCGCGTATCGAGGTCATGTTTAGTTAGTAGCATCTCTTGTATGAACGCACACCAAGTTTCAGCCATATTGGTCTATTTCTTTGTGTTTGGCATTCGTGTGAATCAAGGAAGTCGAGTGATTTTCAAGAAATGGACGAAAAAGAATTTCGTGTGGTGATTAAAACATTACTTTATGAAAGGCAAAACGCCTCAGGAGACTAAAGAGAAGCTTGATAAACATTATGGTGACTCTGCACCTTCGATTAGAACAGTTTATAATTGGTTTCAAAATTTTCGGACTGGCCATATGGGCACAAGTGACGCTAAACGTTCTGGACGGCCTGTGGAGGTTACGACTCCAGAAATCATTGATCAAATCCATGATATGGTGATGGATGACAGAAGAGTTAAGGTGCGTGAGATTGTTAGTGCTGTGGGCATCTCGACTGAACGGGTACATAATATTTTGCATAAACATTTGGACATGAAAAAGCTATCCGCAAGATGGGTGCCGCGATTGCTCACGCTTGACCAAAAACGGAATTGTGTGAAGTGTTGCAAGGATGGTTTGCAGCTGTTCCAGAAGAATCCGGAGGACTTTAAGCGTCGTTTCGTCACTGTGGATACATTACTATACTCCTGAGACCAAACAACAATCTAAACAATGGGTTACCAAGGGGGAATCTGCACCAAAAAAGGCGAAGACCGTTCCTTCGGCCGGAAAGGTTATGGCGACTGTCTTTTGGGATTCGCAAGGGATAATCCTCATTGACTATCTGGAAAAGGATAAAACTATTACAGGTGAATATTATTTATCGTTATTGGACCGTTTGAAAACCGAGCTGCAAGAAAAACGCTCGCGATTGGCCCACAAGAAAGTCCTTTTCCATCACGACAACGCACCAGCACACACCTCAGCAGTTGTGGTCGCAAAATTAATGGAAATAGGATTCCAACTCGTTTCACATCCCCCTTTTCTCCAGACTTGGCTCCCTCGGACTACTATTTGTTCCCCAATTTGAAGAAATGGCTGGCGGGACAAAGATTTTATTCAAACGAGGAGGTGATTGCAGACACTAATGGATATTTTGCAGACTTGGACAAATCCTATTATTCGGAAGGGATCAACAAACTAGAACATCGTTGGACGAAGTGTATAAGCCTAAAAGGAGACTATGTCGAAAAATAAAAAAGGTTTACCCCAAACACATAAGTAGTTTTTATTTTTGCACGGACTTTTCAAACCAGCCTCGTATATGTTGAAATATGTTACATAAAATATGGCTTGAATCGACAAGGTGAACCAATTAAAAGTCGACTTTATTCTCTAAATAGTGATATCAGTGGGTAATAAACATGTTTCTCAATAATATTAATTTGAATTGTTTTTTTTTCAAAACAAAGATAATTTAATTTTAACCTTCATAGTACGAACGTAATCTCTACATCGTATTATGTTTCCTTAAATGACATGAATAAATCCTATTATATAATTTTTAAAATATACGTTACAAAAAACAATAACCGGTCAAGTACAAGTTGGACTTGCGCAATTAGTGTTCCGTACGTTGATTGCTCTTAAAGTAAAAACTTTTGTTACGGAGATATAGAATGATCCGAATGAACTGACCTCACAAAAACACACCCCAAATGAATTTTCAACAATGTTTTTTTCCGATCTTTACTGAAAACTGATGACCTTGAAATTTTTTTTTTTTTTTTATATACCAGATAAATTATTAAACTCGTTGCTACAGACAAATGCGCTACAAACTTCACGCCTATTTTTAGACAGAATAATGCTTCTCCAAATAAAAACGAAACCTGTTCCTCTTAACGTCATACAAATATATGCTCCCACTGCAGATAAACAGGATGAAGAGGTCAAGCAATTTTACCAGCAAATAACACAAGTTCTAAAAGCAATACCAAAACGAGACTTTACAATCATAATGGGAGACTTTGACGCCAAGATTGGAAGAAGTAGGTCAGGAACTTCCATAGGACCATATGGTCTAGGTGAAAGAAACAACAGAGGCGAACAACTAAACATTTTCAGTAAAGAAATAGGTGATGTTATCACTAACACCTTCGTCAACCTACCATCACGAAAATTATACACGTGGCAGTCCCCACTAGACTCACCAGACCAAATGACGTTTTAGAAATAGTGTTGTATCTGTCAAAACATATACCAGTGCTGACATAAACTCGGATCACAATGCCCTGGTGGGGGTTCTAAGAATTATGTTGAAACATTTGACACAACAACAAAAGAAAACAGGAAAACATATACGATATGCAACAACTTAAAAACGAAAATGTAACAAACATAATTAAAAAAGATCTTAATAAAGAATTCCGAAACACAGAGCTAAATGAAGATATAGAATCTGAAATAGAAAAGTTAAATGAAATAACAAGGGGGCTAAAGAATAAATATCTAACTAGGGAACAAACACATAAAAGAAAGGAATGGATGACAGATAACATTCTGAGACTAATGGAAGAAAGACGGTTACACAAAAACAGCGGTAACAAAAGAGAATATAGCAGATTACACACACAAATACAGAAAGAAATTCGAACAGCTAAAGATAGGTGGAATGGTGAAAGATGTAAAGAGATAGAGGAGTTGCAGGGAAAGTATCATAGCTTTAATATCTATCGAAAAATCAAAGACTTAACTGGTGAACGGAGAACGAAATCAAATGGACGTTTAATAGATAATCACGGAAACATTGTTCTTGATAAGGGAGAGGAACTGATGATATAGCAAGGCTATATTACAGACTTGTTTGGGCCCTATATTACCACCGATGAAGTGCGAATTCCAATAAATCAACTAAAATTGGTCCCGGTGAATTCCATGGGGCGTTTGTTAAGCTCTTAGATGAGATTGGGATTAAGTGGCTTACGGTGATCTACAATAAAATCTATGATTTAGGCAGAATACCAGAAAGCTGGTTAAATTCTGAGTTTATAACGATTCCAAAAAATACAGGCGTTAAAAAATGTGGAGAATATCAAACAATTATCCTCATAGACCATCTTTTAAAAACATTTCTGAACATCGATCACAGAAGAATAAACATGTCAGCTACACAATTCGGTTTTCGTGATGCCATGGAAACCAGAGAGATTCAGCGATGTAGGATGTCAATTGTTACGTATCTTTTACCTGATCGATTATCAAAAGGTCTTTGATAGAGTCCAACATTACAAAATGGTCGGAATTTTGAAAGACCTTGGGCTCGATTGAAAAGATCTGCGGATTTTTGGCAACCTCTAGTGAAACCAGATGGCGTTTATTAAAGTAGAAGGAGAGCGCTCACAAGCAATGTCGATTGAGCGTGGAGTAAGACAGGGTTGCATCTTGTCTCCACTATTGTTTAATATATACTCTGAGCAAATCTTCAAAGAGGCACTGGAAAAAGTTGTTACGTTCTTTTCTTTCTATTTTAATAAATGCTTTATTTCTTAAATAAGAACCACGTTTTGCCCCTCGAGTGGCTTCTTACTTATGAGAATATATTGAGTGGATATTAATACTTAGTTTGGAAAACAAAAGCAAGAGACACCTCAGCTAGCTCGTTTTTTTTTTTCTGGAGAGATTTTTTTTTTTTGTGGGTCTAGCACACGTGCTGCAGGGAAGTCCCTAAAGCGCTCTAGGAGCGGCATGAGTGCGGAAAAAACGATTCACGTTGTTCTTGAATCGCTGTAAATTGTACTCGGTGGGAAACACAGCGCTGGGCAAATTATTCCAAAGGGATGACGTTCTCCATATAAAAGATTGCTTGAAAAGCGTTGTACGCGGAGTAACAAGCTGAACCTCATACGGATGCGAAGCACCAGCACGACGTGTATTTCTAACATGCACCGCTTTGGGAGGAATTAAGCGGGCTACATCCTTCGAACACTTTCCATGAAAATACTTGTAGAACAGACTCAAGTCGCCAACCGTTCTTCGATGTTCCAGCGAATCAAGGCCGCCGGTCAATTCCGGGTCCCCAATCAGACGGACCGCTCTTCTCTGAACAGAATTCAACAAATGCAGTGTATGTTTGGGAGCGGAGCCCCAAACGTGGGAGCAGTATTCCATAGTTGGTCGAATTTGGGCTTTGTAAAGAATTAACAGTTGCTGTGGGGTGTAAAGCTTTCTGGTTCTAAATAATATTCCCAACTTTTGAGAAGCTCTCCTTGCTATGCCTGCAACATGTTCATGCCAAGACATATTTGCTCCCAAACTAACGCCCAACAAATTGAGCGACGATGCTAGGGGAATGGAGTGCCCCGACATAACTATGTCGGGTTCAGCAACGTTAACTTTTTTAGAAAAAACTGCCGCTTGGGTTTTTGTAGCGTTAAATTCCACTTGGTTACTGTCACCCCTGGAGAGATGTGGATAAGAGATAATTTTTGTATGTCTTTTGAAAATAGTCTCTACAGTTGTTCAAAGCCTAGTTGTACTGTTTTGGGCACCATTCGTTTTGTAATATAGAAAATCTAAATTCAGGTCAAAAAATGAAAAAATACTGAAGAGTTATTTAGTTATTGGTATTAAAACTGATTACAGTAAAATCTTAACGTCCTATAAGATAAAACGGGAGTTCAGCGAAACACTACACTAACATTAAATAAGGTATATTAACAAATAAAAAACATTCTTACATTTATTATACCCTTAAGATTAAGTAGACTAAATAAATAACCTTTTATGCTATGAGAGTGCACAAATTCACAGATAGTATTTAACTTAAAATGATGAAGGGAGTATAGTTTTTCGTATCACTTAGTTTTGAGAATGAAAAATTGGCATCAAAAAAAGGCACGATATCGAAATATTGTTCTAGATTTACTTCCTGTGAAGCCGACTTCGGGATTACACGTATTACGTTGCCGTTGGGAACACACGTTGTAGAGAGAAAATAAGATATTTAAACTAGTGTACTAATGGCTTACTGCTTGGCTTCTCCTCGTGGCTTTTCTATCAACTGCTTGGTCTCTCCTGGTGAGATTCTCATCAAAATATTGCACACTACTACTCCCCCATTCTCATTTGATGACTGATAACTCCTTGATCCGAATTGCCTTATGATGAGTAGAATATTTCTGGAACGGAAAAAGGCCTCAGACTTGAGGTCTGAAAAACGGCACCAACTCGGTGACAAAAAAGAGACGCTTCACTAGATGATGGAAGAACAAGCCATCACTGCATGATGGAGGAAAAAGCCCCGAAAAATCGAAGATGGCTGATTATAATCCCTTTCCTTCCTTCGAAGTGAAGTCTTCAAAATGTACTGGTTCAATTCAGGAACGCAAAATGAGACGGGACTGTTAAACTCGCGACTTGATAGACAAGGACCGATGGTGCTCGTCTTAATCATAAATCAGACACATTTAATGCAAATGAAATAAAATAAATCAATCACATGCGCTCAGTACAGTTTGGGTTACACTGCTCAATCAAGTAAAAAAAAGGTGATAAAATATAAATTCACTGCTTAACTTAAATTAGCAATTATTACGTGAATTAATGAAAGAACACGGTGTTCTAACATGATCTTAAAATCTAGGGAAAAATGAATGTTACAAGGTGACTGCTTAATGGGGAGCGAATAAATAATATTTGTTATGGTGACGATACGGCGGTTATGGCTGATAACTTAAAAGGTCTACAACATCTTATGACAAAAATAAACGAAGTCAGTAATCAAGACGGCCTCAAACTTAATATCAGCAAAACAAAGTACATGGTAATCAGCAAGTCTCCGGTTCCTGCTACCTTGTTGATGATTAACAATCAACAAATACAAAGAACTCCACAATATTCATATGAGGTACCATGAAAAACGAATAGTGGGATCATTCGCAGGAAATTCTCTGCCGTATCGGAAAAGCTAGAGCAGTATTCCTCAAAATGGCATCACTTTCACTTCTAAGATGTTACAGTCCCTGGCCAAATTATTAGACGCACTGCAAGATTTCATGTAAAATATTAATTACCGAGTGATATTGTACCGTTTTATTATTTTAAATTGATTTGTTTTTTATTTTTATATTATCCAATCAATTACCTATTTATTTGACATAAATAAAACAGCATTAATTTAGAAAAGCATAAGTTTATTAAGTTTTAAAGAAAAATGAAATTAATGTTAGTAAAAGTCAATATTTAGTTGAGCCACCTTTAGCCGCTATCAAAGCTTTAATTCTGCGCGGCATGCTATCAATGCAAGATTGTACTGTCTCCTGCATTTGAGGATGATGATTCCACACATGAATAATCTTTTCTAGGAGCTGGGTTTTGTTGGTAATCACATCTTTAGCCACTTCTCTTTTCATCAGCTCCCGCACATTTTCAATGGGCTATTACCCGGCCAATCCAATAGAGGGATATTTTTTTCTGCCAAAAAAGCTTTAACAGACCGAGCAGTGTGGCAGGGAGCTCCATCTTGCATGAAAGTGAATGGTTCCCCATTTGGAAACCATTCTCTGAGCTGCGGAATCAACCGATTTTGTAATACTTCTTTGTACTGATCTTGCCTCATTATTCCTTTGACGACGTACAGACGTCCAGTGCCCTTGCCGCTGATGACTGACCAAATCATCACTTTGGTGGGATGTTTAACCGTCGGGACGACACAATCAGGATGAAACTTTTCTCCATGACGACGACGCACATACTGAGCTTTATTCTGCAAAATTTCGAATGTGCTTTCGTCACTGAAGCAGACCTGTCAAAAATAGGAAAAATATATAAACTTCCATGTTTATTTGCTTTATTTAACTGAAAATGATAATAATGTATCAATTATTGATTAAATTGCTGTATCTTACCGATCTCCAGAAGTCCACATCTTTGTCTTGCCATTGTTTGGCCCACTTCAAGCGCTTTGCTTTCATTGCAGCTGTTAACTTGGGCTTCCTGGCGGGGCGACAGGGCTTAAAATCTAATTCTTTCAATTTTCTTCGAACAGTGCGCTCAGAAGCATTTACGCTAGCATCCTGCAGTTGTGATTTTATTACCTTTGTGGTAGCAAATCTGTTTTCTACACAAATTTTCTTCAAACATCTCTCTGACCGTGGAGTGAAAATTGGTTTTCTACCGCATCTTTTCTTTCTTTTCGGGCTTAATTCCTTCCCTGACTCAATTTTCTTTTTTATGCGTCGTACACTAGCTTCAGAAACCTCCAATCTTCGTGATATTTCTCGGTTTGTAAATGTTTTCGCAATCACAAGGGCCTTCACTTCAGCTTTTTTATGTGGTGAAAGATCGCCTTTTCTACCCATAATGAAAATAGTCCAATTACTTTTTTAAAACACTGCATACAAAATAAACTAATAACTGAGTAGTATAAAACTGTTAAACAAACAATCACAGTCCATAAAGCCACAGAAACAGGTCCGTACCTGACTCGATTCCGATCGCGACTGATACAGGTTTGTACTTATTTACGTTCATGTATCACTTTGTCAACACAGTGTTGCCATATGTTAAAAATAAATACAAATATGTAGTCTACAACAATTCTTTTAAATAAAAATCAATAATATTGTAGTTTAAATATACCATTATTGCATAAAAACTCTTAAGAAACATAAAATTACTAAAAAAAAATACAGTGCGTCTAATAATTTGGCCAGGGACTGTATGTCTTTAATTTCCTTCTTTACGGTATGGAATATTGGTCGCTGACTTCAGTTACTTCTATGAAATTTGTGGCATTTGAATTATGGCTTTATCGCAGAATTTTGAAAATTTCTGATACTGCGCATATTACCAATGAGGATGTCTTACGTCGCATGAATAAAAAAAGAAAATTACAGAAACTGTTAAAGTAGGAAAATTGGAATATTTAGGATGCATAATGAGAAATTCCCACAGATATGGATTACTGCATCAAATACTCCAAGGAAAGATTTTTGGAAAAAGGGAACCAGGACGCAGACTTGGTTAAACAAGCTGTAAAATTGGTTATCAATAAATACTTCCAGTCTTTTCAGAGCTACAGTGGATAAAGTAATAATAGCAAAAATGATTGCCAACATTCGAGCCGAATAGGCACTTTAAGAAAAAGAGGACAGCGATGTTTTGACATTTTTTAAAAATAATACAAAGGAAAATGTGCGCAAGTATTACATTACCAGGTGTACAAGTACGAAATGCGGGTTTTTTTTTCTAAAAAAACATGAACCAAAGCGCTGCTCAGCAAGTGCGTGACCCATCGATGCAAACAAGTGGTAATCGGAAGGAGCCAAGTCTGGTGAGTAAGCCGCATAGGGTAGAACTTCCCAGCTGAGTGGTTCCAACGTGTCACGAACTGGTTTTGCCGTATGTGATGGAGCAATGTCATGAAGAAAAATGACTTTGTGTTGCCTTTTTCGGTATTCTGGCCTTTTTTCAAGCAGCGAACGGTTCAAATCGGTCAATTGTTATTGGTAACGTTTAGTATTAACCGTTTCCCCAGGTTTTAACAGCTTATAATAGACCACGCCACTCCGGTCTCACCAAACACAGAGTATCGTCTTTCTGCCAAAGCGATTCGGTCTTGCGATCGATGTGGATGGTGCGCCTGGGTCTACCCATGATTTTTTGCGTAAACTAAATAAGTTAAATAAATTAAATTCAGCAAAATAAATAAGTTAAATAAATTAAATTCAGTAAAATAAATAAGTTAAATAAATTAAATTTATTAAAATAAATAAGTTAAATAAATTAAATTCATTAAAATAAATAAGTTAAATAAATTAAATTTATTAAAATAAATAAGTTAATCAATTAAGTTCATTAACCCTGCGGGCCGGGCGCCGCCGACTAAATCTCCAACCAGGGCGCCGGGTCTCGCAAACCCATCAATAAAAAATCTTGTTAAAAAAAAAAGTGATAAATTAATATTTTATTGAAAAAAAAAATACACATTTTTAAATACAAAACCTTATATTATAAAACTGGTTTAAGTATACACAGTCAAAAATCTAATTTTTAAATATTTGTTGCCAAAAAAAATTAAACATTTCCTAAAAACTACAAACAAAATAACTTGAAGATGAAAAAAAAAAATTTTTAGTAAAACATTGTAAAAATATCATAAATCAACAGATTTTATTGATTCATTGCAATTTCTGAGCACTCAGAACACCATGCATGGATATGAGTAAGACATACAAATTTTCCACATTTTTTGCAAAAATATTTGGTTTTTGAATCTTTTTTACAAAAAAAACATCTTTTTCTGTTACCTGGTTGGACTTCTTCATTTCTATTGGGTTCTTGTGTTCCAGCAACTTCTTGTCTTCTTTCCCTTACCGACCTTGGAACATTTGTTTCATAAGAACGTCGCTCCAAGTGTTCTTTTGTCAAGGATAGTCCAACATCTCTTAGATATAATCGTCTTTCAATCTTATAAGTTTTATTATTGCAAGCAAAAATAATTTGGGAATTTACACCACCCATATTCATAATTGAAAAAAAAAACCATCGGCCACCTTCTTGTATTCCTTGCTACGTTATAGGTAGCAGACAATTTGTCGAGATTATCTACACCTCCTTTGGTATGATTGTAATAAGTAATTATATCGGGTTTGCATTTTTCTGCCGTAGAGGGATCAATCCTATCATCGTGATGTAAACTGGATATAAGATTAACATTTCTATATTTCTTTGGAATATATGACACAATAGTCATAACTTTTTGAAAGCCAAATATTGAAGAAAATTCAGGGCGAGCTCTTGTGTTGGAGAATTCTAGAGACAATTCCCTTTTATTTTTTTTTTATTGTACCCACGTACGTGGTTTTATGCTCCACAAGTAATTTTTTTACCAATTCAACCCTGGTAAACCAATTATCACACGTAAGATTACGATTAGTCCCAGATATAGGTTCTGTTAGTCTCAAAACTATACTTTGTGGATCGTTAGGGCGTTCATATATACCTTCAGGCTGCTTTCCGACGTAAACCTCCAGATTTGAAGCATAAGATGTAGAGGAATCAACTAAAGCAAATATTTTTATACCGTATCTGTTAGGTTTACTTGGAATATACTGTTTGAAATCACATCGCCCCCTAAATGCCTCAAGCTTTTCATCAATTGTTGTGTTTGCTCCAACAGTATATGTGTTTTTTACAGTTTTCAACAAAAAGGTCAAATAGGCTTCTGATTGGAGCTAGCTTGTCAAATTGTTTCCTTGCTTCTCTTGTCGTCAAATCATCAAAACGAAGGCATCGAAGAAGAAAATGAAATCGATCGTGAGACATTACCAACCAAAATCTTTCAATCCCGAGTTCCTTTCTTTGCCATAGCTCTTTTGTATTAAGTCGTCCACTTTTGAGGGTCCCCGCCAAATATAATAATCCAAGAAAAGCTTTTATTTCACAAATGTCCGTGGGTTTCCCTCTTCTCTCTCTTGCATAATTTTGAGCCAATCCAGAAATGTAGAGATTTGTGTTTACCACTATAATGTTAAGCATTTCATCTGTGAAAAATAATGACCAAACACTCCATGGCTGTTTTGGCGTTTTTCCCACAGTTCCTGACGCCTGGTAGCCGAACAATAATATTTTCTTTTCTCGTTCTTACGGTTTTGTTTGGACAATGTTTTTGCCATCGCGTGGTTCCGGTTTTACCAATGAAAGCTGGAATTCTTGGTAATTTTGCAAGAGGTACATTGTCATCACTGCTATCATCGCACTCTTGTTCTGATTCACTATCGGTACTTCGGGTTTCTACTATATTTTCTTCTAAAGCTAACTCCTCTTCTTCGTCATCCGGCTCTTCATCTGAATCAGCTTCTTCCCATAATTGGCGGAGTTTCTCCTGCTCTTTCTCATAATAAGTAGACATCGCTGCTAAACAAAAGAGATACTATTTTTTATAAAATAGTAACTAATAAATAATTAATATGCATAAAATAATGCAAAATAAATTTTATTTATGCTAACTTACCGTTGAAAAGTAAAACCAGCCGAATGTAAAAAGAAAAGCGCAAACCGGGGCGCCGGGTCTCACAGACCAAAATCAAAATAATTTAAAAACTAAAATACGTACACAACCACCGATTGTTATGCGGGTATTGAGGCCAAAAATGAACAGGTAGACGAACCGCTAAGCGGTTGCAACGATGTTACGAAAATTGCCGACTGATTGTCGGAGCGTCGGGTCTCAGAGGCTAGGTTAAAATAAATAAGTTAAACAAATTAAATTCAGCAAAATAAATAAGTTAAATAAATTAAATTCAGTAAATTAAATAAGTTAAATAAATTAAATTCAGTAAAATAAATAAGTTAAATAAATTAAATTCAGTAAATTAAATAAGTTAAATAAATTAAATTCAGCAAAATAAATCCACTTTTCATCCCCTATAACTATACGATGCAAAAACTTCCTTTTGTACCGAGCGAGCAAAATGTCACACGTGTTTTTGCGCTTTTCCATTTGCCTGTCGTTCAACTCATGTGGTACCCATCTACCGGTCTTCTGAATCTTTCCCAACTCTCGTAGCCGATTGGAAACAGCTTGTTGACTAACGCCCAATTGCTCGGCGAGTTGTTTTTGTGTTTGTGAATCATCTTCGCCCAACAATGCTTACAATTCCACATCTTCGTGTTTTTATAAGCTTTCATTTGACACCCCACTCGATAACTTTTTACTTCCGATTTTACCCCCCACAACTAACCCCTTAAGTCAAAATGTAACTTTCAAAACTACATGGCTCTGATGAGGCCATCAATTCCTATATTAGTACCAAATTTCAACTTTCTATGTTTCGGAGAAAATCGTTTGTGACAGACAGACGGACAGACAGACACCGAAGTGATCTTAAAAATTATAAAAATTAAAAAGAACAAAAAGTTTTTCAACTTTACCGCCAAACGTTATCCTAGCAACATATTATTTTGATCAATAATCACCTCTTAGTAAATATCACCTGGTTTACCTAAATGACGCCATTCCAAACTACGTCTACTATATTTGTATAATATATAATTCCAGTTTGCAAAGTACTTTTATGTAATGAGAAGATAAAATATAATTAAAGATAAATTTTATATTGCTGCTTGTTCTAAAACATGCGTAATGTATAGATACGAGTATATATAGGTATTGACTTTCATATTTTGAACATTAACACCAACTTGAATTAGTTATATACGTTTAAGTAAAATTTTAATTATTTTTTTTCCCAAAAAAGTTAATAAGCGTCTTATCTATTGCTATCTTAATTGTCTTAATATTATTTGACGTAATATGAGCCAAGAGGGGTTTTCTTGTTTTCGATTATTTTTTGAAAATATTTATTCCTTTAATTGGTTGAAGATTTATTAGTGATAAATTATAAATTGAACTTTTGTTAAAACTCCACAACCAAATATTATAGTGTATAGTAGCCAGGGAGCCTGGGTGGTCTGTGCACATTGTCCTATGGCTCGAGAAAAAAAAGAGCCTCCTATAAATTGATATCACCTTTTTACATGTTTTTTTTTTTTTTCCCGTAAAAAACGTCCTTTAAATCCATCCACCCCACCTCCTTCGTCCTTAGAATCAGACTACGCTATTGTCTACAACGAAAAGATTATTTCTTTGAAGCTTTGAAATGAAAGGGATTTTGAAAATTCTTTTCAACAAAAGTAAATAAATACCAGATGTACAAGTATGAAATGCGGATTTCAAACAACAGATGGTGGACCAATGCAGTTTCTGCCATAAAGATTTGACACTGCGCCATTTCGTTGTGTCATCAACAAGTGACAGACGCGCACGAGTGATAAACTGGAAAAGTGTGTGCATAGTGTTGTGTTGTTGTGTTCAATATATCGAAATTTATACCAAACAAAGAGCATTCGCGGATAGCACTAATTTTTTGTTTTCATTTGAAGAAAACTGCTGTTGAATCATACCGATTACTTCGAGAAGCTTATGGTGAACATGCTCCATCGCAAGATACGTGTGAACGATGGTTTCGGCGTTTCAAAAGTGGTGATTTCGATGTTGCAGACTAGGAACGTGGAAAACCGCCAAAAAAAAAGAAGATGTGGAATTGCAAGCATTGGTGGACGCAGATGATTCGCAAACACAAAAACAACTCGCCGAGCAATTGGGCGTTAGTCAACAAGCTGTTTCCAATCGGCTACAAGAGATGGGAAAGGTTCAGAAGCCGGTAGATGGGTACCACATGAGTTGAACGACAGGCAAATGGAAAAGCGCAAAAACACGTGTGACATTTTGCTCGCGCTGTAGAAAAGGAAGTCATTTTTGCATCGTATAGTTACAGAGGATGAAAAGTGGATTTATTTTGAGAATCCCAAGCGCAAAAAATCATGGGTAGACCCAGGCACACCATCCACATCGACCGCAAGACCAAATCGCTTTGGTAGAAAGATGATGCTCTGTGTTTGATGGGACAAGAGGGGTGTGGTCTATTATGAGCTTTTAAAACCTGGGTAAATGGTTAATACTAAACGTTACCAACAACAATCGATCGATTGCTCCTTGAAAAAAAGGCCAGAATACCGAAAGAGGCAACACAAAGTCATTTTTCTTCATGACAATGCTCCATCACATACGGCAAAACCAGTTCCCGACACGTTGGAAGCACTCAGCTGGGAAGTTAAACCCCATGCGGCTTACTCACCAGACTTGGCTCCTTCCGATTACCACTTGTTTTCATCGATGGGTCCCGCACTTGCTGAGCAGCGCTTTGGTTCGTATGATGATGTGAAAAAATGGCTCGATGAATAGTTCGCAGCAAAAGGGGAAGATTTTTACTGGCGTAGTATTCACAAATTGCCTGAAAGATGTGAAAAATGTATAACAAGCGATGGAGCATACTTTGAATAAAGCACTTTTTAACATTCTTCCGAATTTAACATGTTTTTTTTAGAAAAAAAAATCCGCATTTCAAACTTGTACACCTGGTAAATATAATTATTGCCAACCAATGATTACTAGTTTACCATGTAGCTTGCCCATCAATGACCGTTAAGTTTCTTATTAATTACCTTAAGATTGTTTCTGTCAATGCCACAAACATTAAAGATAAAAGAGCGGAATTAATAGACTTTGCCAGAGGTAGTGATATTGGTGTTACAAGAAATATGGGTAAAATAAAATTCACATTTACCAACTTCAATGTTTTTGGTAACGATAGATTAAACGTGTGGTTTAAACCATGATTCGTGTGAAAAAAACACATCATGCCAGCCTCGAGGACAGTGGTCATATTAAAATAGGTATTTTCAAGTTTTTTTTGAATTCAGTTTACTGAAGCTCACAAGTCAATTTTTTGGCAAGAATTTTCAGTACAAATAAATTAATTTTCAGGCATCCTCAAGAGCATGTTCGTCAATGCTAGACTTTTCTGTTCTACCGTATTTTAAATGTACTAAATGTTCTTTAAATCTTGTTTTAATTGACCTTTTAGTTTGCCCAACATATATTTTCTAGCAATCATTGCAACTAATTTCATAAGTTCCACTCTTCTCACAATCAGAAAATTTTTCCTTGGGATTACCTAAGATATTTTTCAGATTGTCTGATGACTTATAACTAAAGTGAGGCCCACTTTATTAATTATTAAAGGTAATGCACTCGTGATAATTTTCGTTCAATGTGGAGAATATTCCAAGATTTTTTCAAAATTTTTTGATCGGTACTTTTCGAGATAAGGGAGGGACAGGGATTTTTCGCGATTTTTTAAAAATAATGCAAAGAAAAGTGTGCGCAAATATTGTATTATATATAACACATAAGCTGAAGAGTTTTTGGCCTGACAAACAGATCCATGATTTTTAGGAAGTACCAACCTTCAAACGATACGTGTCAAAATTTCATGGCATTTCGACGATTAGTTTAGTACAAATCAATTAATTTTCAGGTATCCTCAAGAGCATGTTCGTCAATGCTAGACTTTTCTGTTCTACCGTATTTTAAATGTACTAAATGTTCTTTAAATCTTCTTTTGATTGACCTTTTAGTTTGCCCAACATATATTTTGTAGCAATCATTGCAACTAATTTCATAAGTTCCACTCTTCTCATAATTAGAAATTTTTACTTGGGATTACCTAAGATATTTTTCAGATTGTCTGATGACTTATAACTAAAGTGAAGCCCACTTTATTAATTATTGAGCCCCTTGCTACATTTTGGATTCATCATCATCATTATCTTATTCCATCCATGGTCGGATGTAAACCTTTCTAAGTTGTCTCCAATGAGCTTTGTTATTTACTTTTTGCATCCAATCGTGTCCTGCTAATCTTTTCATTTCGTCCGGCCATCTTGTGTGTGGTCTACCTCTGCATCTTTTGTGTTCTCTAGGTCTCCATTTAACTCTACGGCGTGTCCGTCTGTTATCATTCAGCCTTGCGATATGCCCCGCCCAATTCCACCTTAATATACATATTCGTTGTATTACATCTGTCTTTTTTGATCTTCTTCGTATCTCGATGTTAGGAATACGAACTTGCGAGTCTAATATTTAGTATTCTCCTCTCCATTGCTCTTTGGGTTACATGGAGTTTTTATTATACTTTTATTTAAAGCCCACGTTTCAGTTCCATATGTTAATACCGGCAGTACATATTGATCGAAAACTCTGGCTTTTATTGTATTTGGGGTGTCCAATTTAACAGTAGATTGTAACCTTCCGAACGCAGACCGAGCTAACGAGACCCTTCTGTCCAAGTCAGCCAGCAAATATATGAATGTTTGTACATTTCCTATTCTTATCTTCACTTTCGTTGTTCAAATATTTGGTTTTGGTGAAATTTATTTTTAGACCTATTTCTCGAGGCTTGTTATTTATTTTTCATCAGCATTTCTTGTAATTCTTGTAAACCTAGATGGTAGATGCCCAGATCCCACCAGCATCGTCCGGTGTGATACCATCGCATCGGCTTAGGCTGCGTGAAGTTGCTTAACGTTTCATGGCTGTGCCGATGTCCCGGACTGTGGGACCAAATAGCATCATGAGGCAGCCGGATACAAAAAATTCCGGAGGTAAAATAGCCCCCCGTTTGGATCTCCGGGTGGCGGCTGGTTCAGGGGCGTCGACATGCAGAGACCAGAATTTCAAAATGGATTTTTGCAACACACGAGGTTTAAACACGAACATAAATTCAGTGCACCAACACTTGCAATCAAATAAAACTCATGTACTCGCTCTCTGTGAAACTAAGGTCAGTTCATCGACCAGCACAGTAAACTATCTTTATCCTGGGTACGACTTCTATTCCCGATTTAGGCGTAACTATGGAATCTGTCTTTATGTCAGAAGCGACCTCTCTTGCCAACGAGAAGAGGCTCTGAAGCCCCCAAACTTTGATGTTATGGTTCATCTGTATCCTCTATCGACCACCAAGTGATACTAACTTTAGAACACTTTTCGCTTCCCATGCAGACACCATCGATCATTTACAAATTAACTATCCAAATGCCGAAATTGCCATCCTGGGCGACTTTAATATCCACAACACCAACTGGCTTAAATATTCAAATACTACCGACGAACAAGGTCGTGAAGCCGAATCATTTTCAATCAGTTGTGGCTTAACTTAGCTTATTGACGAACCAACACGGATCCCTGATCGAGACGGAAAGTTTGACAGTCTTCTTGATCTCTTTTTAACCACCAATCCGGAGATGTACACGGTCAGCGTAAATCCGCCGTTAGGTTCTTCCGACCATAAACTACTTTCGACATCGAGTATTCTACCAATCAATGACAGAGAGGCGCCTAAACCGCGCAAAATTTAGCACTACAAGTCTGCTAAATGGGAAGATCTCATGGAATATTTTCGAACTTTCCCTTGGTTAGACGTTTGTTTTCGATCCGACGACCCATCTGACTGCGCCAGGGAGGTTTCCGATGTTATTTTGGCCGGTATGGAGGCTTACATCCCTTTTTCGAAGAAATGCCTTTCCAACGGCAAGCCTTGGTTTGACCGAAAATGCAAAGAAGCTGTTGCTTCTAAACATCTTGCATACCGACAATGGCGTGAAAATCCTAACACCATAAATCGTAACACATTTGTTCGTGCCAGGAACAGATGCAAAGAAATTATCGACGAAACGAAGGAGGTACACAATCGATGGATTAGAAACAAACTTCTCGCTTGTCCCGACAATTTTGGTCGGTCGCTAAGGCAGTTAGTCAAAATTTTACCAAATCCACCATACCACCACTCACACGGCCAGATAATTCTATTGCAACGACACCTGTTGAGAAAGCGAACTTGTTGGCTGAACTCTTTGCTTCACATTCTACTGTCGATTTCCAAGGAAAAAACACCATCTACTATTCCCATAGTGGAGTCAAGGATGCCCGATGTTGTCTTCAGACAGCGTATCATAAAGCGTATTCTGATGAAGCTAGACACCAAAAAGGCTTCTGGCGCTGACGGAATACCTGCCATAGTTCTTAAAAACTGTGTGAGGGAACTAACACCAGTTTTCTGTAGACTTTTCAACCTATCCTACAGAAAGGGAATATTTCCTTCCTGCTGGAAATGTGCTACAGTTCAGCCGATACCTAAAAAAGGCAAGAAGACCTTGCCAAATAACTACCGACCAATCACACTGCTTTCAATAATATCGAAAGTCATCGAAAAGGCTATCAATTAGCATCTTCTAAAATATCTTGAAAGATTCAACATTATTAACGATCACCAATATGGCTTTCGTAAAAATAGATCAACAGGAGATCTTCTGACTTATGTAACACATGTTTGGAACAATGCAATTGAACACTTTGGAGAATCTCGAGCGGTTGCTCTTGACATATCCAAGGCATTCGACCGTGTTTGGCACGATGGGCTGTTGGCTAAACTACATTCTTATGGTATGTCGGAAAAGTTCTGTTTGTGGCTCTCATGTTTCCTCAGAGAGCGTTGTTTACGAGTGGCAGTCGACGGATTTCTTTCTAACACCTTCACTATCAACGCCGGTGTACCCCAAGGCTCCATACTGTCTCCTACTCTCTTTCTCATTTACATTAACGATCTGCTGGAGAAGACCGAGAATCCAATCTACAGCTTTGCAGGTGACAGTATACTTATCTCTTCATTCACTTTGAACGCTCGGACATCGGCTACTCAGACGAATATCCGCAGACAGCAGGAAGTCATTCAACTTAACAAAGACCTGGAAGAAATTCTATCTTGGGGTGACAGTAACCAAGTGGAATTTAACGCTACAAAAGCCCAGGCGGCAGTTTTTTCTAAAAAAGTTAACGTTGCTGAACCCGACATAGTTATGTCGGGGCACTCCATTCCTCTAACATCGTCACTCAATTTGTTGGGCGTTAATTTGGAAGCAAATATGTCCTGACATGAACATGTTGCAGGCATAGCAAGGAGAGCTTCGCAAAAGTTGGGAATATTATTTTGAACCAGAAAGCTTTACACTCCACAACAACTGTTACTTCTTTACAAAGCTCAAATTCGACCAACTATGGAATACTGCTCCCATGTTTGGCGCTCCGCTCCCAAACATACACTGCATTTGTTGGATTCTATTCAGAGAAGAGCTGTTCCTCTGATTGGAGACCCGGAACTGACCGTCGTCGGCCTTGATTCGCTGGAACATCGAAGAACGGTTAGCGACTTGAGCCTATTCTACAAGTACTTTCATGGAAAGTGTTCGAAGGATGTGGCCCGCTTAATTCCTCCCAGAGCGGTGCATGTTAGAAGTACACGTCGCGCTAATTTTTCACATCCGTATGAGGTTCAGCTTGTTACTCCTCGTACAACGCTTTTCAAGCTGTCTTTTATATGGAGAACATCATCCCTTTGGAATAATTTGCCCAGACTGTGTTTCCCACCGAGTACAATCTACAGCGATTCAAGAACAACGTGAATCGCTTTCTCTGCACACGTATCGCTCCTGTAGCGCTTTAGGGACTTCCTGTAGCACGTGTGCTAGACCCATAAAAAAAAAAAATTAGGATATCGAGTCGCCTTGTCTATTTCTCTCTTTTAATTTTGATTTTATTTGTTTTCAAGTATTATCTGCGATGTGGCATTTTTATATATGTATTCAAAAAGACTTGTGTATCTTTCATCGACTCTACTGTTACTTAAGGCGTTAAGGACTGCCCATATCTCTACCGAATCAAATGCTTTTTCGTAGTCAGCCAATGCTATCCACAAGGTGACCTTATATTCATTTGCTTTTTCCACTAATAATCTAACTGTTTGAAGATAGTTTAAAGTACTGTATCCCCGTCTAAATCCCGCCTGTTCACATGGTTGATAACTATCTAATTTGTTCGTTATGATTCTAGTGAGGATTTTGTCCAGTACCTCCAGTTTAAATTTGTTTCCCTTTTTAAATATAAGCACAATCATGGCGTTTACCAAAGGGACTGGTATTTTACTTACCTGATAAATAGAGCTTGAAGAGATTGTATTATCGATGCCCCTCCATACTTTATCATTTCTATAGTTATTTCATCGTCCCCTGGTTCTTTGTTGTTATGCATATAACTGTAGGGCGTTCATTATTTCATCCGTTGTTACATCGGGAATTTCTTCAGATCCCACATTTCTTACTATCACTTTATTTCCTTCTTCTTTCCCGGGTGGTGGCGATATTTTTGTGTCATATAGAGTTTGATAATATTTCTCTGCAGCTTCCTTTATCTCTTTGATTTATGCAATCTCTTGATTATCGTTATTTATAAGTTTTATTATTTGATGT
>CM032456.1:210290738-210334539 GCA_019049505.1 Pachyrhynchus sulphureomaculatus | reverse complement strand
TTCCAAGAAGGTAGAAATGCAATCCCTCACTAAAAAGCATGGAATTTTATCAGGACCTTGAGTAGTTTTAATTTTTAGTCTTTTAGAAGCATTCAAGATCTTGTCACACGGGATATTTTTGAGACTTATGAGTGTAATGGTATTTGGTAGAAGAGTGGCAGGTTCTTGAATGGACGGACCAGTATAAACACTACTAAAAAAGTTAGCAAACGAGTTTACAATCTCCTGTGGATCTGAATACTGGGTTGCCCCATCCCTGATCATCTCAGGGATGAAAAAGAGGATTTCCGTGATTTTACAAACGCCCAGAAGGTTTTAGGCTCATTAGTTATGGAATTTTCAGCCCTTGCAATATAATCATCATACGCTATGTCAATCATAGTTTTCACTCGGACACGCAATTCATTGAACTGGTTTTTTAGAGTAGGAGATTTGGAACTTTTGTACTTTTTAAAGACTCTGTGCTTCCTCTTAATCGCCCTAATTATGTCCGATGTATACCATACTGGCAAATCTTTCTTGTGAATCACAGATTTTGGTACATAGGAATCACAGCACATTATATAATGAACGATATAACATTCCACATGCCCGATTCACATCATCTAAACCATATAAATTAGAGCAGTCAATGTGTAGAAATGCCTCATAGAGAAGGGGAAAATTAGCCTTTCGAAAATTGTAGCTAGAACCCTCTGTATTACCAGAGATTGCACGTCGCTCTGTATCCCTAAAGAAAATCTCAACATCAAAAGTAGGGTGGTGTAGATCTTCTGCAACAAGAAGAAAGAGATCCCTAGAAACCGAGCAGTGAAGATTGGAAAGCACAAGATCTAGTATTCGGTTGTTAAAATCGGGAACGCCATTGTATTGATTTAAAGAGACGTTTCGTAGGCATTCAACCTCGGGGTCGTTTAGAGAGGAGGAGAATGCGGGTAGATTGAAATCACCCACGATGAGAACATTAGCACCACAGAGGAAACAAAGGCACTCAAGATGTTCGGCAAGAGCGACAAATTCTGCAAGTTAGACATTAGATCAGGGGTGCTCAAACGGTCGATCGCTATCGACAAGTGCTTTTTGAGTCGATCTCGAGAAAAAAAATTCCGATATAGAACTATTCAGAGATTTTGTTTTAGGTAACTAAAACAAAATGTAATGAATAAACTACTAATATTTATTCGATCCACAATTAGGCTAGAATAACCCCCTCATCACTTTCTTTTATCGTAATAACCCCCTGCTAGCGGCAAAAGGCGGCTTTATCAAAGCAACGCGCGGTACTTGTCAAAGAAAAGCCGCGTTTTTGATTCCCGCCGATTTTTCTAGAAACTTCGGGCGGCGTGTTTGACGGGAACATTCGAGACTTCGTTCGCGCCGATATAAATGTTGAGCCTGCAGGAATAGGAGTCAGTCTGGGTTGTAACTTGAAGGCGATACATAGATACAAAGTTTATTAATAAATAGTCCAAAATGAGTGCCGCGAAGAAAAGTAAAACTTATCATTTTAATAACGATTGGGAGAAGGATTTTTCTTTTGTATGGTAAAGGATAAGTGCATTTGTCTCATTTGCCGTGCGTCAGTTGCAATACCTAAGCGTGGGAACTTAGAGAGGCATCATAAAACGGTTCATAAAAAACTATGAAAAGGATTTTCCGTCACAGAGTGAATTAAGAAACCGAAAAGTACGTGATTTGATAACTTGTTTGAAAAAAGAACAAACCATGTTCACAAGACCAGCCAAACAATCAAAAGCTGCAACGATCGCGTCATTTAAAATATCTCATATATTGGCGAAACACAAGAAACCATTTGATGATGGATTGGTTGTGAAGGAAGCATTTATTGAAGCGGGTGAGACTTTATTTGGAGATTTTAAAAATAAAACAGAGATTATGTCTGCTATTAGAGAACTTTAGTTATCTCATCCGACTGTCACAGGGCGTGTTGAAGTCATGCGTCAGGACATGGCAAATAAACTAAAACATGATATCATGGAATGTACTTACTTTTCTTTACAGTTCGACGAATCCACCGATATGACAGACACTGCCCAGCTGGGTATTTTTATTCGAATGGTATTCAATGACATGTCGGCTAAGGAAGAGTTTTTGACAATGATTCCTCTGAAAGGAAAGACCCGTGGCGAAGATATATATGACGTTTTCTTCAATTTTGTAACAAACTACAAGCTACCAATATATAAACTAGTGTGCATTACAACCGATGGAGCACTAGCAATGACGAAACAAAAACGGTTTTGTGGCATTGTGTCGAGCTAATGATGATTTCCCTTCAATTTTCTCCTTCCATTGCATTATACATCAAGTTTTGTGTTCAAAAGTTCTAAACATGGAGGAGATTATGGGCATTGCAATAAAAATTGTGAATTCTATCCGTGCACGTAGCTTGCAACGACAGCTCTTTAAATTGCAGTTGGAAGATAGTGAGTCAGCTGAACACACTGATTTGAGATAGAGCGCGGAGAGCGCGCAGCGCTCAGCCATACATATCATAATGCAAGGTCAACCGTGAGTACCGGTAAATAATACGTCGTATAAAGTTAATTAATCACTAAAAAATTCATAATTATGAATAATTTGTATTATTTATTAATTAATATATTATATTTAATAATATTTTTCATTTATCAAATATACTCGTTTAATAATACTTACCTACTTTGTGTAATTAAAAAATTGTTAAGTGAAATACTTTAAGTATATTTTAAATATAAAAAAGTATGAAGATGATGCTTCCATGACAGCAGGCTAGAAGAGAATATAGTTATTAAAATAGGAGCAAATGTCATGTTAAGACGAAATATTGACGTGAGTCTTGGCTTAGTCAACGGTTCTATCGGTATAGTACAAGGAGTAAAGATTGATCCTGAAAATACAAATAAAATTTTTAAAAAAATACATATTACATTTAATAATAAACATCTTTACGAGCTTGGTCCAGTCAAAACTAAATTTGAAATTATTAATAGAGCTTATGTTCGTTGCGAAAAATTTCCGATTTGTATAGCCTACGCTATTACCATACACAAAAGTCAGGGGCTAAGTCTAAACAGTGTACTGATGGCCATCGGTTCTTTAGTGTTCACATGCGGTCAAGCATACGTGGCACTTTCGAGAGTGACAAGTCTGGGCGGATTACATCTAATTAATGTCGACTTCGGTAGTATCAAAGCTCAGGAGCCCGCAATCGTTGAATATAATCGACATCCATAGCTGATGTACAAGAAATATTACCCGAGAAGAAAAAAAAAGAGTACTACCTACAAAAAGAAATAAGATCCCATCAAAAACATAAAATGTAAAAAAATGCCAAGTCTTGCAACGCAGTCCTTCCACCACAAAAATTTATGAGATCTCATGTAAAACCAAGTCAGTTATTTTAGTTAGTATCTATGGAAGTACCTATTCAACAACTTTGTCATAAATTGTTATCTATTTAGTGACCTACCAACATTTATAGTGACCGTATCAATATTAGACATCTTTATTTCTATAATAAATATAATGACTTGGCAATCGTACAGCAACATAATCACATAAGAATAATCTACTATTTAAAATACTTTATTCTTAAGTGCACTGTTTAGACTTACTTAGCAATGGAAATAGTAGATTATTCTTATGTGATTATGTTGCCGTGCGATTCCCAAGTCATTATATTTTATTTTTATATTACTAGTCAAAAAATTTTGAAAAAATTCTGGAATATTCTCCACGGGGTGTAGATTGAACGAAAATTATCACGACTGCATTACCTTTATTAATTTATCTAATATATAAAAAAACAAAAATTTCAAGGTCATCAATTTTCAGTAATGGTCGGAAACAAACTTTGTTGAATACTCATTTGGGGTGTGTTTTGTGAAGTCACTGATTATTTTATACCTCCGTAACAAAATTTTTTATTACAGAAGCAATCAACATACGGAACACTAATTGCGCAAGTTCAACTTGCACTTGACTGCTTATTTTTTAAAACATACATATGTTCTCTGGCCAGGTTATAAGATATATTTTATTACGTTAAGTAACATAAGGAATAAGCAGTGAGATAATAGTGAATCAAATCCACGCGAGCGGAGCCGCAGGCACGACTAGTAATATGTATAAAACGCAGCGTCTCTCTACCTGTCTGTCTGTCCGTTAGTATGCTTATCATTAGAGAACCACTTATCCGATTTACGTGTTTGTTTGTTTAATTTTTAACTTACTATTTATCAAAAGAAATATATAATACAATGAATAATATGAGAATATAAATTTTCAGAAATGTTATATTTTTTTTTTTTTTTTTTTTTTTTTTTTATGGGTCTAGCACACGTGCTACAGGGAAGTCCCTAAAGCGCTACAGGAGCGACACGTGTGCGGAGAAAACGATTCACGTTGTTCTTGAATCGCTGTAGATTGTACTCGATGGGAAACACAGTCCTGGGTAAACCATTCCAAAGGTATGATGTTCTCCATATAAAAGACTGCTTGAAAAGCGTTGTACGAGGAGTAACAAGCTGAACCTCATACGGATGTGAAGCATCAGCGCGACGTGTACTTCTAATATGCACCGCTCTGGGAGGAATCAAACGGGCCACATCTTTCGAACACTTTCCATGAAAGTACTTGTAGAATAGGCTCAAGTCCCCAACCGTTCTCCGATGTTCCAGCGAATCAAGGCCGTCGGTCAATTCCGGGTGTCCAATCAGACGAACAGCTCTTCTCTGGATAGAATCCAACAAATGCAGTGTATGTTTGGGAGCGGAGCTCCAAACATGGGAGCAGTATTCCATAGTTGGTCGAATTTGAGCTTTGTAAAGAATTAACAGTTGTTGTGGAGTGTAAAGCTTTCTGGTTCGAAACAATATTCCCAACTTTTGAGAAGCTCTTCTTGCTATGCCTGCAACATGTTCATGCCAGGACATATTTGCTCCCAAATTAACGCCTAACAGATTGAGTGACGATGTTAGAGGGATGGAGTGCCCCGACATAACTATGTCGGGTTCTGCAACGTTAACTTTTTTAGAAAAAAACTGCTGCCTGGGTTTTTGTAGCGTTAAATTCCACTTGGTTACTGTCACCCCAAGATAGAATTTCTTCCAGGTCTTTGTTAAGTTGAATGACTTCCTGCTGTCTGCGGATATTCGTCTGAGTAGTCGATGTCCAAGCGTTCAAAGTGAATGAAGAGATAAGTGTACTGTCATCTGCAAAGCTGTAGATTGGATTCTCGGTCTTTTCCAGCAGATCGTTAATATAAATGAGGAAGAGAGTAGGAGACAATATGGAACCTTGGGGCACACCGGCGTTGATAGTGAAGGTGTTAGAAAGAAATCCGTCAACTGCCACTCGTAAAGAACGCTCTCTGAGGAAACATGAGAGCCACAAACAGAACTTTTCAGACATACCATAAGAACTTAGCTTAGCCAACAGCCCATCGTGCCAAACACGGTCAAATGCCTTGGATATGTCAAGAGCAACCGCTCGAGATTCTCCAAAGTGTTCAATTGCGTTGTTCCAAACATGTGTTACATAAGTCAGAAGATCTCCTGTTGATCTATTTTTATGAAAGCCATATTGGTGATCACTAATAATGTTGAATCCTTCAAGATATTTTAGAAGATGCTGATTGATAGCCTTTTCCATGACTTTCGATATTATTGAGAGTAGTGCGATTGGTCGGTAGTTATTTGGCAAGGTCTTCTTGCCTTTTTTAGGTATCGGCTGAACTGTGGCACATTTCCAGCAGGAAGGAAATATTCCCTTTCTGTAGGATAGGTTGAAAAGTCTACAGAAAACTGGTGTTAGTTCCCTCGCACAGTTCTTGAGAACTATGGCAGGTATTCCGTCAGCGCCTGAAGCCTTTTTGGTGTCTAGCTTCATCAAAATACGTTTTATGATACGCTGTCTGAAGACAATATCGGGCATCCTTGACTGCACTATGGGAATAGTAGGTGGTGTTTTTCCTTGGAAATCGACAGTAGAATGTGAAGCAAAGAGTTCAGCCAACAAGTTCGCTTTCTCAACAGGTGTCGTTGCAATAGAATTATCTGGCCGTGTGAGTGGTGGTATGGTGGATTTGGTGAAATTTTGACTAACTGCCTTAGCGACTGACCAAAAGGACCTGGAATTGCCGGGACAAGCGAGAAGTTTGTTTCTAATCCGTTGATTGTGTACCTCCTTGGTTTCGTCGATAATTTCTTTGCATCTGTTCCTGGCACGAACAAAGATGTTACGATTTATGGTGTTAGGATCTTCACGCCACTGTCGGTATGCAAGATGTTTAGAAGCAACAGCTTCTTTGCATTTTAGGTCAAACCAAGGCTTGCCGTTGGAAGGGCATTTCTTCGAAAAAGGGATGTAAGCATCCATACCGGCCAAAATAACATCGGAAACCTCCCTGGCGCAGTCAGATGGGTCGTCGGACCGAAAACAAACGTCCAACCAAGGGAAAGTTCGAAAATATTCCATGAGATCTTCCCATTTAGCAGATTTGTAGTGCCAAATCTTGCGCGGTTTGGGCGCCTGTCTGTCACTGATTGCTAGAATACTCGATGTCGAAAGTAGTTTATGGTCGGAAGAACCTAACGGTGGATTTACGCTGACCGTGTAAATCTCCGGATTAGTGGTTAAAAACAGATCAAGAAGACTGGCGAACTCTCCGTCTCGATCAGGGATCCGTGTTGGTTCATCAATAAGCTGAGTCAAGCCACAACTGATTGAAAATGATTCGGCTTCACGACCTTGTTCGTCGGTAGTATTTGAATATTTAAGCCAGTTGATGTTGTGGACATTAAAGTCGCCCAGGATGGCAATTTCGGCATTTGGATAGTTAATTTGTAAATGATCTATGGTGTCTGCAAGAGAAGCGAAAAGTGTTCTAAAGTTTGTATCACTTGGTGGTCGATAGAGGATACAGACGAACCTTGTGGTTGGTTGAGTCGTTATTTTTAACCACATAACATCAAAGTTTGGGGGCTCCAGAGCCTCTTCTCTATATAAAAATACTAGTGCTTATATGATCCTACTCGCAACCGCCCGCGTGGCAGCAATTTATATGTAATCAGATACAGGCAGGTAAAAATGTTTTTATTATAAAATTGATGCGTACAGTAATGTTGATACATATTTTAATAAAAGCTTAAATAATTTCAGTAGTTTTAACTTGAAAAGAATGGAGAACAGCATTTTTATAAAATTCTATGGCATTAAGGTGGTCCTTCAATTTCTGAATTCTCATTTCAATTTCTTCCAAATGATGTAAATTAATCTGCAATATTTGTGCCACTTTTTCAACCTAAAAAAGCATGAAATTTGCATGAAGATACCGTACAAAATGGATATTTGAACTTTATTGTGTATATGCATAACACGTGACAAAACTGTAAAACTTGACAAATAAGTTGATGTTTTTCTACTTTTAACCACTCTTATTATCGTATGTCGCAATATGTATATATATATATATATATATATATATATATATATATATATATATATATATATATATATATATATATATATATGTGAGAGATATAGATGTTGATACAAAGTTTGATCTTTTTATTGAAGTTATAGAAAAGGCATATTTACAATCCTTTCCTGAAAAATCATATAGGATTAGAACAGACCAGCCGGGCAAGATTGGTTGGTTTAATGAAGACTTAAAAAATATGCGTGAGCAACTTCTGTTCTTAAAGGAGCTGTCTAAACAGTACAGACACCCTGATATTGCTAATATTTACAAAGACTTCAGGAAGCAGTACAGAATTGCAATAAGTAATGCAAAGATAAGGACAAATGAAAATATTATTAAAAGTTCAGGGAATCAAATGAGGGCATAGTGGGACATTATAAATAAACAGAGGGGAATCAAGAAGAATACCAAGGAACCCCATAATATAAGTCCCAATACCTTCAACACATTTTTTTCTCAGATTGCACATGATTTGATCAAGGATATTCCAACTGTAGACCGAAGTCCAGCTGATTTGGTTACCCACGTGGTTCCTCTGAGGAAGTTTTCTTTTTCTGAAGTAACATTAAACACAATTCGTGATATAATAAATGGCCTAAAAAATAAAAATAGTCGCGACATATTTGGATTGAACGTTAAATTAATCAAGTACATAAGGAATTTAATAATATCACCTCTTACTAAGCTAATTAATCTATGTTTCAGAGAGAATGTTTTTCAATCTATCCTTAAAAAAGCTATAGTGTGTCCTATCTTCAAGAAGGGAGATATAAATGTCCCAGAGAATTACAGACCGGTATCTTTGTTGCCTATTGTTTCAAAAATAGTCGAGAAGTGTATGTCGGGGCAGATGGTTGATTTCCTTGAATTAAACGGATGCTTCTCTGAAAGTCGGTTTGGATTTAGAAGAAATAAGAGTACGGTCTTGGGTGTTTTGAATCTTGTTTTTCACATTACTGAATCATTTCACAGACTACAATATAACATAGTCCTTCTGTGTGATCTAAGTAAAACTTTTGACTGTGTTAACCACGGAATGTTAATACAAAAGCTCAGTGGATACAACTTTTGCTATGAAAGCGTGTCACTTATTGAATCATACTTAAGAGACAGAACCCAAACTGTGAGGGTCTCTGGGGTGTCGTCGCCAGAGAGTGTGATTAATATTGGAGTTCCCCAAGGCTCAGTGCTGGGTCCAATACTTTTTTTGATATATATTAATGACTTGCCAGATATAAACAATGCAGCTAAGTACACACTCTTTGCTGACGATACCACGGTGGCATTCACAGCTGATACAACTCAGGAATCCCTTGAAGGTTCCTTGGCGGCACAAGAGGGTGCTAAACAGTGGTTTAATGTAAACAGGCTGGCTTTGAATAGCGATAAAACTAAACGGGTTGTTTTTTCCTTAAGAGAGGTGTATGACTTAAATGCGGGGGTGGATGAGGTGAGATTTTTGAGTGTATATTTGGATTCAAAGTTGCATTGGGGTGCACACATAGATTGGCTGTGTAAAGAATTGAGCAAACATCTTTTTGTACTTCGGAATCTTGCACACTGTGTTTCTCAGCAAGCATTGCGCCTCATTGCGCATTGCCTATCACTCAGTATTTCACTCTCGTCTTGCTTATTCCATTCTCGTCTGGGGACACTCTTCACAGACCTATCGAGTGTTTAGCTTGCAGCGTAGGGCACTGAGAATACTGGATGGACTTGGTTTCAGGGATCATTGCAGACAGTCATTTGTATCGCTCAGAATTTTAACGGTTCCTTCCCAGTACGTTCTTGAGAATCTCCGGTTCTTAAAGCAAAATGATCAGTCCTACAAATGCCATGGTGATGTGCATTGCCATGACACCAGGCATAAGAGAAATCTAATTCCAACATATTGGAGGCTGAAGAGATGTCAAACGGGTCCTGGGTACTGGGCCATGAAATTTTTTAATGTGTTACCACAAAATATTAGAGACTGCCAGTCAAAGAATTTGAAAAAAGAGTTAAAAAAATTCTGGTGGAAAATGCTTTTTACTCTATAAACGAGTACCTTTGTTACAACTTTTAGGTTCTGAGTTTTGTTTTTTTGGGGGGAGTTTGTTCCCAGACTTGTTTCTTTCTTGAGTGTAAATGGCATAGACATAGGTATTTTATGTATTAATATTTCTGTAGTATTGTTTTGATTAGTATAGTGGCTACATTTTTTATTATATTATTTTTACTATATTATTTATTGACGTGTGTAAGAATTTTTTTTTTGTGATTTAGCATGAATATCTATCTATCTATCTATCTATCTATCTATCTATCTATCTATCTAACTATCTATCTATCTATCTATCTATATATATATATATATATATATATATATATATATATATATATATATGTATATATATATATATATATATATATATATATATATATATATATATATATATATTTATTTATTTATTTATTTATTTATTTAATACAACTATCCTACAGAACAATCCAATTATAGGATAGGAACATTCAAATGTAACAAGTACAAATAGATAGGTATTTATCAAATCAGCATTTTAATAATTCTAATAACTACACTACAAGCTAAAGAAAAACAAAAATAAAAAGAGACAGACCTAATCCACAGTTAAACATGACCTACGTAGAGATGTCATACTGCAACAGAAAATATCAACCATATGTTTCACCCTTTCATAATTCATGCACATAACGTATATCGGCGAGTACATCAACAAGTTTGTTCTTGGAACAGGCATGTAGAAAAAGGAATGGTTTAGGCGAGCGTGTGGAGATGGCACACGGAACCTAATACTTGAGAGGGTGCAAGGGCATTCAATTCAAGATTTTATATAAAAACAAGATTGTAGCATATTCTCTACGCCGAGAAAGGCTAACAATATTGAATCTTCTTAATAGAACATCATTAGGGAAACCCAATGGTGGATAAATACCATCTAATTTAAACCAGAGGAACTTCACAAATCGTCTTTGGATTTTTTCAATATGATTACTGTGGATCTCATATGTTGGATACCAGATAACTGAACCATATTCCAGTTTAGAACGAACCAAAGCATTAAATAAAGTGTTGAGGGTTTCAATGTTTGAAAGGTCTCTAGAATTCCTCATAATGAAACCCATACACCTATAAGAAGAAGCAATAATCTCATTTATATGATCCACAAAACTGAGTTTAGTATCAAACATTACACCAAGATCTTTGAAACGATAACATTTTTCAAGATCATTATGATTTAAATTATATAAAAAATTTACTGGTAATTTCTTTCGAGTGAAAGACATAGAAAAACATTTCTTTGTGTTCAAATATAAGTTATTACGAATACACCAACGATTTAAAGTATCTAGATCATCCTGAAGAGTTACACAATCATGGAGAGAGTCTATGCATCGGTATATTTTCAGATCGTCAGCATAAAGCAAAGAGGACGAGGTAAGGCCTCGGGTGATGTCATTTATAAATATGTTAAACAATAACGGTCCTAGGACAGACCCTTGAGGAACACCAGAGGTAGCATTAATAATGACCGACTCAAAACCACGATAATTTACTATCAGTTGACGACCAATTAAATAAGATTTCAGCAGGTTTAATAAATTGCCATTAACTCCACAGTTTGAGAGTTTTTCAAGCAAAATACCATGGTCAAGCGGTCAAAAGCCTTTGAGAAGTCTGTATAAAACTACATCGACTTGTCCTCCATTGTCCATACTTTCCGAAATAAATTGAGTAATTGTAACTAAATTGGTAATGGTTGAACGCCCTGGAAAGAATCCATGTTGGCTTTCAGTTATGAAAAGTTTAACATGATTAAATATAATGTCATATAGCACAATTTCGAAAACCTTTGAAAAGTTGTTCAATATTACCACAGGTCTGTAATTTTCAATGTGGCTCTTATCACCCTTTTTGAATACGGGACATATTTTAGACTTCTTCCAGATTTGGGGAAAGGAGGATGAGTTTAAACACAGATTGAAAAGAAACGTGAGAGGTTGGACAACACAGCTGCGCAATCCCGAATAAAAAAAGCTGGTAGACCATCGGTTTCCAGCGGTCGATTTAGGTTTAAGTTTCTTTAAGGTACTGATCACGTTCCTTTCCTCTATGGTGTTAACAATTAGAGATGAAAGAGAGGGACGTGAGCAGTTATCAGGGGGGTTGTTCCGAAACATAGAGGAATCAACATATGCCGATTGGAAGAACTTAGCAAACAAATTCACTATCTCCTGAGGAGCCGTAAGCAATTCGTTTTCAAAATACATGTTGATGGGAATACTAGTTGTCCTCCTTTTCTCGTTTAGAAAAGACCAAAATTTATTTGGGTTGATAGAGAAGTCCCTTTCCGCCTCAGTAACATAATTTCTATAAGCAATCCGAACCTCGATCTTGATCTCTCTACGAAGACGTTTAAATTCGACTAGGTCACAAATATTTCTAGTACGTCTATACCTTTTCCAGGCTTGATTCTTTTTTTTGATTTTACGTATTATCGAATTATCGTACCATTTAGGATATTTGAGGGTCTTAGGGCGAATAATAGGAACATTGTTGGAGATAACTGAATTCAGTACGACATAGAATTGGTCGCAAGCGTTATCAATATTATTGAAGGACCCCAAGAATGAAAAAATCGGTTTGTAGAATGTCGTTGTAAAGGGATGGGTAATTCGCTCTTCGAAAGTTGTACCTTCGAGTCTGAAAAAGGGGAAATTTATCATGAATATGCTCAGCCAGAATTGACATCTGTAAGGCAGGGTGATGAAGATCCAATGGTATCAAAGGATGATCCGCACAATATACATTAAGTGGAGTTCTACTAAATACAAGATCTAACAGACGATTATTTTCGTTATAATTACGATTATATTGATTTAAAGATAAAAACTCGCATAATTCAAGTAAAGAAGAAATTTGGTTGTCACTATAAGAGGCATCCATAACATAATTTGCATAAGTAGGAAGATTAAAGTCCCCCAAGACTAGCAAATCGTCTTCATTAGTAAAATAACCAGAGTCCAACATTTCTTCAAATAGAGTGTCATAGGTAACAGTATTACTGTTAGGTGGGACATAAATCAGAAGAATGCCAACTGCACGATGGGACAATTCCAATCTTATGGCGATCATACCAACATTAGGAAGCGAAGAATGAAATTCAATTTTAGTTGCATTGAAGGTCTTGCTCAAAGCAAGCAGTACGCCACCATCCCTCGTAGTATTCGTTAAAGCAAAATTACGATCAGCCCTAAAGATATTGTACTGACTACTAAACAACTCGGCATCAAAGACACTAGAGTCGAGTCAAGTTTCAGTAAGTGCTATAAGATCGTAGGAACAAAGATAGGAAGCATTAAGAAGGTCATGTGTTTTAGTTTTCAAACCACGTACATTCTGATAATAAATAGAAAATTCTTTAAGTTTCCGCCCCAATGCTCTCAACCGCAAGCCATCACTTGATTGCTATATTTTAGATGCAAGAGATGTTTTAAAAACATCCAACTTAGTTTTATAAATAGGGCATTTAACTGCATTCCACGCTGCATGGTTAATATCTGTTTCAACTTTTGCATTAACACAGTTAATACATTTAAAATGATCAGATTTACATTTAGAAATACTGTGATTTAGAGAACAATTAGGGCAGTATTCAACTGTGGATTTACAATTTTTTGAAAAATGATTCAAACCACTACATTTATAACAGAATTTTAAAGCATCATAGACAATACATGAGTCATAATCCACAAGCAACCGACCACTACTTAGAATTTTACAATATAAAAAGGAATCAACAGACAAGATTGCTTGATAAAAACATCGCTCCGCTTTCTAGTAGACCATACTTTTAATACTTTATCAAAAACGTCATTTTGTAGTTTAAGTTTGGCAAGCAATTCCTCAGGGCTCATTTCTTCGCCAATACCAACCAACTTTAATCTCGGATTTGAACTCCTCACTTCCCTAATCTCATATTCATCAGCTAGAGCATTATTTGCAAGATTTTTAAATTTTTCAGCATCGTTTGCACCATCACACTCAATCAAAATACCTCCATCACTAATGTTTTTAACTCTCGACATTCGAATATTTGCATCAACAAAGTCAATATTTTGTTTAACCTTAGATTTGGTTTCACTGTTTGATTGACCGGCTGCCTTGGGCCTAATGGAAACCATGGCTTTACGCTTAACAGCGCCAGCATAGCTTTTACCTTCAGAACGACACTCTAAAGCAGGCACGGCAGAAAGAGAGTTCTCCACCTTCTCAATTAAGTTAGATTTAACATCAGAAAACACTTGAAGAACATCAGTGACTAACGTGTCCATTTTGTTACTAATTCTATCCATAAGTACAGTTTCAAAATTATCTTTCTGCTTCGTGCAGTCAGGACAGTACCAAAATAAACCGGGCGTTTTTATATGCCTTAAGATTTCAGCCGGAACACCAACACATCCGACGTGATAAGAATTTTGGCAAAAACCACGACAAGAAATACTGGGCTTGATACGGCTAATAGCTGTTTCACAATGATTACATATGTTAGCCATGTTGGTTCAATTAAATCACTAAATAGATAATTATATTATAACATTTTAAAGTTCACAAGGCACAGTAGTAAAATGTATGGGCTTTAAAAGTTTTAACTTGCCACTATTAATATATATCTAAAAGTAGTTATTTTTTGCTGCCTATTGTTATTGTTGGGATTAAACTGATAACAGAACTATTGTTGTCTATTGTTTGACACTAAATTAATTGTAATTATTTTGTTTATGGACCAATTACACTAAAACTTAGCACATATGTGGACAAACACAAGGTCTATCTACCAGCACATTTACGCGAATCTACAGGCACTACTTCCGAACTTATTGAAGTTTCCGACAGAGCAACTAAGGAAACGTGCTGTTCACGATAAAATTTAGAACTTATATATATATATATATATATATATATATATATATATATATATATATATATATATATATATATATATATATACAGTAATACCCCGCTTAGCGCGACCCCGTTACGCGCGGTTTCACTATAACGCGAATTTCAAATTTCGCGCTCATGTAGTCATTAACTTCTCTATGGTCGCGGGGGGATCCCCGCTTTCTCTGAATATTCTCTTTGAAGAATTGGGAATTCCCTGTCCTTCGACTTTGTTCTATGGGGATTTCCTCGTTCGTTTCGTGTGTTCATTTGTTCCGTAATGTTAGTTCGGTCGGCTGGCAGTTTTGTTTTAATATTTATTGGAGATACATACATACATAATTTAACCCTACGTTAAAAATGCCGCCTGTAAAGAAAAAAGAGCGTAAAAGCGTCACTTTGGAATTGAAGATGAAAGTGTTAAGAAGAATGGAAAATGGAGGCAAAGCAACAATTGTTGGGAGAGATTTTGGACTCTCAGAATCGACTGTGAGAACGATTTATAAAAATCGGGAAAAAATTAAAATCTCCAGCGAAGGTTCAACACCTATAAGTGCAACAAAAACTTTCTCGTTCGAGATCATCTATCTTAGAAAGAATGGAGAAATTACTGTCAGTCTGGATCGAAGATTTGAATAAGAAGAACACACCACTAAGTCAAGATCTCATATGCACAAAAGCAAAATCTTTGTATGAGATGCTGAAAACAAAAGAAGGAGAAGGGAGTGCCACTCCGACTTTTGCTGCCAGCAGAGGCTGGTTCCATCGGTTCAAGCAGCGTTCTAATCTTCACAATATCCACATAACAGGCGAGGCGGCCAGCGCGGACATTCAAGCTGCAGCTGAGTTTCCAGACAAGTTTCAAGACTTCGTTAGACGAGAGAAAATTCCTGCTTGTCTCATCTTCAATGTTGATGAGACCGCACTTTACTGGAAAAAAATGCCATCTCGAACATTCATTTCTAAGGAAGAACGTCAAGCCAGTGGTTTCAAAGCTGCGAAAGATCGACTAACACTTCTGCTGGGTGGTAATGCCACTGGTGATTTCAAACTGAAACCTTTACTAGTGTACCATTCAGAAAACACCCCGTGCAATGCGAGGCACAGACAAGACAAGTCTACCAGTTGTGTGGCGATCAAACAGAAAGGCGTGGGTTACACGGGAAATTTTTCAAGAATGGTATTCTAATAGTTTTTGCCCATCAGTCAAATCATACTGTGACAGAAATGGGCTTGAACCTAAAGTTATATTACTCTTAGACAATGCCCCAGGACATCCAACCTCACTTGATACGCCCAGAGACTTAAAAGTGTACGTAAAGTTCCTTCCACCAAACACTACGTCAATATTACAACCTATGGACCAGGGAGCAATAGCAAACTTCAAAGCTTATTTACCATCGCCGCACTTTTAGCCAACTAATTCATGAAACTGACGGGGAAGGAAGACAGTCTATGCGAGAGTGGTGGAAGTCATACAACATTATGAAGTCTATTCACAACATAGAAGAGGCTTGGAAGGAAGTTAAAATGAGTTGTATGAATGGGGTGTGGCGTAATCTTTGGCCAGATGTAGTGGAAGCACCTAGAAGAATTGTCCAGATGCAGAGACAAGTGCTTGAAGACATTGCTGCAATGATTGAGGGGTCTGAACTTGAAGATGTCACGGTAGAAGATCTCGTAGAACTTGTAGCAACGCACGACGATCCTATTAGCAATGAAGATCTGATCGAGTTACAGAATAATCCTATCTACGATGAGGAAGAACAAGTAGAAGAGAAAGTTTTATCTTCAGGGGAAATACAAAATGCACTTTCAAAAATTTATTCAGGTTTGGACATATTGCAGAGTATAGACAATAATGATGACCGTGTCTTGACCGTGTGTCAAACAATTAAAAACAGTGTTGGGTGTTATGAACGTATTTTACAAGAACGTAAACAAAACGTTACCCAAAAGACAATAGATGTATTTTTCCGTAAAAAATAAGAGTATGTATTGCATAAAGTGTTCTTAGAATTAAAGTGATTGATTAAAATGATTTGTATTTTTTTGTATTAAATTTTGACTATGTTTAATCATAAACCTCGATATACGCGAATTTCAGTTAACGCGATTTTTTTCGGAACGTATCCCTCGCGTAAAGCGGGGTATTACTGTATATATATATATATATATATATATATATATATATATATATATATATATATATATATATATATATATATATAAGTATATATATACATTGGGTCCCAAAAAGTTTTATATAAATGGAGAAAAAGTTTTATCTTAGATATTATAAAAATTTATTCTTAATAAAAAGTTCTGCGTCACATAGAAATATTCCATGGGAATCAAGCTTCAAATATTTGATGATATACAGGAAAAATAAAAAATAATGATTTATAATGAAGAGTGTGTTTAAATTTAAATACAGAGCAAAATATTAATTGAAAATGTTAATAGGAACTAAAAAATTATGCTCAACGAAATTAATTAAAAACTAGTGCACTGATTTTGATTGTATCATATTTTTGTTAAAAATTTAATAACCTTTTTATTTGCTTTGCAACAATTATATCCATCATAAATTGTCCTAATATCGTTTTATTTTGAAATTGCAACATTACTTAATTACTACGTACATAACATAACAACTAAACATATGGATTCATTCTAACTTTATTGCACAAGTGTTTCAATGTATCCACCGTCTCTTTCTAAACAGGTGTTTGTTCTTCGAGAAAAATCTTTTATTACATCTCTAATTACATCAGGAGTTATAGCTTCACATGTTTCCCTAATGACTCTCTCAAGATGATCAACATCTTAAGTAGCCCCATAAACAAAAGTCTAGAGGGGTGATATCCGGAGCCCTTGGGGGCCAAGTAAACTGCACATACTTCCATATTACTCTACCGTTAAAAATGTGAAGGAGATAATCTTAAACATTTCTCGTACTGTGTGTGACATGACGCACCATCATGTTAGTACCATATACGTTGCCTTTCAATTATTAGTGGGCGATTAAGAAACTCAGGGAACTCATTATTTAAAAATTCTAGGTAACTAAGTTGGGAATGTGGAATCTTTGGCACAATGATACTACTCAGTATATATCACCACTACACTAAACACTTTATTTTTGCACTCGACGCGCGTTTCGCTAACCATGTTAGCTTCATCAGGAGCGATGATCAATCATCGCGCGTCGAGTGCAAAAATAAAGTGTTTGGTGTAGTGGTGATATATACTGAGTAGTATTCTAGGTAACGTTTAGCATTCAAATTATTTCGAAAAAAGAATGTCTAACTATTCTATCTTTAAAAATTTCACGCCATACATTGGTTTTAAACGAGAATTGATCTCGAGTTTGGATATTGAAGTTAGAATTAACATCGCTTCACCAGCAATAGTTTTGAGAACTTACTGTCCCATTAGACATAAATGTCGCTTCGTCAGAGAAAAGTATTTGTCTTGTCATAAACCTGTTATCTTCCAACTCTCCTTGAAACCAAGCGCACGAAATTCAAATCTTCGTTCACAATGTCCTGCTTTTAAAGTATGAGTAAATTGAGGTTTATATGGTTTAAATTTATTTGATCCCTAAATTCTCGCAACTGTAGTTTTAGTCATATTCAATAAAGCTGATCTTTTCCGAAGTGAATTTTTTGGCTTTTCGACTACCGACCGAAACCCATACCCGATGTTTCTTTTTAAGTTTATTTTCAACACTTCCATAAATCTTGAATTTTTTATTAGATATCCTACAGTTGCGCAGTGTACAGGTTTATCAGGGTGTCTATTATTAAAGATTTCTGCTGCTTCTCTAAAAGTTTTATAATTATCTCCAACTATGACAACAATTTCAATTTTATCTTTAACACTCAATTTTACTGGCATTTCTAATTATAGCAAATACAGACTGACGTTAGCTTTGAAGTTTATTGATAATCATTAGGTATTTCCAAAGATATGATCATTTATTTTTCAGCCTAAAATTTGTAGTGATTTCGTTTTCTTTTATTCAATAAATAATCCAACAATTACTGATGTGTTTACTGGAGTTTTTTAGTGTTCCGTACGGAACACTTATAAGATCACTTCGGTGTCTATCTGTCTGCCTGTCTGTCTGTCACACCCGATTTTCTCCGAAACTATTTGACATAGAAAGTTGAAATTTGGTAATAATATAGAAATTGATGGCCTCATCAGAGCCATATAGTTTTGAGAGTTAAATTTTGACTTAAGGGGTTAGTTTTGGGGGGTGAAATCGGAAGTGAAAGAAAAACTTTTTACTAGGTCAAGTGTGGTGTCGAATGAAAGATTGTGAAAACACGAGTAATATATATATATATATATATATATATATATATATATATATATATATATATATATATATATAATGTAATACCTGCGCGCAGTTTTCTTGGTATTATTTTTAAAAATTCACGAAAAATCGCTATTGCCTTATCTCGAAAAGTACTTATCAAAAAATTTTGAAAAAAATCTGGAATATTCTCCACGGGGTGTAGATTGAACGAAAATTATCACGAGTGCATTTCCTTGAATAATTTATCTGGTATATAAAAAAAAACAAAAATTTCAAGGTCATCAGATTTCAGTAAAGATTGGAAACAAACTTTGTTGAAAACTCATTCGGGGTGTGTTTTGTGAAGTCACTGATCATTTTATACCTCTGTAACAAATTTTTTTATTTTAAAAGCAGTCAACGTACGGAACACTAATTGCGCAAGTTTAACTTGCACTTGACCGGTTATTTGAACTTATAACTAGGTAGGCCACAAATCTAACCGTGAGCATAATTTTTTAGTTCCTATTAAAATTTTCAATTAATATTTTGCTCCGAATTTAATTTTAAACACACTTTACTTTTTATTATAAATCATTATTTTTTATTTTTCCTGTATACCATCAAATATTTTAAACTTTTGATGCTTGATCATGGATTTCCATGTGATGTACAACTTTTTAACAAGAATAATTTTTTTTGTAATATGTAAGATAAACTTTTTCTCCATTTGTATAAAACTTTGGGACACACTGTGTATATATAAATTATATATATATATATATATATATATATATATATATATATATATAAATATATATATATATATATATATATATATATATATATATATATATATATATATATATATATATATATATATATATATATATATATAGCCGCTGAATTTTAATAGAATTTATGACAAGATTTTTATGGACGCTTCATGCTCAACTGGCCGAGATACCTATACAAAATTTTATCGTCATCAAATAACTGAAATGTTTAGAAATTTATATGATTACGGGGTTGCATAACAGTAAAATTATTTCTCTTATTGGATGATATACTGTAACATTCATTTTTTCCTAGATTTTAGGATCATGTTACGTCACTGTTTTCTCCCTCTAATTTATATTTTTTTTCCATTATATATTTATTGCAGTGATTACTAACTTTTAAGCAGTGTAGTTAACTCTAATTTTTGAGCCGTTTATATTACAGTGTGCATTGCGGGTTATCTACTGGATTTATTTAATTCGCTTCTAATGCATCGATTGGCTAGATATTTGTATCCGGGAAGTAGCCATCTTGAAGACGTGATTTTACGGAAGGGAGAAAGATATTTAAGGGTCCGGATGGCAAGGATCTAGGTCAGCCGAGATGAAGTAGGGCCTATATTTTGTAAAGCCAAAGTAAGAGCTTTTTCTTCGGTAAGCCGCCCAGTAGGCTTTTTTTATTAAGTTGCCGTACTGATATATTAGTGATGTAGTAGTGCAAAAACGGTTTGAGTGTTCAAGGCCTTTTCCTTGAAATATCCTGCTTATTCCCAGACCTTTAGGGGTCAAGAAAAGTTTAGAAGCTCAAAGGGAATTGGGGTAGTCAAGGTGGAGACATCAGTGTTATGAATATCTCACCCGGATAGCCAAAAAACTCATAGGAAAACCGTAAGTCATCAATATATCAATCCGTAGAGCTGTTTTCCCGCTGACACGTGCGTTTTACATCGCACCGAACTGGTAACTCGTAAAGTGAATCTCGCGAACCTTCAACATCGTGTTTAACAAAGCTTTAGTTAAAAATCCTGATTTAAAGACTCTATTTAATAATACCACCTACTAGACTAAGGGATTTTTTATTTAGTAATAAGAGTAATAGTAGTGTAGCGAAGTTAGAACTTTTAATTTTGTCATTAATAAACCTTTTTTCCTTATTTAAGGCTAGCGTTTCACTGAATCACCTGTTTCACTTTTCAGGACGCAAAGGTTGTACCATATCAAAATCATTCTTAACAACTACATAACCCTTCAGTGTTTTTTCATTTTTTTAGCTGAAGTTATATTCTTTTTATTTTAAAAATGAATGGTGCCCAAAATTTCTACAACCAAAAATTTTAAACAACTATAGAGACTATTTCCAAAAGACGTACAAAAATTATCTCTTACCCATATTACTCTACCAAGAAAAACTGAGCTGGTGTATGTCTAATTTCTTTAGTTCTTTTAGTATTAACATCCACTCAATCCATTCTCAGAAATTAAAAGAAAAGGAGGGGCCACAATACTTAGCGGGTCCTTACAAAAGAGGTGGGTGTGCAATCTAGCATTAAAAATTGTCTTTCTAAACTGTAAAATTTATAAATATGTGATTTTTATTCTTTATATATTTTATATATTAATTTACTTATTATTTTCTTGGTACAAAGTTCTTTATTATTATGATAACGCTAGTTCACAACTATTATTAGTAACATTTATGAAAAAAGCAAATTTGCAAACAAAACTATTCTTCGATTTGTCACAAATATATAATTTAGCATATAATCTGACCTAACATTAAAGGTTAATATATACCGTTGTCAAGAAAAAAAAATTGTGTGTACACTTATTCCCTTAAAAATTGTACAATTTTTTTTTCCAGTAAAGCAAAATAAGTACTTACTCCTAGCTACACTAACAAATTTCTTACATCCCTTTTTCGAAGAAATGCTCCTCCAACGGCAAGCCTTGGTTCGATCGAAAATGCAAAGAAGCTGTTGCTTCTAAACATATTGCCTATCGACAATGGCGTGAAAATCCTAACACCGTAAATCGTAACATCTTTGTTCATGCCCGGAACAGATGCAAGGGAATTATCGACGAAACCAAGGAGGCACACAATCAACGAATTAGAAACAAACTTCTCGCTTGTCCCAACAATTCCAGGTCTTTTTGGGCAGTCGCTAAGGCAGTTAGTCAAAAATTTTACCAAATCCACCATACCACCAGTCACACGGCTAGATAATTCCATTGCAACCACACCTGTTGAGAGAGCGAACTTGTTGGCTGGACTCTTTGCTTCACATTCTACTGTCGATTTCCAAGGAAAAACACCACCTACTATTCCCATATTGCAGTCAAGGATGCCCGATGTTGTCTTCAGACAGCGCATCATAAAGCGTATTTTAATGAAGCTAGACACCAAGAAGGCTTCTGGCGCTGACGGAATACCTGCCATAGTTCTCAAAAACTGTGCAAGGGAGCTAACACCAGTTTTCTGTAGACTTTTTAACCTATCCTACAGAGAGGGAATATTTCCGTCCTGCTGGAAGTGTGCCACGGTTCAGCCGATACCTAAAAAAGGTAAGAAGACCTTGCCAAATAACTACCGACCAGTCGCACTGCTTTCAATAATATCGAAAGTCATGGAAAAGGTTATCAATGAGCATCTTCTAAAATATCTTGAACGATTCAATATTATTAGCGATCACCAATATGGTTTTCGTAAACATAGATCAACAGGAGATCTCCTGACTCGCATGTTTGGAACAACGCAATTGAACACTTTAGAGAATCTCGAGCGGTTGCTCTTGACATATCCAAGGCATTCGACCGTGTTTGGCACGATGGACTGTTGGCTAAGTTACGCTCTTATGGTATGTCTGAAAGGTTCTGTTTGTGGCTCTCATGTTTCCTCAGAGAGCGTTCTTTACGAGTGGCGGTCGACGGATTTCTTTCTAACACCCTCACTATCAACGCCGGTGTGCCCCAGGGCTCCATACTGTCTCCTACTCTCTTTCTCACTTACATTAACGATCTGCTGGAAAAGACCGGGAATCCAGTCTATAGCTTTGCAGATGACAGTACGCTTGTCTCTTCATTCACCTTGAACGCTCGGACATCGGCTGCTCAGGCGAGTATCCGCAGACAGCAGGAGGTCGTTCAACTTAACAAAGACCTGGAAGAAATTCTATCTTGGGGTGACAGTAACCAAGTGGAATTTAACGCTACAAAAACCCAAGCGGCAGTTTTTTCTAAAAAAGTTAACGTTGCTGAACCCGACATAGTTATGTCGGGGCACTCCATTCCCCTAGCATCGTCGCTCAATTTGTTGGGCGTTAGTTTGGGAGCAAATATGTCTTGGCATGAACATGTTGCAGGCATAGCAAGGAGAGCTTCTCAAAAGTTGGGAATATTATTTAGAACCAGAAAGCTTTACACCCCACAGCAACTGTTAATTCTTTACAAAGCCCAAATTCGACCAACTATGGAATACTGCTCCCATGTTTGGGGCTCCGCTCCCAAACATACACTGCATTTGTTGGATTCTGTTCAGAGAAGAGCGGTCCGTCTGATTTGGGACCCGGAATTGACCGGCGGCCTTGATTCGCTGGAACATCGAAGAACGGTTGGCGACTTAAGTCTGTTCTACAAGTATTTTCATGGAAAGTGTTCGAAGGATGTAGCCCGCTTAATTCCTCCCAAAGCGGTGCATGTTAGAAATACACGTCGCGCTGGTGCTTCGCATCCGTATGAGGTTCAGCTTGTTACTCCGCGTACAACGCTTTTCAAGCAATCTTTTATATGGAGAACGTCATCCTTTGGAATAATTTGCCCAGCGCTGTGTTTCCCATCGAGTACAATTTACAGCGATTCAAGAACAACGTGAATCGCTTTTTTCCGCCCTCGTGCCGCTCCTGGAGCGCTTTAGGGACTTCCCTGCAGCACGTGTGCTAGACCCATAAAAAGAAAAAAAAAAAAAAAAAAAATTGCGGAATAAGTGGCTTAAAAATCCCTCAAGAATCTACAATTATCTCGTTAGATATTACCTAAATATGTGTCCAATCGGCAGTAGTTATAAATTTAATACTTACATCAGAACTGAAGCTAGTTGTCTGTGTATATTCGTTAATTTGATCTAATAATAGCTGCATACTGTTCATGGATGATGTAATATTATCAGCCAATTTGTAACTGGAAAAACAATAATTTTATGTAACTCACATTTTAAAAAGAAACCTTGATATAACTACTACAATTATATATATATATATATATATATATATATATATATATATATATATATATATATATATATATATATATATATATATATATATATATTTGTATTGCAGATGACCTGGTCATTGTGACAGGGTTAGGAAAAGGACATGCAGACAAACCTGAATGTATGAATGATATCTTTGTAAAATATGAAATGAAAGTGAATACGGCCAAGACTGAGCTGATAATGATCGCTAGAACACCGAGGGAAGCCGAAATCACCATGAATGATGTGAAAATTAAGCAGGTTGAGAATTTTAGGTCCCAGGTACCTAACCTACCTTTTTGAGTGCATGTGGAAAGCTTGATACTGAAGTGGATAGTAGAGTGTCCGGGGCAACTAAGTTATTCTACGCATTGAACAAATCATTCGTTAAAAAAAGAGAAGTTAGTCTGAATACTAAAATAAGGGTGTTCAATACGGTGTACATCCCGGTGCTGCTGTCTGGGGGTGAGACTTGTAGTTTGGATGAGCGAAACCGAAGTAGAATCCAGGCGTGTGAAATGCGCTTTTTGAGGGCGGCTATCGGAGTGACGAGACGAGTCCGCATCAGAAACACTATAGTACGCGAAAGGTGTAATGTAAATTCCGTGATAACAACTTTGGGGAGAAAACAGTTAACGTGGTTCGGGCACATGGTGTGAATGAGCGACTGTAGAATGGTAAAGAAAATATGGCAAGTGGCAGTGGAAAAGAAGCGTAAAAGAGGTAGGCCAACAAGAACGTGAAATGATGGTGTGGAAAAAATCTTGAAAGAAAAGAACATTACCTGGAAACAGGCGGAGAAAAATGGCAGAGGACCGAAAGGAGTGGCGACGCATTACCTGCTCCACTACCTCCACACCGTAAGGTAGAAGAGGAAGGATTATGTATGTATGTATGTATAAAAAAAAAAACCAAAATGTCATCACTTTTCAAAAAAGATCGGAAACAAGCTTTGTTGAAAACTCATTTGGGGTGTGTTTTGTGAAGTCACTGATCATTTTATACCTCCGTAACAAAAAAAAATCGGCAAAAAAAAGAAAAAAAAAATGGTAAAGAATAGAGAAATTCATTTGGCCTTCATAGACATAAGAAAGGCCTATGACTCAGTACCAAGACAAAGATTATGGAACGCAATGAAAGAAATAGGCATTGACAAAGAACTAATATACGCAGTAAAAGCTCTCTACGAAAACAACATAGTGAACATAAAAATAGGACATAAAATAGGAAAGAGACTCAAAACACCAAAAGGCCTATTACAAGGATGCTCTACATCCCCCACACTATTCAAAATATACCTCGAACAAACATTAAAAATGTAGTGGAGTGGGAGTTCTAATACGAGAAGATTATTTACTCGTATATACTCTAAGTTTCGCAGACGACCAAGTAATCATAACGCAAGATGAGGAAGACCTCAGTTATATGGTAAGAAAACTGAAAGACTCACTAAACTAGGATTAGCAATAAACTTTGATAAAACGGAATATCTAACAACAAAGGGGGGAAACGTGGAGAATCTAGAAGTCGATAAAGAAACAATAATCAAAGGAACCGATAGATTTAAATATTTAGGAGCCATCATTTCAAAAAACGCAACATCAGAAGAAGAGATTAAAGCTAGATTAGGACAAACGCAGACATGCATAAGACAATTAAATTCGATCCTGTGGGACAAGCACATTACAAAGAGAAACAAAACACGCATATACAAATCAATAATACAAAGCATAATGACATACGAGTCAGAAACAAAGAAATAAATCTAAAATTAACGCGGTAGAGATGGAGTATTGGAGAAGATGTTGTAGAGTGACACGTATGGAGAGAATAACAAATGAAGAAATGAGAAGCAGAATGAACATCAAAGAGAACGCAATAAACACCATTGAAGAAAAATAATTAAAATGGTATGGACACATAAGACGGAGCGAAGATAATAGGTGGATAAAGAAAATAACGAAGTGAAGCCCTATAGGGAGAAGAAAAAGAGGAAGACCCAGACGATCGTGGAGAGATGATGTGGACGAGGCTGTGGAGGACAGGGGTCTAACAGATGGAGACTGGGAAGATAGAAACGGATGGAATCAAAGGCTGAGAGAAGGAAGACAGCGTCAGCTGTAGAAAATCCTTGATATATATATATATATATATATATATATATATATATATATATATATATATATATATATATATATAAACGTTTTCAATTGTGACTTAAACCGGTTTGTTTTTTAAATGTTTGCCAAATAAAACTTTTGCTTTAAAAGTGATAAATGTTTTGGTGTTAAAACAAGTAAAGAAAGGGTGACACTTATGGTTGGAGCAAACATGGATGGCTCAGAAAAAACTGAAATTACTGCTCATAGGTAAAAACAAAAATACCCGTTGTTTAAAAGGAGTTAAATCTCTGGAGTTAGATTACGCCAATAATAAAAAGGCATGGATGACTTCTGAGATTTTCGAAAGATGGATCAAAGAACTGGACACGACAATGAAAAGCCAAAAGCGAAAGATTGCGATGTTCATAGACAATTGTCCTGCACATCCAGTTACTGTAAGTAAAAAATTAAGGAATATTGAATTGATCTTTTTTCCACCAAACATGACCTCCAAATTGCAACCTATGGACCAGGGTATTATAAAAAACATAAAACATCATTACCGAAACAGACTGGTTCACAAAATTGTTAATGCGATTGATAACAACCTTCCAGGCCGAAAATTGATTACCTTAAAGAGTGTATAACCGAAGTCGCTGAAGTATGGAGTGAAAATGTTTCTCAGAAAACTATCAAAAACTGCTTTTCTAAAGCAGGTTTTACTGAAAAAATTGACGAATGGGAAGAAGAAGACGAAATGAATCTCGTTACCTTAAAAAGGCAATGATTTCTTAGAAATCGACAATGATGTTGGCACGACAGATCTCCCAACTGACCAAGACATAATTGACGATATAAAAAGTACAGAAGATCAGGAAGAAGAAACTGAAACCGGGGAATGTCCTGCTAAATTTAGTGAAAATGAAATAAGAAATGCATTTGACATTGTGCGAACTACTCTCAGGGGCCAGGAAAGTGTACCTGATCAAATCTTTATGCATTTGAATAAATGCGAGAATTTTGTTGAGCAACAATTATTTTTCAAAAGTAATGTTCAAAATAAAATAACTGATTATTTTTCCTAGTACGTATGTACGTAGTATGTACATATGTATTAACAGATTTTGTATTATTCTTTTTATTTCGTATGTAGTACATACATACATAAAGTCCGTACGTTATATCTTTACACGTGCGTCATAGTTTTCAGGCAATATCCCAGGCGACTATTATATTTTTTTGTCTCTTTTTACCAATACCTACGGTTTATTGATGAAAAGAGACAAATAATATAATAGTCGTCTGTTATATGGCCTGAAAACTATGACGCACGGGTAAAGATATAACGTACGGACTTTATGTATGTATTTAGCCCTGTACATGCTATGTACTATTTAAACTTTCAAATGTTTAATAAAATCTTTTCTAATAATTCAATTTTGCAATTTTTTTTGTTGCTTGTACCTTATAAAATACAAGTAAATGATTACCAATATAAAATACATACATAGTAATATATACGGATTTTTTCTTTATATAGTGAAAAACTTTCTATAGTGAAATTTCGGTTAACATTTTGGTCTTTCACTATATACAGAATCGACTATATATATATATATATATATATATATATATATATATATATATATATATATATATATATATACGAGGCTGGTTTGAAAAGTCCGTGCAAAGTCCGAGAGATGGCACCACCGGCGCGTATCGAGGTCATGTTTAGTTAGTAGCATCTCTTGAATGAACGCACAGCAAGTTTCAGCCATATTGGTCTATTTCTTTGTGCCTGGCACAGAGTGATTTTCAAGAAATGGACGAAAAAGAATTTCGTGTGGTGATTAAACATTACTTTATGAAAGGCAAAACGCCTCAGGAGACTAAAGAGAAGCTTGATAAACATTATGGTGACTCTGCACCTTCAATTAGAACAGTTTAAAAGTGGTTTCAAAATTTTCGGACTGGCCATATGGGCACAAGTGACGCTGAACGTTCTGGACGGCCTGTGGAGGTTACGACTCCAGAAATCATTGATCAAATCCATGATATGGTGATGGATGACAGAAGAGTTAAGGTGCGTGAGATTGCTAGTGCTGTGGGCATCTCGACTGAACGGGTACATAATATTTTGCATAAACATTTGGACATGAGAAAGCTATCCGCAAGATGGGTGCCGCGATTGCTCACGCTTGACCAAAAACGGAATCGTGTTGCAAGTGTGGTTTGCAGCTGTTCCAGAAGAATCCGGAGGACTTTAACCGTCGTTTCGTCACTGTGGATGAAACATGGATACATTACTATACTCCTGAGATCAAACAACAATCTAAACAATGGGTTACCAAGGGGGAATCTGCACCAAAAAAGGCGAAGACCGTTCCTTCGGCCGGAAAGGTTATGGCGACTGTGTTTTGGGATTCGCAAGGAATAATCCTCATCGACTATCTGGAAAAGGGTAAAACTATTACAGGTGAATATTATTCATCGTTATTGGACCGTTTGAAAACCGAGCTGCAAGAAAAACGCCCGCGATTGGCCCACAAGAAAGTCCTTTTCCATCACGACAACGCACCAGCACACACTTCAGCAGTTGTGGTCGCAAAATTAATGGAAATAGGATTCCAACTCGTTTCACATCCCCCTATTCTCCAGACTTGGCTCCCTCGGACTACTATTTGTTCCCCAATTTGAAGAAATGGCTGGCGCCACACACATAAGTAGTTTTTATTTTTGCACGGACTTTTCAAACCAGCCTCGTATATATAACAAAAATTTTTAATTGCGCAAGTCCAACTTGCACTTAAGCGGTTATTTTTTTTACTAGATTGTATTTTGAAAACAAATTCACTGTTACGAACACTTATAATAATAAAAAATGTAGTAAATCACTTACGTATTTTGCCTATAGACATCAGCTACACCATTCTTCATAGAGTTAAACAATAAATCATTGTCCTCTAGAATACATGTCATTTGCTCAATGTTGTTTTCATTATATTTAATATATTCAATATTATTTTCAATCTCATTTTGAATACATTTTAAAAAAACTATCTTGTTATGTATTGGTTCCAACTAAAAATTTAAAAAACTTAATATTATGAAACAATTAGCAGTAAATAATGACAATTCACCATCCATAATAGATAATATTCTCAAGAAAAAACTACAAAAAATCCATTAGTACAATTTTTCTGACTAATAAAGAACCTTATAAAAACGTAAAGTCAATAACGTACTTTGGTAAATGCAACACTGAATTAAATAGTTTCCTGAGAAAATTAAATATTAACACAGCATTTAAAACATCCAAAACACTTGGCAAATTTCTTAAAAATAACAAAACTAAAACAGATAGAGACAATAGATCCGGAGTATACAAATTAAATTGTGGAAATTGCTCAAAAAACATCACACTCCTGGACAAAATTAACGCAACAATATGTTAAATCATACAAATCTCTATAATGAATTAATTTTAATAATTTTTTATGAACATTGGTTACACTAAGAGTTAGAAAAAACTTATTCGGATACTTTAAAAGTGAATTAGCTACCAAATTTCTCTATAAGATTCGAATTAAAATTATTCTTAAGACCTAATAACAAAATCGTTGAAATTATGTAATAATGAAAAAAAATAAGCTGGGACACTAGTAGCAAAATTAATGGTGTAACTGGGACACTAGTAGCGTGTGTTGCCTCCTCTACTTCGGATGACAGCGTTTATGCGCCAAGGCATGCTTCTAATTAAATTTTGGATAAAATCTTGAGGAATTTGCTCCCATTCTGTGATAACTGCATTTTCAAGTTCCCTCAGGTTTCTAGGTGCAGGTATATGACGTTTCACATTTTTCTTAAGGTGATCCCATACATGTTCTATCGGATTCAGATCCGGGCTTTTTGGTGGCCATTGCATAATCGGTATATCAACTTGATTAAGATAATCGAGTACCTCCCTAGCTACGTGAGGTCGAGCGTTGTCTTGCATAAACAGAAAATTGGGCCCCATAAAATGACCGAAAGGCATCACATGTTCTATTACAATATTCTCAAGATAGTAATCAGCATTCATGGATCTCGTACGGACAGGAACTAACTCTGTACGAGCATCAAAGCAGATGCCACCCCAGAACATAACAGAGCCACCGCCGAATGGAATCCTTGCAGAGATATTGCAAGGAGCAAACCTCTCTCCTGGTCTTCGCCATACTCGCTCACGACCATCTGGATGTTTTAGGCTAATCTTAGTTTCATCTGTGAAGAAAAACTTGTTTCCAATCATCCACAGACCAGTTTTCGTGATTTCGAGCAAAACGTAACCTGGCAACTCTGTTCTCTCTAGTAAGCAAGGGCGCAGTGGCTGGTCTCCTACTGTTTAATCTAGCTTCATTTAACCGTCTTCTAACTGTTTTAGAAGAAATTGTGACATTGCGAACAGCTTCGAGTTCGTTTTTTATTATAGAACTAGTGACAATCCTGTTTCTTAAAGCATATTGTCTTATAAAACGTTCATCTAGGTCGCTAGTGCATCGTTTTCGCCCTTGCCCTAGCCTTCTAGAATAAGTTCCTACTTCATTCAAGCGTCTTACCATACGACTTATTGTGGAACGATGTTTGCCTAACAAATTGGCAACATAACTCTGACAATATCCCGCGTCCAATAAAACTGAGGCTCGCACTACCTCGTGTTCAGTTAAATTCCTTGTTCGATTCATTTATCTAATTCTTCGGGGTCAAAAATAAAACAGTCTACCACAAAAACGTATTACTTTGAAAAAGGGAACAATTTATAAGCTTACTTTGAAAGAAAATCTATCGCATTATTACAGAAAATTGTTTATCTTCTAAAAAAATTCTTTAAAAACTGTAAATCTAAACGAATTGTTTTGATTTCTGTCATGAACAACGAAACAAAATATGCATAGCCTACTATTCAAATACTCGATAAACTTTAAAACTGACATAAGAAAAAGATAAATTAATTTTCAGATTGTTGCCTTAATTTTGTCCAGGAGTTTATATAGGTCAAAGAGGAAGAAGTTTTTCAAAAAGAATAAAAAAAATCATACATCAGTAGAAAAAATAACTCAAATTACGCAAATCATTTAATTGAAAATAACCACCAGTTCAACCCAACTTTGAAATATTACATACTTGCACAAAGGGCCTGAAACTTAATTATTTAGAATCTTTAGAAATAAACAAATTGAAAAATTCAGATTCCTTAATAAATGAACAATTAGACTTAAATAATTCACCATTACTAAATCTATTTTAATTAAATTATTTTATTACCTGCCATAAATTGTAAACCAACCATTTAATATAGTAATTTTATACTCATTTTGTAACAAACCACCTGAAGAAACTGTCGTACAGCGAAACATGTCATGGTGTTAAAAATAAAAAAATTTAGTGGAAATTTAAGTAGTGTTTTACTTCTCTGCAAAACTTCTAAAAATTTGTGTTTTATGAAAGCTATTGGGTCTGTAATGAGAATTGGCAAGAAAATCAGAACTGTGCTACACAAAATCGTCACAAATTGCGGACACAAAAAAAAAATTATCAATCTTGACATAACACGTAAGAACGTGTCGCGCATTTTTCACTAAAAATAGATTTATTTAAAAGTGGTTTACATTATTCGACAGTAAAAGATTGTCATTAAAATACTAATGATTCAGTAGTTCGTCCGGTCCCAATCAGCTTCGAAGATGGTCTGGCATCTTCGGAGCATATTTTCGACGAGATGTTCCGCCTATTCTCGGGGAAAAGATTTGCAAATAGTCCGAATTTGCCGTGACAGCTGCTTCAGTGTACACACCTTTTTACTACGAAGGTTCTGCTTGATGTATGACTACATGTTCTCGATTGGATTTGCTTCGGGCGACTGGGATGGCCAATCTAGTATGACGATACGGGGTTCCCCTTTCCACTGGCTACACGTTTTACTCTGATGTTTGGGGCCGTTATCCTCTTGAGGAATCCACTCCTCATTTTTAACGACAAACCACCGTTTGGCAGTCGGTACTGATGCCTTCTTGTAAATCTGAAGAATTTTTTCACCGTTCACATTGTAAAGAACAGTCTTCCGAAACCTTTTTCCGAAGGACATCTCCAAACGTGGATTTTCACAGGATGTTTCACGGTACAGGGTGAGTCAACGATAGAGTAAAGTTCATTATCACATTTGTTTCGAGAATGACGAAAAAATGTTAAATACAAAAGTTTTAGAGAATGTTAAGGTGCACAGTTTAAAATTATTTTTGAGTATACAGGGTACTTCAAAAAAGTGTGGCCGATATAACATATGTTTTTTTAAATGGAACATCCTATTTTCTAATTTATTTTTAAATTCTGCGTAAAATTTTATAACTTTTTTATTAATAATGTTATATACCTAAATCTAGTACTTTTTCTAATATTTCAATTTTTTTTAAAAAATATTAGTTTTCAGTTTTTTAAAAAATTGCCAGTAGCGCCATTGTTTCTGAAGGTGGAATACTCATAATTGGTACGAACGTTCTATAGAGATGAAAAAAAGATATATGTAAAGAAATTTGAGTTAGATGCTACGGTGTTCAAAATAAATTTATGCATTTTGACTATTTTAAATTGAAAAATCTCAAATTTTTTAAGTATATTATTATTTTTTCTGATAGATTTTACAAAACCCTTCTATTTATTAAGTATGTCATATACCTATTTCTAATAGTTTTCGGTTTATTTTGAATTGCTCAATTTGTACCCTTGTTTTTAATACACTTACGCTATTGTGAAAACATAAACAAATAGTTAATAATAATTTTGATATAGTTTAACTTATCTAATGATTAATTATTATGATGTAATAAATGTAAATAATTTAAAAATATGCCCGTCTACTTGAATACACATGTTTAGTCGTTTTACTATATTTTCCTTCACTTTCCTTAGCATAAAGGACGTTATTGTCCTGCACGCATCCCGTATCCTATTTTCCATATCTGCTGGTGTTGTAGGGGAGTCACATAAACACGATCTTTAATGTAGTCCCACAAAAAGAAGTCTAAAGGTGTTAAGTCACATGATCGAGGGGGCCACTGAATGAATCCATCCCTACCGATCCATTTTTGTGGGTAACGATCGTTTAAAAATTCCCGAACTTCCCGGTGGTAATGAGAAGGAACTCCGTCTTGTTGAATCCATATTTGTTCCCTTTCAAAGTTATCAACTTCTTGAAGAAGCGGTTCGCAGAAAAAATATGGCACCAATAATTCGAAAATTTAATATTTCACACCATACATTAAACGACTAATGGTTTTAGTTTTGAACTTCCCGGACCCAAAATGGATTAACTGTTGAATAATAATGCATGTTACGGCTGTTAAGTGCTCCATTACTGCGAAAAGTAGCTTCATCAGAAAATATTATTTTGGATAAAAAATTTGCATCGGCCTCTATTGCTCCGTTCATGGTGGTATAAAGGTTTACTCGTCGTTCAAAATCACGTTCTTGAAGTTCTTGGTATACTTCCATATGAAAGGGATGATACTTCTATTTTTTCGTGGTGCGATTAACCGTAGATTGGGATGTGTCAGATAAGTCAGCTAGTTGAAGGCTGCTGACCTGGGGATTATCTTCAACATGAAGTAAAATTTCCATTTCTTTTTCCTCATTGGTAGCATTCTGGCTTACTACTTTCCGTTTCGTATACTCAACGCTACCACTACTATCAAACCGTTCCATTAAGCACTGAAAAGATTTTCTAGATGGTATACGTCTATTAGGGTTATTAATTCATTTTTAGGAAAATCCATAACTATTACCTTTATACGTCACTTACTACAACAAATTAAAACTATTTTGACTTGCTTAATAGACATGTCAAAATTTGATAACGCCTACATTTTTATTTTGTCTTAGCAACTATGATGTTATAGCGTAAGTGTATTAAAAACAAGGGTAAAAATTGAAAAATTCAAAATAAATCAAAAACTATTAGAAATAGGTATATGACATACTTAATAAAAGTTGGAGGGTTTAATAAAATCTATCAGAAAAAATAATAATATACACGGTGCCCCATTTAAAAAATTTGAGATTTTTCAATTTAAAATACTCGAAATGCATAAATTTATTTTGAACACCCTGTAGCAGCGTCTAACTCAAACTTCTTTACATATATATTTTTTTTCATCTTTATAGAACGTTCGTACCAATTATGAGTATTCCACCTTCAGAAACAATGGCGCTACTGGCAATTTTTTACAAAAATGAAAACTAGTATTTTAAAAAAAAAATTGAAGTATTAGAAAAACTACTAGGTTTAGGTATATAATATTATTAATAAAAAAGTTATAGAATTTTACGCAGAATTTAAAAATAAAATACTGGGCTCCTTGTAACATTGTAATTGCTTTGGGAAACTATAATTGGCTCTCCAGACCAAAAAAAAACAAATAAAACATAGTATGTACTTATTGGAGCTTATTGAGCAAGAAAACAAATAAACATTCTTTTCTCTTACCTTTTCCAATACTTTTAAAGTATTAAACAACAAACAATTTGATTCTCTTACTTTTAAACCATAAATGTTTTCATTTTCTTTAAGATTTAGAGAGTAAATTTCCACCAAATGATCTAATTCTGCAAAAGTAAGACCAGATCTCTTAAGCTTCATTTAACTTGAAATTTCTTGCTACTCGGTTTTCTAAGATGACAAAAGATGACAGATATCGAAATAACTGAATAAAAAACTGGTGGTTCGTATTTTGAACAGTTTTGACATAAGCGACTGATCATTGGCTCAGCACGTTTACATTCAAACTCGATTCAACATTCAAAGTGAACTCAACCTAGGGCGATTATAGGGACCCTAATATTGAGGAGTAACGGTTTAGATTAGAGGTTCTCAACCTTTTCTGGATACCCTTTAGAAAAAAAAAATCCAATACCAAGCATTAAAATATTGTTGCATGTTTTCTATACCTATTTTATCTGTCTATCTATCTATTAAGAGTCTCTTCTTTCTTCTTCCTTCAGCCGCTTTCTACCCGCTGTCGGGTATAGGCCTCTCTCAAATCTTTCCATTTTTCTCTATGTTGTCTCTCTCTCTCTCTCTCTATATATATATATATATATATATATATATATATATATATATATATATATATATATATATATATAATATATATAAAAAGCAACGTCTCTCTGTCTGTCTGTTAGTATGCTTATCCCTCGAGAACCACTTATCCAATTTACGTGATTTTTTAAATTCATACATATGTTCTCTGACCAGGTTACAGATATATATTTTATTACATCTATAATATATATAAAATGCAACGTATCTCTGTCTGTCTGTCTGTCCGTTAGTGCGCTTATCACTGGAGAACCACTTATCCGATTTAGGTACTTTTTTTTTAAAAAACATACATATGTTCTCTGGTCAGGTTATAGGCTATATTTTATTATAATAGGTAGCATAAGGAATGAATAGTGATGATAATAGTGAATGAAGTTGGAAAAAAGTTTGCCGCTAGCGCGTTCTCTTGCAATACACATGTAGCAGAGAATATCTATAATCTATAATATATATAAAATGCAATGTCTCTGTGCCTGTCCATTAGTGCGTTTATCACGCGAGAACCACTTATCCGATTTACGTGTCTTTTTTTAAAGTCACACATATATTCTTTGGCCAGGTTATATAATATTAATAATCTATATCTATAATATATATAAAATGCAGCCTCTCTCTGTCTGTCTATCCGTTAGTGCGCTTATCACTAGAGAACCACTTATCCGATTTACGTGGTTTTTTTTAAAACACACATATGTTCTCTGACTAGGTTATAGGATATATTTTATTGTGTTAGGTAACATAAAGAATAAGCAGTGACGATAATAGTGAGTCAAGTCGGAAAAAGGTTACCGTTAGCGCGTTCTCTTGCAATACACTGCCTAAACCATTAAATATGAAACAATATCATGTTGCAAAGAATATAATATATATAAAATGCAACGTCTTTCTGTCTGTCTGTCTGTTAGTGTGCTTATCACTTGAGAACCACTTATCCGACTTACGTGTTTTTATAAATTTATACATATGATATGTTCTATATAATTCGATATAAGCCTAGATAAATGAAGCTATGGTGAGATAATGGGAGATAAGTATAAATAATGGGAGATAAGGATAAATAATGGGAGATAAGCAGAGATAAGTCTAGGTAATGGGAATTATGGTGAGATAATGGGAGATAAGGAGAAATAATGAGAGATAAGGAGAAATATTGCGAGATAAGTCGAGATAAGCCTAGATAATGGGAGATCAGGTGAGATAATGGGAGATAAGGAGAAATAATGGGAGATGAGCAGAGATAAGCCTAGATAATGGAAATTATGTAGAGATAATGGGAGATAAGGAGAAATAATGGGAGATAAGGGGAAATAATGGCAGATATTGGTTATTACGTTAGGTATCATAAGGAATAAGCAGTGACGATAGTAGTGAATCAAGTCCACGCGAGCGGAGCCGCAGACACGGCTAGTAAATACAGACATTTTGAAATACAAAATTTTAGTTTAGATAAATAAACTTTTTAACAGATTTCTAGATAGTTATAAAAATAATGGATATAATGACTTCTATCATTTTCACTCACGAATATGGATTATTGGTGAAGTACTCAAAAATAATAAGACATTTCTAGAGCTATCCCTGCCTTTTATAGATTTGATTTCGTGCACGCATCAACTTGTATGCCTTTGCTTGTTTGCGATGCTGGTGCACTTGCTCTGTAAACAAATTATTACAAGCTTCCATATTTTTGTCGAAACATGCTTGATTTCATGAATCGCGTCTTTGCTTACCAACTTGCGAAGACTTGTCACCAATAATACTAAACCGAATTAGGTATACGTATACTTCACACTAATTTAAATTTTTTAATGCTTATTTACGCGATAACAACATGATAACAATTTTAGATAGCTAGATAAAATATTTATTCATGAAAATAGGTATTCTCAAAATTTTTTTTTATATCAATTTCCTAAATAGGTAGAAACGCCGCGGCCGCCCCCCTTGACTGTCTTAATGCCCCCCCCACACATTTACCACCTGCTACCGCCTCCATGGAAGGCTCCAGCGCCCACTGGGGGCCGGTACCGCCTCCGTTGGGAACCTATGATTTAGATGAATGCGTATGTTGTTTCTAAAATTTAAGATATTTAATGGTTCACAGGTTTACGCATTATTATTAGCGCTTTAAGCTACTAAAGCAGAAAATATTTTTAAGTTTGTACTTTAAAAAGTTATATACATATACATACATACATATATATATATATATATATATATATATATATATATATATATATATATATATATATATATACACACACACACACACACACCCACACGCACACGCACACGCACACGCACACGCACACGCACACGCACACGCACACGCACACGCACACGCACACGCACACGCACACGCACACGCACACGCACACGCACACACACACACACACACACACACACACACACACACACACACACACACACACACACACACACACACACACACATACCCTGTTATTAAAATTAACAACTATAAAGGCCCCCATAGACGTCGTTCTTTTTTTGCAGTTTTACCCGCACGGGTAAAACTGCACGGGTAAAATGGTCAGTGTGTGGCCAAAAACCGTCCTTCTTGCCGGCGTTCAAAAATATCTGCTGCAGCTTGATTATAACCCGTCCGTTTTCTAACATGTTCGTTCAAGTCGGCTCGTGTGTATGACGACGCAGTTAAAAAGGACGGGTTTTGTCAGTGTCGACTCTGTCCTCTGATTAATCGCCAGTGATTTTAGTTTGAAGAACCTTGTGTTTTGTGGCTAATAGAAATTTTGTTCTTTTCACAATGACAGACCTAAGGAATTATAACAAAGAATTTATAATTGAGTTCATAGAACTATATAGAAGCCATACGTGCCTTTGGAAAGTTAAATCTACTGAGTATTCTGATAGAGAGAGAAAAAATAAAGCCTACGAAGACATGATAATAAAATTACAAGAAGTGGATAATTCCGCAACGAAAGAATCTGTTAAAAAGAAAATTGACTCTCTACGTGGTTGCTTCCGGAAGGAATTAAAAAAGTCATGCAATCTAAAAAATCTGGTTCGGGGACTGATGAGGTGTACAAGCCCCATTTATGGTACTACCAATATTTATTATTCCTTACAGACCAGGAAACACCGAGAGAAACAGTAACTAATATTGATGAAGAGACAAATAGCAATCAAGTAAGTAAAACATATATCCTTTATTTATATGTACTTATATTTATTAATAATAATAATAAATCTTAATATAACAAAGTATTAAAATCTAATACAACACAGTATTAAACAAAGTCTTCTTGCCAGGGTACTGATCCCTCATTATGAAAATAACTCATAAATAAATTACGAACTCTTTTTGCTTTTTCAGATACATGTCTGTTGTGTCCACGCTGTAAATTAATAGTTGCTTGTTCTGCACTTAAATCATTTTCTATGTGCCCTGTGTTGTAATCTTGTGAATAAAAACAAGTTGAAGGTGCATAATTTTCCTGGCGCTTCTTAATTAGAAAGTTATGAAGAATGCAACATGTCATAATGATTTTATCAATATTTTCTAACTTTAAATTAATTGTAGAATGAAAGATCTTGCAACCATTATCCCAAATGCATTTTCTATTATCCGGCGCGCTCTGAATAATCTGTAGTTAAATATTCTGCTTTCTCTGTTCAATTCTTTTTGGCTGAATGGTTTTAAAAAAATTGTCTCTCAACACGAAAGCTTCATCTCCAATAAATACATAGGGAAGTGATTCATTACTGTTATCTGTTTTACAACTGGATGGTAATTGAAGAGTACCATTTATAAGTTTATCATAAAATAATGTGTTTTTCATTACACCACCATCAGATACTCTTCCGTTTGTGCCACAATCGCACATAATGAATTCATAATTCGCATTAGCGATCGCCATTAATACGATACTATTTCTGCCTTTGTAATTCCAATAAAAAGAACCGCTATTTGGAGGTGGCACTATATTTATGTGTTTGCCATCTACAGCACCTAAAACAATGAGGAAAATTCCACTTTTTTTTCAAATGTTTGGGCTATGATTTTCCATTCTTCTTCGGTCCTAGGAAACTATAATAAAAAATCATTATCAATATAAATTATTTTTAACATTCATAGTTAATTATTGTTTAATTTATTTTAATATAATTAATTGTTTTTCTTTCAGGATGAAACTAACTATACCCCCATACAATCCCCGGCATCTTTTGAAAATAATGTATGCACACACAGATCGGTCGCTATCAGCATGTTCCAGTACTCCTTTAGTACGCTCTTCCTTTAGTAGCACAAGAAAGCCTTACATAAAGGACAGAGCCGACGAAGTTTTGGAGAAAGTGAGTGCAAAGCTGGATATGAATATTAAAGAAGACAACTTTGACGTGATAGGAAAAAATGTTGCCAACAAATTAAAAGAGTTACCCCGTGATGCTGCTTTAATGGCGGAAAAATTTATTTCTGATATTCTCTTTGAAGCTACATTGGGAAACATTACGAGAAATACAAAAATGTCTTTAACAAAAAATGGAGTAAATCAACAACAGCTTGCTACAAATCCTTATATTAACTCAGCCCACTATTATCAGAATCAGCAATCTGATAGTACAAGCTCCCATGTTGATTTAGATTACGGAAGAGACTACGGAAATACATCTAATCAAATACTTTTTTCTCAACAAACACATGGAAATGTGAAATCCTTTTTGGAAACTTTTTCACCCGATATTACTAATTTGTAAATAAATGTCCTATCCTTCATCATATTTCTTTCAGTAATGTATTTTTAGTTTTGTCGCCCGAGAATAAATAATTTGTTCTTACCTTTAAGTAATTGTGTTTTAAAACAGAGTATATGGCACTGCACGTTTCTGGTATAATCTGCCCAAAAGCTTGAGGTGATATAACAGTTGAAAATTTTAGGTCTTCGTAACTCCTTCCAGCAGCAAGAAATCTTAGTGTGGCGGTAAGACGCTCATGTGATGAAATACTTTGTCTCATACACGTATCTTGCTTTTGAATTAATGGTGTTACTAAAGTGAGCAGCTCTAAATATGTTTCTTCGTCCATTCGCAGATAATTAAACCAATCTCCTGGTTCTAGTCGTAATTCACTTAAAAGATTTACGTGTGAAAATTGTCTTCGTTTAAGTAACCATTCTTTAGTCCATTTTTTACAGCCACTGTGGCTGCCACTGCTAATGTTGTCGTAGGATCCATCATAGATCAAATGATGATAATGACGCTATGATTTCAGAAAAACTGAACGAAACAACGCCTAGTGTGTGGATGTGGTCGTTGTTCGTGTTTACCCGTGCAGTTATACCCGTGCGGGTAAAACTGCAAAAAAAGAACGACGTCTGTGAGGGCCTTTATAGTTGACAATCTTGGTACGCATCCACAACTGGTTTTACTAGCAGACCAGCTACAGTCATTACGGTTTTTAGCGGCGCACATTGGGACAAAGCCCCACTGTGCCACTCTACTACTACCCTACGGGTCTTAACTTTGAAGTATTGGAAAAGATTTTTTTTTTAATTAATCGGTAATCTATCGACCTAGATTTTAAGTTTTTTCTACAGTGTTCCGGAATTTTCAGAAGAATTATTAATTTTTATGAAAACACGGCCACTAGGGGCTGGATTTTTGATTTTCCCCCGTGTTTTTCACAAATTTGAGAACAAAGTTGTATTTCTATGAAAGTACGGGTTTTCCGCAAATAGTTATTCATAGATGAATTCCTTCCATATTCAGGACAGATTTTTTTCTCAAAAATCAATACTTTTGATAGATAATCAAGCTACGACCTCGGATTATTATTTTTGCCCCAAGTTTTTCAAAAGTTGAAATCTCCCATACCATAAAATTCGCTGCAGATCTTTGCTGATTTCGCAAGATTATGATGTCTGCATTGCTATCAAATTTCATCTTCATTGTTTCCACTTTTCCACTAATCTTGAAAAAAATGGTCCTAAAATTCGTTACTACAAAATTTTTCACACATACACGCACCCGCACGCGCACTCACTCACTCACACACTCACTCACTCACCCACTCACTCTCTCATTCTCTTACTTTCTCTCTCACTCACTCACCCCCACTCACTCACCCACTCACTCACCCACTCACTCACTCACTCACCCACCCACCCACCCACTCACTCACTCACTCACCCACCCACCCACTCACTCACTCACTCACTCACCCACCCACCCACTCACTCACTCACGACGATTCAAGAGTAATGGGAATCGCTTTTTTTTTCCGCACACGCGTCTCTCATGTAACGTTTTAGGGCAGCATGTGTTCTGTGCTCATAAAGAAATGAAATTTTAATAATGCAATATATATGTGTAATCAGTAATTAATTAACAATATCAAACTGATTTAACTTTATTCGCTGTGACTATGCGTATGGTCTGATATGGAACTTTGTTGATTACTTGAGTCAGATATATTTTCTTGATCAGTATTATCAACATTTAGAAGATTATCTTCTTCTGTGTGTTTAGCCTTTTTTTTTTCTTTTTTTTCTTAGATTCTAGTCGTTCGGTTTCTGTATCTGTTGTATCAGTTTCTGTGTCAGTCTTATCGGTCTTTTGAAACTTTTTTCCACCATTTGAAATTCTTAGGTTTCTCAGAATCGGATGTCTGTTCACCATCGGATGATATTGTGGTTTCAGAGGAGGTTGTATTATTATTTTGAGTTTGGTCTTTCGTTTTTTGGTTGTTGCGCTTTTTTTGTTTGGAGTTTTTGTTTAGAGAATTTTGATCATTCTCTTTTTTACTCGTATTTTCAGGTCTATTTTCACATTTTTCGCCTAAAATTATAATAAATAATTAAAACCGTAAAATCCTTATACCAAAACGCAAGAAGTAGAGTGAAAACCAAATATGGTATAACAACAGGGTTCCAGGTCACCAAGGGTGCTCAAACAGGGCTGCTGTATATCCCCAACGCTATTTAAAATCTATTTGGAGAGTGCACTGAAGAACTGGAAAAGGATATGCAGCAGTATGGGATTACCACTGGATGACAATACTACATTGTACACGCTATCATTCGCGGACGGCCAGGTAGTAGTCGCTCAGGACATCGATGATATGGAATACATGACACGAAAACTTATGGAGGAATATGAAAAATGGGGCTAGAAGTCAATATTAAAAAGACCGAGTACATGTGCGTCGGAGGACAACAGCAGGACTTGAAACTGGCCACAGGAAACACCATCAAACACCGTGCCAGTTATAAGTATTTGGGAACGAGAATATCTAGGGACGGAACACTGGAAGAAGCAATATTCGAGAGGAATATCCAAGGAAGAAAAGCGATTGCAATGCTTAATAGTATACTATGGGACAAAAACATAACCATTGAAAATAAGAAGAGAATTTACAACTCAATAGTGAAAAGTATAATAACTTACAGCTCCCAGGTGTGGCCATTGAAGGAAAGAACAGAAAAAATACTAAAAGCTACAGAAATGGATTTCTGGAGACGAGCAGCCAGAAAATCCAGAAAAGACCGTATACCAAATGACATGATAAGACGAGCTTTAGAAATAAAGCACGATATAGTGGACGAAATCAGAACCCAACAGTTGGTATGGTACGGACATGTCACAAGACCGACTACCTAAAAAGATCTTAAATTGGAACCCTCATGGAAGACGAAAGCGAGGAAGACCACGCCAAAGCTGGAGAGCAGGAATCAACAAGGAAGTACTAGAGAGAGATCTGGAGGAGGAGGGATGGAGAAACCGGAGGAGTGGAAATTAGGCATCGGAAAACGGAAGACCGAAGATGTTATAAAACCGATTGTTACATATATAGATAACATGATGATACAGTCCCCTTTAATGTAAAGTAGGTACTTTACATAAAATGATCTTGTTCCCGCTATAAAAAGGTTTGAAAATATATTACGTAGGTAGAGTATTGTAAAATAAATTAACTATTCTTTTACTTACTTTCACAAACACAGGCGCTCGTAATTTGAGATGATTTCTCGTAACGTGTAGGACAGTTAGAATGATCGTCTAAAAAAGAAACTTTCTTTTTATTTATTCTGTTTTCCTTACGTTCTTCCAAAACGTCTATTAAGTGTTCAGTTGGGGTAGTAATTTTTTTGGATATAACCAATTTTTTCGCCTACAAATGCTGATATTATAAGAAAGTTCCCCGTAGATTCTATGAAATAATCACATTTGAAGAAAATTCTATTGGCGGCAGAGGAAAAAAAAAATCGTTAGTTCGTTGTTAGAAAATTGACAAAAGTCAGAGCTAACTTGATTTTGATTAAGGGCTCCACTGACACTACTTAAGTCCGGATATCCTTCTGAAAGCACAAAATGAACCAAAAATAAGTAACTATTCCAAATATCTGTTCCAAAATTAAATGCCTCCGTCTTCGGCTCAATTTTGTTTCAATATGCTGAGAAATGTTAAAGTACGAGGGACGTTCTAAAAGTTCCCGACCTGACACAGACGTGGCGCCAAAATTACCAAATTAGTATGATATTTATTAAGTATTATCTACTAGATGACGTGCTGTGACGTTTCAGACACGTGTGTTTAGTTGTCTTTTTGCAGCGATCATGTAAAATGTAAATAAACAAATTTTAACTACAATCCTGTACACAAACAATTTTTCCTACAAAATGGATAAAATTCAAGTGCGTTTTAAAAGGTGTAACTCCTATAGACATTCCAAAAGAGTCAACTGTCATATTAAATGATTCTTCTTCTTCTTTTTTGACAATTAAAATGTGG
>CM032456.1:210020738-210288238 GCA_019049505.1 Pachyrhynchus sulphureomaculatus | reverse complement strand
AATTCTCGCATTTATTCAAATGCATAAAGATTTGATCAGGTACACTTTCCTGGCCCCTGAGAGTAGTTCGCACAATGTCAAATGTTCAGTTTCTTCTTCCTGATCTTCTGTACTTTTTATATCGTCAAATTATGTCTTGGTCAGTTGGGAGATCTGTCGTGCCAACATCATTGTCGATTTCTAAGAAATCATTGCCTTTTTTAAGGTAACGAGATTCATTTCGTCTTCTTCTTCCCATTCGTCAATTTTTTCAGTAAAACCTGCTTTAGAAAAGCAGTTTTTGATAGTTTTCTGAGAAACATTTTCACTCCATACTTTAGCGACTTCGGTTTATACACTCTTTAAGGGTAATCAATTTTTAGACTGGAAGGTTGTTATCAATCGCATTAACAATTTTGTGAACCAGTCTGTTTCGGTAATGATGTTTTATGTTTTTTATAATACCCTGGTCCATAGGTTGCAATTTGGAGGTCATGTTTGGTGGAAAAAAGATCAATTCAATATTCCTTAATTTTTTACTTACAGTAACTGGATGTGCAGGACAATTGTCTATGAACATCGCAATCTTTCGCTTTGGCTTTTCATTGTCGTGTCCAGTTCTTTGATCCATTTTTCGAAAATCTCAGAAGTCATCCATGCCTTTTATTATTGGCGTAATCTAACTCCAGAGATTTAACTCCTTTTAAACAACGGGGATTTTTGTTTTTACCTATGAGCAGTAATTTCAGTTTTTCTGAGCCATCCATGTTTGCTCCAACCATAAGTGTCACCCTTTCTTTACTTGTTTTAACACCAAAAACATTTATCACTTTTAAAAGCAAAAGTTTATTTGGCAAACATTTAAAAAACAAACCGGTTTAAGTCACAATTGAAAACGTTTTTTGGCCCGTGCTTTTTTTCAATGCACTTTTTAAAACAGTTTCAGTCCAAATGTCACAGTCCTCCTGACTAACGCTTGCACTCTCGCCAGACACCGGCACCGTCTTGAAAACAATTGAATTGCGAGTCTTCCAGGCACTTAACCACCCTTCACTAGCTTGAAAATTAACGCAGTTAAATTCTTTAGCAAATTGTAGAGCCTTTTGCTTTATTAAATTCCCGATATTGGTACGTTTTGATGCGTACGGGCCACTTGAAACCATCGTAAAACTGCTTCATTTACATCCTCGTAAGTAATCACCCGTACTCGTTTTCGACTGCTTGGAACACTAGGTTTCTTGATGATACTGTCGTGACTTTTTATTATCAGAGAGACGCGACTTTTTATTATCAGAGAGACGCAACTTGGAGAAACACCACCAATTTTGCAGTAACATCAATTTTTTTGCAGCCTTTATCAACTTCCTCCAAAACTTTAATTTTCTCAGCTAAACTTAAACACACTCGCTTGGACATCTTACTTGATTCTTAAACAAAAAGAAACTGAACCTGAATTTGCGAATTACTAGGCCTCGACTATAAAATGGGTTTTTCCCCGGGGTTTCTCACAGAAATCTACCTGATTTATTGCCAACCATTAGGCGTTATAAACGCGTTAAAAACCTTTTCAAAAGAATGCGGCATAAAAATGGAATTCGTGCTAATGTTAGATAAAAATGGGAAACCTGAAATGGCCAAGATCTCAATAAATGCATAAAAATTTATACATAAAATTCCGGTGAAAATTTTATTATATAGAGTGTTACTATTTTACAGATTCACTATATGCAGGGCTTTTTACCTGAAATTTCATTAAAATATTCTAGGTCTTGAAAAAATTGCACTATAAAGAGTTTTTTTTCACTATATAGAGTTTCACTATAAACAGTGTCGACTGTATATACTCGTATATATATATATATATATATATATATATATATATATATATATATATATATATATATATATATATATACCTCCCTTTCAATCAACATTTTATTGGCGTGTTTATAAATATAAAGAATATTCTTCATTTTATCTGCAATATTATACTGAAATATTGTGTATTATAAAGTTCAATAGTGTCTTAAAATGTCCGAAGCCCTTTCCATCAGAAGCCGCAAATGTTTGTTCGTTGAGGCAAAAGTGATAGTTAAAAAGTGATTATTTAAAATTAGTGGAGTGAGGCCACGAAAAGTATTTTTCATTAATGAAGACATCAGCTTTATCAAGCATCCCTGAAACTACAGTTTGGAAAATTATAAATAATTCGATAGCGCCTCAAAAAAACACGAAAAGACAAAGGTGTGTCGAAATGTATTGATTTTTGTCAAGAAGACTTAATCTGCCGCAAAATTTATGAAATGTATGCTGTTGAGCACCCTTGGGAATCGCCAGTGTGTTGATAGTGTATATACTGACTTTTCGAAGGCGTTCGACAGAGTTAATCATACGCTCTTGTTAGGCAAGCTGCGGAAAATAGGACTAAGTAGAGAAGTCCTTGGGTGGATTGGCAGTTTTCTGGAGAGTCGTACACAGTATGTCCGTATTAATAATTGTATTTCTAAAGAAATAAAAGTTCTTTCAGGTGTACCTCAGGGGTCTCACTGTGGTCCTTTACTGTTTCTACTTTTTGTTAATGACATCGGCAAGTTTATACAACATTCTAAATTCCTCATGTTTGCAGATGATCTAAAAATGTTCAAAAACGGATAACACGTCGCAAGATTGTCACTCTCTTCAGGAGGATGTCCATGGCCTCTATAGATGGAGTACCCTGAATGAGTTGAACTTGAATATTAAGAAGTGTGTGTTAGCATTAGTTTTGGTAGAGCTAGACGGAACTTTACTTTTGAGTATAACATTAATGGCAGCAAGCTGAGGCATGTTAGTGATCTGGGAGTTCTTCTTGACCAGAAACTTACTCTCAATAGGCACATTTTGTCAATTGTTCAGAAAGGTTATGAAAATCTGGGGTTCATCACGAGATACTGTACGGACTTTTCCTGCTCTACATTTAAACTGTTGTATTGTTCAATTGTGAGATCGGGGCTTGAATATGCCGCTGTGGTATGGTCTCCCCATTACAATGTATATATAGAAGCGATTGAGGCGGTGCAGCGCCGGTTTCTGAGGACTGCTTTTAAATTGGCCATACCTCCAGATGGTTACCATATAGACCACCACAACCTTAAAGGCATTTTGGGTATTTCGACCCTGGAGACTAGAAGACTCCATTGTGATCTGCTTCTGGCTTTTAAGTTAATAAATGGGCTGGTTGATTGTCCCTATCTTTTGTATAAGTTAACATTTAATGTTTCTCGTCGCACTAGAAGCAGAGACCTGTTTGGTATTCCGTTTCATGCGACTAATTATGGCTATTATGGACCCATGTCCAGAATAATGAGGCATTTCAATCGGTTCGATCTCAGGATTCATGGCTCCATTGATAGTTTTAAATTGATTGTTAAAAAGACGGGATATTTGCTTGCTGTGAAACTAGTTTTAATGATCTTGTGATGTTAGATTCTATGTAAGTTTATGATTTTTATTATGTTTAATTGTTTTAATTATGTTTATAATTGTGTAAATTGGCGCAACGCCGTTAATAAATAAATAAAGTAAATAAACAAAAAGTTCCTACGTTATTGTCACTTTCACGGAGGCTGTCCGAGGATAGTTGTGACATAAATTTTCCACTACAACTTTATGGCGTATTCTGCATCGTTTTGGGTTTTTGTTCAAAAAAATAGACAAAAGGCAAGTTATAATGGAATCACGGCGCTTACAACAACTCAGAATGAGTATCTTGAAAAAAATAAATACAGCTAGATCGGAAAATCGAACGATAATCTACCTAGAGGAGACTTGGTATGACACTCACGACACACCCCGTAAAGGATGGATTGATAAATCCAAAAATGCCACACCAAAGCTCTATCAAATAAAGGTAAAAGAGTAACTATTTTACATGAGGGGTCAGAAAAAGGCTGGATACCAGAATGTCTGTTTCTAGCAGCAAAGAATATTTTAGATTCCAGTTTGGATTATCATTGTGATACAACCGCTGACGTTTTTGAAGATTGACTTCAAAATAAATTAATGCCGAATATACCACCAAATAGCTATACAGTAATACCCCGCTTAGCGCGACCCCGTTACGCGCGGTTTCACTATAACGCGAATTTCAAATTTCGCGCTCATGTAGTCATTAACTTCTCTATGGTCGCGGGGGGATCCCCGCTTTCTCTGAATATTCTCTTTGAAGAATTGGGAATTCCCTGTCCTTCGACTTTGTTCTATGGGGATTTCCTCGTTCGTTTCGTGTGTTCATTTGTTCCGTAATGTTAGTTCGGTCGGCTGGCAGTTTTGTTTTAATATTTATTGGAGATACATACATACATAATTTAACCCCTACGTTAAAAAATGCCGCCTGTAAAGAAAAAAGAGCGTAAAAGCGTCACTTTGGAATTGAAGATGAAAGTGTTAAGAAGAATGGAAAATGGAGGCAAAGCAACAATTGTTGGGAGAGATTTTGGACTCTCAGAATCGACTGTGAGAACGATTTATAAAAATCGGGAAAAAAAAATTAAAATCTCCAGCGAAGGTTCAACACCTATAAGTGCAACAAAACTTTCTCGTTCGAGATCATCTATCTTAGAAAGAATGGAGAAATTACTGTCAGTCTGGATCGAAGATTTGAATAAGAAGAACACACCACTAAGTCAAGATCTCATATGCACAAAAGCAAAATCTTTGTATGAGATGCTGAAAACAAAAGAAGGAGAAGGGAGTGCCACTCCGACTTTTGCTGCCAGCAGAGGCTGGTTCCATCGGTTCAAGCAGCGTTCTAATCTTCACAATATCCACATAACAGGCGAGGCGGCCAGCGCGGACATTCAAGCTGCAGCTGAGTTTCCAGACAAGTTTCAAGACTTCGTTAGACGAGAGAAAATTCCTGCTTGTCTCATCTTCAATGTTGATGAGACCGCACTTTACTGGAAAAAAATGCCATCTCGAACATTCATTTCTAAGGAAGAACGTCAAGCCAGTGGTTTCAAAGCTGCGAAAGATCGACTAACACTTCTGTTGGGTGGTAATGCCACTGGTGATTTCAAACTGAAACCTTTACTAGTGTACCATTCAGAAACACCCCGTGCAATGCGAGGCACAGACAAGACAAGTCTACCAGTTGTGTGGCGATCAAACAGAAAGGCGTGGGTTACACGGGAAATTTTTCAAGAATGGTATTCTAATAGTTTTTGCCCATCAGTCAAATCATACTGTGACAGAAATGGGCTTGAACCTAAAGTTATATTACTCTTAGACAATGCCCCAGGACATCCAACCTCACTTGATACGCCCAGAGACTTAAAAGTGTACGTAAAGTTCCTTCCACCAAACACTACGTCAATATTACAACCTATGGACCAGGGAGCAATAGCAAACTTCAAAGCTTATTACCATCGCCGCACTTTTAGCCAACTAATTCATGAAACTGACGGGGAAGGAAGACAGTCTATGCGAGAGTGGTGGAAGTCATACAACATTATGAAGTCTATTCACAACATAGAAGAGGCTTGGAAGGAAGTTAAAATGAGTTGTATGAATGGGGTGTGGCGTAATCTTTGGCCAGATGTAGTGGAAGCACCTAGAAGAATTGTCCAGATGCAGAGACAAGTGCTTGAAGACATTGCTGCAATGATTGAGGGGTCTGAACTTGAAGATGTCACGGTAGAAGATCTCGTAGAACTTGTAGCAACGCACGACGATCCTATTAGCAATGAAGATCTGATCAAGTTACAGAATAATCCTATCTACGATGAGGAAGAACAAGTAGAAGAGAAAGTTTTATCTTCAGGGGAAATACAAAATGCACTTTCAAAAATTTATTCAGGTTTGGACATATTGCAGAGTATAGACAATAATGATGACCGTGTCTTGACCGTTGTGTCAAACAATTAAAAACAGTGTTGGGTGTTATGAACGTATTTTACAAGAACGTAAACAAAACGTTACCCAAAAGACAATAGATGTATTTTTCCGTAAAAAATAAGAGTATGTATTGCATAAAGTGTTCTTAGAATTAAAGTGATTGATTAAAATGATTTGTATTTTTTTGTATTAAATTTTGACTATGTTTAATCATAAACCTCGATATACGCGAATTTCAGTTAACGCGATTTTTTTCGGAACGTATCCCTCGCGTAAAGCGGGGTATTACTGTATTGTGATGGATAATGCATTCTATTATAGTCGCCAAATGAATAAGGTACCAAGTTCCACCAGTAGAAAAAGTGAAATACAAGCCCTTTTGTGCAAAGGTGACATATTTCCATGAAAGTTAAATAGGTAAGTAATTGTTAGAAGTTTTAAAAAGTTTTCAAGTTCAAGTCAATGTTTGTGATAAAATTGCAAAGAAAGCAGGACATGAAATAATTCGGCTTCCACCATATTATTGTATCTTTAATGCGATCGAGTTAATCTATAATATATATAAAATGCAACGTCTCTCTGTCTGTCCATTAGTGCGCTTATCACTGGAGAACCACTTATCCAATTTACGTGCTCTTTTTTTTAAACATACATTTGTTCTCTGGCCAGGTTATAGGCTATATTTTATTACGATAGGTAGCATAAGGAATGAGCAGCAGTGACGATAATAGTGAATGGAGTCGGAAAAAAGTTTGCCGCTAGCGCGTTCCTTTGCAATACACAGCCTAAACCATTAAATATGGAACAATATTATGTAGCAGAGAATATCTATAATCTATAATACATATAAAATGCAATGTCTCTCTGTCTGTCTGTCTGTCCATTAGTGCGTTTATCACGCAAGAACCACTTATCCGATTTACGTCTTTTTAGTGTTCCGTACGGAACACTTATAAGATCACTTAGGTGTCTGTCTGTCTGTCTGTCTGTCACACCCGATTTTCTCCGAAACTATTTGACATAGAAAGGTGAAATTTGGTAACAATATAGGAATTGATGGCCTCATCAGAGCCATGTAGTTTTTGAGAATTAAATTTTGACTTAAGGGGTTAGTTTTGGGGGGTGAAGTCGGAAGTGAAAAAAAAAATTTTTTTTACTAGGTCATCGAGTGTGGTGTCAAATGAAAACTTGTGAAAACACGAGTAAAAAATATATATAATATTATACTTGCGCGCACTTTTCTTTGTATTATTTTTAAAAATTCGCGAAAAATCGCTGTCCCCGGCCTTATCTCGAAAAGTACTTATCAAAAAATTTCGAAAAAATTCTGGAATATTCTCCACGGGGTGTAGATTGAACGAAAATTATCACGAGTGCATTACCTTTAATAATTTATATGGTATATAAAAAAAAACAAAAATTTCAAGGTCATCAGATTTCAGTAAAGATTGGAAACAAACTTTCTTGAAAACTCATTTGGGGTGTGTTTTGTGAAGTCACTGATCATTTTATACCACCGTAACATAATTTTGACTTAAGGGGTTCGTTTTGAGGGGTGAAATCGGAAGTGAAAAAAATTTTTTTTTACTAGGTCATCGAGTGTGATGTCCAATGAAAGCTTGTGAAAACACGAGTAAATATATATATATATATATATATATATATATATATATATATATATATATATATATATACTCGTATATAATGTAATACTTGCGCACACTTTTCTTCGTATTACTTTTAAAAAATCGCTGTCCCCTACCTTATCTCGAAAAGTACTGATCAAAAAATTTTGAAAAAATTCTGGAATATTCTCCACGGGGTATAGATTGAACGAAAATTATCACGAGTGCATTACCTTTAATAATTTATTTGGTATATAAAAAAAAACAAAATTTCAAGGTCACCAGTTTTCAGTAAAGATTGGAAACAACCTTTGTTGAAAACTCCTTTGAGGTGTGTTTTGTGAAGTCACTGATCATTTTATACCACCCTAACAAAATTTTTTATTTTAAAAACAATCAACGTACGGAACACTAATTGTGCAAGTTCAACTTGCACTTGACCGGTTTTTTTAAATTCATACATATATTCTTCGGCCAGGTTATATAATAATAATAATAATCTATATCTATAATATATATAAAATGCAACGTCTGTCTGTCCGTTAGTGCGCTTATCCCTCAAGAACCACTTATCCGAAATATGTAATTTTTTAAATTCATGCATATATATAATGCAACGTATCCCTGTCTGTCCGTTAGTGTGCTTATTACTGGAGAACCACTTCTTCGATTTACGTACTTTTTTTTTAAAACATACATATGTTCTCTGGCCAGGTTATCTATAATCTTATATGTATAATATATATAAAATGCAACGTCTCTCTGTCTGTCTGTCTGCCTGTCTGTCTGTCCGTTAGTGCGCTTATCACTGGAGAACCACTTATCCGATTTACGTGCTTTTTTTTAAAACATACATATGTTCTCTGGCCAGGTTATCTATCTATAATATATACAAAATGCAACGTCTCTCTGTCTGTCTATCTGTCTCTCTGTCCGTTAGTGCGTTACGTGCTTTTTTTCAAAACACACATATATTCTCTAGCCAAGTTATAGGATATATTTTATTGCGTTAGGTAACATAAAGAATAAGCAGTGACGATAATAGTGAATCAAGTCGGAAAAAAAAAAGGTTACCGTTAGCGCGTTCTCTTGCAATACACTGCATAAACCATTAAATATGGAACAATATCATCTTGCAAAGAATATAATGTATATAAAATGCAACGTCTCTCTGTCTGTCTGTCCGTTAATGCGCTTATCACTTAAGAACCACTTATTCGATTTACGTGTTTTTATAAATTTATACATATGTTCTATATAATTCGATATAAGCCTAGATAATGGGAGATAAGGTGAGATGATGGGAGATAAGTATAAATAATGGGAGATAAGGAGAAATAATGGGAGATAAGCGGAGATAAGTCTAGATAATGGGAGTTATGGTGAGATAATGGGAGATAAGGAGAAATAATGGGAGATAAGAAGAAATATTGCGAGATAAGTCGAGATAAGCCTAGATAATGGGAGATAAGGTGAGATAATGGGAGATAAGGAGAAATAATGGGAGATAAGGAGAAATAATGGGAGATGAGTAGAGATAAGCCTAGATAATGAAAATTATGGAAAGATAATGGGAGATAAGGAAAAATAATGGAAGACAAGGGGAAATAATGGCAGATATTTTATTACGTTAGGTAACATAAGGAATAAGCAGTGACGATAGTAGTGAATCAAATCCACGCGAGCGGAGCCGCGGGCACGGCTAGTATGACATAAAATAAAGTCTAATACACGTGCTCACACTAATACACCCACTTTAAACAATAGTGTGATTGAGTTGATAAAGACAGAAGTCAAAAATGTAACCGTTGATAACTGTAAAAAAAACTTATTATTGATTTGCAGGATAGTAGCGATAGCGAAATTGAACTAAATATTAATTAATAACTAAAATTGTAACAAATGTACGCGAAGACACTGTAGACTGTTTTAATATATTTGTGTAATTACTATATTGTGTATTATTCAGTACATAAAACATTAAAATTCAACTGTCTTATCACAATAAAATTTTAAACCCTACAATTATACAGTAAGGTATAGTGCGGCTTTGCACGATGCCTTGTCATTAAACTTTCGAATCTTGTTGAATTTTGAATGGGTATAGGTAGCTAGGTCCCTTTCTTGGATCGTGAAAAATACTATAGGCGAGCGCACTGACATTGTAAACATCTGGATAGGGCGTGTCCATTACATTGTATACGATGTTTTGGGTATGAGAAAGCTTTACGTTCGATGGGTGCCGTGTTTGTTAACGATCAACCAAAAACGCATTCGTATTTGTTATTTCTTCGTCGTTTCATAACACTAACAAGTTAGCGTTCTCAGCTGGTGTTGTAATAGTATTTTTTCGCCGTGTCATGCAGTTCTGCTCTGAAACATGCCGATGCTTGCCCATAATTATTATACATTATTACGAGGATGGATTGAAAAGTTTGCGGCCTCACCAAAAAATAATTATAATATTTTTATTATAGTACCCCCAATAAGTTCATACTTTCTTTGGTTGTCACAGTGTAATATTTTGTTGCTGTAGAATTTGTGGTTTTTAGGTTAGAACGAGTTGAGTGACACCAAATGCAGCGTTTTTGAAAAAATGGAAAAAATTTAACAATGTGCGGTCATCAAGTACCTGTTTAAGAAAATATTAACACCAAAGGAGATCCACGTTGATATGAAAACAACACTAGGGGAATCTGCTCCCTCATATATCACTGTGAAAAAATGGGTTGCAGAATTTAAACGTGGACGAGAGAGCATCGAAGATGGCCCTCGCTCCGGCCGGCTCACGACTTCTACGACTGATGAAAACATCAGCAAAAGGTCTGATCTCATATTGAAAGCCGGTACATTAACTATCAGGGAGATTGCAGACACTATAGGCATCTCGTATGAACAAACACAAAACATCATTGCCAACGAACTCGGATTTTCTAAAGTTTCCGCTAGGTGGGACCCCAGATTGCTTTCAGTCGAACAAGAATCAATTCAACTCACGATTTCTCGCGATTGTTTGGAGATGTTTGAGGCTGATCTGCAAGATTTTCTTAATACATTTGTGACAATAGACGAAACTTGGGTTCACCACTATACTCCAGAGTCAAAACAACAAACACAAAATCTGGTGAACCGACTCCAAAGAAAGCGAAGGCGATTATTACGGTGAACTACCTTCCGAAAGGCGAAACAATAAACTCGACTTACTATTGCACCCTTTTGTGTCGTTTACGTCAAGAAATTAAAGAAAAACGCCCTAGGTTACTGAGAAAGAAAGTTTTGTTCCATCAGGACAACACTCGCGTTCACAGGTCTGTTGAGTCTATGGCTCAAATTCGCGGTTGTGGTTTCGAATTACTGCCCCACCGGGCTTATTCTCCTGATTTGGCACCTTCTGACTTTCATCTGTTTCCAAATCTAAAAAAACACCTCGGTGACCAGAAATTTTCATCAAATGAAGAAGTCGAAGCTGCAGTTAACCAGTATTTTGAAGACCTCGAGGAATCTTTTTTCAAACAGATGTGGAAGCTTTGGAAAGTAGGTGGAAGAAGTGCATAAAGCTAGGTAGAGATTACGTCGAAAAATAAAAATATTTTTGTACATATTTTATTTTGTTTTCTTGACTAGGCCGCGAACTCCTCAATCCATCCTCGTATTTTTCTACGTAGTTAAAACACCAAATATGTAATATTACCTTAAAATATGATATTTAATAAAATATGACTTCTATTTTATTAAACGGCAAACATACATTGAGGAGAATCGAAACCGAGCACATTCAATGCAGAAAAAAATTCTTGTTTAATGATGCCAAAAATTCAGTTTTACCGAAATTGTCCGTATTCTCTTTTGCCATTTAAATATCGATGCTTACTTGATGCTGGAATTTGCGTATAATGGTTAAGTAAATCGGAACTCGAAGTGCCCTGGTCAAAATGAAACTTTAACTCAAATGGATTTCTACTAGCTTGCTGTTCATATCTAACAGCATCCAGTCCACATGGTTGTATCCCTCTAAGATTTATTTGGTTTTCTAACGATGATGGAAAATATGTATTTACTCCTGGATGAAAAACTGTTTGGATCAAACGCTAAGGTATTTGGACCATTTTGAACGGGACATTTACAACACCTATAAATAATAATAGTTATATATATATATATATATATATATATATATATATATATATATATATATATATATATATATATATATATATAGTCCCTGGCCAAATTATTAGACGCACTGCAAGATTTCATGTAAAATATTAATTACCGAGTGATATTGTACCGTTTTATTATTTTAAATTGATTTGTTTTTTATTTTTATATTATCCAATCAATTACCTATTTATTTGACATAAATAAAACAGCATTAATTTAGAAAAGCATAAGTTTATTAAGTTTTAAAGAAAAGTGAAATTAATGTTAGTAAAAGTCAATATTTAGTTGAGCCACCTTTAGCCGCTATCAAAGCTTTAATTCTGCGCGGCATGCTATCAATGCAAGATTGTACTGTCTCCTGCATTTGAGGATGATGATTCCACACATAAATAATCTTTTCTAGGAGCTGGGTTTTGTTGGTAATCACATCTTTAGCCACTTCTCTTTTCATCAGCTCCCACACATTTTCAATGGGGTTCATATCAGGGCTATTACCCGGCCAATCCAACAGAGGGATATTTTTTTCTGCCAAAAAAGCTTTAACAGACCGAGCAGTGTGGCAGGGAGCTCCATCTTGCATGAAAGTGAATGGTTCCCCATTTGGAAACCATTCTCTGAGCTGCGGAATCAACCGATTTTGTAATACTTCTTTGTACTGATCTAGCCTCATTATTCCTTTGACGACGTACAGACGTCCAGTGCCCTTGCCGCTGATGACTGACCAAATCATCACTTTGGTGGGATGTTTAACCGTCGGGACGACACAATCAGGATGAAACTTTTCTCCATGACGACGACGCACATACTGAGCTTTATTCTACAAAATTTCGAATGTGCTTTCGTCACTGAAGCAGACCTGTCAAAAATAGGAAAAATATATAAACTTCCATGTTTATTTGCTTTATTTAACTGAAAATGATAATAATGTATCAATTATTGATTAAATTGCTGTATCTTACCGATCTCCAGAAGTCCACATCTTTGTCTTGCCATTGTTTGGCCCACTTCAGGCGCTTTGCTTTCATTGCAGCTGTTAACTTGGGCTTCCTGGCGGGGCGACAGGCCTTAAAATCTAATTCTTTCAATTTGCTTCGAACAGTGCGCTCAGAAGCATTTACGCTAGCATCCTGGAGTTGTGATTTTATTACCTTTGTGGTAGCAAATCTGTTTTCTACACAAATTTTCTTCAAACATCTCTCTGACCGTGGAGTGAAAATTGGTTTTCTACCGCATCTTTTCTTTCTTTTCGGGCTTAATTCCTTCTCTGACTCAATTTTCTTTTTTATGCGTCGTACACTAGCTTCAGAAACCTCCAATCTTCGTGATATTTCTCGGTTTGTAAATGTTTTCGCAATCACAAGGGCCTTCACTTCAGCTTTTTTACGTGGTGAAAGATCGCCTTTTCTACCCATAATGAAAATAGTCCAATTACTTTTTTAAAACACTGCATACAAAATAAACTAATAACAGAGTAGTATAAAACTGTTAAACAAACAATCACAGTCCATAAAGCCACAGAAACACGTCCGTACCTGACTCGATTCCGATCGCGACTGATACAGGTTTGTACTTATTTACGTTCATGTATCACTTTGTCAACACAGTGTTGCCATATGTTAAAAATAAATACAAATATGTAGTCTACAACAATTCTTTTAAATAAAAATCAATAATATTGTAGTTTAAAATATACCATTATTGCATAAAAACTCTTAAGAAACATAAAATTACTAAAAAAAATACAGTGCGTCTAATAATTTGGCCAGGGACTGTATATATATATATATATATATATATATATATATATATATATATATATATATATATATATATATATATATATATATATATATGTGTGTGTGTGTGCAGTGGAGTGCAAAAGTTTCCGGCCACATAATATACATTGACGCAGTAGGACGTTCAAAGACGTATTTAAGAATAATAGCGCGTTGAATGTTCACATTTAGTTCATAAAAGGTCGTGGGAGCATAAACATGGCTCGGCATATGCAAATCCAAATTCGTGAGAGAGTAATAAAATTTTCAAAAGAAGGAAACTCTTCTCGTGAGATTGCTTCATTATTATCGATAGGTAAATCAACCGTGAACGATATCATTGTAAAAGATCGTCCGCGTAGTAGAAGATCAAGAAAAACATCTAAAAAAGTAGATCGTATCATTAAACGCAAATCAACTGCGGATGTCAAGAAAACTGCTGCCGAAATTGCACGCGAGCTAAAGGATGAAAACCTAGATAATGTTAGTCGTAGTAGTGTGACACGAAGACTACATGATGTAGGACTTTTTGGCCGTATAGGTATTAAAAAACCATTAATCAGTAAAAAGAATAAGAAGACCCGATTACAATTTGCCAACGATCACCTAAATTGAACAATCAAAGATTGGAAAGAAGTAGCTTTCTCAGACGAATCTAAATTCAATCTTTTTGGAAGCGATGGTAGACAACATGTACGACGTCCTATTGGTACGAGAAATGATGTTCGGTACCAAATTCCTACTGTAAAATACGGTGGAGGAAGTGTGATAGTTTGGAGAATTTTCTCTGCACAAAGAGTCCATTGATCGAGATCAACGGAAATATGAACGCTGATATTTACAAGGACATTTTAGAAAACAATTTGTTATCATATGCTGAAGAAACATTGTCGCAGAATTGGATATTTCAGCAGGATAATGACCCGAAACATACATCCAAGGTGTTAAAACAGTGGTTTTCTGCTTCAAATGTGAGAGTTTTACACTGGCCACCTCAATCACCTGACTTGAGCCCAATAGAACACTTATGGGAAACGCTCGAAAGCGTACATATTCAAATAAAGCCGCATTATTCAAATCATTGAAGGAAGAATGGGATAAAATTTCTGCTTGTATTAATCGATTAATTGAGTCAATGCCACATCGTTGTGCGGCTATTATCGCTGCAAAGGATATGGCTACAAAATATTAACATAAAAATATAATTTAAGTCTATTATAGAGCATATGGACTAATAATTCTTCTCGTAGTACAAAGTTGCTGGAAACTTTTGCACATATAAATTACAGTAACACGCAGAACGTGAGAGGCATCTGGGATTTTTTTATCAGGAAATTTTAAAAAAAAGTAAATTTATCGGTGAATTTTGCATCGCTTGAAACGTACGTTTATAATTAAAAATGATCAATATTTTATTGACGTGATTGTCTGTTTTAATTGGTATTGTTAATCCCGCCCAATTCTAGTTGCTATAAACATATTCCCTGCTGTCTCAGTTTACAGTGTTGTAAAATGTTTTGTCTCAATTACAAATGCCCATTTTTTTTAAGTGACTTTGAATTATTAATTCTTTCTAAGAATTAACATTTTAATTTGTATGGAAATAAAAATCCATTAATAAAAGCAAAAGAAAAACTATGTTGTTGTCAAGGAAACTTAAAGGGCAATAATTTGATCCGTTGAAATTTAACGTTAAAGATAATAATAGTATACCGTGGGAATAGACAAGTCTACTCTAAAACAATGCCTCTTTTCGTGTGTAAGTTAGTTAACCGCATTTAGTACAAAATTAAATAGACTAACAATTTAAAATTCATATTTTTTAGTGTTCCGTACGGAACACTTATAAGATCACTTCGGTGTCTGTTCGTCTGTCTGTCCGTCTGTCACACCCGATTTTCTCCGAAACTATTTGTCATAGAAAGTTGAAATTTGATAATAATATAGGAATTGATGGCCTCATCAGAGCCATGTAGTTTTGAAAGTTAAATTTTGACTTAAGGGGTTAGTTTTGGAGGGTGAAACCGGAAGTGAAAAAAAAAATTTTTTTACTAGGTAATCGAGTGTGACGTCAAATGAAAGCTTGTGAAAACACGAGTAAAAAATATATATATATAATGTAATACTTGCGCGCACTTTTCTTTGTATTATTTTTAAAAAATCGCGAAAAAATCGCTGTCCACCCGCCTTATCTCGAAAAGTACTTATAAAAAAATTTTGAAAAAATTCTGGAATATTCCCCACGGGGTGTAGATTGAACGAAAATTATCACGAGTGCATTATCTGTAATAATTTATCTGGTATATATAAAAAACAGAAATTTCAAGGTCATCAATTTTCAGTAAAGATTGAAGATAAACTTAGTTGAAAACTCATTTGGGGTGTGTTTTTGTGAAGTCACTGATCATTTTACACTTTCGTTACAACATTTTTTATTTTAAAAGCAATCAACGTACGGAATACTAATTGCGCAAGTTCAACTTGCATGTGACCGGTTTTTAACTGCAAACTCACCACATATATAACAAAAAGTATTGGGAGAGTTTTTACAACCACGATTAACCATACTTTAAGTGTGAATTAAAGCACATGGGTTAAACACTGCAATGCGAGGTTTTATTAACTGGAAGAAAACAAACAGCTGTGACATTTATCGGAACTGCTAAAGTAATAACATTTAATTTTACTGCCAACCTTATAAAATTCTGATTTTATTGCCAACCTAATAACATTCGAATGATAAAAAATAAACTTTTCACATTTTAACTAAGTTGGGAATGTGGAATCTTTGGCACAATGATACTACTCAGTATATATCACCACTACACCAAACACTTTATTTTTGCACTCGACGCGCGTTTCGCTAACCATGTTAGGTTCATCAGGAGCGGATTTTGAATATTAAAATGTGAAAAATTGGTGGGTGATACGACTTTTTTATTATTATTTTCGGACTCAGCACACCAAAAAATATAGGAATTGGGTAAAAATTATTAAAAAAATTTTTTCATCGTGATTTGTCTAACACTACTGGCCTCTTCACGTGGAGTCAGTTTCTTGGGACGATCGGAGCGTGGTCGAATTTTATAGGAACCCGATAATTTATACTGGTTTACAATGTACTGAACAGTAGCATGCGACTTTTTAACAATTTTTCCCATATTTCTGTACGATTTTCCATGTTCCCGCAAATCAATTATGATCTTTCGAACTTGAAATGGAATTTCATAATTTCTCTAGCTCATTTTTAGTGTTCCGTACGGAACACTTATAAGATGACTTCGGTGTAGGTCTGTCTGTCACACCCGATTTTCTCCGAAACTATTTGTCACAGAAAGTTGAAATTTGGTAATAATATAGGAATTGATGGCCTCATCAAAGCCGTGTAGTTTTGAAAGTTAAATTTTGACTTAAAGGGTTAGTTTTGGGGGTGAAATCGGAAGTGAAAAAAATTTTTTTTTACTAGGTCATCAAGTGTGGTGTCAAATGAAAGCTTGTGAAAACACGAGTAAAAAATATATATATATAATATAATACTTGGACTCACTTTTCTTTGTATTATTTTTAAAAAGTCACGAAAAATCCCTGTCCCCCCACGTTATCTCGAAAAGTACTGATAAAAAAATTTTGATGAAACTCTGGAATGCTCTCCACGGGGTGTAGATTGAACGAAAATTATCACCAATGCATTACCTTTAATAACACAGCCCCACAAAAAAAAAAGTGGGGTATACTTTTGATGCGATATATCAGATCCGTAGTATTTTTGCCCGCTGATCACGAATCTGACGTCAGAATATCGCCATCGCATCTCAATTTTTTTCTAACCTCAAAAAATAGGTAAAAATTAGTAAAAATTAAGAAAAATATACTCCTAAAAAATTGATTCAAGCTTTTTTCATGAATCCAAAGATGTATTAATATGTATTCGGACACGCTAAGCTAATATTCATCGGTTGGATTAAGCCATACAGTTCTGTTTTCTTTCTAACCTCAATAAATCAGACAGATATAGTGCTTCTCGAATGCTAAAACGAATTCAAATTAAAATTCAACCGATTCTTACCAAATTTGGTACACGGGGTTTTTTTGAGTTGCTGATCATGAATCTGAGGTCGGATTTGCAAAATTCAAAATGGCGGATCCAAGATGGCGGACAAAATTTTTGAAAACCAACCGATTCCTACCAAATTTGGTATACAGTTGGGGAATCCTCAAACCTGATACTCTTAAACCCTAAACCCTGAAACCTTAGACTCCCACACCCTGTAACCTCAAAAAATAGACCTCAATAAGCCTGTAACTTTAAAAATGAGACCCAATAAACTCAAAACCAGGACTTTTAAACCATATACTCTCAAATAGTAGACCCTTAAGCCCTAGAATTGCGAAGGTTAGACCCGCACCTAACTTTCCTTTTTTTGGCTGTATCTTGTTCTTTTTTCCGCGAATGACGTATTCAAAGGCTTTCTGCCCAAACGCTTTTGAGGACTTGTTTCTCTTTTAAGCGACCAGCAATAGTCCGCTAGCATATGGTCATCCTATCGTCCTTGATACCGATTTTCTATGATTTTCAGATCTTGGTGAAAACATTCCCCTTGCTCCTCACTGTAGTCACCAAGATTATCTGGGAAATCATCGATGTGGGAGTCCAGAATATGTAATTTTTGATTCATTAAGCAACCTAATGTTTGAAAATTTTTTACCATTTTCTCGACTATTTCTTTGTATTTAGGACTTTTATTATTTCCCAAAAAGTTTGTTGCGACTTCTTTAAAACTAAGCCAAGCAGCTTTTTCAACTTTATTCATTTTAGTAACAAATAATGAATCTTGAAACAATTTTCTTATTTGTGGCCCGTCAAATACGCCTGCCTTAATTTTAGCTTCAGAAAATTTCGGAAATTTTTTATGCAAATATTTGAAACATGGGCCGTTTGTATCTAATGCTCTCGTGAATTGCTTCATAAGTCCAAGCTTAATGTGAAGCGGGAGAATAAGAACTTTTCCTGGATCTACCAATGGTGGAAACAATACATTATTTTCACCAGCGATTCTCTTGTTGGCCAAATTTTTTTCTTATAATGACGTTCCCTGTCTCTGCTATTCCACAGACATTTATAACAGGGATAAAGTGTAAACCCTGACTGTTGGCCAAGCAATATTGTTACAATTTTCAGATCTCCACAAATTTTCCAGTATATTTTATTTTTATCAAAAGCTGCTTCATTTTTTCATATTGCTCTTCCATAACTGTGGAATGAGCAATCGGAATGGGAGCGTAAACGTTGGTATTATGCAGCAAAACTGCCTTAATGCTCCGTTTAGAAGAATCAATGAACAGTCTCCATTCTTCAGGATCGTATGAGTTATTTTGAAATTCATCCATTAGACCTTTTACATCGGTACAGTATGAAAGTGACAATTCCTCGTCCATTGTGAAATATTTTCGAAATTCTTCATCTCTGTTTCTATAAAAGAAATCGTAGCTTCTGGCTTAAGTAAATGTCTTTTCTTTAAAAAGGAAGCAAGATGCTCTGAACCATCTTTGGATAAGCCTAAATCTCTGACTAGATCACTAAGTTCTGACTGTGATACGAGTATTGGTTCTGGTTTACAGTTGTATGGTAGAAATTCTTTATCTGTGTCACTAGTATATGATAGGTTGTCACTAGAACACTCATTAGTAACAGTGTTTGAATCTTTTTCGACAGTCTCAATGTTTTCAGCATGAACTGATAAGGTGAAATCATTTGTTTCCATAACATCAGCATCAAGTGGTTCAGGAGGCGGAATTAGTTTAGTTGGTCTTGTTACTGTCGAAACATCGTTATAAGTAATAGTGCTTTTATTTTTTCGGTTATGCCTAGATACAACATTCATACAAAAGTAGCAATCATTTTCACTGTATGGTCTATTCCATATTGCTGGTCTGGAATATTTAATCGCCTTCTTATTGATGTACAACATTATTTTGCAAGAACTGCAAATGATGTGGGGAACCCAATCTGTATCCTGGTGCTGTATTTCAATGTTAAAACAATCCTTATATAAGGTTTTAATCTTATCCGTTATCGGTGACCCCATTTTACTCAATACGTGTTGACAGCAAATATAACAAAATGAATCACTGTTTTTATGGCACTTATGAAAAGTCCTTGTACCGTGAGACCGTTTTCTTGTAGCATTATACTCTACATGAGCCAAGTCACCCACAGATGAAGAGCTACGGTCGCTGGATGACGACGGCTGCGGGCCCGCTTTCCCACCCTGACCAACCGCTGATACTGGGTTTCCGAGTCCCTGCATCGTAATTCTCTTTCTTCTACCTGCCATGACGGCATCTAAGCCATTATCTAGGGACTCTGCCGGCTAGTGGAGTAACACCGTTGCCCACCGTCACCACGTGGAGGTGCCTTGGATGCAGGTAGAAGAATAAAAATCGACCGATGAATTTTCTCGGCGTTCAAAATGGCGCGAAAACATCTGCCATCTTGAATTTTGCAAATCCAACCTCAGATTCGTGATCAGCGACCCAAAAAATCCCCGTGTACCAAATTTGGTAAGGATCGGTTGAATTTTAATTTGAATTCGTTTTTGCATTCGAGAAGCACTATATCTGTCTGATTTATTGAGGTTAGAAAGAAAACAGAACTGTATGGCTCAATCCAACCGATGAATATTAGCTTAGCGTGTCCGAATACATATTAATACATCTTTGGATTCATGAAAAAGCTTGAATCAATTTTTTAGGAGTATATTTTTCTTAATTTTTACTAATTTTTACCTATTTTTTTGAGGTTAGAAAAAAATTGAGATGTGATGGCGATATTCTGACGTCAGATTCGTGATCAGCGGGCAAAAATAAATACTACGGATCTGATATATCGCATCAAAAGTATACCCCACTTTTTTTTTGTCGGGCTGTGTAATATTAGTATACCGTGTGAATAGACAAGTCTACTCTAAAACAATGACTCTTTTCGTGTGTAAGTTAGTTAACCGCATTTAGTACAAAATTAAATAGACTAACAATTTAAAATTCATATGGTTACTTATAAAATGTTTTTTTTTTTGTAATAATATTTGTAATACTTACGTTCCTTGGCCAATATATTGAGCCTGTGGTTGTTGTTGAGTAAAGGTAAATATTGCTCCACCTGGAAAAACCTGCTTTTGAGGATGTAGCACTTGTATATTTCCCGGGCCAATAGTAGCATTTACTCCAAAATTATTTGCTGCTATAGACGTATTGAGAGTATCACAGATTCTTCTTTGTTGTTCTTGAGAGAAAATTACATTTTGTCCATTTAAGGTAGCTGGGGCTAAATGCACCAGAGAAAAAAGTTTATTTTTTTTCAGTATTCTATTAGACCGTTTACTTACCAGATGATCTGAAAGATTCGTCGTAAAGATTGATGTTGGTGGAAAAAAATGGACGATTTTGATTCATGAGAGAACTACGAAAATTTGAAAGTTGTGACAGATATGTCAAATATTGCAATTTTTATTATTAGCTCTCTACCAATCATACTTACAGGAAAAGACTACCTGTCTAATATTAGTGAATTAAAAGTTTCAATTTTACTAAATATTTTTAATCTTACGACTGGGGGCCATTAGGGCAGGCGCACACTGAGGACAAAACAGTCTGGCGACTGTCTGCCGACTATCTATAAGTGTGAAAGACACTTGGAGGGCACGATAGTTTTATCGCCGCGTCTCCGCACACTAGAGATAAGACAGTCGCGTAACTGGTAGCTAGTGAGATGGATATTGTGAAAATTGCTAGAGCTGTTCACCGAAAAAGGAGACTAAAGCATAGAAATAGACAGGAAACTAAAAGGAAAATTTTACACTTTGTATGATAATTTATGAAAGCATCCAACTAAGTTTTTTTCTTATTTTCGGAAGAATATAACATCGTTTGATGAATTAATAGCTCTCGGCATGGCGACAAAACTATCTGCGGGCAAAAAGTCTCTAGTGTGCGTTAGGCCTTAATATAAATGAGTGTAACTATGTGCAAGTTTTTAAATTTCAAAAACCAACAAAAAATAAAAATACAACGCTCTGTACGTTCCTATTATAAAGGGTGTCCCAAAATTCACGCAAGATTTGAATTTGGCGCCATTTGTATGGTAAAGTGTTACCAACAAAACAAAAAACACAGCGTGACAGCTGACAGTTCAGGGTTATTAGAAATGTAGCGCTACACGAAAGAACAACGTGCTTTCATTATTGAGCAATGGCAGCTACAGTTCGGAATTTTAGTACAAAATATGATCGGAATAGTGATTTAACCTAATCAACTGTGAAGAGATTAATTTAAAAATTCAGGGAGACTGGATCAATTAGTGATCTTAAACGCTCTGACGGTCCTTCAATAAGTCGTTCGACACAAAACATTGAAGCAGTTCGTGAGAGTGTTGCCGAGACTCCAGAAACACAATGCGGCACCGTGGTCAAGAACTGGACATTTCGAGAAGCTCTTTACAGCGTATTCTCACGAAAGATTTTCATCTTTATGCTTACAAAGTTCAATTGATTCAAAAATTGAAGCCGACTGACCACGCAGAACGAAGAGAGTTCGTTGAATGGATTATGGAACAACAACAAGTGGATACTGATTTTTCGAAGAAAATCATACACACATTGGCAGCTTACCACAGTATGTTGCATAGACTTGTAAGTGTCCCCTTATCTGTAGATGATTTTAATAAAGAATTAAATCTAATAAAACAAACTGCTGTTAACAACGGATATTCTCCTGACACCATACACCACCATATGTTTTTTTTTTTTTTTTTTTTTATGGGTCTAGCACCCGTGCTACAGGGAAGTCCCTAAAGCGCTACAGGAGCGACACGTGTGCGGAGAGAAAGCGATTCACGTTGTTCTTGAATCGCTGTAGATTGTACTCGTTGGGAAACACAGTCCTGGGCAAACTATTCCAAAGGTATGATGTTCTCCATATAAAAGACTGCTTGAAAAGCGTTGTACGAGGAGTAACAAGCTGAACCTCATACGAATGTGAAGTATTAGCGCGACGTGTACTCCTAACATGCACCGCTCTGGGAGGAATTAAGCGGGCCACATCCTTCGAACACTTTCCATGAAAGTACTTGTAGAATAGGCTCAAGTCGCCAACCGTTCTTCGATGTTCCAGCGAATCAAGGCCGTCGGTCAGTTCCGGGTGTCCAATCAGACGAACAGCTCTTCTCTGGATAGAATCCAACAAATGCAGTGTATGTTTGGGAGCGGAGCTCCAAACATGGGAGCAGTATTCCATAGTTGGACGAATTTGAGCTTTGTAAAGAATTAACAGTTGTTGTGGAGTGTAAAGCTTTCTGGTTCGAAACAATACTTTTGAGAAGCTCTCCTTGCTATGCCTGCAACATGTTCATGCTAGGACATATTTGCTCCCAAATTAACGCCTAACAGATTGAGTGACGATGTTAGAGGGATGGAGTGCCCCGACATAACTATGTCGGGTTCTGCAACGTTAACTTTTTTAGAAAAAACTGCCGCCTGGGTTTTTGTAGCGTTAAATTCCACTTGGTTACTGTCACCCCAAGATAGAATTTCTTCCAGGTCTTTGTTAAGTTGAATGACTTCCTGCTGTCTGCGGATATTCGTCTGAGTAGTCGATGTCCGAGCATTCAAAGTGAATGAAGAGATAAGTGTACTGTCATCTGCAAAGCTGTAGATTGGATTCTCGGTCTTTTTCAGCAGATCGTTAATATAAATAAGGAAGAGAGTAGGAGATAGTATGGAACCTTGGGGCACACCGGCGTTGATAGTGAAGGTGTTAGAAAGAAATCCGTCGACTGCCACTCGTAAAGAACGCTCTCTGAGGAAACATGAGAGCCACAAACAGAACTTTTCAGACATACCATAAGAACGTAACTTAGCCAACAGCCCATCGTGCCAAACACGGTCAAATGCCTTGGATATGTCAAGAGCAACCGCTCGAGATTCTCCAAAGTGTTCAATTGCGTTGTTCCAAACATGTGTTACATAAGTCAGAAGATCTCCTGTTGATCTATTTTTACGAAAGCCATATTGGTGATCAGTAATAATGTTGAATCCTTCAAGATATTTTAGAAGATGCTGATTGATAGCCTTTTCCATGACTTTCGATATTATTGAGAGTAGTGCGATTGGTCGGTAGTTATTTGGCAAGGTCTTCTTGCCTTTTTTAGGTATCGGCTGAACTGTGGCATATTTCCAGCAGGAAGGAAATATTCCCTTTCTGTAGGATAGGTTGAAAAGTCTACAGAAAACTGGTGTTAGTTCCCTTGCACAGTTCTTGAGAACTATGGTAGGTATTCCGTCAGCGCCAGACGCCTTTTTGGTGTCTAGCTTCATCAAAATACGTTTTATGATACGCTGTCTGAAGACAATATCGGGCATCCTTGACTGCACTATGGGAATAGTAGGTGGTGTTTTTCCTTGGAAATCGACAGTAGAATGTGAAGCAAAGAGTTCAGCCAACAAGTTCACTTTCTCAACAGGTGTCGTTGCAATAGAATTATCTGGCCGTGTGAGTGGTGGTATGGTGGATTTGGTGAAATTTTGACTAACTGCCTTAGCGACTGACCAAAAGGACCTGGAATTGCCGGGACAAGCGAGAGGTTTGTTTCTAATCCGTTGATTGTGTACCTCCTTGGTTCCGTCGATAATTTCTTTGCATCTGTTCCTGGCACAAACAAAGATGTTACGATTTATGGTGTTAGGATCTTCACGCCACTGTCGGTATGCAAGATGTTTAGAAGCAACAGCTTCTTTGCATTTTAGGTCAAACCAAGGTTTGCCGTTGGAAGGGCATTTCTTCGAAAAAGGGATGTAAGCCTCTATACCGGCCAAAATAACATCGGAAACTTCCCTGGCGCAGTCAGATGGGTCATCGGATCGAAAACAAACGTCCAACCAAGGGAAAGTTCGAAAATATTCCATGAGATCTTCCCATTTAGCAGATTTGTAGTGCCAAATCTTGCGCGGTTTGGGCGCCTCTCTATCACTGACTGGTAGAATACTCGATGTCGAAAGTAGTCTATGGTCGGAAGAACCTAACGGCGGATTTACGCTGACCGTGTAAATCTCCGGATTGGTGGTTAAAAAAACAGATCAAGAAGACTGGCGAACTCTCCGTCTCGATCAGGGATCCGTGTTGGTTCATCAATAAGCTGAGTCACGCCACAACTGATTGAAAATGATTCGGCTTCACGACCTTGTTCATCGGTAATATTTGAATATTTAAGACAGTTGATGTTGTGGACATTAAAGTCGCCCAGGATGGCAATTTCGGCATTTGGATAGTTAATTTGTAAATGATCGATGGTGTCTGCAAGAGAAGCGAAAAGTGTTCTAAAGTTAGTATCACTTGGTGGTCGATAGAGGATACAGATGAATCTTGTGGTTGGTTGAGTCGTTATTTTCAACCACATAACATCAAAGTTGGGGGGCTCCAGAGCCTCTTCTCCTTGGCGAGAGAGGTCGCCTGACATAAAGACAGATTCCAAAGTTACGCCTAAATCGGGAATAGAAATCGTACCCAGGATAAAGATAGTTTACTGTGCTGGTCGATGAACTGGCCTTAGTTTCACAGAGAGCGAGTACATGAGGTTTATTTGATTGCAGGTGTTGGTGCACTGAATTTATGTTCGAATTTAAACCTCGTATGTTGCAAAAATCCATTTTGACATTCTGTTCTCTGCATGTGGTTCTTGTCATAAAAGTTACATAGGTCAGACAGGTCGCTCATTCGAAACTCGGATATCAGATCATAAAAAAAGCTATTTAAAAAAATAAAACTTACTCAGCGTATAGTAATCATTTAACAGAATCAAATCATCTTTTTGACGATTAATTTAAAATTTTACACATACAAAACAAAGGCGTAAAAATTAAACCTATTAGAAAATTTAGAAATAAATAAAATTAAAAATTCAGACATCATCTTAAACGAACAAAAAGATACCCGTCTGGCCCATGGTAACTCACCTTTACTCAATTTATACAATTAATATTAAGAATGGATTTCCCAGCAATATTCATTAGCATATAGTATTAATTTTATTACCTATCTACCTTAGGGTATTTGTATAAAAGTCCCTCAAGGCTCCGTTCTCTCCCCCCACCTCTTTAACATTTTCACAGCCGACATTCCAAAAACGGATCAGACTACCCTACTCCTGTATGCTGACGACACAGCCATCATAGCAGAATCCAGCAGCTACAGAATCATCACCAGTAGATTGCAGCGCCACCTGAACGTCCTCGCACCCTGGTTCGACCGATGGAAGATCCAGCTAAACCCATGTAAGACACAGGCCATCGTCTTCGCCAAAGGCAACGGCACTCCTTATGGACAACTCCAGCTCCAGGGATCCCGCATCCAATGGGCAACCACCATCAAGTACCTGGGAATCCAGTATGACAAACACCTCATCTGGAAAGACCAGGTCTGTGCTGCCTCAAGGAAAGCCAAGCAACTACTGGGCAAGCTGTACCCAATCATCAGCCGGTCCAGTAAGTTGCAACCAAAAATCAAGCTGCTAATTTATGAAACCATCGTGAGGGCAGGACTCACACACGCCTGCTCTACTTGGTCTAAACTCACCAAAACACGCAGAGCTCAACTTCAGGCAGTACAGAACAAGGCCCTGAGGATGATTACGGGAGCCCCATGGTTCGTCCGAAACCGTCAATTGCATAGAGACCTCGGTGTGCCAACAATCAAGGCACACATGAGGTCCACCAACATTAAGTTCTTCGCAAAGGCGCTACAACACCCAAACGCCACCATAAGGAGCGCATTTCACGTACCCGCCAACGCCCGCCATCACTATCCAAGACCTTCTGACCCCATATCCGACGAAGACGATGGCCCTCCCCCACCCCCATGAAAGATTGTAACCTAGATTAAATTTAGAATTAAGTTCTAGATTAGTTTAGAATTAAGCTCTAGTTAAGTTAGATTAGTCAACCAATGTAATTAAAACCCAATGTCCTAGGTTAAGTTAATTAGGATTACTGTATAGAACCTAGGTTAAGTAGTATAGGAATATAAGCTATCATAAATGTAAGTAAGAGGCATACCTAACTTAAATTCAATAAAGACAATGACAATGACATTCAATTATCATTTTGTATCAGAAAAAGCTATAGTATAGCGAAACGCGTCATACAATTTCAGTGAAACTAAATAAAATGAAAATTTGACAAAATCAGTCTTTCATTACATTCGTTATGAATTTCCATCAAGTAACAGCTACAATTCCAGGCTAATTTATGTAACACGTGTTTGAAACAACGCAATGCAACACTTTGGAGAATCTCGAGCGGTTGCATTTGATATATGCAAGGCATTCGATCGTGTTTGGCATGATGGATTGTTGGCTAAGTTGTGTTTATGACTCTCGTGATTTCTCAGAGAGACGAGTCGCAGCCGACGGTTTTCTCTTTCTCTCTCTTTCTATCGGCAGACAACAGGAAGTTGTTCAACTTAACAAAAACCTGGAGGAAATTCAATATTGTTATAAGGCTCGCCGTAAGCAGGCGTGCAGAGGGTACACCGCACGACGGCGGCACATCCAAGGGGGTGCAAATACAGAGATCTCGTCATGTGCAAACTCTTTCTAATCAGCACTGTCAATGGCGTTACACTTATTGCGAGATAATTCGCAATTATTGTTTCAATTATATATTTTTTCATAACAACGCCATCTATTGGCATATATGGAAACGTCTACAGGATAAGACAGGAAACCTCTACAGGTTTGAATTACCTTAACAAAAGGTACTTGCAGAGAGTTCCCCGTGTAAAATGAGTGAAAGCAGTCAATTTCACGTGCAGGGGAATCCCCGTAACATTTAAAAATAAAGAGTGTCACACGGCGTAACATCGGAACAGTGCACAACTATCTGAAAACGTTTTGTAATGCGAGAATCGATTTGGTTTTCGTGACTGATGAGACTCGTAGCGGTGGATTAACTGCTCACGGTACATGGAGGAGATCCTGCAAGAACACGCCATTCCTTACGCGTTAGCGATAGCCTCGTACTAATGCACGACAATGCGAGGCCACATGCTGCTGCATCGGTGCGGCAGTACCTGGCCGAAGTGGGACTACCTACATTAGACTGGCCTGCGCGGAATCCTGACCTCAGTCCAATCGAGCAGATGTAGGATGAGCTCAAAAGAAGGGACTTAAAGGTTGCGATGGCGGAAGAATGGTTAAGAATCCCAGTGATGAAAAAGCTCACCCGATCCATGAAAAACCAGATGGAAGCAGTAATAAGGGCTAGGGGGGGGTAATACAAAATATTGATTTTGGTCTTCACTCAATAAATTTAATTGTTAAACATAAAATTTGTTTAATTTTTCCTTTCTCTTATCCCTACTTTCAATCCTTGTTCTCTTTGTTTCCCCTTTCAATCATTTTAATCTGTAAAAAGCACGAGGTATGCTATGAAATTTGGTATCGTTACAAATGATACTAAAGTGGGTAAAAATACACTACCGTCAGAAAGTATTTTCCCACCTAGAAATTTCAATGTAATTGCCAAAATTTAATACCTAATTAAACCCTTTTATTATATTAGGTAAATTTAATTGTTCTTAACAAGTGTCCATCATAAAATTGTTTAGTTAAGCCTTTTTGGTGAAATCACATATTAAAAACCAATTAGAACAAATTTCTAAGTTTTACATGATAATCGTTTTGAGACGATTTCTGAGAATTCCATTTGAAGTAAGAACTCATTTCAAGTTTCTAGGGATTATGGAAATTCTTAGTGACATTTTATGATAAAAACTATGCTATAAATACCATTGCCATTCGCAAACAATACTTTGTCACTGATACAGGCTCAATTGTTTTGTGAAAATGCCAAAAACGAAAGAAGTTTCCGTTGAAAATCGGGCTCTGATAATTGCGAGGCATCAAAATGGTCACTCGAGTCGACAAATAGCGAGTGATATGCGGATGCCAAGGAGAACGGCGGACTACATCGTAAAAAAACATGGAATTCGCAACTAAAAACGTCCAGGAAGGTCTCGAAAAACGACTCCCCCTGAAGACAGAGCTATAAGAATGTCCAGCAGACGTAATCGCCGCCTAACCGCACCAGAAATCACGGCTCAAGTAAACCTGAAGTGGCCGATCCTCATCAGCGTGACAACCGTGAAGAACAGGTTAGCAGAAGGTGGACTACACGGGAGAGTTGCAGTGAGGAAACCACTTCTTAGAACTACATGGCTCTGATGAGGCCATCAATTCCTATATTATTACCAAATTTCAATTTTCTATGACAAATATGACAGACAGACAGACAGACACTGAAGTCATCTTATAAGTGTTCCATACGGAACACTAAAAATTGTTTCAGGAATCACAGAAGAGAAAAAAAAAAACTTTCTGTGGCTCAGTTTCAACACCAAAACAAGAAAAGGAGATACAGAAAGAAAAACTGGCAGATTCTATTATGAAATCTATAAACAAGCCTGAAAATAGGGAATGTCTGGAAAATCTTGACTCTGGCACAGCGTCAACGACCAGAGATCCCGGACCTATGGAAGTATGTGAAGAGAAAAAAAATAATTTGCAGTCATTCAGATGGTGATTCTACTGATACAAGAGTAGGTACTGCTGAAGAACCTACAAGCGGCACGTCATCTTCGACGGTTGTATTGACCCGAATTTGTGGCCTGTTAGTATTAATAGTGATCTTGTTAATATTTTAGTTAGACATGGTCCTGAACAGGTGCGTAACTGCAATGTTCCTATTGATGACTATAAAAGAAAATTAACTGACAATTACTATCACAGAAATCTTTCCGGTGGTGAAAAAATTAGGAGAGACTAGTTTGTTTATTCCATTTCAAAAGATTCAGTTAAATCCGTCATTCTCTGGGTTACGAAGCTGTGTATAAAATTTTTAGTCGATTGATTGAAAACTCATCGAGTTATGTTTCCAGTAAGGTGAAAAAACGTGGTATCAGTGAGTATCAGAAGGTACCCTCGCCAGGCACAGCAGGCGGTCCTGTTCTACGTCGAATCAAACGTGTTACCTATTTTTTCCTGCCATAACACTTTTTTCCCGCATTCTAGACAACATAAAGAATCATTTAAGCCAAGAAAAATTTTACAGTGGTGTTCACCCTTAACCCATTTATGCCCAACGGGTCAAAAATGACCCACTACTTTAATTATACAACTACCTATATACGTGCATGTGTAAAGTGTTACCTATCGTTGCATTCAGTTGTTGAAAGAATAAACATCATTAGCACTATATTGCAGAACGTGCTAAGAATTCGTTTTTTTTAGTATTCGTGAAAAAAAATAAATGATAAATTATTGCAGCGTGACATGGAAAGAAAATCGTACTGGTAAGTGGCTTATTTGACTACTTATTGTGTTGTTTTTCAAATTAGTTATTGTACTGATTTCAGATTATGCGAAGTAATATTTCTTTGGAGGTTAGGTTTTTTTATTTGTAAAATAAATGCATGAAAAGTTGCTTGGGTCGTTTTTGACCCGTTGGGCAGATATGTTCTATACATTTTCTTATTTTTAGGACGAAACCATTGACGACGGCTGAGTTGAGTTGTTAGACGAAATAGAAAAACTAACCGATGATGATCCTATTCCAGACGCAATCTATATAACTCCCCCAGATGATAATGGGTTTGAAAGTAATGAAGACTCAGGGGATGAAGACTGTAATGATCCCAACAGATTAAATTCAAAGCAGCTTCAAGCGCCAGCGGAAACCAATACAGAAGAAGCCAGCAATTACGATGATGACAGTAACATAACAGAATCTGCTGGAAGGCAAAACAAGTCACGGAAGAATCGACAATGGGTAATAGGTGATTTGAATAGAGGTAAAACAAAACAGTCAAATATCGAACTTTTACCTGTGTTGACATTAGGCGATGAATGCGAACCTCTGGATTTTATAAAGCTCTTCCTGAATCCGGAAATATTGGAACTTCTTGTAAAACATACCGTCTTATATGCTGGCAGTAAAAATTGTAGATTAGAAATTGGCAATGACGACATGCTGGTTTTTATTGCTATTCTTTGTGAGTGGATACGTTCCCGTTCCCAGACGTCGCATGTTTTGGGAAGGACGAGATGACGCCCGAAATGTTTTGGTTTATAACTCTACGAGAAGAAATCGGTTTGAAGAAATATTTAGATTTTTGCACGCAGCTAATAACAACAACTTAGCACAGAATGATAAAATAGCAAAGCTACGACCTTTGATTGAAAAAATGAACGAAAATTTCATCAGATATACCCCTCTAACTTCTTGTGTGTCTATCGACGAATCTATGATTCCGTATTTTGGCCGAAACGGATGTAAACAGTTTATCAGAGGAAAGCCAATCCGTTTCGGTTACAAAGCATGGGTTTTAGCAACTCCGTCAGGCTATTGTGTCAATTTCGACGTGTATTAAGGACGAAAATCTCAACAGACTGACGAAAAACTTGGACTAGGCGAATCTGTAGTAACGAATTTTGCGAAATTATTACAAACTAATTTTCCTGATTTTGAGTGTTCATTATTCTTCGACAATTTCTTTACAAGCACTACTCTTATCAGTAAGTTGGGAGAAATGGGTTTTGGTGCAACGGGTACAGTGCGAGAAAACCGTACCGATAAATGTCCACTTCAACAATCTTTCCAAATGAAAAAAAGGGAAAGGGGCGTATTTGATAATGCCATTGACAAAGAAAATAATATTGTTTGTGTCCATTGGAACGATAACAGTGTGGTCACAATTTTATCAAATGAATTTGGCGTAGAACCTATCCGCCAAGCTGCTAGATATTCTGCAAAAGAGAAAAAAAAAGTTGAAATCCCCCAGCCAAACATTGATACATTGTTACAACAAGTTCATGGGTGGTGTTGACCAAATGGACAACAATGTGGCAAACTATCGAATAAGCTTTCGTGGAAAGAAATGGTATATTCCTATTTTGTTTTGGACGTTTGATGTATGTATGAATAATGCTTGGATACTGGCTCGAAAATTTGGAAAAAAAAATTGACAATTTGGAATTTCACAGATTACTTGTATTATCAGTACTTCAAAAATATGGAAAACCCCCCTTAGCTACTGGCCCAAAGCTTACACTTGTTAGTCCGGCCGCTCGTAGACATGGCCAGCATCTGATTTTGAGTAGTCGGACACGACGAAGGTGTGCTCATTGCAAGAACAAAACCACTAAAGCTTGTGACCGGTGTGAAGTTGCTTTACATGACAAATGTTTTGTAGATTTTCATAAAAAAAAAACTATTTGAATATTATAACCAAATTTGTTATTATTTAAAGGCTTATGATTTTATGGAGATAAAAAATAACAACACCCTACAAGTATTTATGTTTTTCACTATACATTTGATCATAGTACCCTATTTGCCCAAGTGGGTCAAAAACGACCCACATCAAATCTCCTGATTTAAACTTATTATTTTACAGTTACTTAGTCTATTTATATGTCATTTAACTAAAATAAGTGAGATTTATAAAGATTTAAAGAAAAAATAATTCTGGGCATAAATGGGTTAATCAGTAAAAAGCATGAGGTATGCTATGGAATTTGGTACTATCAGAAAGAGAATAGAATGGGCTTTCAAATGATACTAAAATCCATAAAAATATATGAACGCTAAATTTTAGGATCCGTGTTAAATAAAGCTAAATAGTTTGAGTCGATTTTCTTGCTCACCAGCTGTTCTGCAGAACAAATGCTTCGAAATATCCCCTAGTGACTCCGAGGTCAAGAATTATGTTTTATCACGTAATAAATAAAACCCAAAGGAGGTACAGAAAATTTTAATTTATTTCAAAATTTGTACAAAAATAAATATAAAAATTACTTACGAAACTATTATAATCTACATTTTAAAATTATCCATCTCTGTTTTCATTTGTTCTTTAAGTTCAGCCAATTGTTGCTTTGCCTCCTTTATATCTGGTTTTAAGTTCTTATAGACACTTAATTCTTTAACGAGACTATCCTTTTGTTCTTTAAGCGAATTTAAGAAATCATTATATTTTGATATGTTTGGTAAATCATAATCGGAATTTTTTAACCACGGGTATTTTTTCTGTAATACAAAAATATATTTGCAAATGGAGAGAATAAGTCATGAGTTGTGTACATTAACTCTCACAACATTCTTAAACTCACAGTTTATGTTATTTAAATATTTTAATAAAGTGACAATTAACTAATATTCTTACCTCAAACTTGGTCAATTCGTTTTCATACTTTTTGGCTTTTTCTTCCAACTGCTGTATATCCTGTGTAGAAAGTCTTAACATATTTACATTTTGTTTTGATTGTTCCAATTCACTAAAATAAAGTTTTTTATTATATACTGGTATTAATTTTTTAAGTTATAAACATAAATACATTACTAATACATAATTTTTAAATATATATATATATATATATATATATATATATATATATATATATATATATATATATATATATATATATATATATATATATATATATATATATATATATATATATATAAAATGCAATGTCTCTCTGTCTGTCCGTTAGTGCGCTTATTACTAGAGAACTACTTATCTGATTTACGTGCTTTTTTTTTAAAACATACATATGTTCTCTGGCCATGTTATAGGCTATATTTTATTACGTTAGGTAACATGAGGAATAAGCAGTGTCGATAATAGTGAATCAAATCAGAAAAAAGTTTGCCGCTAGCGCGTTCTCTTCCAATACACTGCCTAAACCACTAAATATGGGACAATATCATGTAGCAAAGGATATCTAAAATATATATAAAATGTAACGTCTCCCTGTTTGTCCGTTTGTGCGTTTATCACTTGAGAACCACTTATCCGATTTACGTGCTTTTTTTAAACATGATAAACCATTAAATATGGAACAATATCATGTAGTAAAGAATATCTATAATATATATAAAATGCGACGTATCTCTGTCCGTCTGTCAGTCCGTTAGTGGGCATATCACTCTAGAACCACTTTTCCGATCTACGTGCTTTTTTTTTTAAACATACATATGTTTTCTGTCCAGCTTATAGGATATATTTTATTACGTTAGGTGACATAAGGAATAAGCAGTGACAATAATAATGAATCAAGTCGAAGAAATGTTTGCCGCTAGCGCGTTCTCTTGCAATACACTGCCTAAACCGTTAAATATGGAACAATATCATGTAGCAAAAAATATAATATATATAAAATGCAAAGTCTCTCTGTTCGTTAGTGCGCTTATCACTCGAGAACCACTTATCCGATTTATGTGTTTTTTTTTTGAATTCATACATTTGTTCTCTGGCCAGGTTAACTATAATTTTCTATCTATAATATATATAAAATGCAACGTCTCTCTGACTGTCGGTCCGTTAGTGCGCTTATCACTGGAGAACCACTTATCCGATTCACGTGAGTTTTTTTAAACATCCATATGCTCTCTGGCCAGGTTATAGGATATATTTTATTGCGTTAGGTAACATAAAGAATAAGCAGTGACGATAATAGTGAATCAAGTCGGAAAAAAGGTTACCGTTAGCGCGTTCTCTTGCAATACACTGCCTCTAAACCATTAAATATGGAACAATATCATGTTGCAAAGAATATAATATATATAAAATGCAACGTCTCTCTGTCTGTCCGTTAGTGCGTGTATCACTTGAGAACCACTTATCCGATTTACGTGTTTTTATAAATTTATACATATGTTCTATATAATTCGATATAAGCCTAGATATTGGGATAAAGTGAGATAATGGGAGATAAGTATAGATAATGGGAGATAAGTATAAATAATGGGAGATAAGGAGAAATAATGGGAGATAAGCTGAGATAAGTCTAGATAATGGGAGTTATGGTGAGATAATGGGAGATAAGGAGAAATAATGGGAGATAAGGAGAAATATTGCGATAAGTCGAGATAAGCCTAGATAATGGGAGATACGGTGAGATAATGGGAGATAAGGAGAAATAATGGGAGATAAGGAGAAATAATGGGAGATAAGGAGAAATAACGGGAGATGAGCAGAGATAAGCCTAGATAATGGAAATTATGTAGAGATAATGGGAGATAAGGAGAAATAATGGGAGATAAGGAGAAATAATGGGAGATAAGGGGGAATAATGGCAGATATTTTATTACGTTAGGTAATATAAGGAATAAGCAGTGACGATAGTAGTGAATCAAGTCTACGCGAGCGGAGCCGCGGGCACGGCTAATATATATATATATATATATATATATATATATATATATATATATATATATATATATATATATATATATATATATATGTATTTATATATATATATATATATATATATATATATATATATATATATATATATATATATATATATATATATATATGTATTTATATATATATATATATACGTATATATATATACATATATATATATATATATATATATATATATATATATATATATATATATATATACATACGAGGCTGGTTTGAAAAGTCCGTGCAAAAATAAAAACTACTTATGTGTTTGGGGTAAACCTTTTTTATTTTTCGACATAGTCTCCTTTTAGGCTTATAACTTCGTCCAACGATGTTCTAGTTTGTTGATCCCTTCCGAATAATAGGATTTGTCCAAGTCTGCAAAATATCCATTAGTGTCTGCAATCACCTCCTCGTTTGAATACAATCTTTGTCCCGCCAGCCATTTCTTCAAATTGGGGAACAAATACTAATCCGAGGGAGCCAAGTCTGGAGAATAGGGGGGATGTGAAACGAGTTGGAATCCTATTTCCATTAATTTTGCGACCACAACTGCTGGTGCGTTGTCGTGATGGAAAAGGACTTTATTGTGGGCCAATCGCGGGCGTTTTTCTTGCAGCTCGGTTTTCAAACGGTCCAATAACGATGAATAATATTCACCTGTACAGTCCCTGGCCAAATTATTAGACGCACTGCAAGATTTCATGTAAAATATTAATTACCGAGTGATATTGTACCGTTTTATTATTTTAAATTCATTTGTTTTTTATTTTTATATTATCCAATCAATTACCTATTTATTTGACATAAATAAAACAGCATTAATTTAGAAAAGCATAAGTTTATTAAGTTTTAAAGAAAAGTGAAATTAATGTTAGTAAAAGTCAATATTTAGTTGAGCCACCTTTAGCCGCTATCAAAGCTTTAATTCTGCGCGGCATGCTATCAATGCAAGATTGTACTGTCTCCTGCATTTGAAGATGATGATTCCACACATGAATAATCTTTTCTAGGAGCTGGGTTTTGTTGGTAATCACATCTTTAGCCACTTCTCTTTTCATCAGCTCCCACACATTTTCAATGGGGTTCATATCAGGGCCAATCCAACAGAGGGATATTTTTTTCTGCCAAAAAAGCTTTAACAGACCGAGCAGTGTGGCAGGGAGCTCCATCTTGCATGAAAGTGAATGGTTCCCCATTTGGAAACCATTCTCTGAGCTGCGGAATCAACCGATTTTGTAATACTTCTTTGTACTGATCTTGCCTCATTATTCCTTTGACGACGTACAGACGTCCAGTGCCCTTGCCGCTGATGACTGACCAAATCATTACTTTGGTGGGATGTTTAACCGTCGGGACGACACAATCAGGATGAAACTTTTCTCCATGACGACGACGCACATACTGAGCTTTATTCTGCAAAATTTCGAATGTGCTTTCGTCACTGAAGCAGACCTGTCAAAAATAGGAAAAAAATATATAAACTTCCATGTTTATTTGCTTTATTTAACTGAAAATGATAATAATGTATCAATTATTGATTAAATTGCTGTATCTTACCGATCTCCAGAAGTCCACATCTTTGTCTTGCCATTGTTTGGCCCACTTCAGGCGCTTTGCTTTCATTGCAGCTGTTAACTTGGGCTTCCTGGCGGGGCGACAGGCCTTAAAATCTAATTCTTTCAATTTTCTTCGAACAGTGCGCTCAGAAGCATTTACGCTAGCATCCTGGAGTTGTGATTTTATTACCTTTGTGGTAGCAAATCTGTTTTCTACACAAATTTTCTTCAAACATCTCTCTGACCGTGGAGTGAAAATTGGTTTTCTACCGCATCTTTTCTTTCTTTTCGGGCTTAATTCCTTCCCTGACTCAATTTTCTTTTTTATGCGTCGTACACTAGCTTCAGAAACCTCCAATCTTCGTGATATTTCTCGGTTTGTAAATGTTTTCGCAATCACAAGGGCCTTCACTTCAGCTTTTTTACGTGGTGAAAGATCGCCTTTTCTACCCATAATGAAAATAGTCCAATTACTTTTTTAAAAAACTGCATACAAAATAAACTAATAATGAGTAGTATAAAACTGTTAAACAAACAATTATAGTCCATAAAGCCACAGAAACACGTCCGTACCTGACTCGATTCCGATCGCGACTGATACAGGTTTGTACTTATTTACGTTCATGTATCACTTTGTCAACACAGTGTGGCCATATGTTAAAAATAAATACAAATATGTAGTCTACAACAATTCTTTTAAATAAAAATCAATAATATTGTAGTTTAAATATACCATTATTGCATAAAAACTCTTAAAAAACATAAAATTACTAAAAAAAATACAGTGCGTCTAATAATTTGGCCAGGGACTGTAATAGTTTTACCCTTTTCCAGATAGTCGATGAGGATTATCCCTTGCGAATCCCAAAAGACAGTCGCCATAACCTTTCCGGCCGAAGGAACGGTCTTCGCCTCTTTTGGTGCAGATTCCCCCTTGGTAACCCATTGTTTAGATTGTTGTTTGGTCTCAGGAGTATAGTAATGTATCCATGTTTCATCCACAGTGACGAAACGACGCTTAAAGTCCTCCGGATTCTTCTGGAACAGCTGCAAACCATCCTTGCAACACTTCACACGATTCCGTTTTTGGTCAAGCGTGAGCAATCGCGGCACCCATCTTGCGGATAGCTTTCTCATGTCCAAATGTTTATGCAAAATATTATGTACCCGTTCAGTCGAGATGCCCACAGCACTAGCAATCTCACGCACCTTAACTCTTCTGTCATCCATCACCATATCATGGATTTGATCAATGATTTCTGGAGTCGTAACCTCCACAGGCCGTCCAGAAGGTTCAGCGTCACTTGTGCCCATATGGCCAGTCCGAAAATTTTGAAACCACTTATAAACTGTTCTAATCGAAGGTGCAGAGTCACCATAATGTTTATCAAGCTTCTCTTTAGTCTCCTGAGGCGTTTTGCCTTTCATAAAGTAATGTTTAATCACCACATGAAATTCTTTTTCGTCCATTTCTTGAAAATCACTCGACTTCCTTGATTCACACAAAATGCCAAACACAAAGAAATAGACCAATATGGCTGAAACTTGGTGTGCGTTCATTCAAGAGATGCTACTAACTAAACATGACCTCGATACGCGCCGGTAGTGCCATCTCTCGGACTTTGCACGGACTTTTCAAACCAGCCTCGTATATATATATATATATATATATATATATATATATATATATATATATGTATATATATATATATATATATATATATATATATATGTATATATATATATATATATATATATATATATATATATATATATATATATATATATATATATATATATATATATATATATATATATATATATATATATATATATATATATATATATATATATATATATATATATATATATATATATATATGTATATATATATATATATATATATATATATATATATATATATATATATGTATATATATATATATATATATATATATATATATATATATATATATATATATATATATATATATATATATATATATATATATATATATATGTATATATATGTATATATATGTATATATATATATATATATATATATATATATATATATATATATATATATATATATATATATATATATACACCGGATGTTATGGAATTCACTGCATATATTGGAACTGATGGATTCTTGTAGCAAGACCGACTGTAAAAAATTCACCTTAAATAACGGATCTCAATAATAAAGGAAAAAATCGACCCTAAAGAAATAATGTCATTAATATTTTTTTCACACCCCACTTATGCTCATAGCGCCCTGACTAGATATAATTTTTGTGTAACATTGCCTTGATACTTAAAAGACCGGAAACCCAATTTACAGCTTTGCAGATGACAGTACGCTTATCTGTTCATTCACTTTGAACGCTCGGACATCGGCTGCTCAGATGAATATCCGCAGACAGCGGGAAGTCGTTCAACTTAACAAAGACCTGGAAAAAATTCTATCTTGGGGTGATGGTAACCAAGTGGAATTTAACGCTACAAAAACCCAGGCGGAAGTTTTTTCTAAAAAAGTTAACGTTGCTGAACCCGACATAGTTATGGCATCGTCACTTAATTTGTTGGGCGTTAATTTGGGAGCAAATATGTTCTGACATGAACATGTCACAGGGATAGCAAGGGGAGCTTCTCAAAAGTTGGGAATATTATTTCTAACCAGAAAGCTTTACACTTAATAACAACTGTTAATTCTTTACAAAGCTCAAATTCGACCAATTATGGAATACTGCTCCCATGTTTGGGGTTCCGCTCCCAAACATACATTTGTTGGATTATATTCAGAGAAGAGCTGTTCGTCTGATTGGAGACCCGGAACTGACCGACGGCCTTGATTCGCTGGAACACTGAAGAACGGTTGGCGACTTGAGCCTATTCTACAAGTATTTTCATGAAAGGTGTTCGAAGGGTGTAGCCCGCTTAATTCCTCCCAGAGCAGTACATGTCAGAAATATATGTCGCGCTAATACTTCACATCCGTATAAGGTTCAGCTTGTTACTCCTCGTACAACGCTTTTCAAGCAGTCTTTTATATGGAGAACATCATCCATTTGGAATAATTTGCCCAGGACTGTTTCCCACCGAGTACAATTTACAGCGATTCAAGAACAACGTAAATCGCTTTTTCAGCATACATGTCGATCCTGTAACGCTTTAGGGAGTTTCCTGCAGTACGTGTGCTAAACCCATTAAAAAAACGGGATATTGAATATTACTTTTGCCTTGCTGTCCAAAACTTATTTTTTTCGTGTGTCTATGTACCGACAAAATGGCTGGCCGATTAAGCAATTACCTTTTTAGTGTTCCGTACGGAACACTTATAAGATCACTTCGGTGTCTGTCCGTCTATCTGTCCGTCTGTCACACCCGATTTTCTATGAAACTATTTGTCATAGAAAGTTGAAATTTGGTAGTGATATAGGAATTGATGGCCTCATCAGAGCCATGTAGTTTTGAAAGTTAAATTTTGACTTAAGGGGTTAGTTTTGGGGGGGGTGAAATCGGAAGTGAAAAAAAAATTTTTTTACTAGGTAATCGAGTGTGGTGTCAAATGAAAGCTTGTGAAAACACGAGTAAAAAATATATATATGATGTAATACTTGCACGCACTTTTCTTTGTATTATTTTTAAAAAATCGCGAAAAATCGCTGTCCACCCGCCTTATCTCGGAAAGTACTTATCAAAAAATTTTGAAAAAATTCTGGAATATTCTCCACGGGGTGTAGATTGAACGAAAATTATCACGAGTGCATTATCTGTAATAATTTATCTGGTATATAAAAAAAACAGAAATTTCAAAGTCATCAATTTTCAGTAAAGATTGGAAATAAACTTTGTTGAAAACTTATTTGGGGTGTGTTTTGTGAAGTCACTGATCATTTTATATCACCGTAACATAAATTTTGACTTAAGGGATTGGTTTTGAGGGGTGAAATCGGAAGTGAAAAAAAATTTTTTTACTAGGTCATCGAGTGTGGTGTCAAATGAAAGCTTGTGACAACACGAGTAAAAAAAATATATATATATATATAATGTAATACTTGCGCACACGTTTCTTCGTATTACTTTTAAAAAATCGTGAAAAATCGCTGTCCCCTACCTTATCTCGAAAAGTACTGATCAAAAAATTTTGAAAAAAATCCTGGAATATTCTCCACGGGGTATAGATTGAACGAAAATTATCATTACCTTTAATAATTTATCTGGTATAGAAAAAAAACAAAATTTCAAGGTCACCAGTTTTCAGTAAAGATTGGAAACAAACTTTATTGAAAACTCATTTGGGGTGTGTTTTGTGAAGTTACTGATCATTTTATACCACCCTAACAAAATTTTCTATTTTAAAAACAATCGTACGGAACACTAATTGTGCAAGTTCAACTTGCGCTTGACCGGTTTTTTTTATTTTTATTAGAGATGTTCTTTTTCATGTCATCTGCTATTTTGTCAGTGTCTTCTAATTTGTGACTTGCGATATTAAGTTCTGGGATATGTTTTGAAAGAGTTTTTTAATGGTCATTTAATACGATTTCTGAAATGTTTATAGTCCTATTCTTAATTTTATCACAGTATTCATCTGCAATATGAAAAGATGGAACAAATTCACTAAACACATTAGATTGAAACACGTTAGAGTCTGTAGCTGAGTAGCTGAGTGAGAGTAGCTCAGTCTGTAGCTGAGTGTCAGTAGCTGAGTCTGTAGCTAAGTGTCAGTAGCTGAATCTGTAGTTAAGTAGCTGAGTGTCAGTAACTCAGTCTGTAGCTGAGTCTGCAGCTGATGTCAGTAGCAGAGTCTGCAGCTGAGTTGCTGAGTCTGTAGCTGCGTCTGTAGCTGAGTAGCCGCGTTTGTAACTGTGTAGCTGAGTGTCAGTAGCTGAATCTGTAGCTGAGTGAGAGTAGCTCAGTCTGTAACTGAGTGAGAGTAGCTGAGTCTGTAGCTGAGTGAGAGTAGCTTAGTCTGTAGCTGAGCAGCTGAGTGTCATCAATTTCTAGTAAAGATTGTTAACAAACTTTGTTGAAAACTCATTTGGGGTGTGTTTTGTGAAGTCACTGATCTTTTTATACTTCCGTTACAACATTTTTTATTTTAAAAGCAATCAGCGTACGGAACACTAATTGCGCAAGTTCAACTTGCACTTGACCGGTTATTTATATCTTGAGCTGCTAAATCCAAATCTGACATCAAATCTCGTATTCAGTCATTCTAACTTTGAAAAAGTTGAAGATTTATGGAAATTTTGTGCTTTCTTTGAACAGAAAAAAGTTGTATCGTGAAACAGTAAATCTAACGTCACGCTCGAGTTGAGGTGTTACCTTTAGATCTGCCACACACTAACCTTCATTTTTGTGTATCTATAATATGGAACAAATTGCTATAAAATGCTTACCATTTTAAAGACTTAATTTCTTTTGATAGTGTACTATTCAAATCAATATAATGCCTAATACATATTTTAAGTTTGGAAACGTAATTATTTTGCTTTCTAATTTTTTCCGCTTGGCTCAAAGTTGCATTATCAGAACTAAGACTTCGGGATTCATACTCGGCCAGATATTTATCGAGGTTTTCCACAGCAGTACCTAATCCTGATAACTTAAGTTCATCACTCAGTAGCTTCAATTTTCTAAATATTTCCTCCATTTTTGCATCTGAAATTAAAACAAAATTATATAGGTAGCTATATAACTAATACCAATTTTCTGTAGACTTTTCCACCTATCCTACAAAAAGGGAATATTTCCTTCTTGCTGGAAATGCGCTACATACCCACAAAAGGCAAGAAGACCTTGCCAAACAACTACCGACCAGTAGCAATGCTTTCAATAAAATCGAAAGTTATGGAAAAGGCTATTAATCAGCATCTTCCAAAATATCTTGAAGGATGGAATATTATTAGCGACTATTAGTATGGATTTCATAAGCAAAGATCAATAGGAGATCTTCTAACTTATGTAACACACAGAATCTCCAGCTGTTGCATCTGATGTAACCAATGCATTCGACCGTATTTGGCTCGAGAGACTGTTGGCTAAGCTACTCTCTTATGGTATGTCTGAAAAGTTTGTCATTCTTGTGTCTCCTCAGAGACAGTTCTTTACAAGTAGTAGTCATCGGATTTCTTTTTGCACCTTCACTATCAACGCCAGTGTGCCCCAAAGCTTCATATTTTCTCTTACTCTCTTTCTCATATAATTAATGATCTGCTAGAAATCTAGAACTTTGTAGATGACAGTACAATATTTGTTCATTCACTTTAAATGCTAAAAACATTGGCTACTCAAGCAGATATCCGCAGACAACAGGAATTCCTTCAATTTAACAAAGACCTGAAAGAAATTCTATCTTCGGGTGACAGAGACCAAGTAGAATTTAATGCTACAAAAACCCAGGCAACAGTTTTTTCTAGAAAAAAGTTAATGTTGCCGAGCCTGACATAACACGTAGGCTGAAAAATTTTTAGTTTGACACATAGATGTCGCCCTTTCTAAAAAATCCATGATTTTTAGGAAGTACCAACCTTTAAACGATACGTGTTAAAATTTCATGACCTTTCGACGATTAGTTTACAAGTTACAGTAGTTTAGTGACACGCCTTTTGATGTTTTCAAAAGAATGGAAAAAATCGAATTTCGTGTGGTAATTAAACACTGTTTTTTGATGGGAAAAAAATACCGTTCAAGCAAAACAATGGCTTGATAAGTGTTGCGGGGACTCTGCCTCTGGAAAATCACTTGTCCTTTACTGGTATGCTGAATTTAAAGGCGGTCGTACAGATATAAATGATGCTGAACGCCCAAATGAGATGGTTATACCAAAAAACATTAAAAAAATTCACAAAATTGTTTTAGATTACCATAAAGTGAAATTGCGTGAGATAGCTGACACACTAAAGATATCAAAAGAATGTGTCGGTCATATCTTGCATGAACATTTGGGCATTAGAACGCTCTGTTCCAAATGGGTACCGCGTTTCCTCACAGTGGACCAAAAACAACAACGTATTGATGATGCTCAGCGCTATTTGGACCTGTAGCCAGATCAAAAGCTTCTCAGCCTACGTATTAGTATTATCACTCAATTTGAACATGAATATGTTGCAACCATAGCAAAGAGAGCTTCTTAAAAGCTGGGAATATTATTTTCAACTAGAAAGCTTTACTAAATTCTCGGAGGAAAATAGTGTGTTAGGTGGCAGGTATTTCTTTAAATGAGCTAAACACTCAAATAATAACAATATATAGATCGCCTAGAGGTGATTTTAATCGTTTTGTAGTAATTTTATCACAAATATGTGAGTCGTTGAATCTTCGCAATGACATTCTTTTTATTGGGGAATTTAATGTTTCTTTTCTTGAGAATGATGCGAGGGCGGAACACCTAAACAATATTATGTCAACATATGGCCTTCACCAAACTGTGGGGTTTTTTTACAAGACAGAATTCCTGTCTATATAATCTTTATACAAATGTTTCCTGTGAAAATTTAAAAATCTCACCCTTCGACCTCACTGGTCTATCTGATCACTCCGGCTTGTTGATGGACTGCCATATGTCATCCCTGAATCACATTCGGGGTGGCACTAGAGAGAACTACAGACCCATCACCCAAGAAAGTCTATTTTGTTTGTACAGCAGAATTGAACTGGTTGACTGGAGCTTCATTACGAAAACTGTGGGTGCTGTAGATGAGAAGTTTCAGATGTTTATTGACAGTCTCACTGATTCAATTGAGGAGTGTTTTCCTCTCGTGTGTAGGTTGGTGTCGAGCAGAGATCGTGCAATTAAGGTTCAATGGTTCAACCAGCATCATCAAGAAATGAGGAAGAGACTCATATTGCTGGGTTTATCGCATAAACAGAATCCAATCTTGGTTCCCAAAAAAAACTACTCAGTGACTACAAAAGCCAGTATAGGAAGGAAATATCAAATACAAAAAAAAAATATATGATAATGTAGTGCGTAAATCCATAAATAAACAAACAACCGTATGGAAAATAATTAAATCAAATTCTAATTGTAGACCATATTGTCAAACAAGAAATCTGAATGCCGAAGCCCTGAATAACTTTTTCATCAATATTGCAGAGGAGTTGACGACACAGTTGCCTAACTCAGAAGTATCCTACAATGAATTTCTAAGTAGGAATGTTCTGGGAAATATGGAAACTTTTAAATTTGTTCAGATCACAAATAATACAGTAAGGGAAGCAATTTCTGGATTGTTAAAAATTCACATAGTAGGGAGGGATCCTATTGACATGAGCACCTAATTATATATCCTTGACTCATCTCATCAATCTTGGCCTGAGGGAGAACACCTTCCCATCAATGCTTAAAGTTGCCAAAGTTGTTCCTATCTTTAAAAATAAAGGATCGGTGGATGATTGTCATAACTACCGCCCAATATCCATTCTACCTGTTTTTTCCAAAATATTTGAATCAGTCATGAAAAATTAAATGACTGAATACTTTGAGCACAACAACCTGTTTATGCAGAGGCAGTTTGGTTTTAGAACTAAAAGATCTACTGCCCTGGCAATAAATCGGCTTACCGAGTATGTGGCGGAGGGCCTCGAGATGGGATTGGATATCTATGCTTCCTTCTTTGACCTATCAAGGCTTTTGACTGTGTTTCTTCAGAGATCCTTCTTTAAAAACTGTCATACTACGACTTTGATCCTTGTGGCATAGACCTTGTTAGGTCATATCTTTCTAATCGCTCTCAATATGTGAGCATTAACATGGAGGTCTCTAGCAGACAGATTATCAAACATGGGGTTCCCCAGGGGTCAGTCTTGGGACCGTTACTGTTTTTAATTTATATAAATGATTTGCCAAATTATTTGCAGAAGATACCACCAGTCTGCAGCACTATCATCCTGGAGATCCAATATAGCAGACTGTTTCTGACACGCAGCATAATATAGGGGGCTGGTTCTTGGCAAATGGACCCTAAACCGTGATAAAACACTGAGTCTGAGGTTTACCCTAAGAAATTCTCCATCTGATCTACCTACAAATGACTTTGTTAACTTTCTGGGTGTGTTCCTAGACCCTGGGCTCTCATGGGAGAAGCATGTCTCTGAACTGGTGTCTAAACTTTCCAGAATGATTTTCCTTATTCGAAGTTTGGCTAGAAATGTATCTCAAGAGGTTCTCTTAATAGCTTATCATGCATATTTTGCATCCAACACGTCTTATGCTCTTGTGAACTGGGGACACTCATCGCATGGGCAAAGAATTTTTTCACTTCAGCGACGCTGCATTTACCTCATTGTGGGACTGGGATATCGCGACTGTTGTCGCTATTTCTCTGGATTGGGGATATTGACTTTCCCCTGTGTATACATATTCCAGTGCTCAACATACATTAAACAAAATGTGAGGCTATTCGCTACCCGTGAAAATCTCCAGAATTACCCCACTAGAGGTAACCAAAATCTAATTCCTAGCTTCCTCAGAATAGCTCGGACTCGCAGAGGCACCGACTACTATGGGGTCAGTTTCTTTAATGCCTTACCCGTGGCTGTTAGGGAGCAATTCTTTTAACTTGTGGCGTGTAAAAGCATATTGTGTACTTATTACTAATAAATATTTGATTTGATTTACACCTGTTTTTAATAGGGATAGTAAATATTATGTCACTAGGAATCAAAAATATCCTATAGTGAAAGGGTTCTCTGTTATAATAGTTTACAAATAAATGTGCATGATTTAAATAGATATAGCATTTTCTACGAGAAATTTAAAAACAAATTTCGTGAAAGTACATCGTCTTTTCAGATGGGCCGATGTAAAAAGGGTGATATTCATGATCCGGCAAAACTATAGGCCAGTGTCTCTTTTGTCGGCGGTGTCAAAGGTTTTTGAGAGATCAATTTACAACAGACTCTTGCCCTTTCTTTTACAGTGCAATATTCTCTCACCAAACCAATTTGGCTATTTACCAGGAAAATCCACGGAGATGGCTATTTATCAACCCCTCACAGAAATCATTATGAAACTTGACAGAAATGAGAAAGTGGCTGGCCTGTAGTGTAATCTCTCAAAAGCATTTGATACCATAGATTTCTCACTGCTATTCTTTAAGCTTGAGAGATATGGGGTGAGGGGAGTGGCTCTGGGGCTTCTGGAGTCATATTTACAAAACCGATCCCAGTCAGTGAATGTTAGGATTAACCTCCGGGGCTATTTCTCGGACCCTAACAGCATGTGTAGGGGTGTACCACATTGCTTTTCTTGTTATATGTGAACGGACTATATGCTGCGGCAGCAGGATGTGGATGATGATGATGGGGATGGAATGGCTTGTCAATTTGTTGATGATACATCGGTCATTTTGTCAAGCTATTCTATCGCTAGCCTGTCAGTGATCTGTTCTCGTATAGTGGAAAGAATGGCCGAGTGGTATGAAAAGAATTACCTTTGTCTTAATGGGAATAAAACGGGCCTTATATTATTTAATAAAAATAAAATACCCACACAATCATTATATGTATGACATGAACCAATATAGAGACGATAAAATTTTTGGGGGTTAAATTGACTCAAGTATTTGTTGGGAAATACATGCAGTGAAACTTCGGTCTAAGCTCAATAGTGCGTGTGCTCTTATTAGAAGACTTAGATATATTGTATCATCAAATACAATTTTTCTCTTTTGCTTATGTTCAATCCCAATTAAACTATGGGATTTCTTTCTGGGGATCTTCAAGATTTGCTAGGGATATCTCTAGGGCTCAAAAGAGAATTGTGAGATGCATGCGTCATTTACATCCTCTAACGTCGTGTCGACCATACTTTATTGAAATGGGGTTACTTACGGTCCCGGGTCTCTACTCCATGGCTTTGGTCATCTTTGTTAAGAAGAATCCATCATTTTTCTTGACAAATAGGAATGAATATGCTCCAGATATGGCAATCACGACTAGAGGTAGAAACGAATTACGAGCGCCCTACCATGCTACTTCTTTCTTTGAAAAAAGGCCATATTTTAAATGCATAAAGGCATATCGGCTTCTCCCATTGGAGATTAGGAACATTGAGGGGATTGAGAGATTCAAAAGGGAAGCAAAAAGGTTTGCTCTCTCAGAATGTTTTTATTCTTTTGATATTGATCAATAATTTTAGTTATCAATAGTTGTAAGATTTTGTCCTCTGTATGGTGTCTTATATTTTGTTGGCTATATGCATATATTCTATATATTCTACTTTTTTGTGACGTTGCTTTGTTACGTTATGTAATCTCGATTTCAATAAAGGAATGAATAAATAAATAAATAAATAAATTTGAAATATAGTATTGTATTTTACTTATAACAGTTTAAATTAATATTTCCAATTAGCTCAGTTTTCTCGACACCAGTGTTTGCATGCAATGCTTAGAGATAATTGAAAATAATGTTATAATTTTGGTGGTTATAAATATTTTAAAAAAATAGTGTATTAATTTGCTAGGAGAGTGTAACATAGTTATTTAAGGGTAGTGGTGCCCCTACTGGCCTGTCCCTAGTTACAACCCTGACCAGATAACAAATTTGGCTAAGTTCTTAGGAGTGTGTCTCAATTATCAGCTGATCTTTGTAAAATAAAAGACCATGGAAAAATTCAGTAACACATTTCTGATCAAAAGCTTAAGTTAAAAGTCTTTCTTTCCTGTGTTACTCCACATTGACTATACGGTTTTTTTTCAATTAAATTATGTGTATTAAAAGTCTGCAGGACCATGTAGAGAAGTAAAACTGAGTTGAATTCTTGAAGTTCAACCAATCCCACATCTTGATTAATTATGCTCCTTTACTCTAGCTTACTTTTTCAAAATTTAAAAATAGAGTTAAATACACGGGCGGATGGTAACCTGTCTGCCCAAAGTAGGATCCTTTCTGATTTTGCTGCATACCTTAACCTTAAACAAATCAATAATACTCCGAATATCACCGGAAATTACCTAGATTTAATCTTTGCTAATATAGATATTAATGTAATGCTTGCTGATCAACCACTGCTCCCGCTGGATAGCTATCATCCAGCCCTGTTCTTTGAATTGAATATATCTTGTGAACCAGAAGAATCTATAGATTTTGATTACGAATATTACGATTTCGAGGGCGCTAATTTCAATGAAATTAATTCGTTTTTGGGTTTCTTTGATTGGAACCAACTGATCAATTCAAACACTGCAAAGGAATCTGTAAATACCTTTTATGATGTAATTTATACTGCATTTGATTTATTTATACCTAAAAAAATGTCTAGGAAACCAAAATTCTCTTCACCTTGGTTTAATGATACATTGAAAAAAATGATTTTTAAAAAGAAAATAGCCTATAAAAAATTTACTACCAAGTCATCAAATATACAAGAATCAATTACCAGCAATAGTAAAAATTTTTGGAGATATATTCATTCAAGGAATAAGAGTTTTGAAATACCAAATGTTATGTATGATGATTCTGAATCATCTATACGTGGTAATGAAATAGCCAATTATTTTTCGAATTATTTCTCTTCTGTCTATTGCAATAAAAAATGTGATACATATGATGTTAAGGTTTCGCAAGATGTAGATATAAGTAGTTGCAATATTAGCCAAATAGATATATATATATATATATATATATATATATATATATATATATATATATATATATATATATATATATAACGCCATCCATAAAACAAGTGACAGTTTATCAATAGGTCCAGATAGGATACCAATAATATTTTTGAAAAGTTGTTGTTATATTGTATCCAGTATTTTAGGTTTTATTTTTAATAAATCTATTTTAGAGGGGGAATTTCCTGATGCGTGGAAACTATCATATGTGACTCCAATTTATAAAAGCAGAGACAAATCCTCAGTAAAGAATTATAGAGCGGCCTCCAAAATATCTATAATAGCGAAGTTTGAATCAGTTGTTGACTCAAAGGGAAAGTCCCATTTCCAACATATATTAAGCGATTGTCAACATGGGTTTATAGGGGGGGCGTTCCACTGTTACCAATTTACTAGTATACAAAAATGAGCTTAGGAAGGCTTTGGAAACCACCAAACAAGTAGATGTAATCTACACAGATTTCTCAAAAGCACTTGATAAAGTTAACCATAATCTACTAATTTATAAACTTGAGTGTTCGGGCATTTTCGGTAGCTTATTGAGATGGTTCAGAAGTTATCTTTCTGATCGTAAGAGGATTGTAAAGATTAAAGGTTTTATATCAGATGAAATCGTAGTCACATTTGGTGTTCCACAGGGTTCTCACCTATCCCCACTCCTTTTTAACATATTTGTCAATGATATTTCAGACTTTCTAAAATATTCAAAATCTTTGTTATATGCAGATGACTTAAAGATATATAGAATAGTGGAATCAATGGAAGATTGTTATAAATTACAACTAGATTTGGAAAGTTTAAAGGATTGGTGTCAATTAATTAATGATTCTTAACCCCTTACTGCATGACTTTTTTTATTTTTGCAAAAAAAATATATATGTTAGATAATATTTTTAAATACACGAAATAAATGTTAAAAAAAAAAATTGGTCACTTTTTTATCAAGATATGAATCACCTTTTGACATATGCCAAATTTGGAACAAATTGGGAAAACGGAAAAAAATTAAACTAGAGAATAAATTTCGGTAAAAATGTTTAAACGTGCCATACAAAGTTTATTCAGTATGGAATTTATAAAAACAGTTTCGGTCTTTATTTAGGCATAAAAATACCACACACTTGTTACAAGACACATGAGATTTTCCCTTGCACTCAGGATATTTACATCTTTGGCGATCTTCATTTACTTCTGGCCAGTGACTCAAGTTATCAGTTCTAACTTCCTGGGCTGGTATTTGTGAAAAGGGATACTTTCTTTGTTTCAAATCTAGCTGAGGCTGTAGGCAGGTGCTTGGCCTTCCCCTTTTTTTCTGACTCACGCCAGATTTCGTTAATACTTCTGCAAGAGCAAGCTTGAATTCTGAGAGCGACAAATATAAGTTATCATTTTGCAAACTTCGTCTCCACAGTATCCAACTGTTAGCGCAAGTCATATCAAGAAAATGGAAAAATACCCTCATATACCACTTTTTTGATCTAATTTGGATTCTATAGTATCCTAGCATGCTATCTAGGAGATCTACTCCTCCCATATAAGCATTATATACAGCAACGCTTTGAGGACGGGGGATTTTTATATGGGTATTTGATTTTTTGCAAAACCTCGTTGCTTCTGATGTAGGCTGACTGCCAACATAGGTTGATACGGTATTCACAACTTTATTATCATACCAGGACACTGCAGATATTTGCACACCATCGACAGTTGCCACTTTTTCCAGAAATGCACCTCTACCTTTTTTTTTCATTTCCGATTCCTTAGGAAACTGCAAGCATGGTACACGATTAGCTCTTACTGTACCCAATGGTAAAATGCCATTTTTGGTGAGATATGTTAGCAGGGGAATGCTTGTAAACCAGTTATCAAAAAAGAATTTGTAGTTTAGATTTTTCGGAATAGATTCTGAAAGTTTTACTACAACGTTGCTACTGGCTCCTAGATCAGGCTGATTATTCTCAAGCACCGTAGTTCCACAGTAAAAATCAAAGTCGTAAGAAAAACCAGACACGCCGCTTAGAACGAAAACTTTATATCCCCATTTATGGGGCTTTTTGGGATTATATTGTTTTAGAGTTGAGCGTGCTTTCGTTGGGATGATTTGTTCATCGACGGCCATATGTTCTTCTTTAGGAACAAGTAGAAATCTGTCACGAATCTTATTCAGAAAGGGACGTATTTTAAAAAGTTTATCATAGTCAGGTTGACCCTGAGGAACCTGCAGTGTGTTGTCGTTGAAATGCAGAAATCGTTTGATTTCTTCAAATCTGTTGCATGTCATAGCACTGGAGATATTGGGAATTTCCAACGAATTATTCCAATAAGACCTGGTCGATGGTAAATGAATAATCGACATATATATACAAATGCCACAAAAAACACGAAGTTCATCCTTGGATATATTGGGTGGCTTTTCAGGTCTACTTTGAACCCCGTACAAATTTGACTGTTCAGTTATGTAAACGAAAAGTTCTTCAGTAAAAATGAAATTGAAGAAATGGATAGGATCTTCTAATTCTTTTACGAAATCAGGAAAAATTGTACAACCTTGAAATTTTACAAATTCCTCAGAGACAGCTAGAAATTTATTCTCCCAATCAATGGTTGGCTTCTGCTTTTTTTTCGGCTTCTCTTTGGTCGGTTTATTAGTCGATGTTGATGGTAACACATTCTGATGATCTATAAAAGTTTGCCCTAATGCGGACAATGGCATGTCATCATCATCATCTTCTATATCGGTTTCGTCAATAATAACATCTTCGTTTGTCGAAACGATTCTTTCGTTTTCACTGTCTGACTCATATAGGAGAACGGACTTTCTAGGACCCAACAAGTCATTTCTTTGATGTTCATCGTCCGAGGATAAATTTTCATTGTCACTAACGTCACCATTTGGAATTCGGAAATTTCTGGTGCCATAAAACTTACTGGGGTCCGTCTAAGAAAGAGATGTAATTATTATAAATTATCATGTCTTTATATAAAACTGTTCCAAATATGGCACAGGTAAACAAACTCATATTTTGTCTTCAATACGTCAAATTATAATTATGATATTACCTTAGTAGCAAAATTAGACACCTACCTTTATAAGAATATTTTTTTCACAACAAATTATTCACAAGAGAGTATGAAAACTGTTGATCTACAAAAACCACAAAACAGGATATAGCGTGTCACAAGCCGCCACTGGACTAATGGCTTTTCCTGGCGTCGAGATTTGACTGCGGTGGAGTCTGCGCGTTTTACGTCAGAGCAGCGAACGTGCCGGATATGGAACAACTGGATATGGACATATGGAACAATTTGAAATAAGATCCCTAAGCTACTCAGGGACTTAAAAAATATATTTGATGTGTGACAAATTTGGGACAGTATGCGGTAAGGGGTTAATATAGAGAAATGTCAAGTTATGCAATTTTGTAGAAAGAAGAATTTTTTAATGTTTAATTATAAGATCAATAACGGTATTCTGAAGAGGAGTGATCTTATGAGGGATCTTGGGGTGTATTTTGATAAAAATGTAAATTTTAATTTTCACATTGAATTTATGACAAATAAGGCTATGAAAATGTTAGGTTTTATTAAAAGATCATTGTCTGATTTTACCGATATTAAGTGTTTTAAGCTTTTATATTCTTCATTTGTCAGATCAGTACTAGAGTATGCTTGTCCATTATGGTCACCATGCTACAAGACATATGTAGATTTAATTGAGCGTGTGCAAAAAAAATTCCTGAGATTCATAGGGTATAAAATGGGAATGACAGTGGAAAATATTGTATATGAGGAAATAATGAATTTAACTAGGAATAAAAATGTAAACAAATGTTTACGATCACCACTTATGTTTATTATTGTTGACAATTGTTTCGACACACTGTGTCTTCTTCTGGAGCACGATGTAAATTAACTAACAAAGTATGTTTCAGAATACATAGTTTACCTAATTACAAGTACTAAATTCATTAACAATATTTACCTTAATACCTAGAACAAGTTCAATAAAGGAGATCTAATTGATTGTTGAGTAATAGACCTGAGGATTCTTTCTGATTAATTTCTACCTGTTCTAAACAATCCAGTAATTTTCCTTTCTTTCCGTTATGCAAAATTTTGAAATCTTCATTGAATGTATGATTTTCCTCTGTTAAATGTTTGGCGTAATGAGATTTGTTATTTTTCATTCTAAAGCTATGTTTATGTTCGTTTATTCTTTTATAAAACGGTCTGCCTGTTTGTCCTATATACATTTTATTGCAAGTGCCACAGCATATTAGATATCTTAACATTGTGCTTAGATCAGAATTATTTTGAATTTAACGATAACATTTACATAAGTAAGAAAGGTTTAATAATGGGAAACCCTTTTAGTCCAATTTTATCTGAAATTTTCATGGACCATTTAGAAGAACAAATCAGTAATTCTCATCTTTTTAAAAATTTCGTTTATTGGTACCAGTATGTAGATGATATACGAGGCTGGTTTTAAAAGTCCGTGCAAAGTCCGAGAGATGGCACCACCGGCGCGTATCGAGGTCATGTTTAGTTAGTAGCATCTCTTGAATGAACGCACACCAAGTTTCAGCCATATTGGTCTATTTCTTTGTGTTTGGCATTCGTGTGAATCAAGGAGGTCGAGTGATTTTTAAGAAATGGACGAAAAAGAATTTCGTGTGGTGATTAAACATTACTTTATGAAAGGCAAAACGCCTCAGGAGACTAAAGAGAAGCTTGATAAACATTATGGGGACTCTGCACCTTCGATTAGAACAGTTTATAAGTGGTTTCAAAATTTTCGGACTGGCCATATGGGCACAAGTGACGCTGAACGTTCTGGACGGCCTGTGGAGGTTACGACTCCAGAAATCATTGATCAAATCCATGATATGGTGATGGATGACAGAAGAGTTAAGGTGTGTGAGATTGCTAGTGATGTGGGCATCTCGACTGAACGGGTACATAATATTTTGCATACACATTTGGACATGAGAAAGCTATCCCCAAGATGGGTGCCGCGATTGCTCACGCTTGACCAAAAACGGAATCGTGTGAAGTGTTGCAAGGATGGTTTGCAGCTGTTCCAGAAGAATCCGGAGGACATTAAGCGTCGTTTCGTCACTGTGGATGAAACATGGATACATTACTATACTCCTGAGACCAAACAACAATCTAAACAATGGGTTACCAAGGGGGAATCTGCACCAAAAAAGGCGAAGACCGTTCTTTCGGTCGGAAAGGTTATGGCGACTGTCTTTTGGGATTCGCAAGGGATAATCCTCATCGACTATCTGGAAAAGGGTAAAAACTATTACAGGTGAATATTATTCATCGTTATTGGACCGTTTGAAAACCGAACTGCAAGAAAAACGCCCGCGATTGGCCCACAAGAAAGTCCTTTTCCATCACGACAACGCACCAGCACACACCTCAGTAGTTGTGGTCGCAAAATTAATGGAAATAGGATTCCAACTCGTTTCACATCCCCCCTATTCTCCAGACTTGGCTCCCTCGGACTACTATTTGTTCCCCAATTTGAAGAAATGGCTGGCGGGACAAAGATTTCATTCAAACGAGGAGGTGATTGCAGACACTAATGGATATTTTGCAGACTTGGACAAATCCTATTATTCGGAAGGGATCAACAAACTAGAACATCGTTGGACGAAGTGTATAAGCCTAAAAGGAGACTATGTCGAAAAATAAAAAAGGTTTACCCCAAACACATAAGTAGTTTTTATTTTTGCACGGACTTTTCAAACCAGCCTCGTATTGACTTACTTTGCAGGCACAGATCGACAATTAAAACTTTTTCTAGATTATATTAACTAACTTCATAATAATATTACTTTTACAACAGAAATTGAAACAAATAAATCGATTAATTTCCTAGATTTAATAACCGGTCAAGTGCAAGTTGAACTTGCGCAATTTGTGTTCCGTACGTTGATTGCTTTTCAAATAAAAAATTTTGTTACAGAAGTATAAAATGATCAGTGACTTCACAAAACGCACCCCAAATGAGTTTTCAACAAAGTTTGTTTCCAATCTTTACTGAAATCTGATGACCTTGAAATTTTTGTTTTTTTTATATATCAGATAAATTATTAAAGATAATGTACTCGTGATAATTTTCGTTCAATCTACACCCCGTGGATAATATTCCAGAATTTTTTCAAAATTTTTTGATAAGTACTTTTCGAGATAAGGCGGGTGGACAGCGATTTTTTAAAAATATACAAAGAAAAGGGCGCGCAAGTATTACATTATATATATTTTTTACTCGTGTTTTCACAAGCTTTCATTTGACACCACACTCGATTACCTAGTAAAAAAATGTTTTTTTTCACTTCCGATTTCACCCCCCAAAACTAACCCCTTACAGTCCCTGGCCAAATTATTAGACGCACTGTATTTTTTTTAGTAATTTTATGTTTCTTAAGAGTTTTTATGCAATAATGGTATATTTAAACTACAATATTATTGATTTTTATTTAAAAGAATTGTTGTAGACTACATATTTGTATTTATTTTTAACATATGCCAACACTGTGTTGACAAAGTGATACATGAACGTAAACAACTACAAACCTGTATCAGTCGCGATCGGAATCGAGTCAGGTACGGACGTGTTTCTGTGGCTTTATGGACTGTGATTGTTTGTTTAACAGTTTTATACTACTCAGTTATTAGTTTATTTTGTATGCAGTGTTTTAAAAAAGTAATTGGACTATTTTCATTATGGGTAGAAAAGGCGATCTTTCACCACGTAAAAAAGCTGAAGTGAAGGCCCTTGTGATTGCGAAAACATTTACAAACCGAGAAATATCACGAAGACTGGAGGTTTCTGAAGCTAGTGTACGACGCATAAAAAAGAAAATTGAGTCAGGGAAGGAATTAAGCCCGAAAAGAAAGAAAAGATGCGGTAGAAAACCAATTTTCACTCCACGGTCAGAGAGATGTTTGAAGAAAATTTGTGTAGAAAACAGATTTGCTACTACAAAGGTAATAAAATCACAACTCCAGGATGCTAGCGTAAATGCTTCTGAGCGCACTGTTCGAAGAAAATTGAAAGAATTAGATTTTAAGGCCTGTCGCCCCGCCAGGAAGCCCAAGTTAACAGCTGCAATGAAAGCAAAGCGCCTGAAGTGGGCCAAACAATGGCAAGACAAAAATGTGGACTTCTGGAGATCGGTAAGATACAGCAATTTAATCAATAATTGATACATTATTATCATTTTCAGTTAAATAAAGCAAATAAACATGGAAGTTTATATATTTTTCCTATTTTTGACAGGTCTGCTTCAGTGACGAAAGCACATTCGAAATTTTGCAGAATAAAGCTCAGTATGTGCGTCGTCGTCATGGAGAAAAGTTTCATCCTGATTGTGTCGTCCCGACGGTTAAACATCCCACCAAAGTGATGATTTGGTCAGTCATCAGCGGCAAGGGCACTAGACGTCTGTACGTCGTCAAAGGAATAATGAGGCAAGATCAGTACAAAGATGTATTACAAAATCGGTTGATTCCGCAGCTCAGAGAATGGTTTCCAAATGGGGAACCATTCACTTTCATGCAAGATGGAGCTCCCTGCCACACTGCTCGGTCTGTTAAAGCTTTTTTGGCAGAAAAAAATATCCCTCTGTTGGATTGGCCGGGTAATAGCCCCATTGAAAATGTGTGGGAGCTGATGAAAAGAGAAGTGGCTAAAGATGTGATTACCAACAAAACCCAGCTCCTAGAAAAGATTATTCATGTGTGGAATCATCATCCTCAAATGCAGGAGACAGTACAATCTTGCATTGATAGCATGCCGCGCAGAATTAAAGCTTTGATAGCGGCTAAAGGTGGCTCAACTAAATATTGACTTTTACTAACATTAATTTCACTTTTCTTTAAAACTTAATAAACTTATGCTTTTCTAAATTAATGCTGTTTTATTTATGTCAAATAAATAGGTAATTGATTGGATAATATAAAAATAAAAAACAAATCAATTTAAAATAATAAAACGGTACAATATCACTCGGTAATTAATATTTTACATGAAATCTTGCAGTGCGTCTAATAATTTGGCCAGGGACTGTAAGTCAAAATTTAACTTTCAAAACTACATGGCTCTAATGAGGCCATCAATTCCTATATTATTACCAAATTTCAACTTTCTATGACAAATAGTTTCAGAGAAAATCGGGTGTGACAGACGGACAGACACCGAAGTGATCTTATAAGTGTCCCGTACGGAACACTAAAAATATCAAACAAAATGAATAAACACGATTTTGAAATCTTCCATAAACCAACATCTCAGATATAACTATACACGCTAATTCTAACCACCTATTCACACATAAAATCTCGGCTTATAATAGTTTCATCCATAGACTAATAAATACACCATTAACGGAAGAAAATTTTCAGGAAGAATTACATATTATAAAACAAATTAGTATAAACAATGGATATAGTAGCGATTTCGTAGATAATATTTTAATGAAAAAACAATTTAAAAGAGCAATAGGACTGGTGTACCCGTACAAACAACTAAACAAAGAAAAATTTCATACACTCACCTATACCAGAAAATTAACTAATAAAATTCAAAATTTTTCCCATAGAAATCATGTAAATATCGCTATATTAAAAATAATACAAGCAAAACCAAAAAAGAAAATAAATCAGGGGTTTACGAATTATGTTGTGGCACTTGCAATAAAACGTACATAGGACAAACAGGCAGACCTTTTTATAAAAGAATAAACGAACATAAACAAAGCTTTAGAATGAAAAATAACAAATCTCATTACGCTAAACATTTAACAGAGGAAAATCATACGTTCAATGAAGATTTCAAAATTTTGCATAACAAAAAGAAAGGAAAATTACTGGATTGTTTAGAACAGGTAGAAATTAATTAAAATCCTCAGGTCTATTACTAAACGATCAATTAGATGGGGGAGGGTCTCCTTTATTGAACTTGTTCTAGGTATTAAGGTAAATATTGTTAATGAATTTAGTACTTGTAATTAGGTAAACTATGTATTCTGAAACATACTTTGCTACTTCATTTACATCGTGCTCCAGAGGAAGACACAGTGTGTCGAAATAATTGTCAGCAATAATAAACATAAGTGGTGATCATAAACATTTGTTTAAATTTTTATTTCTAGTTATTATGGATCTCCATCAAGTAACGGCTAAGTCAGTGCAGTAATAATGAAATTGTTAAATTTACCTAGCCTTGAAGACAGAAGGATAACTGATATTTGCACCCTACATAAAGTTTTAAATTCTGCAATTGACTACCCAGAACTTCTGAAGAGGATTGGACTTAATACTCCTCAAAGAACACTATGTATAACAAATTTGTTTCATTTACCATTTCACCAAACAAATTACGGTTTATCATCAGTATTGACTAGATCTTGTGCTACGGCTAATGCTACTAGTAGAGTCACCAAGATAGATTTATTTAGTGATAACATTCAAGCCACAAAAAATAAAACTAGACAGGTTTTGTAATGGTGCTTCGGATAAGGAAACTCTTATTATGTTTTTAGTAATATGTAAATGTTATGTTTTTCTTTTTATTTCCTTTATCTGTAAATGGCTGGTCCGTTAATAAATTATTTATTTATAAACATACTTGTTAACAGTATTAATGAATTTTAAATGTTGTGTTTTAATGTTCTATGTTTGGCTCTTACTATTTAAGTATCTACCAAAAGTGATGTGTTGAGATATATATTTATTTAAATCAAAAATAATGCAGATATAACTTATAACTGAAGGTACTTGCATTCAACAGTTGAAAATTTTAATTAGAATTTGCTTGAAATACAATAAAAATTCAGTAACCTTAAAAAAAAAAAAGGTAATATCAATAAAACATTAAGGGCTTAATGCTTGTATCACATCTGCTAGTTACTAGATAGTGATTTTATTTGTTACAATCATATTTTTTTTGAGAATGTCCAATATATTGAGGTTTACCAAATCAACTTACTTTCTTCTCTATACATTTGAGCCCTTTGTTTAATTAAATTCGAATACTCTTGTAATCCTTCAGCAGTTACATTGCTACTTTCATTAGTCTCAGGTTTAGGATCCAACATTTCCGAAGTTTGACTCATTTTCAATATTTTTATTTCATAAGCTAGGAATTATTGTTTTTCACAGATCTTATAACAGAAACACGTGCATTAGTTTACAGTTACGGTTCATACTTAGCTAATACAAAAAAAATATATAGAATTTAAAAAAAAAACTACAGTGTTGCCAGATCAGCATGATTAGCCTGTTCAGAAACAGTAGCTAACGCCAAGATTAGATGTACGATGGTAGGATACAACGAATTGTATAAGGTACACATACCTATTACTCCATCGAAAGCTGACACAGCAGCTTTCGAACCGACAGAGTGGTTGACACAGTCAACGCTTTAAAAGCAGGTAGCGCTTTTTCGAGGAATCCTTCCTCAAGTATATATAATTATTGTAAAGCAACTGAAAATAGACAGAATTCCATATTCCAGCAGCTTACTAGCTGTTCTCTTGTCTGTCAAATCCATCCTGAGACGCGTTTCGCCGTATCACGGCTCGTCAGTCAGGATACTTGAGGAAGGATTCCTCGAAAAAGCGCTACCTGCTTTTAAAGCGTTGACTGTGTCAACCACTCTGTCGGTTCGAAAGCTGCTGTGTCAGCTTTCGATGGAGTAATAGGTATGTGTACCTTATACAAATCGTTGTATCCTACCATCGTGCTTCGTAACTTCTGGGATAAGTACCACTTGATACCGTTCTCTTGTTTGTCAATCCTAGCCTGACTGACGAGCCGTGATACGGCGAAACGCGTCTCAGGATGGATTTGACAGACAAGAGAACAGCTAGTAAGCTGCTGGAATATGGAATTCTGTCTATTTTCAGTTGCTTTACAATAAGATTAGATGTGTTCGTTTGATATGCTCTCATTGGTATAAGCTGCTTGATGGCAATATCCGAAGTATACGAAGACAATATAGTGGCACAGCTCATGGACCTCTCATTCAAAAATGATACTGGTTGTATATTACAGGAGATGTTGTGCAGTAATACAAGGATCTAGTTTCAGCCTAGATTTATTTTTGCCACAGTCGTCAAACACTGCGTCAGTAATTTGGCCCCAAGCATTTATAATTGACCGTTCGAGCAGTGGTTATGTTGATTTGTGTACATTTGGATTGCGTTGAATTTGACACTTGTTTTGCTCAGGTTTATGTTTTATTTGTTGTATGACAATTAAAAACATTCATCTGATTCTTTTAAGGGATTCTTGATTTGGCGGGAAACGACATTATGAATGATATACTCTGTCAATTCTTTTTTGTGTCTGAAGGACTGCCCAAATACCTCTGTGTGAAGATAGGAACACAACACAAATGATAATATTCATATTAATCTGAATAGAAGATATGTCTATTAAAGAAATGATATTTTATAAGATTATATGGATGAATGAATTATTTAAATTAAAAAAGTACGCCTAGGTAATCATATTTTTATTGTTCGTTATAAAAAAATAAACAAAACAAATGTTGGAACTCCGATTCGTATATCCTTGATTTTGGGGGTGGCCTGATCGACTTTCACTAGGAAAGAGCAATCTCAGAGAAAGGAGAGGACCAATTGAGTGATGTTTGTAAGATAGCCGTGACGGATGAACTTGTGGACTTGACTTTCGCACCAGACTCGATCGAAGGCCTTCTAAAAAGGTACCCCCAAACTGATATTTTAGGTTGAAGCTGTCCGTCATAACTTACGAATAAACAGTAAAACAAAGTCTCCATTAATACATTTTTAAATCAATTTAGTCCTAATATTTTGTATTTGTTACTGAAATTCTATTAAAATTTATCATATACGTGTTTGTTGTTTATTCGAGGGGTAGCCTAAAAGTAGTAATTTAACTACTTTGAAATTTACTATTTAATACATATTTTGCGTCAGGTGTAACAACTGGTCGAAAGTAAGATGGGAATCTTGTCCTTGGGCTTCAAGTTAAGGCGCACTTATATCTTTAGCGATGGATCCACCGATAGTACCGCTGGAACCATTTTCGTTCCTAAATTTTCTGATAAAACATCTTCGATATGCTTTTAAATTAACTGTTGCGTCCATCACACCACCAGTGACGCCCATCAATTCTTACTGTGCTTTCTGGTTAGTGAGGATAAACTTCAAACTAGAAACTTTTTTCAGTTTTATGATACATTTTAAAATGGATGCAGGATACGACTATTCAGTGGCTTAGATCTTTTTAAAACTATCTTTTAGAAAGAATTAAAGTATAGCTTTTAAGTGTTTTTTTTTATGATAAAATATGTTTTTAATTTATTGATAAGTGAGCCTTTCTGAAGTTTGTTGGTGTCATTTTGATTGGAACGTGTGGATGTTTGTAGAATTAAATCGTCAGTTTTTGATAACTCTCTGGTGATATTTGTAAATTAGTTTGTCTATATGTTCGGTTAGAGAGTCCATTTTGACGTCTTTGTAGAAAGTTCAATAATGGTGAATTTAAGATCATTTACTATGATTTGAAGGAATTTATTTTGAATTCCTTGGATTCTTATCAGGTTCGTTTTACCTATTGTGTTCCAAACTAGTGCACAATATTAACCTGACAAAGGTTCTATATATATCTGTATTTGGAATTTTTAAGAGCTTTTGGCTTTTTTGTTTTTGAGAGGGTAAATTGCGGCTAGTTGTCGATTGGTATTTTTAATCAGGATATTGGTGTTTTTGGTCTGTGACAATCAATTACCAAAATGCAGTCTAAAATGTCTTATGCTGTCAAGCCATTCCATCTTTTTAGTAATAACTTGCCTGCGAAATTACTGTGTTTTGTCGGGATGTTATTTGATCTTCTAGCCTGACAATCGCTCTTCGATTTAAAATATGATTCTCTGTAATTTGGATATTCGTGGTTCCCAAATGACACAATAATGGCGACCTTTATTTTTCCTGACTAAGATTGCTCTATTTCGCCAGTGATTGATTATGAATGTTCTGTATCTTAAAGAACAGGCCGTTGTGCCAATTGTTGAGGGCTTTGTTGTTGTCAAAGAGGACTATCCCTGTGTGGAATATTTTATTTAATCCTGCTATTATGTTACTAGCGAATCTTGTGGTCCAATCCAATTTTCAAAACGGATGTCGAATTTCTCTTGTGATAGAATATTATTCTCAACAATGAAGTCCTTAAATTTTTTAGAAATAGCGTTTCTACCACTTTGGCAAGGCTGGACGGGAGACTGATCAACCTGTATCAGTCTGTCATTTTTCTAACCTGTCTAGTCGATTACTTTTATTGTTCTCTACACTTTGAAGAAGTAGTCAAAGTTTATGATTACCTATGCCAGTCTTTCCATATATTCGATAGTGTTACGTGCTCGGTTTTTGACGGCTTGAATAGTAATAGTCTTTGCCTGAACCGTTTTTTGTTTGAAGTTTTTAACTATATTTTTGACCTCTTCTGAGTAAATTCTTTTTTCTGTGTGCGGCGGATGATTTATTGTTTTCAGTATTCTTATTGTTTTGGCAAATCTTCCTCCATTGTCCAGGTTTTGTGTAAAATTTTCACAAAAGGGTCGGTAACAATGATGCCTGAATAACTTAGTTTCTTTATTAAGGTCAGTGGCTATTTGATTTCGGGTCGTATCTTTGATGTACGATATGTTTTGCCTGCGTCCTTTTACTAGTTTTCTAGTCATTTTAAATAGGCTGCTACTTCTAATTTTGAGTGACTGACACTTATTTCACCATTTAGCCGATCAAATTCGCTTCAAGAGGTTGTCGACCATTTGACGTGATCTGCTATAGTTTTGATCCTTGGCTCCTCGGTTTCATATGTTCTGTTTTTCAGTCCATTTTTTTAGTCTGTCCGTCTTTTTAGTCTCTGGAAAACTTGGTAATCGTTGTGACAGAAAATTCGGTCATTGTAGTGTTGATGTTATCTATGATTATTTCAATTGATTTAGCGATATCATAAGCGTTGGGTGGGGGTGTAGTAAATGAAATGATTATGTACGGGTCTAATAAATTACATCGAATGCTGAGAAACATGTTCCACAGAGCGATAAATGGAGAAAAAATACCAGAGGAATGGTCAAAAGCCTATATAGTATCTATATTTAAAAAGGGAAACCGCAGAAAATGCACAAACTATAGAGGCCTAAGCATAATATCGAGCATGGGACGTTTGTATGGAAAAAATAATTAAAAATATCATAGAGGAAAATATAAAAGGAAAAATTGGAGAATACCAAGCAGGCTTTACGGCAGGAAAATCATGTATAGACCACATATACACTATAAAACAAACAATGGAAAAAAAACTGGCAAAGAATAGAGAAGTTCATCTAGCCTTCATAGACATAAGAAAGGCCTATGACTCAGTACCAAGACAAAGATTATGGAACGCAATGAAAGAAATAGGCATTGACAAAGAACTAATATACGCAGTAAAAGCTCTCTACGAAAACAACACAGTGAACATAAAAATAGGACATAAAATAGGGAAGAGACTCCAAACATCAAAAGGCCTATTACAAGGATGCTCTACATCCCCAACACTATTCAAAATATACCTCGAACAAACATTAAAAAAATGAAAGTAAAAATGTAGTGGAATGGGAGTCCCAATACGAGAAGATTACTTATATACTCTAAGTTTCGCAGACGACCAAGTAATCATAGCGCAAGATGAGGAAGACCTCAGTTATATGATAAGAAAATTGAAAGAAGAATGCACTAAAGCAGGATTAGCAATAAACTTTGATAAAACGGAATATCTAACAACAAAGGAGGGAAACGTGGAGAATCTAGAAGTCGATAACGAAACAATAATCAAAGGAACCGGTAGATATAAATATTTAGGAACCATCATTTCAAAAAACGCAACATCAGAAGAAGAGATTAAAGCTAGATTAAGACAAACGCGGAGATGCATAAGACAATTAAATTCGATCCTGTGGGACAAGCACATTACAAAGAGAAACAAAACACGCATATACAAATCAATAATACAAAGGATAATGACATACGGGTCAGAAACATGGACGATCAACAAAAGAAATAAATCTAAAATTAATGCGGTAGAGATGGAGTACTGGAGAAGATGTTGTAAAGTGACACGTATGGAGAGAATAACAAATGAAGAAATAAGAAGCAGAATGAACATCAAAGAGAACGCAATAAACACCATTGAAGAAAAACGATTAAAATGGTATGGACACATAAGACGGAGCGAAGATAACACAGGGCAACAAAAAAATATTTTTGTTTTGGTGCCTGGGATTTTAAAGCTGATTTTAACTATATTTGGGACGCTAAATCTATACATGCAATCCGTTTTTCTCTATCAGCTCTACTTTTTTAGATACATCAACTTATCTACCAATGTGGTTTTTATTCAGTATATTCATTTATGAGAGTTCTAAAATTATTATATATTCATTAATGTAGGTACAATGGTTTTATTGTCAGTCTGTAATTGAGTAAATTCCAGGTAAATCCATAAATAGTGGAACCATTGCCTATCAGGTACCTGAACTGACCCTTTTAATCACCTAACTCGGGTAAGTCTCGTCAGTTTGTGCGTTCTTACTAATGAGAGTAGATCGAATTCGGCGTGTTATTTTATGTTAAGAAAAGAGTATTTTTGTGTTATTGAACAGAATTAAAATGAGTTCAGGTTCCAGTTCAAGAAGAAGTTGTGTAAATCAACCTGATGTGTTTTGCTATATATGCGGAGAATACATGTTTCAACAAAACAGACAAACTATTACTGACTTTGTAAAGCGAGCGCATCTTGGATACTTTGGAGTTAAGCTTGGTGATCAGGACAAAACGTGGGCTCCGCATCTCATATGTAAAACTTGTACAGAGCATTTACGGCAGTGGACTACCGGGAAAAGAAAATGTCTAAGATTCGGCGTACCAATGGTTTGGAGAGAACCAAAAAACCACTTCAATGATTGTTATTTCTGTTTAGAATACTAATGGAATCAATCGAAATAACCGCAGTAAGTGGACTTATCCCAATTTAGACTCGGCAATACGCCCTATCCCGCACTCAGATGAAATACCGATTCCAACATTTCATCAGCTACCACATATCTCTGATGACGAATATTTTCCCTCTGATCGCTCTTCTGATGCTAATAAAAGTTCTGATGCTAATGAAACTAACAGTGACTATGAGGGGACGTCATCAGTTCCTCAACGCTTCAATCAAAATGAATTAAATGATCTCACCAGGGATCTCAATTTATCGAAAAAAGCTTCTGAAGTACTGGCTTCTAGGTTGAACGACAAAAATTTACTGGAACAAGGAACCAAAATTACCTTTTACCGTACAAGAGAAAAAGATCTGCTACCATTCTTGTCTCAAGAAGACAATCTTGTATTTTGTCACGAAATTAGGGGACTCATGAAAGAAATGGGACTTTCTGAATATATTCCAGATGATTGGCGCCTATTTATTGACAGTTCAAAGCGAAGTTTAAAATGTGTCCTTCTACATAATGGGAATAAATATGGTTCAATACGACTAGCTCACTCAACGAAACTGAAAGAAGAATATAATACCATAGCTTTGGTCTTGCAGAAGATAAAGTATTACGAACATCAATGGATGATTTGTGTAGACTTAAAAATGGTAAACTTTCTTCTTGGGCAGCAAAGTGGTTACACGAAATATCCGTGTTTCTTGTGCCTCTGGGCACACCACTGGGTTAGAAAAGATTGGCCTCAGAGAGAAAACATGGACGTTGGGGAAAAGAATGTCATTAACGACGCTTTGGTTGAAAGAGAAAAAATCATACTTCCTCCGTTACATATAAAGTTGGGCTTAATGAAGCAATTTGTAAAGGCTCTTGATAAGAATGGGTCTTGTTTTGCATATATAGGGATAAAAATGCATCAGTTGAGCACAGAAAAACTCAAAGCAGGGATATTTGACGGCCCACAAATAAGACAATTATTTAAGGATCCTGCCTTCATAAATTCAATGAATCAAGTTGAACGAGAAGCTTGGACATCATTTGTTGCAGTTGTAGAAAATTTTCTAGGCAAACGTAAAGCTCAAAACTATGTTGAAATGGTTAACAAGATGCTTAATAGTTTCAAATCCTTAGGGTGCAATATGAGTATTAAAATACACTATTTACACAGCCACTTAGACCGTTTTTCCAGAAAATTTAGGAGACATGAGTGAGGAACAAGGTGAAAAATTTCACCAAGATATTAAAGTTATGGAGGACCGCTACCAAGGAAGATGGGACATGCACATGATGGCAGATTACTGCTGGAGTTTAAAAAGGGACTGTTTAAAAAAACATTCAAGAATGTCGCGGAAAAGAAGCTTTCCAAGTGTTGAGTGACTATTTCATTTCTTCAATGTTTTTTTTTTAGTTTGTAAGTACGACATAATATTGTATTTTGTATAACTAAAATAAAAATTTCGTATTTACTTTTGTTTACTATACTTACGGATTTGAGTTACAATAATGTAACTTATATTTCTCTAAAATTGTATATCTTAAAAATTTGAGCTCCTAGGTACAAATGAATACGTTATTTGAATTCAGGACATCAAATTGATATAGAATCAGCTCAAAAAAACCTCGACACCAAAACAGCTGTTCCCCTGTGATAATAGATGGATAAAGAAAATAACGGAGTGGAGCCCTATAGGGAGAAGAAAAAGAGGAAGACCCAGACGATGTGGACAAGGCTATGGAGGACAGGGGTCTAACAGATGGAGACTGGGAAGATAGAAACGGATGGAATCAAAAACTGAGAGAAGGAAGACAGCGTTAGCTGTAGAAAATCCTTTATATATATATATATATATATATATATATATATATATATATATATATATACATATATATATATATATATATATATATATATATATATATATATATATATATATATATACATATACATATACATATATATATATATATATATATATATATATATATATATATATATATATATATATATATATATATATATATATATACATATATATATACATATATATATATATATATATATATATATATATATATATATATATATATATATATATAAGCGTTATATATATATACACATATATATATATATATATATATATATATATATATATATATATATATATATATATATACACATATATATATATATATATATATATATATATATATATATATATATATATATATATCTATATATATATATATATATATATATATATGTGTATATATATATATAAGCGTTTTCTTTTGAGAGTTTTTTTCTAACATATTTCTAAAGCTTGTCCAATTTGTTCTTGATCTGGAGACTGCACAGCGCCCTCTGTCTTGTTATTTTCCATCTTCTAGTACGACTGATAGATGGTTTTAATTTAGCTCCTATGTTGCTTCAGGTTAGGTGGTTCTCCCTGTATTTTTATGACGACTACGACGGGAAGTTCAGGTAGACCGTGCAATCATATAAGGAGAATGCTCTTACCTTCAAGGTTGTGTTCTATTTCACTATACTCACTTATGCTGAAGTTTTACTCTATGTGCTTAACAGTAAGATCCCCACCCAATACTTTTATGTTTTCATTGTCGGATATTTCTTGAAGACAGTGTTCATTAAAGTTAATGGAGGATCTGCAATTCGATAAGTTTTAGTTATGTTTGTTATTTCTCATTGGTATATAGAGTAGCTTTTATATGTTAATGGTTTCCGGATGCATATTTTCTTTTGGTTGTGTATGTGCTTTTTGATGATTATCATCGTACCGTCCCTGCTCGGAGAGTTCCGTCATTTTTAAAAGTAAGATAATTGGTGAAAGTGAACATTTCTCTTTTCAGTCATGTTTTCTGTATTAGTACAACCTCTTTGTTTTTGTCACCAAATTTATAAGCTCAGTTTTTTCCTTTATCTTATTCAAAGTAATTGTGTTTCTTTCTATGAAATTAACACCTTTCTATCTTAGCGTTTTTATATTTTCAGGTGGGTTAATTTACCGCTAATGACTTCAGTGTGAATGAACCATCAATCATTAATTTATCAATTCAACTAATAATGGAATTTACTACAGAACGTATGAATCCGGTTCAGCACATAATAGAATAGCAAACCTAACGAACAACTGTGAATGTAAGACGAGAATCTCGTTCCTATGCTCCAACAGGCCTAGAGTAGACAAAGCAGGCCAAACAAACAAGTTTTGTAACCATTGTTATATTTGTTTGTTATTGATGTTTAACTTTCTTGTGTTTTTGAAAGGTAAAATAAGTAGTCATTATTTAATTTTGCAAAAATACTAATAAAACCACACACGATATAGGCTTCCCGTAGTTCGCTTATTAAACTACAAGATATAAGTTGACAAGGTTCCATTTAATTAAGTACAGCTAAATGTTCTGCAGTTGTACCTGGATAGGTAATAATTATTTAGGTGTCAATAGTAGGTTTTTTGCATGACGATTATGAGTATTTCTAAATGAGACTGTAGGCGCAATCCTGTACTGGTTTAAATACATTCGGGTGAACAAAATAGTTAATGAATCTGCCAATACATGGAACTAACACTTTTTGCGTTTGAATATCCTTTATGAATCTTACAATGATATTGCCACTTCTGTGTATGATGCTGACAAAATTTGTTATGCATTCGTAGAGGTTAAAATATAAAAAATATTAATATAATTGTAAAAGGATATACTTTTTTTATGATTATTACTAACAAAGGCAGCAACTATGAGCTATCAGAGCTCTATTGAGCTAATATTACAGGCCACTGCAATTAAACATATCAAAAGTATATTTAACAAAACATTAAAATTTTGAAATGTTCGGTTTGGTGGAAGTTTGGTGTTTTAATTTAATGGGTTTAGGTTATTTCAGAGTGGTTTTTTTTATGAGTTTATTATGAAGTAAAAGACCTTAAGAATAATTTTTTACATTTTTCAATTTTAATATGTTAGTTATATTTTTATGGAGATAGTAACTTTGGAAGATAAAATTCCATTTTATTTGCTGATGCATTTAGTACTCCCTCCTAACATTAGTTTGTAAAAAACAATTGATAGTTTTATTCAAATTCTGTTTTACATCTTAAATTAATACAGGTTACATTAAAAATTTGGATTTATATTAATGCACATTCTCTCACACTCTCATCGATCGAGCTGTAACAGGTCAATAAGAATTGTTGATGGTATCTACATAATTTTAACTGATCTGTTACACCTCAGCTGACAGATAACAAGTAACAAGTTGTTTAGGAACAAAACAGGTAAAGTCCACGAACAGGAGATCCTGCAACTGCCATTTTCCACACTGCATGTGGATAAAACTAACTCATTCTGAACCAACACCACAAATAAAGCTATCGAACCACAAATTCCATATTCACTATATTGACTTAATTTTAAAAACTTATTCTAAGATAAGTTTTGAAACTAAGTAGTCTAAGCTGGGAAAATTGTTTTTACTTATTAATTATACAGAGTATCTGCTTCCACATCTCAGTGAATTTGGAATATGATAGAGTATTAAAATATAAGAAAAACCTCGTTAAGATATGGTAAAAATGTACAAGTTTCAGCCCAAGATTCCTCAAAGCATTGCTAAAATCAAGACGTTTGTTATTTAATTGCAACTAGATAAATCTCGCAAAAACCTACCACATTCATTAGATGCAAAAAACATTACCTGAGTCTTTAGGGTTTAAGGTTTATGCTTTATGATATAAAATTATATTCTAAAATTCCTGCAAATCTATACAGATAGATAAATGTGAGCATCTAGTTCATTATAATGTGCTGGATAAAAACTATGAGCAGCATATTGTCCACAGAAGAGTACATTTTATAAAATTCTGTTAATTGTCAACGGTGCTTTAAATTATTAGGAAGTATGTGGCAATCCAATAATAAGTAACTAATAAAATTAATATTTTATTAGTGGCATATAAGATGGCAATACCTGTATGGTGGAGAAATTTGGGAGATTCTCCTTTATTAGTTTTTTATTTTATATTTTATTAAATTTAATGTTCCCTTTATAACATTTAAGTTACAAAATGCAACAAAATTTAAAAATAACTTAAGGTTTATGGTTGACTAGGTCAAGTTAATGCCTTAATTTTTTTGTCACTTTGGCAAATATACAGGATATCTTAACTGTTACTGAACTGATTGCTGAAAATTAGCAAAAAAGGAAACAATTAACCAAACAATGCAAAAAGTATCTTGAGCGGTTGCTCTTGACATATCCAAGGCATTCGACCGTGTTTGCACGATGGACTGTTGGCTAAGTTGCGCTCTTATGGTATGTCTGAAAGGTTCTGTTTGTGGCTCTCATGTTTCCTCAGAGAGCGTTCTTTACGAGTGGCGGTCGACGGATTTCTTTCTAACACCCTCACTATCAACGCTCGTGTGCCCCAGGGCTCCATACTGTCTCCTACTCTCTTTCTCATTTACATTAACGATCTGCTGGAAAAGACCGGGAATCCAATCTATAGCTTTGCAGATGACAGTACGCTTGTCTCTTCATTCACCTTGAACGCTCGGACATCAGCTGCTCAGGCGAATATCCGCAGACAGCAGGAGGTCGTTCAACTCAACAAAGACCTGGAAGAAATTCTATCTTGGGGTGACAGTAACCAAGTGGAATTTAACGCTACAAAAACCCAAGCGGCAGTTTTTTTCTAAAAAAGTTAACGTTGCTGAACCCGACATAGTTTGTCGGGGCCCTCCATTCCCCTAGCATCGTCGCTCAATTTGTTGGGCGTTAGTTTGGGAGCAAATATGTCTTGGCATGAACATGTTGCAGGCATAGCAAGGAGAGCTACTCAAAAGTTGGGAATATTATTTAGAACCAGAAAGCTTTACACCCCACAACAACTGTTAATTCTTTACAAAGCCCAAATTCGACCAACTATGGAATACTGCTCCACGTTTGGGGCTCCGCTCCCAAACATACACTGCATTTGTTGGATTCTGTTCAGAGAAGAGCGGTCCGTCTGATTGGGACCCGGAATTGACCGGCGGCCTTGATTCGCTGGAACATCGAAGAACGGTTGGCGACTTGAGTCTGTTCTACAAAGTATTTTCATGGAAAGTGTTCGAAGGATGTAGCCCGCTTAATTCCTCCCAAAGCGGTGCATGTTAGAAATATACGTCGCGCTGGTGCTTCGCATCCGTATGAGGTTCAGCTTGTTACTCCGCGTACAACGCTTTTCAAGCAATCTTTTATATGGAGAACGTCATCCCTTGGAATAATTTGCCCAGCGCTGTGTTTCCCACCGAGTACAATTTACAGCGATTCAAGAACAACGTGAATCGCTTTTTTCCGCACTCGTGCCGCTCCTGGAGCGCTTTAGGGACTTCCCTGCAGCACGTGTGCTAGACCAATTAAAAAAAAAAAAAAAACTAAGTGGACTTTTTTTTTTATCATTCACCTCCCCGCCTGAGTAGGTATTTTACCCTTTTTTATAATATATAATGAAGAGTCAGATTTCAAAATAACAAGCGACCTAAAACAAGGATATGTGCTGAGCCCTTTATTATTCACGATAGTGTTAAAAGAGGCAGTGAAGAGAGCCAAGCAGAAAATGAGACTGATGATGCTGGGATACTGGAGAATGCAAAAAATTGAAATATCAGAACTACTTTTTGCAGCCGATATAGCGATAATAGCAGACACAGAAGAAAATTTACGGCACAACCTAAACAATCTAAACCAGGAATTGAATAATATAAATATAAGAATAAATATACAGAAGACAAAATCGATGATAATAGGACAAGAGAATAAAAAAACACGAGATCAGAATAAATGGACTGAGTATAGAACAAGTTGAAGAGTCCAAATATCTAGGATCAATAATAGAAGGAAATGGAAAACTGGAAAAAGAAATAAATGATAAAATAGCAACAGTAGGAAGAATATACAATAGTTTAAGAAAAACATTCCTTGAGAAATGAGAAATAACAGCAGATATAAAGATTGAGGTAGTTAAAAAATAGTAAACCTCACATTACTATATGGTAGTGAAACATGGACCCTCACAAGCAAGCGCAAGAGTAGAATAAACGCAACGGAAATGAGATTCCTGAGGAAAATAGATGGAAAATCAAGAAGGGACAAAATCCATAATGAAGTATTCAGAAACAAATTCAAAATAAAACCAATAGTGACAAAAAATCGGGACAGACAACTGGGATGGCTGGGACATGTACGCAGGATGATGGAAGGAAGAGTAATAAAAAAGAATATATGAGGCACGAGTCCAGGGAACAAATAGAAAAAGAAGACCTAGGAGAACATGGCAAGAGAAGGCAAGGAAGACTGCCCAGGAGAGAAATATTCAGTGGAGTGAAATTAAGTACCTGGCACAGAATAGAAAGGAGTGGAAGAGGCTGATCAACTCAACTCCACAGTCTTACACCTCATCAAGTAAGGATATCAGCGAGGATGTAATATCCGTCAACATTGTCCAAGGGCCGAATCATACATTTTTGATTTAGAGACAATGCTGTAGTGCTGCCACGATCGTTATTGCATTACTGCAAACAACTACTGCCCCTATATGTGGCCAGACCCAGTACACTTGAATAATAAATAAGTATACCGATCTGCCGGGATTGACCTGGGACCTTTTGCACCGCAAGAAAGTATTACGCTATGGAGCCACGCGCCGCCATGATACTATGTGTAACTTTACTGATTATTAAAGAGTTTACTATTTAAATTTTAAAAATAAACAATTTTTTGAGATATAACCTTTTAGAGGAGAGAACTCTAGACTACGGGCCTGACGCTCCCGAGGTTCCCCAGTCGGTCTGACAAATAGGACTTACAGTTTAATGGCGGTGCCGAACGGCGACAGTGAGAGGGCTTTACTAGGCATAATACTGCCTTCCCGAAAGAGACGACCATCAAGTTATAACGTTTTTTTTTTTTTTTTTTTTTGTCCTCTGACCAAATCGTGAGTTTACCGTTCCTGGTTAAAAAATGTTGTACATTATTGTCAGAAATTATTTCTTCTATTTTGCTAACTAAAGCATCAATTTATTTCAATGTACGTTGATTATATTGTACACTTTAAAATAAAGAAATCTCATTTTAAAAAAGATAAAAAAAAACTAAGACCTGGCAACATTGGTATAACAACTAAAGACGAAACGAAAAGAATCGCATTTTTAGAAGTTACCAAAAGTGTTCTTCGTATTTGCTGAACCACGGCTCATCAGCTGGGCGGCGAAACGCGTCTTGGAATGGTTTAGCAAATACGAAGAATACTTTTGGTAACTTCTAAAAATGCGATTCTTTTCGTTTCGTCTTTAGTTGTTATACCATTGCTGCCATCTATGCTTCAAGCAGTAAGCTCGATAAAGGTGCGTTTCTGCAATAAGTGCCAGCTGTGCTATGCCGTTCTGCTTGAATAGGCTTAGTAAGTCGCCGACAGAGTGCAGTATAAGCATCTATTTGTTATAACTAAGACCTGATTACAAATAACAGTGATCTGAATAATCTCATAATGAACAGTTCCATAGTCAGATTCCAGGGGTGAGATGAGCATATTGATACAAAGGACGTTACTTTAAAGAAAAAAAAAAGAAAGCGTAGCTACTTATATAGAGGAAGAGAGGAGGCGTCAAACTCCTTGATGAAAAAAGCCCTCTTGCAACTCTAAAAACTAAAATCGGTTACAAAAAGAACTCCTACCTACAGTGAAACTCTAAAAACTTAAATTCAATTTAAAACTGATGACAGGGGTGTGAAAAATTTTCATAAAAGCTACAGATACCCCTATGTAGACCAATAGAATTATGATGTCATTTATGAAAATTGGTTTTTTAATATTAAACCCAAATACTACTAGTTTATTCTTTCAGATAAAAAGTTAGCTTATGTCAGTTTAAAAAAATAACACTGAACATTTTTTTTAGGTATGTTAGAATGGCAGATGAAGATGAAAATAGACATATTGGGCGATTTCAATTTAAGTAGTTTTTCAGCACAGAATGAAACAAACCTGTAAGTTTTAGTTACTTGCCTAGGTTTTTACAAACAGTTGCTCGAATTAAAAAAAAAATGGTCAAGTGCAAGTTGGACTTGCGCAATTAGTGTTCCGTACGTTGATTGATTTTAAAATAAAAATTTTTACTATGTTGGGAATGTGAAATCTTTGGCACAATGATATTACTCAGTATATATCACGACTATACCAAATACTTTATTTTTGCTCTTGACGCGCGTTTCGGTAGCCATGTTAACCTCATTAGGAGCGACGATTGACTAAAGCTAAACTACAAATCCACCCTATTTATACTTAGCCTCATACCTGAGTTACTCAGGCGGAACTAATAGCATAGGTGAAGCCATCAGTTCCGGTCAAGTAACCAGTAGAGGGGACTATAAGGAATAGGCCTGTCTTTATTTAAACTGCTTTTACATTTTATAATTTCCATACTTTCGTATGCGTTTAACAATCTCCTATCAGATACATTTTTAATTAATCTCAGATTATCTAATGTTACAGTATGATCATCTTCAAGGGCATGTTCGGCAATGCTAGACTTTTCTGTTCTACTGTATTTTAAATGTGCTAAATGTCCTTTAAATCGTGTTTTAATTGACCTTTCAGTTTGCCTAACACACTTTTTGTCGCATTCATTACAACTAATTTCATAAATCCACTTTTCTTGCAATTAGGAATCTTATCTTTGGGATTTTCTAAGGTATTCCTCAGATTGTCTGATGACTTATAGACTAAGGTGAGGCCTACCTTATTAAATACCTTATTGAGTCCTCTGATACATTTTGTATGATATGGTACGGAGACATACTTGGTCTTATTTGCTTCGCATGTAAAAAAGGTGGAATTCTGAATATTTAACCTAAAATTATCTCTATAACTTGTTTAAGTCATCGTCATAACCATTAACCCTAGTTATATTTCTAACATGATTCCTTTCATTATTAAAGTTTACTCTATTCAGACCAAAAATGACCAAACGATTGTTTGGAATCGTATTAGGATTATAACTAGAGATAATGGTTATGACGATGACTTAATAAACAAGTTAATAAATAGACATAAGTTCAGGTTAAATATTCAGAATTCCACCTTTTTTATACGCGAAGCAAATAACATCAAGTATGTCTCCATACCATATAATCCGAAATAGAGCAGGGGACTCAATAAGGTATTTAATAAGGTAAGCTTCACCTCACTCTATAAGTCATCAGACAATTTGAGGAATATCTTAGTAAATCTCAAAGACAAGATTCCTAATTGTGAGAAAAGTGGAATTTATGAAATTAGTTGTAATGATTGCGACAAAAAGTATGTTGTTCTTTTGTGTAACTTGTCACCAGAAAGGTCACACGAATTTCTAATGAGATTTAAAAAACAATCCTTTTTTATCCATATTTATTTTTTAGTAGGTAATGTATTTAAACAACCCGAATTAAGGGGTAATGACACTCTAGAGCAGGGGTGCTCAAACTTGTCGATCGCGAGTGCTTTTTGAGTCGATCTCGAGAAAAAAAATTCCGATATAGAACTATTAACAGATTTTCTTTTAGGTAACTAAAACAAAATATAATGAATAAACTACTAAAATTTATTCGATCCACAATTAGGCCAGAATAACCCCCCATCACTTTCTTTTATCGTAATAACCCCCTGCTAGCGGCAAAAGGCGGCTTTATCAAAGGAACGCGCGGTACTTGTCAAAGAAAAGCCGCGTTTTTGATTTCCGCCGATTTTTCTAGAAACTTCGGGCGGCGTGTTTGACGGGAACATTCGAGACTTCGTTCGCCTGCAGGAATAGGCGTCAGTCTGAGTTGTAACTTGAAGGCGATACATCGATACAAAGTTTATTAATAAATAGTCTAAAATGAGTGCGGCGAAGAAAAGTAAAACTTTCATTTTAATAACGATTGGGAGGAAGAATTTTTCTTTTGTATGGTAAAGGATAAGTGCATTTGTCTCATTTGCCGTGCGTCAGTTGCAATACCTAAGCGTGGGAACTTAGAGAGGCATCATAAAACGGTTCATAAAAACTATCAAAAGGATTTTCCGTCACAGAGTGAATTAAGAAAACGAAAAATACGTGATTTGATAACTTGTTTGAAAAAAGAACAAACCATGTTCACAAGACCAGCCAAACAATCAAAAGCTGCAACGATCACGTCATTTAAAATATCTCATATATTGGCGAAACACAAGAAACCATTTGATGATGGATTGTTTGTGAAGGAAGCATTTATTGAAGCGGGTGAGACTTTATTTGGAGATTTTAAAAATAAAACAGAGATTATGTCTGCTATTAGAGAACTTCAGTTATCTCGTCCGACTGTCACAAGGCGTGTTGAATTCATGAGTCAGGACATGGCAGATAAACTAAAACATGATATCATGGAAAGTACATACTTTTCTTTACAGTTCGACGAATCCACCGATATGACAGACACTGCCCAGTTGTGTATTTTTATTCGAATGGTATTCAATGACATGTCGGCTAAGGAAGAGTTTTTGACAATGATTCCTCTGAAAGGAAAGACCCGTGGCGAAGATATATATGACGTTTTCTTCAATTTTGTAGCAAACTACAAGCTACCAATATATAAACTAGTGTGCATTACAACCGATGGAGCATCAGCAATGACCGGAAACAAAAACGTTTTTGTGGCATTGTGTCGAGCTAATGATGATTTCCCTTCATTTTTCTCCTTCCATCGCATTATACATCAACAAGTTTTGTGTTCAAAAGTTCTAAACATGGAGGAGATTATGGGCATTGCAATAAAAATTGTGAATTCTATCGTGCACGTAGCTTCCAACGACGGCTCTTTAAATTGCAATTGGAAGACAGTGAGTCAGCTGAACACACTGATTTAGTTCTTCACACGGACGTCAGGTGGTTGAGTCGCGGAAAATTCCTAGAAAGGTTTCAAGAATTATTGCCCGAAATAACAGCTTTTCTGGACGAAAGAGGTGATGACACTCAGATGCTGAAAAACGGAAAATGGCTGACTGATTTGGCATTTTTGACAGACATCACAATGCATTTAAACACCATTAATTTGGAGCTTCAAGGTAAAGGAAAAAACTATTATTGAGATGATTAGCGCAATAAACGCATTCAAAAGTAAATTGCAACTTATGACAGATCAACTGAAAAGAAAGGATCTGAAAAATTTTCCGTCTTTAAAAGCAAGGATTCCTCAGTTGAATTATGATATTTATGAGGCAGAATTATCAAATATTTTGGGCCAATTCGAAATACGTTTTTATGATTTCAGTAAATTGGCAAATATCGCATCATTTATGAGTTATCCTTTTTCGTGTAAAAAACATTGAGGAATTAGCTACTGAAATAGCAAGTCAGTTTAAACATGGACTCATGTTCTGTTGAAAATGAGTTAGTGCAGATTATATCAGATATACATCTCAAAGCCACAGCATCTGATACAAAATTCTGGTGTTTTATATCTGAAGATAAATATCCGAATCTAAGGCAAATCGCCCTTCAACTGACGGCAATGTTTGGGTCAACTTACTTGTGCGAGTCTGCATTTTCTGAAATGAAGATAATTAAGTCAAAATATCGCAATCGACTAACTGACGAACATATGTCGTCATGCTTGCGATCAGCACTCGGTAATTACGTACCATGTTATGAAAAGTATGTTGAGGACATGCAGTGCCACGCTTTAACATCCAAAGTCGCTCTTTAGTTAAGTTTAGACACTAAAACTCGTTTGTTTTGTAAGAACCAATAAACTCGCAATTTTGAAAATTATGAGTTTTTTCATTGACATTTTGGAGCAGACCTACACTTACCTTGACTAAAAAAATGCATATTGTGCGGAAAACTAATATCTATGCCACGATACACCCTACCTAGACGACAATCCTGCATCACACTTACTTGCAGCCTCTCAGAGTCGATCGATCGTAGTCTAACAATATTGAGGTAGATCGCCAGCAGTTCAAGTTTGAGCACCCCTGCTCTAGAGCTAAGAAAAAGGCCTGATTTTGACAAATTTTTTTTTTTGAAAATATAGTAAACGTAATCCAAAATTTACTTAAATGTTTTTATTATATATACTTCAAAGTACATTTACAACTTTTTTTAAAACAATTTTTCTTACAAAATGGCGGCACCAGTACTCAGTAAAAGGAAGATGCATCTTAGAAATAGTACTTAGCGGCCGGAAGTTTTTTTTTGAGTTATTCATAAGATTTTTCTCGGGAAGGAGATAGAAAAATTAAAAAATATTGATTTTTTAGTGGTCCGTACGGAACACTTATAAGATCACTTCGGTGTCTGTCCCTTTGTCACACCGATTTTCTCCGAAACTATTTGTCATTGAAAGTTGAAATTTGGTAATAATATAGGAATTGATGGCTTCATCAGAGCCATGTAGTTTTTGAAAGTTAAATTTTGACTTAAGGGGGGTGAAATCGGAAGTGAAAAAAAAAAAATTTTTACTAGGTAATCGAGTATGGTGTCAAATGAAAGCTTGTGAAAATACGAGTAATATATATATATATATATATATATATATATATATATATATATATATATATATATATATATATATATATATCTATATATATATATATATATATATATATATATATATATATATATATATATATATATATTATATATATAATGTAATACTTGCGCGCACTCTTCTTTGTATTATTTTTAAAAAATCGCGAAAAATCGCTGTCCACCCGCCTTATCGCGAAAAGTACTGATCAAAAAATTTTGAAAAAAAAAACTTCTGGAATATTCTCCAGGGGTTGTAGATTGAACGAAAATTTTCACGAGTGCATTACCTTTAATAATTTATTGGTATATAAAAAAAACAAAAATTTCAAGGTCATCAATTTTCAGTAAGATTTGTAAAGTCACTGATCATTTTATACCACCCTAACAAATTTTTTATTTTAAAAGAAATTAACGTACGGAACACTAATTGTGCAAGTTCAACTTGCACTTGACCGGTTATTTTTTATTAGTTATAAAATGATTACCATATATCTTAAAAGGAGAGGCCAGAGCATTTGGGTCATCGATTTGGATGAAACTTGGTGAAGAGTCAGGTTTCACCGATTTATTAATAACTTCATTTTATGGTTGATCTAATAGAATTTTTTTTTATGGAAAATTAATTTTATTTGGCTTCATAATGTTTTGAAAAAAGTAGTAATATTTCTGTTATATAAAAAACACATTGCTACAACAATTTAAATATAATTTTTATTTTAGTGTTCCGTACGGAACACTTATAAGATCACTTCGGTGTCTGTCCGTCTGTCACACTCGATTTTCTCCGAAACTATTTGTCATAGAAAGTTGAAATTTGATAATAATATAGGAATAGATGGCCTCATCAGAGCGTGGTGTCAAATGAAAGCTTGTGAAAACACGAGTAAAAAAATATATATATAATGTAATACTTGCGCGCACTTTTCTTTGTATAATTTTTAAAAAATCGGGAAAAATCGCTGTCCACCCGCCTTATCTCGAAAAAATACTTATCAAAAAATTTTGAACAAATTCTGGAATATTCTCCACGGGGTGTGTAGATTGAACGAAAATTATCACGAGTGCATTACCTGTAATAATTTATCTGGTATATAAAAAAACCAGAAATTTCAAGGTCATCATTTTTCAATAAAGATTGAAAATAAACTTTGTTGAAAACTCATTTGGGGTGTGTTTTGTGAAGTCACTGATCATTTTATACTTCCGTTACAAGATTTTTTATTTTAAAAAGCAATCAACGTACGGAACACTAATTGCGCAAGTTCAACTTGCACTTGACCGGTTATTTTATTTAACTAGTTAAACTTGTATCATTAAAATTAGTATTGTTATATCTTCATATAAAATTATCAATAAAAAACTGATCTTTTCAACATCATTAATGATTAATTTAGTTTTTATTTATATAGAAACCGTATTAAATAATATTACATAAAAAATAGGACGCACAAATATAAGATTCATACTGGCCAGCCTAAATGGACCAAATGAATTTCTCAGCTACTCAACATGTAGAGTAACCTGTGTATAATAATTAAAAATAACTTTGGTTACTGAAAATATTATAAAACTCGAGAAAAAATAATTTTTAAAAAAGATTTCGTACGGAACACTAAAAATGACAAAAACGGCCAATTTTTCTCGATCAGAAGGTTCAAATGACTTCCATAGCCCATTAAATTTTTCGTTTTTTTTTTTTTTTTTTTTATCTAGAATCAAAATCTGTCAGAATTTTTAGTTTATCTTCTATAAATTTAGGATAAAATTGCAAAAGCGGGCCAATTTTCCTGTTTTTGAGGGTGTTGGGGCAATATTTTTTCTTTAATGTACACGTCGAGATGAGTATTTAAAAAAAAAGTAGCAGTATCCGACGATTTCCATTTTTCGTCTGTTTTGATCGTATTCTGACTGGACTACAAGTAGATGTAGCTCCTTTACGTTCAACTATTTTTAGTAGATTTTCCAAGATTTATTATTTTAATTTAAATTCGCTTATGCAAGACTTTACATACTGTGCAAAAGATAATTGTTAATATTTTTATATTCTATTTAGGTTAGACGATACACCACTAGTATCACAAAATTCAGATCTGTTAAATTGTGATTTATACTATACACCCTCAGTGGTTGTTGGATAGACCAAGTGCCAATCCTGATAACTGGTATGAAATAAATTCCGCTACAAGCACCTCTGATATGTCAGACGCAGATACATTGGGACACATCTCAACAGAAAACTATATTACTGATGAAAGTGGATGGACAGAGAAAGAAAAAAATTTATTACATAGAGGCATTGAAATTTTTGGAAAAAGTAGTGTAAGATTATCTCAGTTTGTAGGCTCGAAAACTGCGTCCGAGGTTAAGTATTATTTAAAGAATTTTTTTTCGGAAAACCAGAGCTACTATCAGCATGTTACTTCAGAAACACTTGTTAAAGATATTCCTGATTGCAATATAGCTACTGAAGTATTAGATGCTAATCAGGTAAGAAAATTAAACATATTTCAGTCATTACAGAGAATTAGAACAGAGTAAACTTAAACACCTGAAAGTTTTATATATAATTCCAATTTAATAATATATCTATTAAACGTAACACTAACAAAGTACTCGTGTGTTGGTTAAAAAACATTCTAATTTACTAAATATCGTACAGTCCAACAAAAAGTAATTAATAAGGCCGTTTAAAAGCAATAAGTGCATACTTAGCAAGGTAGCTAAAAATAGCACAAGAAACATGCGTGCATGTGGCACTGGCGGTCGAAAAAAATACAGTAAAAGTTCATAAAACCATAACGGCCATGTGTGCTATTCTTTGATTTAGTGATCCTAACATTCATAGTAGCTCTCGGCAGATAGAAATAGTTCCTTGGTCTACCAGGACCCCTGGCTACAACAATCTTAAGTTCTTCCAACAAAGAAGGACAAAACACTACCATTAATGATTTTAAACAGAAATGCTATTGAATGAAATTCTATGAGTTTCTGAAGGCTGTCAAAATTAAACTGCTGCAATAATATTGCATTGTCTATCCGTCTCTGTAGGTACAATAAACTATTGACTACACACCAGTTATGAACTCATTCGAGAGCGGGGCGTCGCGACTCTATCTTAGGGAAGTCGCGAGAGACGATACACACAGGTCATCTGGACGCGTCGTAATCAGCTACGGCGCAACGCGGTGCGCGTCTCATCAGCGACTCAGTAAACCCGCCCCTCGGTTCGGTGCTTTATTTATTCGTCGATTACAAGCGTTGATGAATGCAGTGTTTTGATTATAAGTGGGTTGTATTTAATTTACGCGCGCGTATTCATTACTTCATTCATTCACAACTTCATTTAAATAAATAGAAAACGTGTTGAAGACGCAGGAGAGAGTAGGAAAGAAACGAAAAAAAAAGTACAGAAAATGTATTGATTAATATTTAGATTTTGGATTTACCTACGTTAGCAAAGGAAATACGGAACTTCCCCAATGTGTTGTTTGTCATAAGGTGCTGGCTGCTGAAAGTATGCTTCCTAATAAATTGAAGCGTCATTTAAAAACAACTTTACAAAAAAAGCCGCAAGATTTTTTTGCAAGAAAAATTGCGAAAACTGAAACTTCAGTCGACATCCTTGTTTTCCAGAGCATCTATTCCTTCCAAAACAGTGCTCGCCTCTTACAATGTCGCATTTTAATAAATATTTTCCAAAGAATCTGAATCAATATGACTGGATTCCCATCCAATAGACCCCACCACCATTTACACTTCCAACAGTCGAGGAAGATAGCTGTTAGAACTAACTTGTGATACGAACCTAAAACCACAATTCGATAAAGACAAACTGTTTCAATTTTGGAGCAATGCATCCCAAGAATATCCTACTATCAATACTACGGCTTTGAAGGTTCTTTTACCATTTGCTATGTCGTACTTGTGAGAAACTGGTTTTTCTGCAGTGTAGGTCACAAATAAATGTAGAAAAAGAAATGATAGTAGCAATTTCAAAACTTCAGCCCGATTTGAAAAGTTATGCTCAGAAAAGCAAGCTCATCCTTCTCATTAATGGTATTGTTTGTAGTTCTTCTAGAGGGTTGTCGCAAAAAAATTGCAATCTTTAAACGGAGTCCCATTAAAAAAAAGAATGGGGACCCCTGGTCTAGATGTATAAAATATCGTGACTATTTTGTAGCTGCAACTTAATGATACTACTGTATTAAATATGCATTACTATGAGCAGCAGAATAGCAGGGTAATCCGAATATTATGCAAAAAAATTACTAAATATAAAAAAATGTAACAAACATACCCCGTTCTTGGATATCCATTTCATAGAAACAGTAGACAAACAATAGAATTGCGGGAGTTCTCCAGTTAAAACAGTGGCATATTTCTACCCTCATTTGGCTTATTTACAGGTCTGTTGCAATGCGTAAATGAATTCAGATTTTATTACACTAACCTTTCTAGAATATTGGTCTATGACGCGATCATAGGGCATACATAGCAGAGTTTTATAAATTATTTTATAGATGGCGCACGGTTACAAAATCTGTTATCAGCTGCTTTATCCATTAAATCTGAAACATATCCATAATTTTTGAAATAAAAACACCATCTATAAATGTCATCAATCAATTACGATGATTTTTTAAATAATTTTAGATTCCTGCAAGTATTGAGGAAGTTATAGCCGTAGTTAGTACAGGATCTCCCACTGTGACATCTTCCTTGAGTAAGAAAATTAGGAGAAAAAGCTCTAGTAGTACAGCGAGTACATCTTTTAGTCCAAGAGATCCATCACCACGTTCACCTAAGACAAAAGTCAATAATAATAATAAATTCAAATTGTCAGAAAAAGGAAATGTGGCCAAAGGCACATCAAGTTTAAGAAAAAACCGAATATTGAACAGAAGCGTAATGAAAAAGGAATTAAGTTTAAATTTAAGACTAAATTTAAATTGGTTGCTAAAAAAGGTGGGCGACCGAGTCAAAAGGTTGCTAGAGTTGATGATAAAACAGTTGGAAATAAAGAAGTTAAAGTTGAGAAAGTTGAAATAACAACTGGCAAAGGACTCTCGGTTCCCATTTGTGATGGTGAAGAAATTGTAAGTAAATTGCTTTTCATAGGTAAATGCCTGTCAATTTTTGATACTACTTTTTTAGTGTTCCGTACGGAACACTTATAAGATCACTTCGGTGTCTGTCTGTCTGTCTGTCACACCCGATTTTCTCCGAAACTATTTGACATAGAAAGGTGAAATTTGGTAATAATATAGGAATTGATGGCCTCATCAGAGCCATGTGGTTTTGAGAATTAAATTTTGACTTAAGGGGTTAGTTTTGGGGGGTGAAGTCGGAAGTGAAAAAAAATTTTTTTTACTAGGTCATCGACTGTGGTGTCAAATGAAAGCTTGTGAAAACGGGATTAAAAACTATATATATAATATTATACTTGCGCGCATTTTTCTTTGTATTATTTTTAAAAATTCGCGAAAAATCGCTGTCCCGGTCCTTATCTCGAAAAGTACTTATCGAAAAATTTTGAAAAAATTCTGGAATATTCTCCACGGGGTGTAGATTGAACGAAAATTATCACGAGTGCATTACCTTTAATAATTTATATGGTACATAAAAAAAACAAAAATTTCAAGGTCATCAGATTTCAGTAAAGATTGGAAACAAACTTTGTTGAAAACTCATTTGGGGTGTGTTTTGTGAAGTCACTGATCATTTTATACCACCGTAACATAAATTTTGACTTAAGGGGTTCGTTTTGAGGGGTGAAATCGGAAGTGAAAAAAAATTTTTTTTTTACTAGGTCATCGAGTGTGTGTCAAATGAAAGCTTGTGAAAACACGAGTAAAAAATATATATATAATGTAATACTTACGCACACTTTTCTTCGCATTACTTTTAAAAAATCGCTGTCCCCTACCTTATCTCGAGAAGTACTGATCAACAAATTTTGAAAAAATTCTGGAATATTCTCCACAGGGTATAGATTGAACGAAAATTATCACGAGTGCATTACCCTTTAATAATTTATTTGGTATATAAAAAAAAAAATTTCAAGGTCACCAGTTTTCAGTACTTTGTTGAAAACTCATTTGGGGTGTGTTTTGTGAAGTCACTGATCATTTTATACCACCCTAACAAAAATTTTTATTTTAAAAACAATCTACGTACGGAACACTAATTGTGCAATTTCAACTTGCACTTGACCGGTTTTTTTTTAAAATATACTGTCGAGAATTTGTAAATGCAAAATGACCAACAAATAAAGATCCCGTGAATGCTATATTCCAGGGGTGCTCAAACGGTCGATCGCGATCGACAAGTCGATCGCGAGTGCTTTTTGAGTCGATCTCGAGAAAAAAATTCTGATATAGAACTATTCACAGATTTTGTTTTAGGTAACTAAAACAAAATGTAATGAATAAACTACTAAAATTTATTCGATCCACAATTAGGCCAGAATAACCCCCTTATCACTTTCTTTTATCGTAATAACCCCCTGCTAGCGGCAAAAGGCGGCTTTATCAACGGAACGCGCGGTACTTGTCAAAGAAAAGCCGCGTTTTTGATTCCCGCCGATTTTTCTAGAAACTTCGGGCGGCGTGTTTGACGGGAACATTCGAGACTTCGTTCGCGCCGATATAAATGTTGCGCCTGCAGGAATAGGAGTCAGTCTGAGTTGTAACTTGAAGGCGATACATCGATACAAAGTTTATTAATAAATAGTCCAAAATGAGTGCGGCGAAGAAAAGTAAAACGTATCATTTTAATAACGATTGGGAGGAAGAATTTTTCTTTTGTATGGTAAAGGATAAGTGCATTTGTCTCATTTGCCGTCCGTCAGTTGCAATACCTAAGCGTGGGAACTTAGAGAGGCATCATAAAATGGTTCATAAAAACTATGAAAAGGATTTTCCGTCACAGAGTGAATTAAGAAAACGAAAAGTACGTGATTTGATAACTTGTTTGAAAAAAGAACAAACCATGTTCACAAGACCAGCCAAACAATCAAAAGCTGCAACAATCGCGTCATTTAAAATATCTCATATACATATTGGCGAAACACAAGAAACCATTTGATGATGGATTGGTTGTGAAGGAAGCATTTATTGAAGCGGGTGAGACTTTATTTGGAGATTTTAAAAATAAAACAGAGATTATGTCTGCTATTAGAGAACTTCAGTTATCTCGTCCGACTGTCACAAGGCGTGTTGAAGTCATGACTCAGGACATGGCAGATAAACTAAAACATGATATCATGGAATGTACATACTTTTCTTTACAGTTCGACGAATCCACCGATATGACAGACACTGCCCAGCTGTGTATTTTTATTCGAATGATATTCAATGACATGTCGGCTAAGGAAGAGTTTTTGACAATGATTCCTCTGAAAGGAAAGACCTGTGGCGAAGATATACATGACGTTTTCTTCAATTTTGTAACAAACTACAAGCTACATATATATAAACTAGTGTGCATTACAACCGATGGAGCACCAGCAATGACTGGAAACAAAAACGGTTTTGTGGCATTGTGTCGAGCTAATGATGATTTCCCTTCATTTTTCTCCTTCCATTGCATTATACATCAACAAGTTTTGTGTTCAAAAGTTCTAAACATGGAGGAGAGTATGGGCATTGCAATAAAAATTGTGAATTCTATCCGTGTACGTAGCTTGCAACGACGGCTCTTTAAATTGCAGTTGGAAGATAGTGAGTCAGCTGAACACACTGATTTAGTTCTTCACACGGACGTCAGGTGGTTGAGTCGCGGAAAATTCCTAGAAGGGTTTCAAGAATTATTGCCCGAAATAACAGCTTTTCTGGACGAAAGAGGTGATGACACTAAGATGCTGAAAAAACGGAAAATGGCTGACTGATTTAGCATTTTTGACAGACATCACGATGCATTTAAACACCATTAATTTGGAGCTTCAAGGTAAAGGAAAAACTATTATTGAGATGATTTGCGCAATAAACGCATTCAAAAGTAAATTGCAACTTACGATAGATCAACTGAAAAGAAAGGATCTGAAAAATTTTCCGTCTTTGAAAGCAAGGATTCCTCAGTTGAATTATGATATTTATGAGGCAGAATTATCAAATATTTTGGGCCAATTCGAAATACGTTTTTATGATTTCAGTAAATTGGCAAATATCGCATCATTTATGAGTTATCCTTTTTCGTGTAAAAACATTGAGGAATTATCTACTGAAATAGCAAGTCAGTTTAATATGGACTCATGTTCTGCTGAAAATGAGTTAGTGCAGATTATATCAGATATACATATCAAAGCAATCTGATACAAAATTCTGGTGTTTTATATCTGAAGATAAATATCCGAATCTAAGGCAAATCGCCCTTCAACTGACGGCAATGTTTGGGTCAACTTACTTGTGCGAGTCTGCATTTTGTGAAATGAAGATAATTAAGTCAAAATATCACAATCGACTAACTGACGAACATATGTCATCATGCTTGCGATTAGCACTCGGTAATTACGTACCATCTTATGAAAAGTATGCTGAGGACATGCAGTGCCACGCTTCAACATCTAAAGTCACTCTTTAGTTAAGTTTAGACACTAGAACTCGTCTGTTTTTGTAAGAACCAATAAACTCGCAATTTTGAATAATTATGAGTTTTTTCATTGACATTTTAGAGCAGACCTACACTTATCTTGACTAAAAAAATGCATATTGTGCGGAAAACTAATATCTATGCCACGATACACCCTACCTAGACGACAATCCTCCATCACACTTACTTGCAGCCTCTCAGAGTCGATCGATCGTAGTCTAACAATATTGAGGTAGATCGCCAGCAGTCCAAGTTTGAGCACCCCTGCTATATTCCATGCCTTTCCTCCTACAATTATAGTTTCTGAGCCTATACTCTTCATCAGGTAGGCTTTATTTGTTGGTCATTTTGCATTTGCAAATTCTCGACATTCTGTTGTAGTGACCAATCAAGTAACAAACCATATTCCGATGGCGCAAGAGTCTGTATCTTGCCCAACGAGTAGTACCTCGTTTACATAAAGTACGATGATTGCTATAAGCCAGCGAGAGTCATTCCAACTTGTCTCTCCACGGTACTCTGGTCTTACCGATCGACACCGTTGCCTAAAGCCTACCTGATGAAGAGTATAGGCTCAGAAACTAGAGTCGTAGGAGGAAAGGCATGGAATATAGCATTCATGGGATCTTTATTTGTTGGTCATTTTGCATTTGCAAATTCTCGACATTCTGTTGTAGTGACCAATCAAGTAACAAACCATATTCCGAAATTTTATTTCGGAATATCGATTTGATTTATCCTTCCTCTTAAATATACAGTAGTACAGAAATTTATTTTTTTTGTGAATTTTTTGTTTTGATTCTTCAATGCATTTATTCCTCAGTTATTATATAACACGATCACAGGATGTCTTAATAATTGTAGGTTTTTTTTTGAGAGCTGATTGTGGTGGTCCCTAAACAGTGTGATATCACACCACCAAGTGTTAGTCATTGTGTGTATAGAATTCTTCTTCTTTTAGTAGCCCTTTGTCATCCACTCCTGGACGTAGGCCTCTTCTTGTCTGTTCCACTTCTCTTTATCTTTGGCTATATGGTGCCAGTTCCTGCCGACCTGTTGTTTCACGTCATCGATCCATCTTTATGGTGGTCTTCCCACACTTCGCTTGTGTCCTCTAGGTATCCACTGTATTAAGTGTTTCGTCCACTCCTTACCCCCTCCTGTCTTAGAGATGTATCCTAGTCAAGTCTATTTTAGAGTTGCCACACGCTTTATGACATCCTCGACCTTGGTTCGTAGAGGTATTTCCTCGCTACGCAAGTGGTCTCTAAGCGTTACTCCCAGCATAATTCGTTCTATAGCTCTCTGGATAGTTCGAAGTTTATTAGATATTTTCACTGTTAATGTTTCCTAATCTATACGTCATGACAGGGAGAATACACGTGGTAAAAAAACTTTGATTTTCAGATTGATCGGAATATCAGAAGTTTTTAAGACGCGCCCAGATTTTCCAGTGGCTGCCCATGTCATTCTAATTCTCCTACTCGATTCGGTTTTTTTGTTCTCTTTATCAAATTTTATTTCATGATCTAGGTAAACATATTCTTTTACTTTTTCTATTTTACTGCCTCCAGCATAGAGCTTGTGTTTCGTCTGGAATCAGGATTTTAGTTTTTTGTTAAATGCATAGTCAACCTAACTTTTCTGAAGCTGCCTTCAAATTTTAGACTATCTCCTGTAACTCTTGTAAGTCGTTGCCGATCAAAACTACATCGTCAGCAAAACGGAGGTGGCTCAAGTATCTTCCATCAACATTTATTCTTCTCTCCTTCCAGTTCAGTTGTTTAAAGACGTCCTCCGAAGCCAGTGTAAAAAGTTTCCGTGAGATAGTGTCGCCTTGTCTTGTTCCGCGTTGTAGGGCTATTTATTAGATCATCATTGATTTTAATTTGTCGTGTAGCCTTTTCGTATATATATATTTTAAGAAAGTCTCAGTATCTTGAATTTATTCTAGAGTTATTTATAGCTTGAAAGCTATGTTGTAATCAATACAAGCTAAGTGAACTGCGACATTATAATCATTGCATTTTTCGATTAGAATTTTGATACTCTCGAGTAGACACAGAAACGGGTCTTTCAGCACGATATTCATCACTGATGTCAGTTATTCCCCTCTCGAAATCCGCAACCCAATTTTCTTATGGTTGCTTCGAAAGGACATTGGCCTTTTAATGTATTAACTAGTTATCAATATTCGTAGTAAATCATTGCAACAGATTAACTTTTTGTTTGCCAAATCGTTAAACATTCTATGCTCTCAAGCTCACTCTGGGTTATTATTTCTTTGAAATGATTGTAGGTAAAAATTGAACACGCTGAAGACGAGTCTAGTGATATTAGTATAGATATTGAACATATTGAAGAAACTGATTTCACTTCCAAATCTGAAATATTGAATAATAAAAATGAATTAAACGAATCTGCAGATAATCCGACAAAAAAAGGTTTTAATGTTGAATACCCATTAAGTGACACAAACTTAAGTAATATTTCTTCTATTGGAAATATAGCAGGTTCAGATAAATATTTTGATTTGTCTACGGTAGATGAAAACTTAGTTCAACAACTAACCAGTCTAGAAGAACCTAATTCTGAATTATCTATGGATATATATAACATAACGGAACTGGAAAAACTTGTTCATTATGAGTTCTTTGAGGGAAGGTCATCAAAAACACCAGAAAGATATTTAAAGGTAATACTGATTGATTTACCTAAGTGTTAGTCGCCTTTATGTCATTGGTTTTTTATGGCCATTTATGTTAAATTAATGTCGCGCTCCTCATTTTGTGCCTTGATGAAGGTCCCAACCAAGGACCCAAATATAGGCTAAATGAATATTGTATGAACATTTGTTATGCCCTTTGCCGAGTTCCCCAATTAATTTCATATTTAAGGATTTTGTTAGATACGGCAACTTTTGCTTTCTGTCTATTTTATATACGTATGTATATATATATATATATATATATATATATATATATATATATATATATATATATATGTATATATATATATATATATATATATATATATATATATATATATATATATATATATACAGTCCCTGGCCAAATTATTAGACGCACTGCAAGATTTCATGTAAAATATTAATTACCGAGTGATATTGTACCGTTTTATTATTTTAAATTGATTTGTTTTTTTATTTTTATATATCCAATCAATTACCTATTTATTTGACATAAATAAAACAGCATTAATTTAGAAAAGCATAAGTTTATTAAGTTTTAAAGAAAAGTGAAATTAATGTTATTAAAAGTCAATATTTAGTTGAGCCACCTTTAGCCGCTATCAAAGCTTTAATTCTGCGCGGCATGCTATCAATGCAAGATTGTACTGTCTCCTGCATTTGAGGATGATGATTCCACACATGAATAATCTTTTCTAGGAGCTGGGTTTTGTTGGTAATCACATCTTTAGCCACTTCTCTTTTCATCAGCTCCCACACATTTTCAATGGGGTTCATATCCGGCCAATCCAACAGAGGGATATTTTTTTCTGCCAAAAAAGCTTTAACAGACCGAGCAGTGTGGCAGGGAGCTCCATCTTGCATGAAAGTGAATGGTTCCCCATTTGGAAACCATTCTCTGAGCTGCGGAATCAACCGATTTTGTAATACTTCTTTGTACTGATCTTGCCTCATTATTCCTTTGACGACGTACAGACGTCCAGTGCCCTTGCCGCTGATGACTGACCAAATCATCACTTTGGTGGGATGTTTAACCGTCGGGACGACACAATCAGGATGAAACTTTTCTCCATGACGACGACGCACATACTGAGCTTTATTCTGCAAAATTTCGAATGTGCTTTCGTCACTGAAGCAGACCTGTCAAAAATAGGAAAAATATATAAACTTCCATGTTTATTTGCTTTATTTAACTGAAAATGATAATAATGTATCAATTATTGATTAAATTGCTGTATCTTACCGATCTCCAGAAGTCCACATCTTTGTCTTGCCATTGTTTGGCCCACTTCAGGCGCTTTGCTTTCATTGCAGCTGTTAACTTGGGCTTCCTGGCGGGGCGACAGGCCTTAAAATCTAATTCTTTCAATTTTCCTCGAACAGTGCGCTCAGAAGCATTTACGCTAGCATCCTGGAGTTGTGATTTTATTACCTTTGTGGTAGCAAATCTGTTTTCTACACAAATTTTCTTCAAACATCTCTCTGACCGTGGAGTGAAAATTGGTTTTCTACCGCATCTTTTCTTTCTTTTCGGGCTTAATTCCTTCCCTGACTCAATTTTCTTTTTTATGCGTCGTACACTAGCTTCAGAAACCTCCAATCTTCGTGATTTTTCTCGGTTTGTAAATGTTTTCGCAATCACAAGGGCCTTCACTTCAGCTTTTTTACGTGGTGAAAGATCGCCTTTTCTACCCATAATGAAAATAGTCCAATTACTTTTTTAAAACACTACATACAAAATAAACTAATAACTGAGTAGTATAAAACTGTTAAACAAACAATCACAGTCCATAAAGCCACAGAAACACGTCCGTACCTGACTCGATTCCGATCGCGACTGATACAGATTTGTACTTGTTTACGTTCATGTATCACTTTGTCAACACAGTGTTGCCATATGTTAAAATAAATACAAATATGTAGTCTACAACAATTCTTTTAAATAAAAATCAATAATATTGTAGTTTAAATATACCATTATTGCATAAAAACTCTTAAGAAACATAAAATTACTAAAAAAAATACAGTGCGTCTAATAATTTGGCCAGGGACTGTATGTATAAATACATACATATATATGTATATATATTAGGAGCGGCCATACTATAGTGGTTAAGGGGCTTTCTACGCCAGCGACTCGAGCCGATAAATAAATAATAACTTAAAATAAAATTTACATCGTGACGGTCCTCTCACTCGGGAAGGCAATAACAAACTACGCATAGTATCATGTATAGTAAAACCGTTTCGAATCGGCATTAAACTGTAAGCCCCCTTTATCTATGGAATTACTTAAAAAAAGGCATCAATCTCAGGCAAAGGCGGAAAGGGTGACCAGGAGTAGTAGATTTTTGATAAAAAATAGCTCTTTAATGCAATAGAGTTTTAGGAAGGGGGAGATTTTTCACAAAAAAGAACCTTTTTTCACAGTGAAATTTTAAAAACTTAAGCTTAATTTAAGAATTGATAATCGGAGGTGCAGATTTTTCCTGAAAAATGTTTCACATAATGAAATTTTAAGAACTTTTCCCCGTTTCTACAAATTTTAAAAACTCCCCTGGTTTTTACGAGGGTACTATTTTCTCCATTTTTCCTCGGAGGCGGTACCACTCATAATGTATAGATTTCTTCTCTTCTCAGAGTACTATATATGTACGTAATTTAAAATCGATATTTCATTTCGTTGATCGCGGCAACAGATCGACACGGAGACTAACAGAATATGAAAATTTAATTTTTGGTGATTTAGGAGTTTTGAAATGCAAAGCAGGTAACGAGAGTCGAGGATGCCAGGTCAAGAGGGCAACAAATTTTTTAGTCCGCATGGCTCATTAGCTGCTATTTTTGTTTGACTAAAAAATCTGATTTGTACTTAATATGTTAGAACTAAAGGAGTACGGCAACGTTGCAACTGCTGCTTTAATAGGCTATTGAACTCAAAAATCGTCGAACCAGTCAATTAATAGAAAACGTCAAACGATATCGTTGTGCAGAGTGAATGAGAGCAGATGAGAATTTTGTAATACTGTTTGAAAAAAAGCAATCTTAAAGTTGTGTTTAATTGTATTTTGTTTGGCCAACACAAGAGATAAAGAAAACTGGAAACCGTTAATGACTCCCCACCATGATATCATTGGCTGTATTAGGTTAATAAAAGTCTAATTTCTATTCAGTAAATAAAAGTGAAGACGATTTTGAGAAATTTATAGTTCGCTCACCTATTAGAGTAGCCTTCCGTGATATATTAAATAAAATTTGTTTTTAGATAAGAAATCATATTATAAATAGTTGGAAGTATTCAAAACCAAGTTATATTACTAAGACATCAATGAGACTTGGTTTAAAAAATTGTGGAGATGTCACTTGTATAAGTAGAATACATTACTTTTTGGAACAAATTGGTGCTATAAATTTTGGATGTGGTAAGTCTACTATTTTTTTTTTGTTTACCCATTTTTAGTGTTCCGTATCAAAATTGAAAAATGGAACACTTCGGTGTCTGTATGTCGGTCTGTCACAGCCGCGACTATTTGACATAGAAAATTTAAGTTTGTATAGTTTTGAAAGTTAAATTTTTACTTAAAGGGTTAACTTTGAGTAGTAAAATCGGAAGTGAATTTTTTTTTTATCTAGGTTATCAAGGAAAACTTGCTGAAGTTCAAAAATATATGATGTAATACCCGCGCAAACTTTTCATTATATTATTTTTAAAAATTGCTAAAAATCGCTGCCTCTCACTCTATCTCCAAGAATACTAATCGAAAAATTTTGAAGGAATTCTGGAATACCCTCCGTAGGGTGTAGATTGAATGCAAATCATCACAAGTACATTATCTTTGATAATTTATGTTGTATATATATATATATATATATATATATATATATATATATATATTTATATATATATATATATATATAAAGGGTGTTTTTTATAGAGGTATAGAACTTTGAAATGGAATAAAACAAAGATGAATTTTTTAAATTGACATGAAATTTACTTTATTCGAAAGATAATCTTCTGGCATTATAATTTAAATATGACTTCTGGCATATGACCGCCACGGCTGGCTCGGACGTAGTCTAATCTGGAGGTCCAATTTTCGATGACTTTTTCCAACATTTGTGGCCGTATATCGGCAATAACGCGGCGAATGTTGTCCTCCAAGTGGTCAATCGTTTCGGGCTTATCGGCGTAGACTAGCGACTTCACATATCCCCACAGAAAATAGTCTAACGGCGTTAAATCGCACAATCTTGGAGGCCAATTCACGGGTCCGAAACGTGAAACTATGCGGTTACCAAACGTTTCCTTCAATAAATCAATTGTGGCACGAGCTGTGTGACATGTTGCGCCGTCTTGTTAAAACCACAGCTCCTGCACATCATGGTTGTTCAATTGGTGAACGAAAAAGTCAGTAATCATGGCTCTATAGCGGTCACCATTGACTGTAACGTTCTGACCAGCATCGTTTTTAAAGAAGTACGGACCAATGATTCCACCAGCCCATAAAGCCCACCAAACAGTCAGTTTTTCTGGATGTAACGGTGTCTCAACATACACTTGAGGATTATCATCACTCCAAATACGGCAGTTTTGTTTATTGACGTATCCATTCAAACAAAAAGTGAGCTTCATCGCTAAACAAAATTCGCTTATGAAAATCGGGATCAACGGCAATCTTGTTTTGGGCCCATTCACCGAATTTACGCCTTGCTAGGTGATCGTGTGGCTTCAATTGTTGCACGAGTTGGATTTTGTAAGCACGCAAACCAAGATCTTTCCGCAAAATCTTCCATAAAGTGGATGGACACATATCCAATTCCTGTGCACGATGGCGGATAGACTGATTCGGGTCTTCTTCTACGCTACGCTCTACAGCAGCAATGACTTCTTCTGTACGACGTCTCTGTGGTGCGAAAACGTTCCATAGTTAATCGAATTAATTACTCTGATGGGCGATTATGTTGACCGTAAAATGGACGTAGTGCGCGATACGTATTTCGAACCGAACCATGATTTTCAAAATAAATTTGCACAATTTGGAAGCGTTGTGCAGGCGTCAGAATATTCATGTTGAAATGCCAAACCAAACTAAACATAAATCACTTGACAGCTGACAAAATGGCCGCCAGTTAAAAAAGTGTTGCCAACTTAAAGTTTTATACCTCTATAAAAAAACACCCTTTATATATATATATATATATATATATATATATATATATATATATATATATATATATATATATATATATATGTATATATATATATGTATATATATATATATGTATATATATATGTATATATATATATATATATATATATATATATATATATATGTATATGTATACATACATATACATATATATATATATATATATATATATATATATATATATATATATATATATATATATATATATATATATATATATATAAATGAAATTGTGTTAATATTAATCTATCAACCTATTTGAATAGCATTGGGCGTATACAAATGATAAAAGATACTAGTTCTACTAGAAACAGAATCTTGATAGGCAGTGTGCTTTGTAATTTTCCTAATGATAGAAGTTCCCGTTGTAGAAAGTTTTTTTAACCATCACAAATAAGTTTATGTCCGAATCTTAGATATTGATTTTTGAAAACTTATTTGGGTTATGTTTTGTGAAGTCACTGATCATTTTAAACTTTTATAACAAAACATTTTTATTAAAAGCAAAAGCACTAACTGCGCAAGTCCGACTTGCACTTGGTCTTTTTTTTTTTATTTTTATGCCTTATTGTACACCGTGTGCTGAAAAAATTCTTGCAGCGACTTCTTTTTTTTCCCCAACAAGTAAATTATTTCGATTTTATATGAAATTATTAATTGTTGTAAAATAAACAAACCAAACTTTACAACACTTTAAACATTATAATTCAGAGTTCAGTATAAATTTAATTCATTGTAATCATGATTTCACCCTTTATTAAAAATTAATATATTGAAATCCGATCAATCCCGAATAGGATTTTTTCATGTGTTGAAGACTTATGGTATGGCTCCAGTCACTCCACTACAAAAAATATGCACTACGTAACACGTAGGTTGAAAAGTTTTTGTTCTAGCTCAGGGGTGCTCAAACGGTCGATCGCAATCGACAAGTCGATCGCGAATGCTTTTTGAGTCGATCTCGAGAAAAAAATTCCGATATAGAACTATTCACAGATTTTGTTTTAGGTAACTAAAACAAAATGTAATGAATAAACTACGAAAATTTATTCGATCCACAATTAGGCCAAAATAACCCCCTCGTCACTTTCTTTTATCGTAATAACCCCTGCTAGCGGCAAAAGGTGGCTTTATCAAAGGAACGCGCGGTACTTGTCAAAGAAAAGCCGCGTTTTTGATTCTCGCCGATTTTTCTAGAAACTTCGGGCGGCGTGTTTTGACGGAAACATTCGAGACTTCATTCGCGCCGATATAAATGTTGCGCCTGCAGGAATAGGAGTCAATCTGAGTTGTAACTTGAAGGCGATACATCGATACAAAGTTTATTAATAAATAGTCCAAAATGAGTGCGGCGAAGAAAAGTAAAACTTATCATTTTAATAACGATTGGGAGGAAAAATTTTTCTTTTGTATGGTAAAGGATAAGAGCATTTGTCTCATTTGCTGTGCGTCAGTTACAATACCTAAGCGTGGGAAGGTTTCATTTTCATATATATATATATATATATATATATATATATATATATATATATATATATATATAATAAATAATAATAATAATAATAATAATAATAGCTCATAGAAAACACAGATCCCTACTACAAATACACGCCAACATCCATACTTGAAAATGAAGATTACAAGCTCTACTGGGACATCAGTATCCATACAGATAAAACAGTCTCCGCCAATAGACCCGATATTACTTTTCAGTGCAAAAAAGAAAAAGTCACCTATCTAATTGACATAGCTGTCCCCAACGACACAAACATCCAAACGAAATACACAGAAAAAATTTCCAAATACACAGACCTTGCAACGGAAATAAAACGGCTATGGAAACAAGAAAAAGTCATCATTGTCCCCCTCATTATATCAGCCACAGGCCTTACACCAACAACATTCACACCACACTTAGTACAATTAGGACTCAACACAAACATACACAAAAACATTCAGAAGTCAGTGATTTTGAAAACATGTAACATTGTCAGGTCATTCCTTAATACACAATGGTAATGCGTTTGTGCTGACTTGGTTTGCGCCCGTCAGCCAAACATGGAACCACATTGACCAAATGTGAGAAAAAAGAACTTTTTTGTAATAATAATAATAATGTCTTTATTGTAATTTACAGAGTAAAATCACAAAAGGCGAAATTGAAGCCAGGCTTCCTCATTTAACCTATACATATATATAATAATAACTAAATTTACATATATCAACTAAAAACTAATACATAAATAAACTGTGACACAAATGTTGTCTGAGACATGGTAAAAACACAATAATACATTTCGACGCAACGGTGACATAAGAGACCGGATCAAAACAGAAAGCAAATCATGCACGGGATGGCAATGTTATCAACATGTTGCGTGCCCTATGTTTAAAAACGCGGTGGGTTTTAATTGTTTTAAGTCTGCAGGCAACTTATTGTAAGATATTGATATCTGATAGCTAAATGATCGTTCAAATAAAGTTGTTCTATGATAAGGAGGAGTGATGGTAAATTTATGCCTCAAATCTAAAGCATGAGCATCATATCTAAATTTAATTTTCTGATACAAATAATTGGGAATTTTTTTGAAAATTATCTTATTAAATAGAACCAAACTATGTAAATGCCTTCTTTCGCTCATAATTAGCCACCCAATCTCTTTCATTCCAGCACTTAATCCCCTCTCATACTTTCTTATGCCACCAATTAGACGCACACAACAGTTCTGCATACGCTGTATACGTCTGACATCTCGCTCTGCAAGACAGGGTCCATACACAGTGTCGCAGAATGCAAAGTGCGACAGCACCAATGATTCGCACAAGGATTTTTTCAGAGCGGCATTCAAAAGGTGTCGTTGGTTAAAAATAAGTTTTAAATTTGCAAATGCTTTCCTGATACAGTGGCTAATATGTTCTGAGAATCTCAATTTAACGTCCAGCCATAATCCCAAGTTCCTGGCAACACTGGAAACCTGTACTGTGTCATTATTTATACTGACATGTATCAGATCCCGATATTGATCCCTACATTGCTCTCGTCCAAATAAAAGTAACTGACTTTTTTTAGGATTCAATTCAAGACAATGGTTTTGCGAAACCTTCCGAAGATGCTCAAGCTCATTCGAAAGTTTATCATTCGCCTCCAGAATTTGTTCGGGTCGAAATGACATATAAATCTGCGTGTCATCTGCATATAGGTGCGTTGAGACGTTCTTCAAGTTGACAGTAAGTTGAGAAGTGTACAATGTGAAAAGTAGAGGCCCAAGGATTGACCCCTGAGGCACACCACACTTAGCGACTACTTGACTTGATTGTTTACGATTAAGTTTTACACGCTGTGTTCTGTTCTCGAGATAGCTCTTAATAAGCCCACAAGCATCTCCCCCAAAGTCAAGAAAACCGAGAATGGCCAAAAGCAAAGTATGATTTATTCGATCAAAAGCTTTCGAGTAGTCCAAGAGCACCAAGGCAGTGAGCTCACCACGGTCCGCTGCCGATAGAATATCATCTGTAACTTTGAGAAGTGCAGTAGCACAACTGTGATCCTTGCGGAAACCAGATTGGAAATCTGGTAGGAGCCCGTACCGCTCAATATGCTCCCGCATTTGCCGCTCCGTCACTCTCTCAATGACCTTCGACAGCGTTGGCAATATGCTTATGGGCCTAAGATCCTTCAGATCCTTGGGGGAGGTCACCTTCGGAAACGGAATTATAAAGGAACTTTTCCAAATGTCGGAGAAACAGTTAGTTTCTATACATGAGTTAACTAAATGTACAATAAAAGGAATTATGCGTGGACAACAGTTCAACAACATAGTTATACCAATTCCATCAGTACCCACCGCCCTAGAGCAAATAGAAAAAAGTGCCTGCTCAATCTCACCAGTTGTCGCCACGCTAAAATGAAATGTACTTGTGGCCCGTTTTTTTATTTTGTAAATAAAAGTTTAAGGTTTCTGGATCTGGAGCCGAAGAGCCAGCAGCAGTAACAAAAAATGTGTTAATATCTTCTACATTCCCCAAATGTTCAGGAACAGAACTAGATACTTTAGAAGAAATATCCAAATCCCTCAACAATTTCCAATTGTTTTTTGGATTACTAGACCGAAAATTACTTTCTAAATACAACTTCTTTTCATTTTCCGTTGCTAGTGTAACATAATTCCTAAGTCGTCTATAACTTTCCCAATTCTCCAGTGATTTATTTTTCTTATATTTTGTTAAGGCTTTGTTACGAAGACGCATGGCATGCCTTAAGCCCTGATTTAGCCACGGGGCTTTCTTCTTAGTGATACGTGCACTTCTCAAAGGAGCATGAACATTGAATAAGTTAAGTATATATGCATTAAATGTGCATAGTTTTTCGTTTATATTTTTGTATATAGAGTATATTATCAAAAGGTATCTCCAAAAGATCGCTGTAGAATTTTCCTTCATCGAAATTTTTAAAGTCTCTATATGCTACCAAAAATGGTTCAGACTTTGTCACCCGCAGTCTCAGCTCGCACCTAACAAGGAAATGATCAGATACGTCAAAGCATGTGTCAACATTACTGTTCAACACAACGTCACTATTAGAACATATTATAAGGTCAATAAGTGATGCGTTAGTAAGTCCACGCCTGGTAGGTTCATCGATAATCTGCTTCAAACCGTATGCATGCAGTAATGCAAGAAACTGCCGAGTGTACACACAGTCAAGATTAAGCAAATTGATATTGAAATCGCCAAGGCAAATTAAATTCTCGCACTGCAACAAAAATTTAGACATATTATGTTCGAATTCATCAAAGAAATCGTTAATTCCCTTAAAGCCAGGAGGTCTATACACAACGCCTAAAACACTTTTTATAGCATTAATTTTAAATTCTATCCAGATTTGCTCAGAGGTATCAGATTTTAAGTTACTCAAAATATTAAATTCAATAGAATTACGTACATATAAAAGAACTCCTCCCCCACGTCCCCGCACACGATCCATTCTTACCAATTCATAGCCATCTACAGACACCACTACGTCATCAATATCACGTGTTAACCAAGTCTCAGACACAGCTAAAATATCAAATCTGTTGGACAATATACAATCCCTAATCCTATTTATTTTGGCAACAATAGACCTAATATTTATATGTCCTATTTTTAAATTGTTATTTTTGTTTACATGAAAGGCCATTGAGCTACAATGTTTGTAAATATTAAATCTTAAAAGTATATGTATATGAATAGAACTATTTACAGATCTCTTTTTATACTCTCGACTTGTGCGGAAGTAATAATTCTAAGCACATGCTCGCCATCGTTTCTTCTGACCAAAACTTTTTCGTCCTTGCACCAAACGTATTTGAAACCACAAGATTTCAGTTCCTTTGCCTTAAGAAAGAGAGAGCGAGTGAACTTAGGCAGGTCAGGATTTATATATATGTTTCGTTTTGAAGCAGCAGTAATACGGCACAGCTCGGTATCAAGGGCAGTTATTTTACGCTGTTGTAAAATTCTGTTTCTTATATTTTCGTCATTGAAATGAACCAAGACAGGCTTCAAGGATTTTTTTACTAGGTAAAACTTTTACGCTGAATTCGCCTTCCGGGATGTTTATATTTAAAGCGTCTAAGGTTTTCATAACTTCGTCCTTACTATGTTCATCGCCGTTAATCCCGACAATGACCACATTTTTGTTCTTCTCGCTATTTATCACGTTACTCGAACCCTTGATATGAACTATTTCATTTTCAAGCTCAGTCACCCTATTCTTAAGTAGTTCATGCTCCTTTCTCAAAGTTTTATTTTCGTTAGAAAGCGTTTGCATGGTTTCTTGCATTTGTTCTATCAAGGAACCATTAAAAGTAACTGATTGCTTCAATTCATTAAACATTTTTTCTATTGCTTTCATTATATCTAGATTAGTTGGATTGGAGGTATGAAAAAGACTCTCCAACAGACGTGAACTGTCCTCCACCATCGCTACAGGGGAGTTCCTTACGCCAATACTGCTTCCCCTGCCAATATTCGCAATGTTTCTGGGCTCCCTTCTCACTTCATCATGCATCAGGCACTCTGAACAGGCCCATTTTTGCGACGTTTTACAGAGTTCATATGCAGAAAATTCCTCATTGCTCAACCCTGAACAATCTTTATGAAACCACTCGCCACAGTTACCAGCACATTGAATCCTATGATGTAGTTTAGTAATATTATGCCTGCATACAGGACAGACCAATAGTTTCCTTCGTCTATTCACCATACTTAAGTCCAAGTCCGATCCTGTAGACTAGGTCAAACAACAAAATACACTGCGATCACACAGCAGAAAAAAAAAAAAAAAAAAACTTAAAGGCCGGTATATACACTACAGATTATCAATTAACCAAAAGTTAAAGTCAAGCGGATCAATCAAGACGTGTCGACATAAGACGATCACGGCGAAGAACTAGGATCATTCCACTCTACAATTACGCACTAGCACCAGTTTTACTTCACTAATATGTTTTTGACAATTGTTTCAGCAAAATACTGGATAAAAAAGCAATAAACACAGAGCTCACAACCGCACGTGCATCTATACCTTAGTACTCATCTTAAAAAAAAAAAATAAAAAATAAAAAAATGTATATATATATATATATATATATATATATATATATATATATATATATATATATATATATATATGTATTTCTGTACTCTTCTAACAAAATGAAGTAAAATTTTATTATATTTCCCAGAGATGAATATGTAGAGTTTTCTTGTGTTTTTTCCTGTTTTTTTTTCTGATGAATAAATGCAATAAAGTGCCCCCACAAACAACAATTTTTGAACACACCACTTAGCACCCTGATGAAGAAAATGAAATATTTTCGAAAGCTTGGCGTAGCTAAAAGGTGTCCAAAACTTTGAAAACTATGAAAAGGATTTTCCGTCACAGAGTGAATTAAGAAAACGAAAAGTACGTGATTTGATAACTTGTTTGAAAAAAGAACAAACCATGTTCACAAGACCAGCCAAACAATCAAAAGCTGCAACGATCGCGTCATTTAAAATATCTCATATATTGGTGAAACACAAGAAACCATTTGATGATGGATTGGTTGTGAAGGAAGCATTTATTGAAGCGGGTGAGACTTTATTTGGAGATTTTAAAAATAAAACAGAGATTATGTCTGTTATTAGAGAACTTCAGTTATCTCGTCCGACTGTCACAAGGCGTGTTGAAGTCATGAGTCAGGACATGGCAGATAAACTAAAACATGATATCATGGAATGTACATACTTTTCTTTACAGTTCGACGAATCCACCGATATGACAGACACTGCCCAGCTGTGTATTTTTATTCGAATGATATTCAATGACATGTCGGCTAAGGAAGAGTTTTTGACAATGATTCCTCTGAAAGGAAAGACCCGTGGCGAAGATATATATGACGTTTTCTTCAATTTTGTAACAAACTACAAGCTACCAATATATAAACTAGTATGAATTACAACCGATGGAGCACCAGCGATGACTGGAAACGAAAACGGTTTTGTGGGCAGCGAGCTAATGATGATTTCCCTTCATTTTTCTCCTTCCATTGCATTATACATCAACAAGTTTTGTGTTCAAAAGTTCTAAAACATGGAGGAGATTATGGGCATTGGAATAAAAATTGTGAATTCTATCCGTGCACGTAGCTTGCAACGACGGCTCTTTAAAAATGCAGTTGGAAAATAGTGAGTCAGCTGAACACACTGATTTAGTTCTTCACACGGACGTCAGGTGGTTGAGTCGCGGAAAATTCCTAGAAAGGTTTCAAGAATTATTGCCCGAAATAACAGCTTTTCTGGACGAAAGAGATGCTGAAAAACGGAAAATGGCATTTTTGACAGACATCACAATGCATTTAAACTCCATTAATTTGTAGCTTCAAGCCAATTCGAAATACGTTTTTATGATTTCAGTAAATTGGCAAATATCGCATCATTTATTAGTTATCCTTTTTCGTGTAAAAAAACATTGAGGAACTAGCTACTGAAATAGCAAGTCAGTTTAACATGGACTCATGTTCTGTTAAAAATGAGTTAGTGCAGATTATATCAGATATACATCTCAAAGCCACAGCATCTGATACAAAATTCTGGTGTTTTATATCTGAAAATAAATATCCGAATCTAAGGCAAATCGCCCTTCAACTGACGGCAATGTTTGGGTTAACTTACTTGTGCGAGTCTGCATTTTCTTAAATGAAGATAATTAAGTCCAAATATCGCAATCGACTAACTGACGAACATATGTCATCATGCTTGCGATTAGCACTCGGTAATTACGTACCATCTTATGAAAAGTATGCCGAGGATATGCAGTGCCACGCTTCAACATCCAAAGTCACTCTTTAGTTAAGTTTAGACACTAGAACTCGTTTGTTTTGTAAGAACCAATAAACTCGCAATTTTGAATAATTATGAGTTTTTTCATTGACATTTAAAAAAAATGCATATTGTGCGGAAAACTAATATCTATGCCACGATACACCCTACCTAGACGACAATCCTGCATCACACTTACTTGCAGCCTCTCAGAGTCGATCGATCGTAGTCTAACAATATTGAGATAGAAGTTTGAGCACCCCTGATCTAGCTACTTAAAATATATTTTTTTCAAAATTCGACTTTATTCATTAACATGGTCCCCTTGAAGAGCGATATAATCAGTCCAACCCTTTTCTAACATTTCTATACCTCTCTTGTAGAAGGATTTATCTTTGCCTTCAAAATAGGCCTCAGTTTCGGTGATAATTTCTTCATTGGAGCCAAATCTCTTTCCCGCGAGCATTTTTTTGAGGTGTGCGAATAGATAATTGTCGCTGGGGACCAGATCTGAAGAATATAGTGGATGAGGAAGCAATTCAAACTTCAATTCATGCAATTTTGCCATCGTAACCATTGACTTGTGACACGGTACATTGTCTTGATGAAAGAGTACTTTTTTCTTGTTCATTTGGGGCCGTTTCTTTGTGATTTCTGCCTACAAACGCATCAATAACTTTATATAATAATCGCTATTGATGGTTTTTCTCTTCTCAGCATAGTCGTTCAAAATTATTCCGTGCGCATCCCAAAATACAGAGGCCAAAACTTTTCCAGTCGACTGTTGTGTCTTTGGTCGCTTCGGACGGCTTTCACCGGCTGCTGTCCACTCAGTTGACCGCCGATTTGATTCCGTTGTGTAGTGGCGGATCCATGTTTCATCCATTGTCACATATCGCATAAAGAATCTTTTTATTGCGCTTAAACGGGTCCAAACGGCGCTCAGAATCATCAACACATTGTGATGACCAACATGTTCTTTTGATATCTTTACTGTGTCAACTGTCTTACGCAATTTCACTTTACGGTCGTCTGTGGATTTTTTTTGATGTTTTCCGGTGTAACCACCTCATTTGGGCTGCTACAGTGTTCAGCCTCATTTGTATCTATATAACCGCGGGCAGAGTCCCCGTAACACTTATTAAGCCATTGGTTTACTTGAACGGTATTTTTTTCCCATCAAAAAACAGTGCTTAATCAACACACGAAATTCGATTTTTTTCATTCTTTTGAAAATATCAAAAGTAGCGCCACTAAAACCACTGTAATTTGTAAACTAATCGTCGAAATGTCATGGAATTTTGACACGTATCGTTTGAAGGTTGGTACTTCCTAAAAATCATACAGATTTTTTGAAAAGGGCGACATCTATGTGCCAGACTAAAAATTTTTCAGCTTACGTGGTATATTAAAAAGTAACGTAAAATTACTACCGGTATTTTTTTTCAGAACAAACGAAATATGAACGTCCTCTCTATAAAATAGTACAAATATCTAATGCACAGAAAAACAAAGCAATAAAATCCACTAGCAAGTTAGTACCTAGAGAACCTACTGAATTAGGACCAAGACAACGAATAAAAAAGAAGTTTACCCATGTAAGTAAAGAAAAGTTTTCTTAAGAATAGGAGGGCTTCAATATAATGACGCATATTCGATTTCCTACAATTTAATATCAAATGTACATACAGGGAGATCAAGATAAAAATGTTCAAATATATCTCCAATTTTTTAGATATGTTACAAGAAAAGTTTAACATAGAATGAACATGATACGACATAAAATGTTGGCTTTTTCTTGTAACCAGTGGAGTCTGTAATAAAAATTGAAAATTTCAATCTGAGAGGTCGTTCCAGGGTGCATAGAAACAAAAAAATATGTTAGATTTTTTTGCGAATGTGCCTATGTGTTTTTATATCTTTGTAGCGGCATCGTCGCGGAACGGTGGGAGTCTGTGGCCAAGAAATACAGGATTTTGAATCCCATGTATTTTAGATCTGTGCTCTGACTCCGGGTTCTTATTAGTGTTCTGTACGGAACACTTATAAGATCACTTCGGTGTCTGTCCGTCTGTCACACCCGATTTTCTCTGAAACTATTTGACATAGAAAGTTGAAATTTGGTACTAATATAGGAATTGATGGCCCCACCAGAGCCGTATAGTTTTGAAAGTTAAATTTTGACTTAAAGGGTTGGACCTCTGAGTCTCAACTAGGGCTAGCAACTTGAAGAAGGAACAAGACGTCAGCCTTATCATAAGAAGAAGAAGAAGAAAAGCGATTATAATAGATGTACAGCATTTTGGAAATGGATTACTCATTTATTGTACCTGTTTGACTATTTTTGACAAATACAGGGTTTTTTGTCGACTTTTCAAAACTATTATAAAACGATGATGAATTAAATAAAAATTACATACTTGTTTTCCTGTGAATAGAGTAAACTTTAATAAAGAAGGGAATCGTATTAGAAATATAACTAGAGTTAATGGTTATGATGATGACTTAGTAAATAAGCTAATAAATAGACATAAGTTTAGGTTTAATATTCAGAATTCCACCTTTTTTACACGCGAAGAAAATAACACCAAGTATGTCTCCATACCATATAATCCGAAATATAGCAAGGGACTCAATAAGGTACTTAATAAGATAGGCCTCACCTTAGTCTATAAGTCATCAGACAATCTGAGGAATATCTTAGGAAATCCCAAAGATAAGATTCCTAATTGTGAGAAAAGTGGAATTTATGAAATTAGTAGTAATGATTGTGACAAAAAGTATGTTGGGCAAACTAAAAGGTCAATTAAAACACGATTTAAAGAACATTTAGCACACTTAAAATACAGTAGAACAGAAAAGTCTAGCATTGCCGAACATGTCCTTGAAGCTGATCCTATTGTAACATTAGATAATCTAAGATTAATAAAAAATGTATCTGATAGGAGATTGTTGAACGCATACGAAAGTATGGAAATTATAAATATAAAAGTAGTTTAAATAAAGACAGAGGGCCTATTCCTTATAGTCCCCTCTACTGGTTACTTGACCGGAACTGATGGCCTTGTTTATGCTATTAGTTCCGCCTGAGTAATTCAAGGGTTAGGCTAAGTATAAATAGGGTAGATTTATAGTTTAGCTTTAGTCACTCATCGCTCCTGATGAAGCTAACATGGTTAGCGAAACGCGCGTCGAGTGCAAAAATAAAGTGTTTGGTGTAGTGGTGATATATACTGAATAGTATCATTGTGCCAAAGATTCCACATTCCCAACTTACTTGTTTTATGTTTAAAAATAAGAGTTACAATTTAATTTTAATATAACATACGACGTCTAACGGACATTATTTTTTAGGATGGAGAGGGAGGATGTACCCTGGTGCATGGTGATCAAGGTGAAGTTATTAACACTACTGTTATAAACGAAGAGCCAGCTAAACCGAGATCTTATATAAAGAAACCTTCAATACGTCTTATCTATTGTCGCCCTTTTACTGATGATAAACCAGTAAGTATCCTAAATTATCAATCCCTACACCGTAAAAAAAATTCCATGTTTTGAACTAGAGTACTTATTTTATACCATAGTGAGCGGCGGAAAATTTTGATTTTGTTCCATTACTTAAAGAGATATTGAGGTTGTGATGAAAGATGTTGTAAAATCTAGTACATACAGTTTTTGGTTTTAGCTTGATCTCCGAATTATGTGCAGAATCAAAATTTTTATTTGTTTTTTTTTTTAAATTTTTTAACTTGAATAGTTCATTAAAAACTTTTTTGAATAGTTCATTAAAAACTTTTAAAATATATTTTAGCAAGAATATTTAGTAAAGTTGAACTTGTCCACTCTCCTTTTAATGGATTTTCATGCCCACACATATCTAACCGAGGTAATGGGTTTGGTTGGTGGTGTTTGGGATAGCCAAAGCAAAACGTTGACCATTTCATGTTATGAGCCATGCAGAAATATAGCTTCTTCGTCTACCCATTGTGATATGTGCCCGATTTCTCAAGCAAAAGCAGCTGAAAATATCCATAATAAAAAACTTCAAATCTTGGGTAAGTTAGACACCATAGGTACCGTAGAATTTTACGTCAATGGATTGGTACGGTCAAAATGGCGCACAGTAAAACTTAAGTATTATGGTTTTTCTATTACTTTAATTGCACAACACATCGTTTAATATGGATCTGAAATTTCGTTGATTCGTTATGCTTTTTTTTTAGATAACTGTTAAATAAAGCAATAAAATATTATATACGAGGGCGTATTGATAAGTTTTTATGGTAACTATCTTAAAAACAAAAATTTTTTATTCAACATAATCTCTTTTTAACTTGCAGCATAATTCGTCTATATTTTTTAAAATTAACAGCAATTTGTGAGTAGGTGCATCGTCTTGAAAAAGCAGCACCTATTTAGACATTTTGGTGAAGTTTAGTTAAGAATGAAGAATCATATGCTCCAGTCGGGTAGACACAGAAACGAGTCTTTCAATACGGTGTCCATTACTGATGTTGCTTCCTTTTCTCTCGAGATCCGCATGCCAATTTTTGATAGTGGCATAGTTTCTTGAATGGATTAAGCATGTAGTAATTTCCTTTAGCGGGTAACCCTTTTAAAAGAAGGTACTTCATTATCGAACAATATTCGATTTTACTAAATTCACAATTGTTGCCGATCATGCCTTCTTCAAAAATTCACTTTGAATACCACAATAAAATTTGGACCACCAAACTTTTTACTGATTACTAAACTATCATCCATAGCAACAGCATTTTTTTCAATAACGCGAAGTGATCTACTCGTTATATGTATATATATATATATATATATATATATATATATATATATATATATATATAGATATATATATATATATATATATATATATATATATATATATATATATATATATATATATAGATATATATATATATATATAGATATATATATATATATATATATATATATATATATATATATATATATATATATATATATATATATATATATATATATATATATATATATATATACAGTCCCTGGCCAAATTATTAGACGCACTGCAAGATTTCATGTAAAATATTAATTACCGAGTGATATTGTACCGTTTTATTATTTTAAGTTGATTTATTTTTTATTTTTATATTATCCAATCAATTACCTATTTATTTGACATAAATAAAACAGCATTAATTTAGAAAAGCATAAGTTTATTAAGTTTTAAAGAAAAGTGAAATTAATGTTAGTAAAAGTCAATATTTAGTTGAGCCAGCTTTAGCCGCTATCAAAGCTTTAATTCTGCGCGGCATGCTATCAATGCAAGATTGTACTGTCTCCTGCATTTGAGGATGATGATTCCACACATGAATAATCTTTTCTAGGAGCTGGGTTTTGTTGGTAATCACATCTTTAGCCACTTCTCTTTTCATCAGCTCCCACACATTTTCAATGGGGTTCATATCAGGGCCAATCCAACAGAGGGATATTTTTTTCTGCCAAAAAAGCTTTAACAGACCGAGCAGTGTGGCAGGGAGCTCCATCTTGCATGAAAGTGAATGGTTCCCCATTTGGAAACCATTTCTCTGAGCTGCGGAATCAACCGATTTTGTAATACTTCTTTGTACTGATCTTGCCTCATTATTCCTTTGACGACGTATAGACGTCCAGTGCCCTTGCCGCTGATGACTGACCAAATCATTACTTTGGTGGGATGTTTAACCGTCGGGACGACACAATCAGGATGAAACTTTTCTCCATGACGACGACGTACATACTGAGCTTTATTCTGCAAAATTTCGAATGTGCTTTCGTCACTGAAGCAGACCTGTCAAAAATAGGAAAAATATATAAACTTCATGTTTATTCGCTTTATTTAACTGAAAATGATAATAATGTATCAATTATTGATTAAATTGCTGTATCTTACCGATCTCCAGAAGTCCACATCTTTGTCTTGCCATTGTTTGGCCCACTTCAGGCGCTTTGCTTTCATTGCAGCTGTTAACTTGGGCTTCCTGTCGGGGCGACAGGCCTTAAAATCTAATTCTTTCAATTTTCTTCGAACAGTGCGCTCAGAAGCATTTACGCTAGCATCCTGGAGTTGTGATTTTATTACCTTTGTGGTAGCAAATCTGTTTTCTACACAAATTTTCTTCAAACATCTCTCTGACCGTGGAGTGAAAATTGGTTTTCTACCGCATCTTTTCTTTCTTTTCGGGCTTAATTCCTTCCCTGACTCAATTTTCTTTTTTATGCGTCGTACACTAGCTTCAGAAACCTCCAATCTTCGTGATATTTTCTCGGTTTGTAAATGTTTTCGCAATCACAAGGGCCTTCACTTCAGCTTTTTTACGTGGTGAAAGATCGCCTTTTCTACCCATAATGAAAATAGTCCAATTACTTTTTTAAAACACTGCATACAAAATAAACTAATAACTGAGTAGTATAAAACTGTTAAACAAACAATCACAGTCCATAAAGCCACAGAAACACGTCCGTACCTGACTCGATTCCGATTGCGACTGATACAGGTTTGTACTTGTTTAGGTTCATGTATCACTTTGTAACACAGTGTTGCCATATGTTAAAAATAAATACAAATATGTAGTCTACAACAATTCTTTTAAATAAAAATCAATAATATTGTAGTTTAAATATACCATTATTGCATAAAAACTCTTAAGAAACATAAAATTACTAAAAAAAATACAGTGCGTCTAATAATTTGACCAGGGACTGTATATATATATATATATATATATATATATATATATATATATATATATATATATATATATATATATATATATATGTATATATATATATATATATATATATATATATATATATATATATATATATATATATATATATATATATAGCAGACTTGAAATTCTTAGGGTAAGCGGTCATGGAAACAGAGCTAAAAAGTTTTAAAACACCTTTTTAGCTACGCCAAGCTTTCGAGAATACTTTATTTTCTTCTTCAAGATGCTGGGTGGTGCCTATTAGGACAATTTCTTGCAACAAAAATCAACATTATTGTTGGTATTTATTAGGAAAACATGAGAAAATTTCGACCGAAAATAATTTTAAAAAATATAAAAAACTGATTACTCCGTTTTGTTATGCAGGCCACGAACAACACCTAGCATCCTGAAGAAGAAAATAAAGTATTTTTAGAAGCTTAGTGTAGTTAAAAAGGTGTTTACCACGTGTACAAGTATGAAATGCGGATTTTTTTTTCTAAAAAAACATGTTAAATTCGGAAGAATAATAAAACGTGCTTTATTCAAACTATGCTCCATCGCTTGTTATACATTTTTCCCATCTTTCGGATAATTTGTGAATACCACGCCGGTAAAAATCTTCCCCTTTTGCTGCGAACCATTCATCGAGCCAGTTTTTCACATCTTCGTACGAACCAAAGCGCTGCTCAGCAAGTGCGTGACCCATCGATGCAAACAAGTGGTAATCGGAAGGAGCCAAGTCTGGTGAGTAAGCCGCATGGAGTAGAACTTCCCAGCTGAGTGCTTCCAACGTGTCGCGAACTGGTTTTGCCGTATGTGATCGAGCATTGTCATGAAGAAAAATGACTTTGTGTTGCCTCTTTCGGTATTCTGGCCTTTTTTTCAAGCAGCGAACGGTTCAGATCGGTCAATTGTTGTTGGTAACATTTAGTATTAACCGTTTCCACAGGTTTTAACAGCTCATAATATACCACGCTCCTCCGGTCCCACCAAACACAGATAATCGTCTTTCTGCCAAAGCGATTCGGTCTTGCGGTCGATGTGCGCCTGGGTCTACCCATGATTTTTTGCGCTTGGGATTCTCAAAATAAATCCACTTTTCATCCCCTGTAACTATACGATGCAAAAAAACGACTTCCTTTTGTACCGAGCGAGCAAAATGTCACACGTGTTTTTGCGTTTTTCCATTTGCCTGTCGTTCAACTTATGTGGTACCCATCTACCGGTCTTCTGAATCTTTCCCATCTCTCGTAGCCGATTGGAAACAGCTTGTTGACTAACTCCCAATTGCTGGGCGAGTTGTTTTTGTGTTTGCGAATCATCTTCGTCCAACAATGCTTGCAATTCCACATCTTCGTAGTTTTTTGGCGGTTTTCCACGTTCCTCCTCTGCAACATCGAAGTCACCACTTTTGAAACGCCGAAGCCATCGTTCACACGTATCTTGCGATGGATCATGTTCACCATAAGCTTCTCGAAGTAATCGGTATGATTCAACAGCAGTTTTCTTCAAATGAAAACAAAAAATTAATCCTGTCCGCGAATGCTCGTTGTTCGGTATAAATTTCGACATATTGAACACAACAACACTATGCACACACTTCTCCAATTTATCACTCGTGCGCGTCTGACACTTGTTGACACAATAAAATGGCGCAGTGTCAAATCTTTATAGTACAAACTGCATTGGTGCACCATCTGTTGTCTGAAATTCGCATTTCATACTTGTACACACACACACACACACACACACACACACATATATATATATATATATATATATATATATATATATATATATATATATATATATATATATATATATATATATATATGTATATATATATGTATATATATATATATATATATATATATATATATATATATATATATATATATATATATGTATATATATATGTATATATATATATATATATATATATATAATATATATATATATATATATATATATACATATATATGTATATATATATATGTGTATATATATATATATATATATATATATATATATATATATATATATATATATATATATATATATATATATATATAAAGTTGGGTAAAATTCTTTCTTGAACCTTGGAATAATGAATATATATTTTTTCAATTTCTTGGGCTTTATGGTTCTTTTGTTTTAAGGATAGAGAAATTACATTACGTTCTAGTTAGAAGTTTATTGAAAACGTTTCACCTAATTTTTAGGCTTCTTCAGTTCATCTAAAAATTGAAATTTTCTGTTTTGGATATTCAATAGGACGCACAAATTTTTTTGATATTATAAATATATAAAATTCTTAAACTTATAATACAATATAGAAGGTGAAAATAATAAAAATACACACAAAAATATATATAAAAACTTACATGTGTGGGTTGAAACGAAGACACACACTTAACATTCTTCAAAAGGTGTTACTAAGACGGTCACATTTTTTAAAATAACTTTAGATTTCGACGAAAGTCATTCTTTGGTTTGTTTATGTGTTTTTATTTATTAACTGCTATTGAGTTATTATGAGAAGAGTCCGAAATAAATATGACTCAGACCTCTAACGTCGCTTTTGTCGTTTATATTGTTTTTCTCTTTATTAATACAGATCATTTCATGGATTGATCTTTTAAAATAATTTGATTCTGATTTTTGTATTTTTAAAATCAAACGAGTGTTTAGTTTGTTTAACGTGTTTTGATAGAGCTGTTGTAAACCTGATATATTCTATTCCATGTCAAAACTGCAACGGTTGTTATATCGGCATGACTACACAACATCTAGAAACTAGACTGAATGGCCATAAGTATGATAAGAATAACCCAACAGCTCTATCAAAACACGTTAAACAAACCAAACACTCGTTTGATTTTAAAAATACAAAAATCAGAATCAAATTATTTTAAAAGATCAATCCATGAAATGATCTGTATTAATAAAGAGAAAAACAATATAAACGACAAAAGCGACGTTAGAGGTCCGAGTCATATTTATTTCGGACTCTTCTCATAATAACTCAATAGCAGTTAATAAATAAAAACACATATACAAGCCAAAGAATGACTTTCGTTCCCTATACAAATCTAAAGTTATTTTAAAAAATGTGACCGTCTTAGTAACACCTTTTAAAGAATGTTAAGTGTGTCTTCGTTTCAACCCACACATGTAAGTTTTTATATATATTTTTGTGTGTATTTTTATTATTTTCACCTTCTATATTGTATTATAAGTTTAAGAATTTTATATATTTATAATATAAAAAAAATTTGTGCGTCCTATTGAATATCCAAAACAGAAAATTTCAATTTTTAGATGAACTGAAGAAGCCTAAAAATTAGGCGAAACGTTTTCAATAAACTTCTAACTAGAACGTGATGTAATTTCTCTATCCTTAAAACAAAAGAACCATAAAGCCCAAGAAATTGAATATATATATAGCAAACTTGAAATTCTTAGGATAAGCGGTCATGGAAATAGAGCTAAAAAGTTTGAAACATCTTTTTAGCTAGGCCAAGCTTTTGAAAATACTTTATTTTCTTCAGAGTGCTAAGTAATGCTTATAAGGACAATTTCTTTGAACAAAAATCAACATTGTTGTTAGTATTTATTAGGAAAACATGAGAAAATTTCGACCAAAACTAATTTTAAAAAATATAAAAATAGTTTACTCCATTTTGTTATGCAGGCTACGAACAACACCTGGCATTCTGAAGAAGAAAAGTAAGGTTTAAACTTATTTAAACATCATCGAACGTGTTTATAATACGTAAACAGTGGAAACAAGATGAAGACTCTAACAACGAACGCGTTGCTCAAAACGTTTTTTTTTTTAGGATGGTTTCATTCTCACCCAACATTCGCACCAGAACCATCTCAACAAGATTTGGATACTCAAAAATTTGTTCAACAGTGGATTGGATACACCAATCCTTGTATTGGCGTAATTTTAACACCTTTTAGTGTAAATGGTGCTTCAATATCTTCACCTTTTCGATGCCTTATGGTAGATAAAAAGCCTAACTTCGAAGATCAGATAATTCCTTACAGGTATTTCATTCTATTATGGATAAGTCTCAAATATAGCTCACCCCTATAATTTTTTGGGTCCAGAGAAAGCAAAAACTTGAATGAATTTGAATAAATACGGAATAAAACCGCATTAGTTGATAGTATCAGATAAGTTAACGGAAAATTATCCTAACTTATGTTTTTCGTTATTTCAATGGATAATACCGTATGGGGTGAAAAGTCCCGAGATTTGAAGAAAAAGCAATGTTTTTGCCAAAAAATCGCTGAGGGACAGACTTGGTAAATGCGGCGGATAAGGAAGCGTAGCTCATTGGTTCAATTTCACCACCGATTTTATCGAGTTGTCAGCTGGTGCATATCTTGGTGAAACAACACTTTTTTCTTCGATAAACACGGCCTTTTTTTTAATTTGACCATTCAAATCGTCTAATAAACCAATATAATAGTCTCCGGTGATTGTTCGCCCCCTTCTCGAGATAGGATTATTTTATGTACATCCCAAAAAATACTTGCCAAAACCTTTTCGGGCGCTTTCGTCGGGTTCAGCCACTCTGCGGACTGTCTGTAGGATTTAGGATTGTGGTAGTGGATCTACTTTTCGTCTATTGTTACGAGTCGGCGCAAAAAAACTCCTGTGGATTACACCGAAACAGTGCCAAATAGCGTTCTGAACCTCCGACACGTTGCCGTTTTTGATCAATGGTGAGAGTCTGCGGCATCCATCGGGCACATAGCGTTTTCATATGCAAATATTCAGGCAAATTCATTCATGCATGATATTTTCATGATTTTTTTTATGAGCTTGGCACACGTACTACAGGGAAATTCTTTAAGCGCTACGGGAGCGATACGTGTGCGGAAAAAGCTATTCACGCTGGTCTTGAATCGCTGTAAATTGTACTCGGTCGGAAACACAGTCTTGGGCAAATTATTCCAAAGGGATGAGGTTCTCCATATAATATATATATATATATATATATATATATATATATATATATATATATATATATATATATATATATATATATATATACACACACACAGTGCGACCTCGATAATCCGGACTAATTAACAGGTTGACTGCCGACCACTCCGATCGGAGTGCGTCGGGTCTCTTCGCCAACGCCGTCTACTCCGATCGGAGTTCGACATGCGTTCTTACGAAACGTTTTAGTATTCCATCGGCGTTGTATATGAAACGTGTTTCTAGTGGTGGCGTTGCTTAAAAACGCAAGTTCTAACAGGTGCTTAAGTGGTTCCACGGATTTGCTTTTGGTTTGGTTGTAATCTGCCGTACAATATGGACAATCAACCTGGGCCTTCTGGTATTAAAAAAAAGACATTGTAGTGATGAAAAAAAGGTATATGATAAGAAAAAGAAGCTAACTGACACTGAATTATTGCAGCTATTGGAAGAAAGCGGAGGTAGTAGTGACGAATATTACGTACCAGACACAGACGATAGTGATGTAAATTCAAGCTCCGAGTCCGAAGAAGAGAATTTTATAGACCCTATTCGGCCACATCAAACACTTCCTAGCCTTGATGAGATAAAATGGAACGACAGAGGTGCGTTTTTTAAAACAAATTTTGTTCCAGAAAACCCAGGAATTATTGGTGCAAATTCCAGGACAGGGTGCACCTATCGATTTTTTCGAAATGTTCATTGATGATGATTTTTTACAAACTATTGTAGAACGAACGAACTCTTACGCAGTCGAGGTTTTGCTGCGCCCAGAAACAAGTACAAAATCACGTATTACTAATTTTAAAGATCTTACTCTTGACGAACTAAAAATTTTTTTGGCCCTGTTACTTCACACTGGCACAATATCCTTGAGCCTGTTTTTAGAAAATATATGTCAAGGAATAGACTTTTGCTTATCTTGAGGTGTTTGCATTTTACATCTCCAGATATGGATCCGGCAGATCGGCTAGGAAAGATTAGATTTGTGGCAGATTTTTTTAACAACAAGATGGGAGAAATTTACTATCCTGGAAGAGAGTTGTCTTTGGATGAAGCTATGGTACTTTATCGGGGTCGTCTCCAGTTTAAACAGTATATCAAGAATAAGCGTCATAAGTATGGTATGAAGTTATACATGCTGACAGAGCCTAATGGACTTATTTTGAAATTTCGTGTCTACGAAGGTGCGACAGATGTTTATGGTGGAAGCGGACATACTGAAAAGATTGATTTACATTTATTGGAGGAAAAATTGGGTGTGGGACATGCTGTTTATCTAGACAATTTTTACAATAGTGTTAATTTAGCTAGGAAATTACTTCAACAAAATACATACTGCACTGGTACGCTGAGAGCTGAGAGGAAAGATAATCCGAAAGAGGTAATGAGTGCAAACTTAAAACGTGGTGAGAATAAATCTATGTTTTGCAATGGAGTGCATGTCGGAAAATGGCGCGATAAACGCAATGTTCAATACATTTCAACAGAATTTGGAAGCGAAATGGGCATTTTTAAAAACAAAAGAAACCAAGAATCTGAAAAAAACCTTCCGCAATCATTGGATATAATGCTTTTATGTCCGGTATAGATAGACAGGATCAAATGATGGCATATTATCCTTGCAGCCGTAAAACCATTCGGTGGTACAAAAAGTTATTCATGCATGTGCTGCAAATGAGCATGATAAACGCCTATTTTTTGTACAATAAATATTCGCGGTCTGACCAATTATGATTATATGACTTCCGATTGGATGTCATAAGAAATTTACTAGCCAGACGACCAATTACTAATTTGCCGCAAATTCCTCCAGGCCAAATAAATGTCCACAGCATTAGCAAAGTAGAAAAAATTGTTAGTGAAAAAAAAAAGGAACTAAAGAAACAAAACGGGTAAGCAGAAAGGAATGCAAAGAATGCAGGAAAAATAAAATAAGAAAGCAAACAGTGTATGAATGCAAAATGTGCCCTGGACAACCAGGTTTTTGCCTTAATTGCTTTGAGGATTACCATAAAAATGTACAAAAATGATTTAGAAATAAATGTTTTGAGTTCATGAGTTCGATTTATTATTTCTTTACTTATTTAATTGGACACTCCGATCGGAGTGTTCGGCATCTAGTAAAAATTTTCACTTGCAATGCCGATTACTCCGATCGGAGTGAAATTTTTTTTTTCTAATATTTTGAATGGCACATAAAAAAAAACACATCCAAGACTCATTTTAATTCATATTTACCACAATAAAATAAAAATATTTGGAAAAATCTTACCGGCGTCAACCACAAACTCAAAAATATAGATCGGCAGTCAACCTGTTAAAACCGCGGTGATCCGAATTAGTAAATAATTGAAATTACTAAAGCAGGACATTATTTATATTAAAAAACGAATCATTTAATACGAAACAACTTAAGAATAGTACATACATAGAATAATATTTAAAATAGAAGCATATCTTATCAAGTTTTATCTTATTTTGTAAAAAAATTTGTAATTTTTGTTTGCTTGACCCTTCTCTGGTTCCTCATAAAAGCAATTTCTTCTAATCTTTGAAGTACAAGAACATCACTGCCTCATCATTCTTCACAGTATTCTTAACAGTCTGGTTTGTATTAGTATCTAACTCTGAACCTTCATTATCACTCTCGTGTTGTTCATCTGTATCATCTATGTCTTCCAGTGGTAACAAATCTTCATCATTTTCAAGCCAATTACATATTTCCACGTTCGTGAGATTCTGCTCAGTGAGAACATTCAGCATATCTGAAACATCTGTTAAATATTTACGAATTAACCAAAAAAATACTAAAAGAAAAATTTCAGGCTTTACCTTTCATTTCTTCATTCGTGGAAAGCAAATTGTGCCGCAATTCACTCAGAGGAATCAGATCTTCAGCATCATATTCAGTGTCTGGGTTGGTATCTGCCACATAAGCCATAATTTTGTGCCAGTACTTTTTCAAGACTTCAGGGGAGACTATTTCCCATGAATTGCATAGTAGACATACAGCATTTTTTAGGTTAATGCTTTTTAATAACCTAACAAGGTTCTCTTCATTATTTGATAAAATATGGGCTAAAAGACTTTCCGGATAAAATAATTTTGTCAGTCTGATTACATTCTGGCCCATAGGCTGCAAAAGTGCAGTACAATTTAGTGGAAGAAATAATGTTGTAAACTGTCCATCCTCACTAGTCAGCTCTTCTATAGTTCCATGGCTCAAAGCGTTATCAACGATTAGCAGGGCTCTTTCAGGCAAGTTGAGACTTCTTAAATGACTTTTGACTTGACGAATAAAAGAATGATGAAACCAGTCTAAGAAAATTGCTGTAGTCATCCATGCATTGACAGATATTGTTTATACTCAAGAGGTATGTTCCCATTTTTCAAAGCGCTCGGATTTTTTGCCTTTCCTATCACTAACAACTTTAATTTTTGTGATCCATCAGCATTGCAACATGCTAGAAAGGTAACGAGTTCTTTGTTTATTTTTCGACCTAGTGCGGTCTTTTTCAGAGAAAGAACCAGCGTTTTTTCAGGCAACATTTTCCAATACAGAGCTGATTCATCTGCATTGTATATTTGTGTAGGTCCAAGGTTTAATTCTTTTTTCTTATCTGCGAATGAAGTTAGGAAAGGATCGACGGCACTTTCATCATTGGATAGTTTTTCGCCACAAACTTTTAAAGCACGCAGACCATGTCTTTTTCTGAAGTTAGAAATCCAGCCTCTGCTAGCTCTAAAATTATCATTCCCGTAGGTTTCAGTGTAAAACTGTTTTGCTTTGCCTGATAAAATTTCGTAGGAAATTGGGACGTGCGTACAAAACCATATATACAAACGAGTTTCCATTTCTGGATATTCGGCGTTTCGTAAGGTTTTTCTGACGCCAGGACCGGAATCACTTTTGGAAATAAATCTAAAAGAAGTTACACGTCCATAGTGAGTGTCCAAAATTATCTTTAAAATAAATCATATATACATACCTTTTGATATTCCCTTGCTTCTTTTTTATATCCGAAATTGTGGATGTTCCTACTCCGTATTGATTTGCCAACACTTTTCCGCTTTCACCAAAAACTAGTATTTCTAATATATCGGACTTTTGTTTTATTGTTAGTGTAATATGTTTTATTTTAGAAGGCATTTTAATATGTAGGTACATATACGTAAAAAAAAAACGTTTATATACTTATATGAACCACATAAAGTAAAATAGAACGTAGGTATGTTGTACTTGTGACAATAAACAAACAACTACAAAGTCCTAAACCTTTAGACGCGATGCGTCGTAGGCAAATCAAAGGCACCTACAGTTTGTGTGAATCCCAGATGTATTAGACTGGACGTTATCGATTTCAGTTTTCCCATGTAGTTTAAATTAAGTAGATGTCTAAAAACGCAGGTCCGGATTACCTAGTACTATCAAATCCTGATTATAAAGTACACAATGCGATAGAAATGTTTGTCTAGATTATTAAAGAATCCGGTTTATGAATATTTTGATTTAAAGATAAAATATGCTTAAAATTATTGGGATAAAAGACATACTTTGCAATTTAATAAAATATGCAGGAATAAAAATCCTACCTTCACTTTATAACTTATTAACTTGAGCTAAGTAAAATGAAACAGTAATTCACCACCTTTATGCATTGATATTTTTGTGTGTGCTTTCAGATTTAAAGTAGATGTTGTTGCCGATGATTTTTGTGCTTCAAATTTTTTAAAGGACATGAAAAGAATTTTATATTCAGAAGATGGTTATTTGAAGGATAAAAGAATACCTTTCCATAAACCCTACTTTCAGGATCCTACAATCAGCCACCTGGACAAGGTAAATAAAGGCTAGGCTACTAAAAGTTGTTTATTTAAGAATTTTTCTATTCCATTAAATTGCGCAAAATATATAAGAAAATAGATATAGAAGGAAATATTAAGCTGACATTGTTATGGTGGCAGGCAATAAACAGTAATATTACTTTTTTTTGCTATTTCGTCGATGATGAAACTTGTATACTTGTCTTTATTTCTCAGAACTACAAGCTTTAAAAGTTCCGGTAATTCTCTCTTAACGCTGTCTTTTGGAAATCAGATGTTTTTTTTGGTCATCCAAGATTGGATGTTCTTTTTCAGCAAGCCAGTTGAAATTTTTTAGAACGATAGCTTGCGTTATCCATTACAATAACAGAACCGTCTGGTAAAGTCTATCATCTGCGAACACCAATCTTCAAATACACTCCTGGACAAAATTAACGCAACAATATATTAAATCATACAAATCTCTATAATGAATTAATTTTAATAATTTTTTGTGAACATTGGTTACACTAAAAGTTAGAAAAAACTTATTCGGATACTTTAAAAGTGAATTAGCTACCAAATTTCTCTATAAGATTCGAATGAAAATTATTCTTAAGAACTAATAACAAAATCGTTGAAATTATGTAATAATGAAAAAAATAAACTGGGACACTAGTAGCAAAATTAATGGTGTAACTGGGACACTAGTAGCGTGTGTTGCCTCCTCTACTTCGGATAACAGCGTTTATGCGCCTAGGCATGCTTCTAATTAAATTTTGGATAAAATCTTGAGGAATTTGCTCCCATTCTGTGATAACTGCATTTTCAAGTTCCCTCGGGTTTCTAGGTGCAGGTATATGACATCACATTTTTCTTAAGGTGATCTGATACATGTTCTATCGGATTCAGATCCGGGCTTTTTGGTGGCCATTGCATAATCGGTATATCAACTTGATTAAGATAATCGAGTACCTCCCTAGCCACGTGAGGTGGAGCGTCGACTTGCATAAACAGGAAATTGGGCCCCACAAAATGACCGAAAGGCATCACATATTCTATTACAATATTCTCAAGATAGTAGTCAGCATTCATGGATCTCGTACGGACAGGAACTAACTCTGTGCGAGTATCAAAGCAGATGCCACCCCAGAACATAACAGAGCCACCGCCAAATGGAATCCTTGCAGAGATATTGCAAGGAGCAAACCTCTCTCCTGGTCTTCGTCATACTCGCTCACGACCATCTGGATGTTTTAGACTAACCCTAGTTTCATCTGTGAAGAAAACTTGTTTCCAATCATCCACAGACCAGTTTTCGTGATTTCGAGCAAAACGTAACCTGGCAACTCTATTCTCTTTAGTAAGCAAGGGCGCAGTGGCTGGTCTCCTACTGTTTAATCCAGCTTCATTTAACCGTCTTCTAACCGTTTTAGAAGAAATTGTGACATTGCGAATAGCTTCGAGTTCGTTTCTTATTATAGAACTAGTAACAGTCCTGTTTCTTAAAGCATATTGTCTTATAAAACGTTCATCTAGGTCGCTAGTGCATCGTTTTCGCCCTTGCTCTAGCCTTCTAGAATAAGTTCCTACTTCATTCAAGCGTCTTACCATACGACTTATTGTCGAACGATGTTTGCCTAACAAATTGGCAACATAACTTTGACAATATCCCTCGTCTAATAAAACTGAGGCTCGGACTACCTCGTGTTCAGTTAAATTCTTTGTTCGATTCATTTTTCTAATTCTTCGGGGTCAAAAATAAAACAGTCTACCACAAAAACGTATTACTTTGAAAAAAGGAACAATTTATAAGCTTACTTTTAAAGAAAATCTATCGCATTATTACAGAAAATTGTTTATCTTCTAAAAAATTCCTTAAAACTGTAAATCTAAACGAATTGTTTTGATTTCTGTCATGAACAACGAAACAAAATATGCATAGCCTACTATGCAAATACTCGATAAATTTTAAAACTGACATAAGAAAAAGATAAATTAATTTTCAGATTGTTGCGTTAATTTTGTCCAGGAGTTTATATCGAAATTCATGTCTTCGTGATAATCTCTTCTTGGATACGAATGTTAAAAGACCTCCGTCTGCAAAACCACTTTTGCTTCCAATATGCGCAGTAATTAACCTACGTCACTTACGAGATGGTAATTTAAGACCAGTAGAAAGACCTTCATTGAATGCCTAGCGAGCATTTTGGATATTCCCATCTTGCCACAAATTCTTGACTGTATACCCTTCATTTATCCACGTCTCATCAAAGAATATATCATTTTTCCTTCAGAGCGTGCTTTTCTAACTTTCCTTAAATAGTCTCTTCTCCAGTGTATTTCTCCACTTTCTATCAATAAAGATTTTCTTTTACGCTTTTTACAATAAAAATTCATGCCTTTTAAAACACTCCATAGTTTTATTCTACTCATTTTCGGTATTTCTGGGTGGCTTGTCACAGCCTGCAGGATCATATCCAAAGTTGGAATTCTTTTTTCCATAAAAAAGTCATGAACAATACACCTTACTGCTTGTTTTGTATTTCTGTCAGCTGAAGTTCTTTTCTGCCTGGTCTCTTTTGTGTTAACACACTAACCGACTTGTCACTAACTGGCTTGATACTTGGGTATGCTGCTCTAATTATGAGTTTATGTGGGGCCAACAGAAAGGTATGTAAATAAAATGATTTAATCAGCAGTAAAACTTCATTACAAAAGAGCATTATTACCTGAAAAATACCTGGGAATAGATAACACGCCTTTGTTATAGGACCGCCTGTCAGTCCCCTGGCATTTTTATTACTATCAGTTTCATATAATAGAGTATAGTAATTTTTTGTTGTAATATTTGGCGGCCCTAGCTTCGTGGTTATCGTGTCGGCATACGGTATTTGATTTACAGTAGTCTAATTAAAAATAAAGAGCAAAAAGAGAAAATAAAGCAAGAGATTGTAATACAAATTCATTAAGGATCGAGAGAAGTTCACCTGGAACCGGGCGGCATAGATTACTGTAGAATACTTACTTATTCTCCCCAACTAACTGACTCAACTCTGTTGAGTTTCTTCAAAGATAGAGTAGCTGTCGAGCAATTACTCGTACTTTTAGAGGATTAGTAGTATGTAGAATAGGCCGTCTAAATTGTAAAATTTTTGTAATTAATAAAGATGTTTTAAAATTGAATTGAATTGGCATATGGTATGCAATCCCGACAGATCAGTGTATTTATCTACGTAAGTATATTTGGCTTGCCCACATACATAGGTAGTGGTTGCAAGTAAGGCCTGTGGCAGCACTACCGCGTTCTCTACAAGGTGCCGTGAAATACGTATGTATTTTTCGGAGCGTCCGTTGACGGATATTACATCCTCGCCGATATCCATCCAATAAGAGTAGTCCCTATTCAGGCGGGGAGGTGACCGATAAAGAAAAATAATTCGAATATTTCGAACCTTACTTGAACTGATTTTTATATTACAATGTTTAAAAGTAACAAAAGATAACAAATCAGTAGATAAATAGCTAATAGTGTTTAAGCATTTTTGGAAGGCAATATTAGCTATGGATTTATGTAAAAAACATTTTGCTATGTAAATCGTGAAATGTATTTATCGCTTATGCAAATTTCGCTTGAATTTTTGAAGTCTTCGTTGGATTGGGACACTAATAATACAATTCTTATGTCTGCGTCGTTGTTCGATCTTTACGGCAATTAAACAATAAATCGGTATAAAAAAATGAATTTTCCATAAAAGGTGATTTTTTTTCTGCTTACAATATATTTAAAATTTTACTCCTTAAGAATAGAAGCTGAAAAAAAAAATTGGGAAATAATCCAAACATAGAACAGCAGCTCCAAAATACCGATGATGTTGAGGTACAGCGGAATACGGCTCTAAAGACAACTAACAAAGCCAAACTAATAGTTACAATATTATTTCCGGTTTTATAATGATCTACTTCTTGACCCTGCCGCAAGATTATGTCGTTTGTATTTATTCATATAAAAGACCATATTATTTTATTTTTTAGTTTATCTTCAGTGTAAACATGCACCTGGCAAAAAATGGAGTTTTAAATAAAACCACATGTGATCATATAATTGAAGAAATAAGAGATTTATTAATACATAACTTGCAGTGTGATAGTTAAGATGTATTTAAATCATATAATATCTGTAAACATTTTTGTACTACTGTAGAAATAAATAAATTCAAAAAGAGTGTAATTTTTTTACAAATACAGTTTGAAACGATACAACTCTGATCAGAGTTCCGCTATAGTAGGATGAAATTTAACGTTGTGTTCCAATCTAATTTTATATATATATATATATATATATATATATATATATATATATATATATATATATATATATATTATATATATATATATATATATATATATATATATATATATATATATATATATATATATAATTACAAAGAACAATAAGGAAAAACACCACTAACTATGCCCATAGTGCAATCAATGATGCCCGATATTGTCTTCAGACAGCGTATCATAAAACGTATTTTAATGACTAACTAAGCTAGACACCAAAAAAGCTTCTGGTACTGACTGAGACTTTTCAACTTATCTTACAGAAAGGAAATATTTCCTTCTTGCTGGAAATGCGCCACAGTTCAGCCAATACCCAAAAAGGCCTTGCCAAGCAAGTACCGACCAGTTGCACTGCTTTCAATAATATCGAAAGTTATGGAAAAGGCTATAAATCGGCATCATCCAAAATACTCAGTATTATTAGCGACCATCAATATTTCGTAAGCAAAGAGCAATTGAACACTTTGGCGAATCTCGACCGGTTGCACTTGATATATACAAATCATTCGACCGTGTTTGGCACGATGGATTGTTGTCTAAGCTACGTTGTCTTCATGACACCTTAACTATCAACGTCGATGTGCCCCAAGGCTCCATGCTGTCTCCTACTATCTTTCTCATTTACATTAACGATCTGCTGGAAAGAATCAGGAATCCAATCTACAGCCTTGCAGATGACAGTACGCTTGTTTTTCATTCACTTTGAACTCTCGTCGAACATCGCTTACTCATGCAAATATCCACACTTGGAACCTAGAAGAAATTCTACCTTGGGTTGACAGTAACCAAGTAGAATTTAACCCTACTAGAACATAGGCGGCAGTTTTTTCTAAAAGAGTTAACGTTGCTGAACCCGATATAGTTATGTCGGGGCACTCCATTCCTCTAACATCGTCATTCAATTTGTTCGGCGTTAATTTGGGAGCAAAGTGTCTTAGCGTGAACATGTTGCAAGCATAGTAAAAAGTAGAGCTGTAACTGAACATAAAAATTTTACATGGATCTTTTAAAAGTTGACACTAACGGAAAATCATATGGGTTTTTTGTTTGCGTTGCCATCTCTCGGAAAGTCTCGAGACCATGTAGTTAGAGTTGTTATGTTTAGATTAAGTTACTTTTTAATGTGAGGAGGTCGGTATTTATTTTTGAACTGCATATGTGAGGGAAGTTTATTAGTAGTTAGTTAGGTAACTATTTGTACAACCTAGAGTGGAAATACCTTTTAACTCTTGATCTTAAGCTTACCTGAAGTCTCAAGGGCAAGCTGACGAAGGTGTTTGCACATACCTCAACAAGGACTAATCATTATTAAATTGGTCCGTCCCTCTATACTCAAAAATAATTTTTTAAACCAGAGGTTCCCAAACTTTTTTTTCTCGTAGACCACTTTCAAAATTTTACTGGTTTCGGTGGACCCCCTGCTGCTACATTTCTACTATATTCCCAAAACTCGTCAAAAAATGTGAAGATTAGATCTAACGATGGAAATTTGCGTCGTGGCTGAGTTCCAACCCTAAATTCAGAGTGGTAAAAATAAAAAGAAAAATAATATATTTTCTTGTGTTCTATTTATTAAAATAATATGATTACAGACTTAACAGAATTAAAATTAAACATTAATAACGTACCGTAACTTCAACAATGCAATTCAACAATTAAAAAAAATAGTCATAATTTTAATGGGAGGGATGTACTTGATGGATTGACAGCAAATTATCAATATTTGGCTTCAGTTTTGTAAGGAATAACCGCAAATCTCCCCGTTCTGTGATGTTCAATCTGCTCCTTTTTTTGTTAATAGGTTTGTAACGACACTAAAACTTTTTTCGACAAGGTATGACGAGGGAAACGCTATCAAAAGTTTTCTCGCAATTTCCCACAGCCCAAGATATTTTTCGGGTATTTCTGCCTGCAGCCAAAATGTTTGATAGCCTTTTTTAAATTTCACCTTCAGCTCCTCATTGGTGCTAAGCTCGAGTAGCTCCTCTTGTAATACCACATTCGCCACTTCCGTTTCATCAAATGGATTTATGATTCATGGTGGTATTTCCATCGTCAGAATATCTTCAAATCTATTTTTGAAGTCATCATGCAGGGCATTTAAATGTTGAACGTATGTCTGAATATCCTCATCAAGATATGTTTGGAAACTGGGAGAATTCGCGCCGACTAATATTTTGCTTCATAAATTTCAATTTTCCAAGAAAAGCCGAAATTACACCCTTTGTTTTTATTAAATTTAGGCTCTCCTCTTGTAACTGCAAGTTAATGTCATTAAATTTTTTTGAACAAATCTGTCAAATACGCGATGTCTGCTTTCAATTTGATCAGGTTTTCTTTTAAATCTGGATCTTTACTTTCCAGAAACTCTAAAACTGATTCAAAAAGTGAGTTAAACCTTGTTAAACATGCACCTTTCGACAACCAGCGTACTTCAGTATGTAAGAGCAATCATTGGAAGTCTTCATCATTTTCGTCGCACAATTGTGCAAATAAACGGGTATTCAACGCATTGCTTCTTATTTTGTTAACTGCTTTAATCACAATTTGAAGCGATTGGTGCAATCTATCACTCAAATTTTTCGCTACCAGGTGTTGTCGGTGGATGACACAGTGAATTGCAGTTACTCCTGGTATAATTCTTTTAAGATGGCTTATAAACCCACATATCGCCCGAAGATGGCAGGAGCTCCATCTGCTGCCACCGAAATAATCTTTGTAAACGGAATCGATTTTTTCTTAAAAAAATCACTCAGGACATTAAACATTGGTTCGCCTTTAGTGTCCGTCTCCAAAGTTTTCGCGAATAGCAGCTCTTCATGGATTTCTTCCATAACAAATCGAACATATGCCCATAATAATGCTTCATTACTAGGTAAAGTTGACTCGTCCAGTTGAATAGAAAAATGAGATGTTTGCAGATAATTACACAAGGAGCTTTCAATATCAGAGCTCATTTCATCAATACGTCTTTGTACAGTGTTGTTACTCAAAGGAATACTTTTGAGTACGTTAAATGGAGGTTTGTGCAGAACAGTTTTTAAAAAACCTCTTCAACAGCGCGTTTGCGAGTTCTCCGATGGTGTGCGGTTTTCAGATTTCGCTATGAGCAATGAGATATTGTAAGATGCCCGCAAGCCATCATCGTTACTTTGAGACGTTGAAGCGAACATACTGTGCACGGTGGGTCTCTTTTCATATTTTTCCTTCAATGTTTGAAAATATTTTAAATCTACCTATTTTATCAGGATGGCACCTTCTTAGATGATCTTCGAGCTTCGATGGTTTCGTAGAGTCATTGCTCAAAACTTTGTTGCATAAAAGGCATATGGGCAATCGTTTGTCTGCCTTTGATGGAAGAAAACCAAATTTCAAATAATCAACACTGTACTGTCGACATTTCTTCTTAGATTCAGCCATCTTTCGTATCAGTTACCTACCTGTAAAGAAAAAAATGTTTGTCATAAGGCGACTTTAACAGGATATGGCTATTTTAACAGAATAAAATAGGATTAATTAATTATTGCAATGAAAAAACCAAAATGCCAGCGGCAAAACTGATTTTAATTATTAAAAGCAATAAACTGCTAAGACCCATATAGAGGTTTTCACAAAACGGCTGAACCTATTTTAATGTAATATAAAATATTTTTTGATTAATTATATTTTGATACATTTCTGTAAATTCGAGAGAAAATACTTTTAAAGAATATTTTGACATCAAAACTCCGCGATTTTAATGATTTATTTATTACTTTGATGTACGTTACGAGTGGTACATAAAGACACGTACAATTTATGAAAATATTTTTAGTCATTTAGCATTAGCAACTACGAGGGCACTGAAATATGTACAAACATGCAGGCCAATCATATATCTCTCCTTTAGTGAATCACCACAGTCGGGTAAATAAATAATTTTATAATAAAAAGTACTAAAAGTTCAATCTTTCTCGGCTTTCTGTTCTTTTATAGAAGTATCGAATAATGGCCCTCTTCAGTATTTAATTTTTATTATGTACCTACTACACGCAAACATAACAAATATAATATAATAATATAGTAATAACAATATAAAATAAAAGTATGAATAACAAATAGGCAGGTACTTACTTTTTCCGGCACTGGCAAACACTGACATCGATTCACTCACACTTTTCTTTTCAAAATTTCGGAAACAAATGAGTAACGTTTGTCCTTGGCATTCGTATTTATATTGGTGAAGAATCAAACAAGTTCATGCAACATTGCAAGCACAGCACAAGTTGTATTTCGTTCCTTTGCACGTCTGAACGCGTTGCGGGCGGCGCTTTGCAAGTCTCGACGCGCGTTGTACTGAATATCGAATATGCAAGTTTTTACAAGTAACAGTCGCTGACCTTAAAATACACTACTCAAAAAAATTAAGGGAGGTTTTAAAACAAGGAAATTAATGCTAAATAAATAGGCTATCTGATCAATATGCCGGCCTAACTGAAAAAAAATTTTTCAAGCCCGTGGACCAAAAAAAAAGCAAAATATTTGCAATATTATTTTTTCGCGCTATCTGTGAGGATTGCATGAGAACGGTAGCTCCTAAAAAATGTTAGCCAAAAAATCTGAAAATTAGAATCTTAAAGCTTAAAAATGCTTTTTTTTAAAGTCTCAATACGACCATTTTTCACTGAAATACAGCCTGTCAAAAATCACCGAAAAATTTGGAATTTTTTTGCTCCCTTAATTTTTTTGAGTAGTGTATTATCTGCCTACATTGATAGGTAAAGCCAAGCCAACATTTTTGTTCTTTACTATCGAAACCAGATAAATTTTCGTGGACCCCCACTTACAACTTGTGAACCTCCATTTTTTTTTTCACGCCAACGTAGACTCCCATCGAGTCTCCCGTGGACTCCTGGGGGTCCACCCGAACCACTTTGGGAATCACTGCTCTATGCTCAAAAATAATTTTAAACTGAGCACCTTAACATTTCTTAAAACTATTGTATTTAACATTTTCTCGTCATTCCCGAAACAAATCAGATAATGAGACTCTATCGTTGACTCACTTTGTACAGGAGCGGTCACAGTCAAAATGTTTTTAATCTCGTGACTTGTTAATATGTAGTTTTTTGTCATTCCTTTATTTACTTTTGATCTTGATGGTTTAATTAATAATTAAAAAAAAACACAATTAATACTTCATTTTTATTAGTTTCGTCACTGAATTTTAAAAATCTACAATTGTATCTATTAAAATGGATGTTCTTTTTACAGTACTCGTCTTTTTGTTAAAATTTTAGTTTTTTTTATCCAATTCTCCTATAAATTTCACATTACCTATCCGTAAAGCGTTCTTGAAACCTTGTTTGTTTTTGTTGTTAATGATTTCATTATAAAATAACAATTTTTTAACTATACTTGTTATCAGTACTTAATAATATTTGTTTGTGTTGGTTAGGTCGTGTTTATCTCTTGTATATTTCGAAAAGAAGCCTATTTTTCTATTTATCTAATCATAAATAAACTTTTTTCTATTTACTTGACTAACACAGGTTGTTTGAGTTAAGAAATAAATAAAATAATTTTTCACTTATCATATAATTATACTTTTTTCGCCACTAGTTTTTCCTTTGAAAAATCTACTCACTCTCGCCAAATTCTACACAATAAATATATTAAAAGGTTATTAATCAAATAAAATCTAATATCAACGTTCTCGCAAAGTAATATCACATACCTTAAATATGACATTAAAATTGGACTAGAAAGAAAAATTAAAATATTTGAATTTAATGCTTGGAATTTCAAGTATCAAGTACAAGGGTAAATCAAATATAAACAGGAATTTTTCTCTCAACTCTCGTGAGGTAATCCGATCGCCTCGCCCTCCCATTATTAGCTGAGTAGGGGTGTCAGGAGTGGAAGAGACCACTCGATCGACTATCTCGATTCATTTGTTGTCAGCGCAGGAAGTACCAGTGTCGATTGAGCAATGCCTTATTATCACGTTTTTAACGCTAGAAAGCGTAAAGCCTTTTAAAATTTTACAAAGACTGACGAAATAGTTCGGCAAAAAGACGCTTTCGAAAACTCAAGTTTATGTCTGGCACAAGAAATTTTTGTATGGCCGGAAAACGGTGCAAAACCTAAGTCATTCTCGCTGACTTCGGATCAGCATCACGGATTCGAAGATTAAGGCGGTTTGCGAGCTTATTGAAGGTGACAGGCGCCTGACAATGTTGGAATATACTTCGGAAGTATATAAAAAATTATCACGGATGATTTATGTTTGCGAAAAGTGTCGGCTACTGACAGACGCACAGAAAGAAACCCTTCTCGAAACTTGGGAAAAGCTTTTGGCACGATATCGGGCAGACGCAGAATTTTGTTACTTGCGACGAGACATGGGTCCACCATTACTCTCCTGAATCGAAAAAGGCAAGCGTGGAAAAGAGAAAACTCGGAGAAAGAGCACTTGTGAAGGTGAAAATTAGGCTCTTTGTTGGGAAAGTTCCCATGACCGTCTTTTGTGATTACAACGGCATGTTACTCATGGATTTTCTCTATAACTATTTCTCTATTTTCTCTATCAACTTCTCGATTAAGTTATATTAGATTATCGACAGAAAAGACGAGACATACCCGTTCGGAGTGTCAAATTGCTTCACGACAACGCTCGGCCCCACATAGCTGCATTGCAAATTGAAATAAATGCACTGCAACACCCGCCCTACAGCCCGGATTTGTCGCCTTACTTTTGTTTGTTTCGCCCTTTAGAAGCGTTGGGGGGGCACGCATTTCGAAGGCGTAGAATCGTCCGTACGCAATTGGCTCCTGTCGCGACCTGCTTCGTATTACGCTGACGGTATAAAAAAACTTCCTTTCGGCGGGAAAAAATGTGTTTTGAACAAGGGAGACTTCTCCTTCTTCTCTCTGGGCTATTTCCTAACTCCGGAGGTCGTCGATCAACAGGGCAAATCTTAACCTTTGAGACTGCAGCATGAAACAGCGATGTACTCGATTTTCCATACCATTAGCGAAGATTCTTGAGCCAGAATTCACGCCTTCGAACTGGACCTCTCTTATCACACAGTTTACCCTGGGACAAAGTCCCACATTGAGGAAGGACACCTCACCATTTTAACAAGAGAGATACATGAATATGTAAACTACAGTGAAACACAAAATCGAAAGAGGTTGATTAAAATTTTGCATAAAGAAGAGGCGCCGTCGAGTTCCCTTCAGGAACCGGCGGTGGTAGTGGGAGGTGGGACCCCTCCTTCGATTTTTTTTTTTTATCACGCAGTTTAACCTGATTATCAACTGCAACAGTTCGTATTTCTCCCTTCCCTTAATATGTCCCAGATATTCCAGTTTTCTCTTTTTTTTTGTTAACTGTAGCTCCGTTTCAGTGTTCAGTCTGCGTAGCACTTCTTCATTACGTATCTTGTCGACCCAAGGTATTCGCAATATACGCTGATAGGCCCACAAATCATCGCTCCATGCCTCCATTCCATATAAAACCACAGGAAAAACATAACACTTCAACAGTCCTTTCTTAACATTTATCTTAAGAGTGTGGTCACATAAAATGTTTCTCAACTTAATGAACGTTTGCCTGGCTTGTGCGATTCTACTTTTAATTCCCATGTCCTGTCTCCATTCGTCATGAAGCAATGTCCCCAGATATTTATAACTGCCGACCTGTTCTATTTGCTCTGTTCCCATCTCACTTTTTGCACGTATATGTCGCTTCTTAGCGAAAGGAGACTATGTAGAAAAATAAGGCTTTTTGATTTTTCTCAGTATTGTAGCAATATTAAAAAAAAGGAATTCCAGTTTATATTTGATTTACCTCGTATGTCTCTAAAGCTACTGTACCATATAACTGATATCAAATGAATGTTTTGTTTTTCACATACTTTTATATACATATGTTGGGACAATCACAATATGTGATAGTTCGTTTATATAAAGAAATATATATATATATATATATATATATATATATATATATATATATATATATATATATATATATATATATATATATATATATATATATATATATATATATATATATATATATATATATATATATATATATATATATATATATATATATATATATATATATATATATATATATATATATATATATATATATATATATATATATATATATATATATATATACAGGGTTATAGGGAAAGTCGTCCTAGATAATTAAGGACGTTATAGTTTAGGTCGTTTCTGACCGATTTGACTCTATGACATGATGTCCTAAACTTAACCGTTTTTGAGATATTGAAGTTTAAAGATTTTCTAAAAAAAACATGTTTTTTTTGCTTTTATATCGATTTTTTTTTATTAGAGGTTCTCGAGTGCGATTTTTTGGTTATTTTTAGTTAGTCTGTATGTCAAATATCAAAAATCATCAAAAAAATTTGTACTAGTTACTAACAGTTTCAAATGGCGGCTTGTTAATGTTTCTAAATTACGAATTTTTACCAAGTGTTTCCTACTTTAAATCAATAAAGAGAAAAAAAAAATGTATGGAAGTTATTCTGCAAATTATTTTAAAAACTTTTACGTCTTTTTAGATATCTAAAACGGTATAATATCTATTGGATCTATTGAAAATTCTAAGAAAATGAGATTTCAATAGGCCCAAATGTAGAGTAACATAATAATAGAATTTAGATACTACCAATTACCGGTTTACTACCTGCACCTTCAAACAATAAAAAGGGTTGGGTAAGCATTTTTTCCGGTCGGGGTACTCTCTGTGCGAGTGACATTTTCTGTTCACTAAACATTATTGAATGATTTTTAGTCTGCTCATGCGATTCGTCCGTGGTAGATATGCTATACCGTGCTTTTCAAAAATATCTGTGTTTCATCTTCTGACTGTGTGAATTGGCTCGTAACTGGATTTTGATCTCTGCTTGTGAATATGGCAACGTATAGCAACGAGGAATATGCTGACATCCTAATGTGTTACGGATTTTGCGAAGGAGTGTCGTCGCGTGCACGTGATGAATACATACTGCGATATCCTACTCGTCGTGTACCTGATGTTAGCGTATTTGATGGAACTTATCGAAGACTACGAGAAACTGGTTCCGTACAAAGACGGCGGACTGACATGGGACGACCACGTATCTTTGACGAAGACGAAGAAAACGAAATACGACGTCTCTTTGAGGTGGACCCAACCACATCTACAAATGTTGTCGCACAACAGCTTGGTATTTCGCAGTGGCAGGTATGGTTTGTAATGCATACTGTTGGGCAACACCCTTACCACTATACGCCCGTGCAAGTCATTGAAGAAGAGGATCCGTTGCGACGATTAGAATTCTGCAGATTTATGCTCAATACCGATGTCGAAGATGCATCTTTTTTTAAGAAAATACTATGGACTGACGAGTCGAAATTCGACAAAGACGGTCTTACAAACTACCACAATGCCCACTATTGGGCCTCTAAAGAGAAAGGCAACCCAAACAAAAAAAGAACGAAAGGATCACAAACAAGATTCAGCTTAAATGTGTGGATGGGTATAATTTCAAATTATGGCCATTCTTCCTGCCAGATAATTTGAATGGCGAGGAATACAACAACTATTGGTTTGAGACAAAACATGTACTTTCAACACGATGGCTGCCCAGCTCACTACAGAGGAAGTGTTCGTGCATGGCTCAATGACAATTTTCCCAACAAATGGATTGGAAGAGGCGGACCCATACCTTGGCCGGCGAGAAGCCCAGACCTAACACCGATGGATTTTTATGTGTGGGGTTACATGAAAATCTCGTATACGATCAGATGACTCCTATCGAAAACGTGGATGTCCTAAGATAAAAAATAATTGATGCGGCTGACGAAATGAGGCGGCACCTCACAACCAGCGTTGTGAAAAGTAATTTAAGAAAAAGAATGAGAATTTGTGTTAGAAATAGGGGCGACCATATAGAACATGAATTGCAAGGTTTTTTGTTTTATTTGTGTATTTTTTCGTATTTTCACCTAGAACTAAAAATTTACCTTTTGCTACCCGAGCCCGCTTTAGGTGTCATTCTGTGTACAGTTTTCCTATTAAACTCCTAGTATTATACCTTTTTTGATAGCTAAAAGACGTAAAAGTTTTTAAAATAATTTGCAGAATAACTTCCGTATATTTGTTTTTCTCTTTATTGATTTAAAGTAGGAAACACTTGGTAAAAATTCGTAATTTAGAAACATTAACAAGCCGCCATTTGAAACTGTTAGTAACTAGTTCAAATTTTTTTGATGATTTTTGATACTTGACATACAGACTAACTAAAAATAACCAAAAAATCGCACTCGAGAACCTCTAATAAAAAAATCGATATAAAAGCAAAAAAAACATGTTTTTTTTTTTAGAAAATCTTTTAACTTCAATATCTCGAAAACGGTTAAGTTTAGGACATCATGTCATAGAGTCAAATCGGTCAGAAACGACCTAAACTATAACGTGCTTAATTATCTAGGACGACTTTCCCTGTAACCCTATATATATATATATATATATATATATATATATATATATATATATATATATATATATATATATATATATATATATATATATATATATATATATATATATATATATATATATATATATATATATATATATATATATATATATATATATATAGTTTAGTTTCTACTTTGCTAGTATTGACATTTTTTCTTCCACTATTTTCGGTTAGGCCTAGCGCACACTGGAGACTTTTTGCCCGTAGACAGTTTTGTCGCCATGCCGAGAGCTTATACAGCATATGAGAGTGCGCACACTAGAAGACAAGACGGGGGCAAGACAAAAGTGTGGTCGAGCCCGGCAGATACCCGGCGACTTTCTGTCTGCAGACTATCGGCCGGCTTAAGATAGGACGATGGAAGTGCATGTGCCTGCGCAGACTGGAGGCAAAACTGTCTTCTACCAAACATTCTCTCAGTTAAACTGTATACCATCTTGTATCTTCCTGTTTAGATTTTTAATTTTTTTTGTACAGATGTTTAAATTTTCTTGTTCATTTTGTGAAAACTTGTATTAAATATGTTGGAAGAACAGATTGAAAATTTAATAGGCGAAATGGAAAAATGTCCAAGTCCTAGCAAAAGGAGGAAATATATATATATATTCTGATAGGCTGCTGTTTCTTCTTCCATTCACTGAGAACACAGACACCAGTAGTAAGTAACCTTGACGATGAAGCGGATACGTTAGATGCTGATAATGATGTAGGAGTTCCTGCTATTGAGCCCTGTATAGAAGATCGTGTCAGAGTAGGTAGAAAGCGACGTTATGCTTCGACAAAGAATTCATTTGAGGCGGCACTTCTCACAATATTAAAAGAGAAAAAGACCGTGGAGACATATGAGGATGTAAATTTTGCTGTTTCACTGGTCCCCATGTTGTGATTATGAAAAAATGGATGCAAAAATTCAAATTATCGATGTTTTAAAGTCCACAAAGTAACCACGTCACAACTCGTCACAACTCGCTCAGTATTCCAGAAATTACACCTTATTTTAAGACTCAACCGCCTCCACCCAGATACATCCCGGACCACTTTTCTACGACTTCAACTCCATACCAGCCTGGATCACATAGTTACCACAGGAAAAGTCCCAGCCAGATATCCATGTCTGCAGTGTCGCCACAAGGTAAAAAATCAGTATTTTTACTGACGAGTCTGATAATTCTGAATTACTACCTTTTCAATAATAAAACATTTTTTGTGGAAGGAATATTCATTTTACTCATTTACCTTAATGTCACTGCAACTCGCGCTTTTACAAGGATACACAATCGGAAGGTTGTATTCTGGTACGTTATACCTCCCCCAACTTTAACTGACATCGTTTGATGAATTGATATTCATCAAACGATGTCATACTCATCCGAAAGTAAGAAATGCTCTCGTAAATTATCATACAAAGTGTAAAATTTTCCTTTTAGTAATCTGGTGTTGTAAATAGGGTGTACCCAGTACTGTCTATTTCTATGCTTCAATCTTCTTTTTCGGTGAACAACTATAGCAATTGCAGTAATTTCCACAAGATCCATCTTGCTAGCTACTAGATACGCGACTGTCTTGTCTCTAGTGTGCGGAGGCCTGGCAACAAAACTGTCGTGCCCTAGAGGTGTCTTTCATACTGGTAGATAGTCGGCAGACAGTCGCCAGACTGTTTTGCCCCCAGTGTGCGCCTGCCCTCTCCAACGTGATTTTTTTTTTGTTTTTTTATAACAATCCTTTTTTTTAATTTCTCTGTTTTATTTGTTTATGTATAATTATACAACGTAACCTCAAAACATTTTAAAATGTTTAGTTACAAAATAGGTAAGAATATTTGGATTATATTTATTACAGAATTTTCTTTACTCGTTTATAAAAATGTTCCTAAAATGATTCTGAGGCAGATCCTAAAAATATTTTTTTTTAAGGGCAATTTTTATAACTAAACGGCAAACAAAAAAAAATACTTTCAAAAATGCTTTGTTTCCACATATAATCATAAAAGAGTTTTCCCATGCGGTAAAATTCGTTAAGGTTAAAAAAAAATCTATGGTCCGGACTATTCTATATAAATAACTTAAGCGCATAGTATTTTAAAAGGCTATATTAAAGTACCCCACGCACCCATTAAAAGAAATTAATATTTCCGAAACAGAGCATTTTGGATAAATATTTTTAAATCTCATTTTTCTCACAATGAGTTATAGAATATGCCCTTAATCCGTTTATAACAAAGCTTGAAATTACTTTAGATAAAATTTATTTTTAAATATATTTTCAATATAGGTATACTATTGTAGATTTCAGGTAGCATGCATTCTTTTATTATTATATCAAATATTAATATGTCATTCAGTTTTTAACAGCTAAATTAACTAAATTTGTCCAATTTTATGGAGGCTTAAATTTAATAAATGTTGTACCCAAAGTTATTGTACCAGTGACTGAAGAGCAATATACCAGACTTAAAAAAAATATCTGCAACAAGAAAGAGACAAAACTACTCCTTTTAAACTAGATCAAAGAACACACTTTATGTTCGGTCATTATTTTGAGAGCCTAATATTTATTACAGTACAATAAAAAGTTTTATTAGGGCTTATTTAACCGTAAACATAAAAAAAGAACGCATGCTCAATTACATTTAGCACAGCCAGATCGTTATTATACAGCGTTTAAAGCCTGTTCCAAGTCAGCAATTAAATCTTCAGTGTCTTCAATGCCTACCGACAACCTTATTAACGTATCAGTTATTCCTAGTACTGCTCTTTGCTCCGGAGGTACAGATGCGTGTGTCATTATAGATCTAAAATATATTTTTATGTTTAGTTTCAACGATAAGTCTTAACAGAATGATAGTAAGAGACCTGTAGAGTTGTAATTGTAACTGTTCAAGGTGTTATACTTTTTAATGTTTTAAATTGTTCATAAAATATGAATATTTTATATAAATTATTGCAGATGTAAGTTAGTTAATTATTATTATTATTAATTATATTAAATTATATTAATATTTGGATTTGATAGTAGTTAAATTTTTTTTATGTACCATAAACCAAAATGGCTTACTGACATTAAAATTATATATATATATATATATATATATATATATATATATACGTATATACGAGGCTGGATTGAAAAGTCCGTGCAAAGTCCGAGAGATGGCACCACCGGCGCGTATCGAGGTCATGTTTAGTTAGTAGCATCTCTTGAATGAACGCACACCAAGTTTCAGCCATATTGGTCTATTTCTTTGTGTTTGGCATTCGTGTGAATCAAGGAAGTTGAGTGATTTTCAAGAAATGGACGAAAAAGAATTTCGTGTGGTGATTAAACAAACAAAACGCCTCAGGAGACTAAAGAGAAGCTTGATAAACATTATGGTGACTCTGCACCTTCGGTTAGAACAGTTTATAAGTGGTTTCAAAATTTTCGGACTGGCCATATGGGCACAAGTGACGCTGAACGTTCTGGACGGCCTGTGGAGGTTACGACTCCAGAAATCATTGATCAAATCCATGATATGGTGATGGATGACAGAAGAGTTAAGGTGCGTGAGATTGCTAGTGCTGTGAGCATCTCGACTGAACGGGTACATAATATTTTGCATAAAAATTTGGACTTGAGAAAGCTATCCGCAAGATAGGTGCCGCGATTGCTCACGCTTGACCAAAAACGGAATCGTGTGAAGTGTTGCAAGGATGGTTTGCAGCTGTTCCAGAAGAATCCGGAGGACTTTAAGCACTGTGGATGAAACATGGATACAGGCGGAGACCGTTCCTTCGTTCGGAAAGGTTATGGCGACTGTCTTTTGGGATCCGCAAGGGATAATCCTCATCGACTATCTGGAAAAGGGTAAAACTATTACAGGTGAATATTATTCATCGTTATTGGACCGTTTGAAAACCGAGTTGCAAGAAAAACGCCCGCGATTGGCCCACAAGAAAGTCCTTTTCCATCACGACAACGCACCAGCACACACCTCAGCAGTTGTGGTCGCAAAATTAATGGAAATAGGATTCCAACTCGTTTCACATCCCCCCTATTCTCCAGACTTGGCTCCCTCGGACTACTATTTGTTCCCCAATTTGAAGAAATGGCTGGCGGGACAAAGATTTTATTCAAACGAGGAGGTGATTGCAGACACTAATGGATATTTTGCAGACTTGGACAAATCCGATTATTCGGAAGGGATCAACAAACTAGAACATCGTTGGACGAAGTGTATAAGCCTAAAAGGAGACTATGTCGAAAAATAAAAAAGGTTTACCCCAAACACATAAGTAGTTTTTATTTTTGCACGGACTTTTCAAACCAGCCTCGTATATGCACCATATGGCAAACCTTTTTATTATAACAGTTTTTGAAAATTTAACTTCGAAATATGTTAGTGCATATTTTATGTTTAGGATTACACCCAAATTAAATCATGACGTCACATGCCTTGCATGTCAAATTCAACATTTAAATTTTAAAATGTGAAAAAATTGTATTTTTATTGAAAATATCGAAAAAAACTTATAAAGAAAAAATGATTGTATTGCAGTTTTACATTTACGTACCAATGTTCGAAAAGATTTGAAGAAATTGACTTTTTTCAAATTTTCCCCTAAAATGACAATCAACTGTTTTTCCACATAAATTATCTTATGTACTTATTTATTAGTTGATGTTTCACTAAATGTTAAGAAAAAAAATAATTAGGCCTTAAAATGAAGCTGAAAAACGAGTTCTGTCAAAAAGTTGTAGTTTAACAATGTAATTTTGGTACAAAGTTGCATAATTTTTATGACAGCGCTCAACTTCTAAGGGCTAATATAATAAATATTAATGTTATGTAATAAATTTGAGCAAATTTGTAGTTTTTTAAGTTTCTTAATTCCTTCTTCAATGTATAAAATAGTTCTTTAATTTCAGATACAGGTTTTGAAGATAGTTTATTCTAAATGCTTTTAACATATTTTCAAAAGGTCAAAAACAAGATTTTTAACGCATACAACAGTAGGAAAAATCCTTATGAACTTTAAAAATACTAGATGTGTCGAGAATAATTTTCAACGTCAACATGAACATTGGGTTACTAATGAGGATGCTAAGTTTGCAGTTATGCAGAGTGTGAATGAAACGCCTAGAACTTCAATTGCCAAAATATCGGTTTATCTTATAATTCAGTTCAAAGAGTGCTTAAGAAAAATAGGTTTAAACTTTATAAACCAAAGTTTGTCCACACTCTCAAAGAACAAGATTCTGAGAGGCGCATGTATTTTTCTTTCTGGTTGCAAAGTAAAACTGAAGAAGACCCGTCATTTACAAAGTATGTTTTGTTCAGTGATGAATGTACTTTTAATTCTAATGGTGTCTCGTCGCAAAATTGTAGATGGTGGGCGGATAGCAATCAAAATTTTACAACAGATACAAGAGATCAATATTCCTTTAAAACAAAACGTTTGGTGCGGTATTTTTAATAACAGAATTATTGGCCCGTTTTTTTTAGAGAAAATCTTACAGCCGTGAGGTACTTACAGTTTCTAAACAACTAACTTTTCAATGAACTGGAAGATTTTAGCTTAGAGGAAAGAATGAAAATGTACTTCCAACAAAATGGAGCACCTAGTCATAGCACCTTGGAAATTAGAAATTGGCTGGACGAAAACTTTTCTGGGAAGTGGATTGGTAGGTTTTCCTATGACGTACCTTGGCCGCCGCAGTCACCCGATCTTACGCCCTGTGACTTTTTTTTTGTGGGGGGGTATTTAAAAAATTTAGTTTATGATCAGAGACCTTATGAAAATATCGCACACTTAGAAGAAACTATCCAGTCTGTAAATGAAATCAAGCCGGAGTTCTATGCGCACGTTCGTCATGAAATTTATAACAGAACTATTATGTGCATTGAAACGGAAGGAAGAAGCGTAGAAACTTAAGAACGTTTTTTTATCTAGTAAATAACATTAATTTTTTATAATAGTAATCCCTAAAAATTGACGTGTCATAAATATTAAGCTGCTTTACACCAATATTGCATCGTTAAATTACAACTTTTTGAAAATAATAAATTTTCAGCCTAATTTTATGACCTAATTAATTTTTTTTTTCGTAACATTTAGTAAAACATTAACCAATAAAAAAGTATATAATTTATAAGAAAAAAAACTTTCGATTATCATCAGGACATAATTGAAAAAGTGAATTTTGTCAAATTTTTTTGAAAATTGCTATATAGACGTAAAACTAAAATACAATCTTTTTTTTCTTTATAATTTTTTTCGATAGTTTTTAAAAAAATCCGTTTTTCCCAGTTTTAAATTTTAAATGTCAAATTTGACAGGTAAGGCTTGTGACGTCATGAGCTAATTTGGGTGTATTCCTAAACATAAAACATGCACTAACATATTTTGAAGTTAAATTTCAAAAACTCTTATAATAAATTTTTTTCTCATATGGTGCAAACTTTATGAACGGCACTGTATATACAGAGAGAGAGAGGTGAAGTGGTCAAATTTTATATAGTTTTAATAGTATTATGAGAATTTTTCCAGGTTTTTAACATGTAGGTTAAAAAGTTTTTGGTCTGACACATAACATGCTATTAATATACGTCGAGCTAATACATGACATCCGTATGCAGCTTGTTACTTCTTGTACAATACTTTTCAAGAAGTCTTTTATATGGAGGACATCATCCTGTCGATTTACTCAGGGCAGTTTCCCATCGAGTTCAAATTCAAGACCAATGTGAATCGCTTTTTTCGCTTACGCGCTTCTACAGCACGTGTGCTACCCCCATATTTATTTAGCATATGACAGGAAACATAACAATATTAACAATAGATAAAAATGCTAAAAGTATAAAGATTAATATAAATGTAAACATAGGCTATAACATACAGGATATTTATTTATTTATTTATTTATCATACATGCCTTACAGGTTACAAGACCCAACTACAAGGCCGGAGATACAGATAAGAGCCACTATACATAGAAATGTAATACAATAATAGAGTATTAAGCAGATACAAATTCCAATCACAATAATAATAATAATAAAAACAATTAAATATTAAAACAATAAGAAAAGAAAGATGCCACAGCCCCTCAGTGTTGCAATATTTTACCTATCGTTAACATAGATGTGGTGAAAAAGTCGATGCTTATTTCTTGATTATACATACTACACATTGAAAACAGTGGGGAAAATTTTAATATATTTGTTCTTGGAACAGGTAGATAAAAAGTGTTATATTGTCTGCTAGTTATACGCGGCACACTAAAATTTATTCTTGACAGAATAGCGGGAGAATCTATATCATTATTCATAATTTTGAACAGAGTCGTCAGGAGCAAGTAACCACGACGAACCTTTAATAACGAGCAGCCGTTATCTGCAAGTAGTACCTCATGCGGAAACCCCTGTTGTGGATAGATACCATCTCGTTTAAAGCTAATATATTTTAAGAATTTGCGCTGGACCCTCTCCAGATTATCAGTATGGGTGTCATAGCCTGGAGACCAGACCGTAGCAGCGTATTCCAATTTAGAACGAACATAACAAATATATAAAGTTTTAATTACGTCAGGATTATGAAAGTCACCGGTGCAGCGTGCAATAAAGCCATATGTTTTAAAAGCTTCGGAGATTATGGTGTTTTTATATGATCTGTGAAAGAAAGTTTTGGATCAAATGTTACGCCCAAGTCCCTGAAGACATTCACACGGGAGATACTACTGTTATCCAGCAAATAGTTATAAATAATCGGTGAGATTTTATTTGAGAAAGACATGATGTTACATTTCTTAATGTTAAGCTGTAAATTGTTTGTTACGCACCATTGGCCAATTATCTGTAAGTCCTTCTGAAGATTTATGCAATCCCGAATACCTCTCACCCTGCTGTATAATTTTACATCATCGGCATAGAGTAAATAACCAGCACCTAAACCCCTCCCAATATCATTTATAAAGAGATTAAAAAACAATGGTCCCAGTACAGATCCTTGGGGAACCCCAGAAGTAGCATCATAAGATCTTGATTTGGAGCCATAAATTTCCACATATTGCTTACGATTAGTAAGGTAAGAATGAATCAAAGATATTAATGAGCCTGAAAAACCAAAGTTAGTTAGTAGTTTATTAAGTAGGAGAGAAAAATCCAGCCGATCAAAGGCTTTGGTGAAATCTAAATAAATGATATCCATTTGGCAACCCTCGTCAATTGCCTCTGCTATTTCTTGAGTTATAGTAATTAAGTTTGTAGATGTAGACCTACCCTTGTAGAAACCATGCTGATGAGGGGTTATCAAGTTTTTCGTAGCATAAAATATATGATCGTATAATAAAAATTCAAAGATTTTACTAAAATTACATATTATTGACACTGGCCTATAATTATTGATATCTGATCTATCTCCTTTTTTAAAAACAGGACTGACTTTAGAGGTTTTCCATAATTCCGGGAAAGTACTCGTCTTCAAGCTTAAGTTGAACAGACTTAACAGTGGTTTGGCTAAAACAAATCTGCAATCACGAATAAAAAAATGCTGGGAGTAAATCCGGGCCCGCAGTAAATTTTGGTTTTAGTCTTCTAATGGCATTAATAACGTCTGATTCACAAAAGGTACTGACTGCGACAATAGGCCAAGAAGCCACGATATCCTCACTGATTAATCTATCCAAGGTTGGACGGGAAAATGATTGTTCGAAATAAGTTGCAAAAGCGTTTAGAATATCTGATGCCGAGTTCAAATTACTCCTGTCATAAGTCATACTACTAGGTATACCCTTCTGTTCTCTTTTGTTTTTGACAAATGACCAAAACTGCTGCGGATTAACCTTTATATTCTCTTCTGTTCTCTGAATAAAGCATCTATAAGATTCTGTAGTATCTCGTTTTATTTCCGATCTCAACGTTTTGAACTTTTCAAACTGATCCATGTCTCCATACTTTTTATATTTTTTATGACATAAGGCTTTCTGCTTTATCTTGAGTATTACGTCACGCGAGAACCACGGAGGGTATTTCTTGCTATGACCTTTTAAATACTTCGGTACATGCTCATCTATTATTTCATATAATTTTTTATAGAAACTGTCACAGGCTTCATCAATACATGTAATATTGTTTAGAATTGACCAATCGATTTTCATAAGGGAGTTATACAATATAGTATAATCTGCTTTTTTGAAATTATAGCTGCCTTGAAAATTTATTTGAAAATCGCTTTTAGCATTCATCGATTGGCAGTATTTAAATGTAACTACTAGTGCCGGATGATGAGCGTCCTCTTCAATAAACACATCGGCTGCCCTTTCAACTTCGCACTTTTCATTATTATGCATCACCAAGTCTAGTATTCTATTATTTGTGTTCCTGATGTAATTGCTTTGAGTAAAACGGACGCTATTTAGGAAATTTTTAAGAACCTTTGTAAGATTATCTTCCGTTTTGTTATCTAAGAAGTCAGAGTAACGAGATACATTGAAGTCACCAAGTATGCATACATTCGCATTAGATAGGCATTGCAACGAAATTAAGCACTCAAACAAATTTTCCAACAGAAAAGTAGTTACCGGCGGGGGAATGTAAACAACAAACAGATATATAGACGAGTAGTCAAAAGTAATTTTAACGCCTATTAGATCAATTTCCGGGCAAAGTTCGGTATATGGAATTGAAACCATGCTTGCTCTAAAGCTTTGATCAACACCAATCAGCACGCCACCTCCACGCGATTTATTTATTTCTGAAAAATTTCTATCTTTACGAAAAATATTATACCTGTCACAAATTATTTCGTTGTTAGTAATAGAAGAGTCCAGCCACGTTTCTGTAATCGCTATTAAATCATAACAAGAACAAGTTGAATTACTAAGCACGTCAACTGTTTTAGTTCTAAGTCCACGAGTATTTTGATAATAGACTGAAAAACAATTATTAAGCAATAAGCGATTTGCTGAAGTAGGCACTACTTGAGACAAGGCGATCGATCTATTCTGAGCTACAATAGGTGTGGACGTCATGGTTAATTGCTATTGCGCCAAAATATTTGCACGAAGTATTGAACATGCATTTTTATAAACTAAACATTTATTTATATCCCAAGCAGCATGGGCAATATCTACAGCGTTACCTCGACCGGCTGCATTAAATGCTACGCAATTAGAACAGCTTAGGGATTGAGATTGACATTCTTTAACTGGATGACCATTACCACATCTGGGGCAACAGATAGATTTAGAACAGTTTTTAGAAGTGTGATTAAATTCATTACAATTATAGCATCGACTTACCTCAACACCATCAAACACACTACAGGCATCGTATCCGACAAAAACATTTCCCACCCTCATTACTTTATCATAAGTATTTCTATCCAGTTGCAACACAGCTTGAAAACGCTTGGCATCCCTCCTTAATTTACATATTTTTACTAATTCACAAGTTGCTGCAGTGGAAAAAATGTCCGAGTTGAGTTTTCTAATGACAGTTAAGAGGCTTTCTTGATTGTATAATTCGGAAAAACCAACAATTCGAACTCTCGGGTTAATGCTACGTAATTCCCGTATTTCATATGAGTCGGCAAGCTTTTTTTTCGGCCAATTCTTTAAATCTTTTGTTTTCTTCCAAGTTTTTGCAACCAATAAGTATTGATCCATTATTAGATGATTTCACCTTTGCTAATTGGATATTTGAGACTGCGGGATCAATTCGTTCAGCCATGTCCAGTTTTGTTCTTTCTACGTTTTGTTCTGGATTCCGAGGCACAACCAATATTGCAGGTTGAGTATTATTCTTGGCAACACATGAGTAGCTAACAGGCTCACTTCTTTCTTTCATGTTTAAAGTAGATAATTTTTCGGAAATTACCGAAATTAAATCAGCTTTTATACATTCCACCGCTGTAGTTATAGAAGCGAGAGCTTCTTGTACTTGTTCATTCACCAATTTCGTTATATCTTTTCTGTCAACTAGGGTAAACCTAGACACGCAATCTGGGCACCTCCAGGATAATCCAGCGATCTCTGAGACTAAGTTGGCAACATCGACAGATTTATGAACGCAGTTTATGTGGCGGGCTGTTTTGCACTCACAACAATACAGCTTTTTTCTCGAGGTTATTGCTTCCATGCAAAAAACACAAGTTAAAGTCATTATGTTTACTACGCGTTTTGAATCAATTTTATACTTTGTCCTGAGTTTCGAACGAGGCACTGAAGTAATGAACACTTGGCGCCAAATACTGCATTTAGGTTATAAATTATTTTATCTTACTTTTTTTTTTTTTTTTATGGGTCTAGCACACGTGCTGCAGGGAAGTCCCTAAAGCGCTCCAGGAGCGGCACGAGTGCGGAAAAAGCGATTCACGTTGTTCTTGAATCGCTGTAAATTGTACTCGGTGGGAAACACAGCGCTGGGCAAATTATTCCAAAGGGATGACGTTCTTCATATAAAAGATTGCTTGAAAAGCGTTGTACGCGGAGTAACAAGCTGAACCTCATACGGATGCGAAGCACCAGCGCGACGTGTATTTCTAACATGCACCGCTTTGGGAGGAATTAAGCGGGCTACATCCTTCGAACACTTTCCATGAAAATACTTGTAGAACAGACTCAAGTCGCCAACCGTTCTTCGATGTTCCAGCGAATCAAGGCCGCCGGTCAATTCCGGGTCCCCAATCAGACGGACCGCTCTTCTCTGAACAGAATCCAACAAATGCAGTGTATGTTTGGGAGCGGAGCCCCAAACGTGGGAGCAGTATTCCATAGTTGGTCGAATTTGGGCTTTGTAAAGAATTAACAGTTGCTGTGGGGTGTAAAGCTTTCTGGTTCTAAATAATATTCCCAACTTTTGAGAAGCTCTCCTTGCTATGCCTGCAACATGTTCATGCCAAGACATATTTGCTCCCAAACTAACGCCCAACAAATTGAGCGACGATGCTAGGGGAATGGAGGGCCCCGACATAACTATGTCGGGTTCAGCAACGTTAACTTTTTTAGGAAAAACTGCCGCTTGGGTTTTTGTAGCGTTAAATTCCACTTGGTTACTGTCACCCCAAGATAGAATTTCTTCCAGGTCTTTGTTAAGTTGAACGACCTCCTGCTGTCTGCGGATACTCGCCTGAGCAGCCGATGTCCGAGCGTTCAAGGTGAATGAAGAGACAAGCGTACTGTCATCTGCAAAGCTATAGACTGGATTCCCGGTCTTTTCCAGCAGATCGTTAATGTAAATGAGAAAGAGAGTAGGAGACAGTATGGAGCCCTGGGGCACACCGGCGTTGATAGTGAGGGTGTTAGAAAGAAATCCGTCGACCGCCACTCGTAAAGAACGCTCTCTGAGGAAACATGAGAGCCACAAACAGAACCTTTCAGACATACCATAAGAGCGTAACTTAGCCAACAGTCCATCGTGCCAAACACGGTCGAATGCCTTGGATACGTCAAGAGCAACCGCTCGAGATTCTCCAAAATGTTCAATTGCGTTGTTCCAAACATGTGTTACATAAGTCAGAAGATCTCCTGTTGATCTATGTTTACGAAAACCATATTGGTGATCGCTAATAATATTGAATCGTTCAAGATATTTTAGAAGATGCTCATTGATAACCTTTTCCATGACTTTCGATATTATTGAAAGCAGTGCGACTGATCGGTAGTTATTTGGCAAGGTCTTCTTACCTTTTTTAGGTATCGGCTGAACCGTGGCACATTTCCAGCAGGACGGAAATATCCCCTTTCTGTAGGATAGGTTAATAAGTCTACAGAAAACTGGTGTTAGTTCCCTTGCACAGTTTTTGAGAACTATGGCAGGTATTCCGTCAGCGCCAGAAGCCTTCTTGGTGTCTAGCTTCATTAAAATACGCTTTATGATGCGCTGTCTGAAGACAACATCGGGCATCCTTGACTGCAATATGGGAATAGTAGGTGGTGTTTTTCCTTGGAAATCGACAGTAGAATGTGAAGCAAAGAGTTCAGCCAACAAGTTCGCTCTCTCAACAGGTGTGGTTGCAATGGAATTATCTAGCCGTGTGAGTGGTGGTATGGTGGATTTGGTAAAATTTTGACTAACTGCCTTAGCGACTTCCCAAAAGGACCTGGAATTGTTGGGACAAGCGAGAAGTTTGTTTCTAATTCGTTGATTGTGATCTTACTGTTGACAGTACAATGCAGAAATTACCAGTCTTTGTTTCAATAGCTATACACTACACTTAGAACTTTCCTCGACAACGCTTTCCGTGGTTTGAAATGTCCTTTCCCACTAAGAAAACAGTTTTTTACTGGATCACCAACAACAACATCACTATTAGACTATGTTCGAGAACAATTTACTGGATCACCAACAACAACATCACTATTAGACTATGTTCGAGAATATAAGGCAAACACTCTAATCATATCAGAAACAAACGCGTATATCAAGTATATAATCAATTGTATTGTCCGTTACATTCAGAAAATCAATCAGTTGGTCGGGGTAAGACCTCAAGGGGTACGTCTCAACAATGTAGCGGACAGTTTGTTTATTGGCTTTGCAATCGCAGCTTGGTGAAGGAGCTCTTCCCCATTTATATAATGCATCCGCACCCTTCTCATGGTTTGTACTGATTCTACTCGTATTTACAGTTGTCCACAGTTTACAGTACTAGGTTGAGGTCAAACCCTATACAACCAATAATGGAATGATTTGCCCAGAACAGTGTTTCCCACCGACTAAAATTTACAGCGATCCAAGACCAACGTGAATCTCTTTTTCCGCACACGTGTCGCTTCTGTAGAGATTTGCCTGCATCAGGTGTGTTATGCAGAAAAAATATACTACGTGAAATTAAAAATGTAATCTTAGGTGTAAATGAGCTCTAAAGTGAAATAAGATCATCATTTGTGCTAGTTTTTTGTAATGCCACAATATAATACTTACGGTAACTCAACGAGACTCTCGTACCCTCCTAGACTCTCAGCTGTAGCAAAAAATTTTAAAGCTGCCAAAAACTTTTTTGCGTCTTCAAGATTTCCTTTAATGTAAAACGAAAAAGTTCCACTGTGACCACTTGTTTGTTTTTTGAAAAGCTCGTATTGTGGATGAGATGGTAAACCTAAAAGTATATATAGTAAGTAAATAATTCATACTTGTTTTACCGCCGGTATCATAAAAGACGTTACCTATCATCTCAGTTTTTTTGGATCTTAAGCAGGTCTCATGACTGCTTATAAATTTTTTAATAAGTTACTTAACCACCTGCTAATAGAGAAAAAAGATTGGCTATAGCAAACACGCCTGTGTTGTTACCAGTGAAACACTGTGAAATTGGGAAGTGTTGTTACACTGTATCTTATGAAAATCGTTCAACACAAAACACGAAATAATTGACTAGATTCGAAGCTACTTAAGATCATAGGAAAACCTAAGGATTTTGGTTATTTCTCAAAATAAATTCATTAATAATTTAAATACATTTATACAGCGTGCCCCAAAAAGCTTTATACAAAAAAATTTATTCTTAATAAAAAGTTCTGCATCACATGGAAATCCATAATCAAGCATCACAAGTTTAAAATATTTGATGGTATACAGGGAAAATAAAAAATAATGATTTATACTGAAGAGTAAAGTGTGTTTAAATTTAAATACAGAGAAAATATTAATTAAAAAAACCGGTCAAGTGCAAGTTGAACTTGCACAATTAGTGTTCCGTACGTTGATTGTTTTTAAAATAAAAATTTTTGTTAGGGTGGCATAAAATGATCAGTGACTTCACAAAACACACCCCAAATAAATTTTCAACAAAGTTTGTTTCCAATCTTTACTGAAAACTGGTGACCTTGAAATTTTGTTTTTTTTATATACCAAATAAATTATTACAAGTATTACATTATATATATATATATATATATATATATATATATATATATATATATATATATATATATATATATATATATATATATATATATATATATATATATATATATATATATATATATATATATATATATATATATTTACTCGTGTTTTCACAAGCTTTCATTTGACACCACACTCGATGACCTAGTAAAAAAAATTTTTTTTCACTTCCGATTTCACCCTCAAAACGAACCTCTTAAGTCAAAATTTATGTTACGGTGGTATAAAATGATCAGTGACTTCATAAAACACACCCCAAATGAGTTTTCAACAAAGTTTGTTTCTAATCTTTACTGAAATCTGATGACATTGAAATTTTTGTTTTTTTTGTATACCATATAAATTATTAAAGGTAATGCACTCGTGATAATTTTCATTCAATCTACACCCCGTGGAGAATATTCCAGAATTTTTTCGAAATTTTTTGATAAGTACTTTTCGAGATAAGGCCCGGGACAGCGATTTTTTCGCGAATTTTTAAAAATAATACAAAGAAAAGTGCGCGCAAGTATAATATTATATATATATTTTTTACTCGTGTTTTCACAAGCTTTCATTTGATACCACACTCGATGACCTAGTAAAAAAATTTTTTTTTCACTTCCGACTTCACCCCCCAAAACTAACCCCTTAAGTCAAAATTTAGTTCTCAAAACTACATGGCTCTGATGAGGCCATCAATTCCTATATTATTACCAAATTTCACCTTTCTATGTCAAATAGTTTCCGAGAAAATCGGGTGTGACAGACAGACAGACAGACACCGAAGTGATCTTATAAGTGTTCCGTACGGAACACTAATGATAATAGGAACTAAAAAATTATGCTCACGTTTAGATTTGTGGCCTTCCTAGTTAAAAAATCAAAAAAAAACTTCAGTAACCACGTCAATAATTACTGGATTATTTATTGGATAAAAGAAAACGAAATCACTACAAATTTTAGGCTGAAAATAAATGAACATCTCTTTGGAAATACCTAACAACTGTCAATAAACTTAGTTCCTATTTTAATTAATTTTCAATTAATATTTTGCTGTGTATTTAAATTTAATGCTTGATTATGGATTTCCAAGTGATGCAGAACTTTTTATCAAGAATAAATTTTTTTGTAATATGTAAGGTAAACTTTTTCTCCATTTGTATAAAACTTTTTGGGACACACCGTATATGTGATTATTTCTGGCCATTTGACCATAGATGTCGCCCTTTTCAAAAAATCCGTATGATTTTTAGGAAGTACCAACCTTCAAACGAAACGTGAAAATTTCATGACATTTCGACGATTAGTTTGCAAGTTACAATGGTTTTAGTGACGCTACTTTTCATATTTTCAAAACAATGGAAAAAAAAAAACGAATTTCGTGTGTTGATTAAACACTGTTTTTTGATGGGAAAAAATACCGTTCCAGCAAAGCAACTACTTGATAAGTGTTACGGGGACTCTACCCCTGGAAAATCACTCATCATTTACTGGTATGCTGAATTTAAACGCCGTCGTACAGATAAAAATGATGGAGAACGCTCTGGACACCGGAAAAAATATCAAAAAAATCCACAAAATTGTTTTGGATGACAGTAAAATGAAAATGCGTGAGATAGCTGACGTCCTAAAGATATCAAAAGAGCGTGTTGGTCATATTTTGTATAAACATTTTGGTATGAGAAAGCTCTGTTCGAAATGTTTACCGCGTTTGCTTACAGTGGACCAAAAACAACAACGTGTTGATGATTCTGAGCGCTGTTTGGACCTGTTTAAACGCATTTAAAAGAATTTTTTCATGCGATATGTGACAATGGATGAAACATGGATCCACCACTACACACCGGAATGAAATTGGCAATCAGCTGAGTGAACAGTCGGCTGGGAAGGTTTTGGCCTCTATATTTTGGGATGCGCATGAAATAATTTTCATCGACTATGCTGAGAAGGGAAAAAAAAACGATCAATAGCGAATATTATATAAAGTTATTGGTGCGTTCGAAGGCAGAAATCACAAAGCAACGTGTCACAAGTCAATGGTTTCGGTGATAAAATTGCACGAACTGAAGTTCGAATTGCTTCCTCATCCACCGTATTCTCCAGATTTGGCCCCCAGACCGTAGACCTCAAAAAAATGCTCGCGATAAAGAGATTTGGCTCAAATAAAGAAGTTTTCGTCGAAACTAAGGCCTGTTTGAAAGACAAAGATAAATCCTTCTACAAGAAAGGTATAGAGATGTTAGAAAAGCGTTCGGCTGATTTTAGCTCTCTTGAAGGAAACTACATTGATGAATAAAGTCGAATTTTGCAAAAAATTAAGTAGCTAGACCAAAAACTTTTCAACCTACGTGGTAATAACACAGGTATACAAAAAAAATCTGAGCGCTGTTTGGACCTGTTTAAACGCATTTAAAAGAATTTTTTCATGCGATATGTGACAATGGATGAAACATGGATCCACCACTACACACCGGAATGAAATTGGCAGTCAGCTGAGTGAACAGTCGGCTGGGAAGGTTTTGGCCTCTATATTTTGGGATGCGCATGAAATAATTTTCATCGACTATGCTGAGAAGGGAAAAACGATCAATAGCGAATATTATATAAAGTTATTGGTGCGTTTGAAGGCAGAAATCGCGAAACGGCCCCAAATGAACAAGAAAAAAGTGCTCTTCCATCAAGACAATGCACCGTGTTCATGACTTGTGAGTCAATGGTTACGATGGCAAAATTGTATGAATTGAAGTTCGAATTGCTTCCTCATCCACGGTATTCTCCAGATTTGGTCCCCAGCGGCTATTATCTATTTCCAGACCTCAAAAAAATGTTCGCGGGAAAAAGATTTGGCTCCAATGAAAAAGTTATCGTCGAAATTGAGGCCTATTTTGAAGGGAAAGACAAATCCTTCTACAAGAATGGTATAGAAATGTTACAAAAGCGTTGGACTGATTGTATCGCTGTTGAAGGAGATACTATAGATAAATAAATGAATTTTGCAAAAAATGTGTTTTAAGTACCAGGCTGGTTAGAAAAGTCCGTGCAAAAATAAAAACTACTTATGTGTTTGGGGTAAACCTTTTTTATTTTTCGACATAGTCTCCTTTTAGGCTTATACACTTCGTCCAACGATGTTCTAGTTTGTTGATCCCATCCGAATAATAGGATTTGTCCAAGTCTGCAAAATATCCATTAGTGTCTGCAATCACCTCCTCGTTTGAATAAAATCTTTGTCCCGCCAGCCATTTCTTCAAATTGGGGAACAAATAGTAGTCCGAGGGAGCCAAGTCTGGAGAATAGGGGGGATGTGAAACGAGTTGGAATCCTATTTCCATTAATTTTACGACCACAACTGCTGAGGTGTGTGCTGGTGCGTTGTCGTGATGGAAAAGGACTTTCTTGTGGGCCAATCGCGGGCGTTTTTCTTGCAGCTCGGTTTTCAGACGGTCCAATAACGATGAATAATATTCACCTGTAATAGTTTTACCCTTTTTCCAGATAGTCGATGAGGATTATCCCTTGCGAATCCCAAAAGACAGTCGCCATAACTTTTCCGGCCGAAGGAACGGTCTTCGCCTTTTTTGGTGCAGATTCCCCCTTGGTAACCCATTGTTTAGATTGTTGTTTGGTCTCAGGAGTATAGTAATGTATCCATGTTTCATCCACAGTGACGAAACGACGCTTAAAGTCCTCCGGATTCTTCTGGAACAGCTGCAAACCATCCTTGCAACACTTCACACGATTCCGTTTTTGGTCAAGCGTAAGCAATCGCGGCACCCATCTTGCGGATAGCTTTCTCATGTCCAAATGTTTATGCAAAATATTATGTACCCGTTCAGTCGAGATGCCCACAGCACTAGCAATCTCACGCACCTTAACTCTTCTGTCATCCATCACCATATCATGGATTTGATCAATGATTTCTGGAGTCGTAACCTCCACAGGCCGTCCAGAACGTTCAGCGTCACTTGTGCCCATATGGCCAGTCCGAAAATTTTGAAACCACTTATAAACTGTTCTAATTGAAGGTGCAGAGTCACCATAATGTTTATCAAGTTTCTCTTTAGTCTCCTGAGGCGTTTTGCTTTTCATAAAGTAATGTTTAATCACCACACGAAATTCTTTTTCGTCCATTTCTTGAAAATCACTCGACTTCCTTGATTCACACGAATGCCAAACACAAAGAAATAGACCAATATGGCTGAAACTTGGTGTGCGTTCATTCAAGAGATGCTACTAACTAAACATGACCTCGATACGCGCCGGTGGTGCCATCTCTCGGACTTTGCACGGACTTTTCAAACCAGCCTCGTAGCTAGACCAAAAATTTTTCTGCCTACGTGTTACCTCCATCCTGCTGCTAAGCTATTACAAAGGTTAAAATTAATGAAATCCTATTTTTAGTGTTCCGTACGGAACACTTATAAGATCACTTCGGTGTCTGTCTGTCTGTCACACCCGATTTTCTCCGAAACTATTTGTCATAGAAAGTTGAAATTTGGTAATAATATAGGACTTGATGGCCTCATCAGAGCCATGTAGTTTTGAAAGTTAAATTTTGACTTAAGGGGTTAGTTTTGCGGGGTGAAATTGGAAGTGAAAAAAAAAATTTTTTACTAGGTAATCGAGTATGGTGTCAAATGAAAGCTTGTGAAAAGACGAGTAAAATATATATATATATATATATATATATATATATATATATATATATATATATATATATATATATACATATATATATATATATATATATATATATATATATATATATATATATATATATATATATATATATATATAATGTAATAATTGCGCGCACTTTTCTTTGTATTATTTTTAAAAAATCGCTCCCAGGCGCCACCCGCCTTATCTCGAAAAGTACTTATCAAAAAATTTTGAAAAAATTCTGGAATATTCTCCATGGGGTGTAGATTGAACGAAAATTATCACGAGTGCATTACCTGTAATAATTTATCTGGTATATAAAAAAACCAGAAATTTCAAGGTCATCAATTTTCAGTAAAGATTGGAAATAAACTTTGTTGAAAACTCATTTGGAGTGTGTTTTGTGAAGTCACTGCTCATTTTATACCTTTGTAATAAACATTTTCATTTCAGAAGCAATCAACGTACGGAACACTAATTGCGAAAGTTCAACTTGCACTTGACCGGTTTTTTTTATTATTTTTAATTTTTACTTTGAAATCTCATTGCATTAAACTTATATTACTATTGTTGTTTCTATAAATATTTGACAAACCAAAAGTTTATTTCTCAACATAATCTTCATTCAGCTCAATACAACTGGTCCAACCAGATTCCAATCTTTTATTTCCTCAAAAAAAAATTGCTTCGAACCGTACATAATACTCGTTTACCGATAGCCTCTTCGTTCGACGAAAATTTCTTCCCTCAAGCCATATTTGACGTTAGAAAAAAAAGTCACTAGGGGTCAAATGTAGGAAATAGGGTGGGTAACTTGAACTATTTCAAAGCCCAGCTCGTGTACTTTTGCCATTGGAACGACCGATGTGTCAGCAGGCGTATTGGTCCTGCTGAAGGAGTACTTTATTGCAAGCTAATCTTAGTCGCTTCTGCTACAACTCACTATGCAAACGCTTCAATTACTCTGCGTAACAAGAGCCACTCACTGTTTTACCTTTTTTTCAAATTATCAATAGTAATGATACCCTGTGAGTCCCAAAAAGCAGTTGCCCTTCTACAAGTATTTTCATGGAACGTGTTCGATGGATGTAGCCTGCTTAATTTCTCCCAAAGTAGTATATGCTAGACATATACGTCGCGCTAGCACTTCACATCCGTATGAAGTTCAGCTTGTCACTCCTTGTACAAACCTTTTCAAGCAGTCTTTTATATGGAGAACCTCATCCTTTTGGAATGATTTGCCCAGGACTGTTTACCACCGAGTACAATTTACAGCGATTCAAGATCAATGTGAATCGCTTTTTTTGCATACGGGCCGCTCCTATAGCCCTTTAGGGATTTATCTGCAGCACGTGTCCTATGTCGATAAAAAAATCACTTTTCCCGTCGAGAAAACTGTTTTCACTTCTTTCGGTGCACTTTCATCTTCGTCAACCCAGTGTTGTCTCCGGAACATAATAGTTGATCCATGTTTCACCTACAACCATAAAACCACCCCAGAAGCCCTTCCGATTACGTTCCGACTTTTTCAAATACGATTTTGTAACGTCCTGTTTTTGGTCTGAAATCAACAAACGCGGCATCCTTCTTGCACTCAGGTTTTTCATATATAGAACTTCACGCAGGATATTTTGTACCCATTCATATGAGATGCCTACCATCTCAGCAATTTCAGTTTAACGCATCTATCTTTCGTGACGATACCATAAATTTTATCGATTACCTATCTTGGGGCTCTCATGTTTTCCTCAGAGAGAGTTCTTTACGAGTGGACGTCGACGGATTTCTTTGTAACACCCTCACTATCAACGCCGGTGTGCCCCAAGGCTCCATACTATCTCCTACTCTCTTTCTCATTTACATTAACGATCTACTGGAAAATACCGGAAACTCAATCTACAGCTTTGCAGGCAGTACGCTTATCCCCAGCGGGAATTTGTCAACTTAACGAAGACCTGGAAGAAATTCTATCGTGAAGTGACAGTAACCAAGTGGAATTTAACGCTACAAAAACCCAGGCGGCAGTTTTTTTTTTCTAAAAAAGTTTACGTTGCTGAACTCGACGTAGTTATGGCGGGGCACTCCATTCCTCTAACATCATCACTCAATTTGTTGGGCGTTAGTTTGGGAGCAAATATGTCCTGGCATGAACATGTCGCAGGCATAGCAAGGAGAGCTTCTCATAAGTTGGGAATATTATTTCGAACCAGAAAGTTTTACACTCCACAACTGTTAATTCTTTACAAAGCTCAAATTCGACCAACTATGGAATACTGCTTCCATGTTTGGGGCTCTGCTCCTAAACATACATTGCATTTGTTGGATTCTATTCAGAGAAGAGCTGTTCGTCTGATTGGAGACCCGGAACTGACCGGCGCACAATGGGCTGAATCTCGATTCTAGCTGGACAAAATTTAAAAATCAATGTCAAAATGTGGGGTTTGCAAATAAAGAAAATGTTTCTTAAGAGTTTAGTAAACTCAATTCCACCCTCACTTTATTAGTGTGGCAAATAATAGTGTGTAAAAAGTTACTGTGTAAACGCTCGAATGCGAGTAAAGCGTGAGACGCTCTCACGGTACATTTATGTGACCTTCCTTTATATTATTTTTGCACAGTGACAGGATTGTTTATTTTCGTTTGAGTATACATTTTTCGGGTTTAAATACATTCTGAGAAGAAGTTTCAAGCACTGGAAACATTCGATTAAAGGAGGTAAGTTCATACCATTACAATGTAAGTAAGTGTGATTTTGTTTCGTGGAAAGTGAGAAATCTTTTATATTTTAATGCGCAACTTTTAAAGTCCGCTTCCGTCCGACCTCTAATTTCCAGAATTTATTTATTATAATATAACTAATAACATATTCAAAGGGGAAAAGCCATAATGAACCATAAATGTAGATATAACAAAAATGCAGATGAAGCCGTTGTAGCTACAGGAGTTGATAAGCGATTAATATCTCGATTTGGAACTATTCTTCAGGTATTTCTAAAAAACTTCCTCAAATTCTTCACTATAACAATGACTTTTTCTTATGGTTGCAGGTTATTTCAAGCGGGAATCCAATTAAGGAAGACAAATTTAACATATTTGCCTATGATACTGCCAAATTGTTTGTAGAGCTATATGGCTGGTACAGGATGCCTCCCAGCGTACATAAAATCCTTTTACATGGCTCTTTAGCCATCAAACATGCCCTTGTTCCAATAGGGTAGCTTTCAGAGGAGGCATAGGAGGCAAGGAATAAAGACATGAAGCGATTCAGAGCCCATCATACTAGTATGTTCTCATATATTAAAACCTATGAAGACTTAGTTCATATGCTTCTAATTTCATTGGATCCTGTTATTACTGGCCTTAGAACGTTCCAGACAGTCCCGTTGAAGGAGCTGAGTCCTGATGCAAAGGAACTACTCACGGATTCCGTGGAAGAGGTTGAGCAGCATAGCGATGCGGAGAAGGATTCTCCAAGCGAATCGGAAGATTCTGATTTTGAATTTATATAAAAGAATAGTTCATTTTATTAGCAAATACATAAATTTAGCAATTAGTATCTCTATTTTATCTTTCCATTTTCTTTTATATCAATTTTTCCTAAGAAGATATATAAAACACCTCAAAATGCAGTAAAAATTCAGTTCTGAGAACTAAAACACCTATTTTTTCCTTCATATATATTTTTTATTACTTTTTTTTTTGGCTACTCTAGTTATTTGGACCTTGTTCAGCCCATAAAATAATTTTGTACAGCTAGAATCGAGATTCAGCCCATTGTGCGGCGGCCTTGATGCCCTAGAACAGGGGTGCTCAAACTTGAACTGCTGGCTATCTACCTCAATATTGTTAGACTACGATCGATCGACTCTGAGAGACTGCAAGTAAGTGTGATGCAGGTTTGTCGTTAAGGTAGGGTGTATCGTGGCATAGATATTAGTTTTCCGCACAATATGCATTTTTTTAGTCAAGGTAAGTGTAGGTCTGCTCTAAAATGTCAATGAAAAACTCATAATTATTCAAAATTGCGAGTTTATTGGTTCTTACAAAACAAACGAGTTCTACTATCTAAACTTAAGTAAAGAGTGACTTTGGATGTTGAAGCGTGGCACTGCATGTCCTCAGCATACTTTTCATAAGATAGTACGTAATTACCGAGTGCTAATCGCAAGCATGATGACATATGTTCGTCAGTTAGTCGATTGCGATATTTTGACTTAATTATCTTCATTCCAGAAAATGCAGACTCGCACAAGTAAGTTGACTCAAACATTGCCGTCAGTTGAACGGCGATTTGCCTTAGATTCGGATATTTATCTTCAGATATAAAACACCAGAATTTCTAATTCCTCAATGTTTTTACACGAAAAAGGATAACTTATAAATGATGCGATATTTGCCAATTTACTGAAATCATAAAAAACGTATTTCGAATTGGCCCAAAATATATCATAATTCAACTGACGAATCCTTGCTTTCAAAGACGGAAAATTTTTCAGATCCTTTCTTTTCAGTTGATCTATCTAAGTTGCAATTTACTTTTGAATGCGTTTATTGCGCTAATCATCTCAATAATAGTTTTTCCTTTACCTTGAAGCTCCAAATTAATGGTGTTTAAATGCATTGTGATGTCTGTCAAAAATGCCAAATCAGTCAGCCATTTTCCGTTTTTCAGCATCTGAGTGTCATCACCTCTTTCGTCCAGAAAAGCTGTTATTTCGGGCAATAATTCTTGAAACCTTCTAGGAATTTTCTGCGACTCAACCACCTGACGCCCGTGTGAAGAACTAAATGAGTGTGTTCAGCTGACTCACTATCTTTCAACTGCAATTTAAAGAGCCGTCGTTGCAAGCTACGTGCACGGATAAAATTCACAATTTTTATTGCAATGCCCATAATCTCCTCCATGTTTAGAACTTTTGAACACAAAACTTGTTGATGTATAATGCAATGGAAGGAGAAAAATGAAGGGAAATCATCATTAGCTCGACACAATGCCACAAAAACCGTTTTCGTTTCCAGTCATTGCTGGTGCTCCATCGGTTGTAATGCACACTAGTTTATATACTGGTAGCTTGTAGTTTGTTACAAAATTGAAGAAAAACGTCATATATATCTTCGCCACGGGTCTTTCCTTTCAGAGGAATCATTGTCAAAAACTCTTCCTTAGTCGACCTGTCATTGAATACCATTCGAATAAAAATACACAGCTGGGCAGTGTCTGTCATATCGGTGGATTCGTCGAACTGTAAAGAAAAGTATGTACATTCCATGATATCATGTTTTAGTTTATCTGCCATGTCCTGACTCATGACTTCAACACGCCTTGTGACAGTCGGACGAGATAACTGAAGTTCTCTAATAGCAGACATAATTTCTGTTTTATTTTTAAAATCTCCAAATAAAGTCTCACCCGCTTCAATAAATGCTTCGTTCACAACCAATCCATCATCAAATGGTTTCTTGTGTTTCGCCAATATATGAGATATTTTAAATGACGCGATCGTTGTAGCTTTTGATTGTTTGACTGGTCTTGTGAACATGGTTTGTTCTTTTTTCAAACAAGTTATCAAATCACGTACTTTTCGTTTTCTTAATTCACTCTGTGACGGAAAATCCTTTTCATAGTTTTTATGAACCGTTTTATGATGCCTCTCTATGTTCCCACGCTTAGGTATTGCAACTGACGCACGGCAAATGAGACAAATGCACTTATCCTTTACCAAACAAAAGAAAAATTCTTCCTCCCAATCGTTATTAAAATGATAAGTTTTACTTTTCTTCGCCGCACTCATTTTGGACTATTTATTAATAAACTTTGTATCGATGTATCGCCTTCAAGTTACAACTCAGACTGACTCCTATTCCTGAAGGCGCAACATTTATATTGGCGCGAACGAAGTCTCGAATGTTCCCGTCAAACACGCCGCCCCGAAGTTTCTAGAAAAATCGGCGGGAATCAAAAACGCGTCTTTTCTTTGACAAGTACCGCGCGTTCCTTTGATAAAGCCGCCTTTTGCCGCTAGCAGGGGGTTATTACGATAAAAGAAAGTGATGAGGGGGGTTATTCTGGCTTAACTGTGGATCGAATAAATTTTAGTAGTTTATTCAATACATTTTGTTTTAGTTACCTAAAACAAAATCTGTGAATAGTTCTATATCGGAATTTTTTTCTCGAGATCGACTCAAAAAGCACTCGCGATCGACTTGTCGATCGCGATCGACCGTTTGAGCACCCCTGCCCTAGAACATCGAAAGCCGGTTGGTCAATTGAGCCTATTCTACAAGTATTTTCATGGAAAGCGTTCGAAAGATGTAGCTCGCTTAATTTCTCCCAGAGTGGTGCATGTTAGAAATACACGTCGCGCTGATACTTCACATCCGTATAAGGTTCAGCTGGTTACTCCTCGTACAACGCTTTTCAAGCAGTTTTTTATATGGAATAATTTGCCCAGGATTGTGTTTCCCACCGAGTACAATTTACAGCAATTCAAGAACAACGCGAATCGCCTTTTCCGCACACGTGTCTCTCCTGTAGCGCTTTAGGGACTCCCTGCAGCACGTGTGCTAGACCCATAAAAAAAATCTTGCTAAGGAATCTTAATCCGCGCTCAAGAAAAGATTTGCAGAAGGAAAGCAACTGGCTTTACAAATATATAACTTATTTCTGTATGTGGAGTTTGCAGTATTTAACAGTATATAAAATAAACGTCTGTGTCCCATCTATATATGGGAGGTTTAACGATGTTATAAAAAATAATCCAGCTTACCAGGATGAAGAACCTTTTCTATCTTGGGGTGATTTTCCAAAAATTTAGCACATACGAGAGCATTCTTCTTATGTTGTTGCATTCTTAAAGCTAAGGTTTTTAGGCCTCTATTAACTTGGTAGCAATCAAATGGACTTGGAACAATCCCCATTGCTAAAAAAAAAATAATATTAAAAGCTGTTAACACCGCAACGTCAAGCCTAACCTAAGCGACTGACACAAATCTTGTTTCACGTGTAAACGAAATAAAATAATCCTAATAATTAATATTTTATTACTTGTAATTAAATTTATATTGCAAGAAAACTGTTACAGTTTATATATATGGATTTAGTAGTTGTTAACGATTCATGTTAGGTAAGATTATTTCTCTATTATGTGTTAGCACGAATTATGTTGCATGCATAGTAAAGCAGGAAATATTGCTTCAAAGTAGAAACTATGTTGGAAATGTGGAATCTTTGGCACAATGACACTACTCAGTGTATATCACCACAACACCAAACATTTTATTTTTGCACTCGACGCGTGTTTCGCTAACCATGTTAGCTTCATCAGGAGCGATGATTGACTAAAGCTAAACCACAAATCTACCTTATTTACACTTAACCTAATCCTTGAATTACTCAGGCGGAACTAATAGCATAGGCAAGGCCATCAGTTCCGGTCAAATAACCAGTAGAGGGAACTAGAAGGAATAGGCCCTCTGTCTTCATTTAAACTACCGTCAAACGGGGTGAAGTCGATCAAAAAAAATACGTTTTTTTGAGATAACTGAATAACAAATAATTATATTTTAATGCAATTAAAAAATATAACTGCCCTGATACTTAAGTTGTCGATTGGTGACTGGAGTAAGGTCATAGATGCAGTTTTTTTTTTTTTATTTTGAATTAAAAGGTGATCGACTTCACCCCAGGGTTCGGGGTGAAGCCGATCACCCATTTTAAAATGCATATTTCCCACTTTAGGATTGTTCGGGATGAAGTCGACCAGTAAAAAATTAAAAAAATTATATGTAGGTACCAAGGTACCACCTACATTTGCAGAATTTTGCAATAAAACACAAATTAAGGAAATATAAACATTTATTCTTTGGACAAGCTTTACACAGCCATTGATTTCTTAATGACATAAACCTTAAATAAACAAACTATACTTAAAAATAAAAATACAGGCAAAAATAAAACTAAAAAACAGAATTCAAACAATTACGAAATGAATGAACACACAAAAATTTCTCACTGGAGTGTTTCCATTTCGTTTTTTCTAAGCGAGAAGAAATGTTTGCCCCGCTTTAGTGATTTTAAATTAACTTGTCGGACAATCTGTTCCCTGTTTATGACAGACTCATCCGGAATATTTGGATAAATGAAAAACAAAGATTTTATGGATGGATGTTTACGCAGTGTACTTACAACTATCTCAGTCCCTGATATTTCAATAACTTTAGCGATATAAAATCGATCTCTCTTATTTGTTTGATATTTTGTGATGATAAATTGTCATATATCCCAGTTCCTGGATGAATCAAGAATAATGTTGGCTGGCTCAGCAGAACTTTCTCCAATTTCATAATCATTTGTGTTGATATGCTGTTCCTCCGCCTCCAATGTCTGTAAGTCATCTTCCTCTTCGCTGTCGCTTATTTGCCTCTTACGTGTTTTGGGTTGCTTGCAACTGCTCTGGTTCTCTTTTTTCAAATCTTCTGTGCCTATGCTTTTGCCAGCGGCTATGTTTAGCCTTTTTCCTCGCTTTGGAGCATCATTAGGCCCAGTCTTGAGCTCGTGTAGATAATCTACAAGCACTGCAGTCATTGAAGTTTCTGCCACGTTTCCTTCCTCCGGTGTAGTAGGCTCTTTTCTTTTTATTTTTGCAAGAACAGCATCGGGATTGAAGGGGACTAGGCCGCAGGCTCTAAATCCAGCTAAAATATTGTTCATTTCGCGATCCCCAAGTCCTTCAACCGTGGTTTTCAACATCCTAGGAAATATAGTTTTGGTAAAACCCCCCTATTCTTTAGTTTCCATTCCTCCAGTGCTCTTTTCCATGATGCTTTGAGAGGACGAAAATATGCCACGTCCAGTGGCTGGAGCATGTGGGTCGAATTGGGGGGGGAGTAAGACAAACTTAATGTTGTTATTTTCGCACTCTTGAATGACACTGACAGTAATATGACTTTGCAAGTTATCTTCAATAAGCAACTTGGTTCCTTCTAATTTTCGGAAAAATGGAAGTGCTACGGTCCTGAACCAATCGTCAAACAATTCAGAATCAAACCATCCCTTTAGAGACCTGTTGTAAATTGCTCCTGGTAATCCGCCCTCCTTCCAACCTTCATAAATATGTTTGGCTTTGTACACTGTATAAGTAGGAGACGAGTTCCATCACCAGCTATTGCGAACATAACTGTTGTGCTGCTTTTGGTGGTGTCAAGTGTCCTGTAGGCGTGTTTGCTTCCTTTCTTCATTACCACTTTAACCGCTCCGGGATCGTCAACGAAGTTTGTTTCGTCATAGTTTACAACGTTTTGTGGTGGGATATCTCTGATTATATCCGCCACATTTCGGAAATATTCCTCAACAATCTCGTATGTTACAGCGGCTCTCACTCGCTTTGTATTCTCCGCAAGCTTGACTGTAACCTGAGGATGCCTCTTCATCAGACCATTAAACCACCCTTCTCCTGGCATATTATTTTTAAATCGCTTTTCAGTGATGCCGCGACTATTTAAATATTGCTGCGTGATTCGCCTAATATCAATGGGCTTTAATGGGAAACCCCACTCAGCACAGGTTTGCAAAGCATTCACTAACAAAGTTTCAGAATGCTCGTCAAGAGCAGGTTGACCACCATATGTCAAGAGAGCTGCCGCATGATAGTGATTTTTAAGTGTCGTATGGCACTGCAAACCTTTCTGATGCTTATCGCATGCTCAGTCTTTTTTTGCGCACTGCATCCAGCGCTCTCTTTAAATACACGGGATCGTAGTTTTTTTTGCCATAAGCACCCAGCTTCTTTATGTATTTTCGTGGCATCTCTAGAAAAAGAAAATAATAAAATACGATTCGCCCCCAGCCTGCCCGACACCCCTCATATGCTAGCACACAAAATTAATATATAAGAAAATCATACAAAAACAAATTGCTTTAAAGATAATCTCAAAACCTAACAAAATACAGCGAAAACCAAGTGATCCATTTCATCCCGTTCTTTTGTTTCTACACACAAAAATTGCAATTGAAACCACACAAAAAATAAATTAGCATGTCTGATTGTGAATACCTTTTCTTGAATATATTCCTTATCACCTAGAGGAGCTCGGACGGGCTTAGTTTTCACTGATTTGGCTGTGCAAATGTTTGATTTCACATATTTTAGAGATTGAGAAATTTTACTCTTTTACTATTTAATTATTTTTGGAAAACTCACTTTACACGATTAACCAACAGCACCGGTATAATAGATGCTCATCTGTTCGCCATACGAATGTAAATAAGAATCAGCTGATTTGTAATGCAGTGTTGCCATTATGCTTAAACACAAATGAAAATACTGGTTTGATCGACTTCACCCCTGCCGATCGACCTCACCCCGTTTGACGGTACTATTACCTTTTATAATTTCCATATTTTTGTATGCGTTCTCCTCTCAGATACATTTTTAATTAATCTTAGATTATCTAAAGTTATCAGTTTCAAGGGCATGTCCGGCAATACTAGACTTTTCTGTTCTACTGTATTTTAAGTGTGCTAGATGTTCTTTAAATCGTGTTTTAATTGACCTTTTAGTTTGCGCAACATACTTTTTGTCACAATCATTACAATTAATTTCATAAATTCCACTTTTCTCCCAATTAGGAACCTTGTCTTTGGGATTTCCTAAGATATTCCTCAAATTGTCTGATCACTTATAGACTAAGGTGAGATTGGAGATTTAAATTGCACAGCGTTGGGATGCTCATCAGATTAAGCTGGCAAAAGAGTTTATTTATACTTGGTAAGGGTAATAAAAGGGCTCCTTAAAACACCAAACGTAATATCTCAGCTGACAGGAAAAGCTGCATTAAATCTGGTGAAGATATTGGAGATAATAGGGAAGAACTAATGAATAATTCATAACATTAAAGAATGGAAAGCAAATCACCTAATAGGAAAGAAAGTAGAATACCCCAATCTTCTTACTAGAATCTGGGAGATACAGGAGATAGTTATTAAAACAAAGGAAGAAAAGAAGAGAAGAGTGACTATTAAACACACGAACATTATTTGCAAATTTAATCTGTAGGTTGGAATGGCTAGCTGTTTATTGCTAGAAGAAATTAGGGTATCATCTGCGAAAAAGTTTATGAATTCAGACTCAATGAAGTTATTAATATCATTAAGTTAAATTACAAAGAGCAGTGGCCCAAGAACGCTCTCCTGCGGAACACCACATAATTAATATATATCGTCGTTGATTTAACATCACCACTTATAGTTATCCGATTACGGTTTTCTAAATACGGTGGTAAAAACAATCAAAAATTGCTCTGAGAGTTAATTTTTGAGCTATCAAAGTTTTTTTTTTAAAATACTTGCAAAGGAGTCTGGAATAGCGCTGCCGCTTTGACGAATTTTTTTGTTTGAGTGTGGTATATCTCCTATAAACTGATATGGGCTGAAACCCTAAAACCAGTAAATACCGTTTTTTTAAATCTCTTTTCTTAAGCATATTTTAATAACATATGCTTTTGAGGCAGCTGAATTTAAATCTGATATCAAATTGATGATTTTGACAGAATCCCTCTTAACTATTGAAAAAAAATAACCGGTCAAGTGCAAGTTGAACTTGCGCAATTAGTGTTCCGTACGTCGAGTGCTTTTAAAATAAAAAATGTTGTAACGGAAGTATAAAATGATCAGTGACTTCACAAAACACACCCCAAATGAGTTTTCAACAAAGTTTATTTCCAATCTTTACTGAAAATTGATGACCTTGAAATTTCTGTTTTTTTTTTATATACCAGATAAATTATTACAGGTAATGCACTCGTGATAATTTTCGTTCAATCTATACCCCGTGGAGAATATTCCAGAGTTTTTTCAAAATTTTTTGATAAGTACTTTTCGAGATAAGGCGGGTGGACAGCGATTTTTCGCGATTTTTTAAAAATAATACAAAGAAAAGTGTGCGCAAGTATAACAGTATATACATATTTTTTACTCGTGTTTTCACAAGCTTTCATTTGACACCACACTCGATTACCTAGTAAAAAAATTTTTTTTTCACTTCCGATTTCACCCCCCAAAACTAACCCCTTAAGTCAAAATTTAACTTTCAAATTACATGGCTCTGATGAGGCCATCAATTCCTATATCAGTATCAATTTTGCAAAGGGCCATATATTAAATTTAGAATGTGTAGGCGGGCCAGATTCAAATAAAAAAAATGTACTGAATTTATTATAACATTTTATTTATTTAATTATATAGTATATAATATACGGTTGTTAAAAATTATGATTCTTCATTGCGATCGCGGGCCTTATTGATACGTCCCGGGGACGGATGCGGCCCGCGGGCCGTATCTTTGACATCCCTGTCCTATATTATTACCAAATTTCAACTTTCTATGACAAATAGTTTCGGAGAAAATCGGGTGTGACAGACGGACAGACCCCGAAGTGATCTTATAAGTGTTCCGTACGGAACACTAAAAACTAGAAATAATCTTATAACTTTATGTTTTTGAGGTCATTGAATTCGAATCTGAAGTCAGATTGACGATTTTGATAGTTGGAAGATGTCAAATAGCTGTCAAATCACTATTAACTATTAAAAAATTAGAAATAATCTTATAACTTTGTTTTTGAGGTTACTGAATTCGAATCTGAAAAAATTAGAAATAATCTTATACTGACAATTTTGACAGCTGACAACTATGTTGGGAATGTGAAATTTTTGGCACAATGAGACTACTCACTACATCAATGTTAGCTTCAACAGGAGTGATGATTTACTCGACTTGACTCAATCATCGCTCCTGATGAAGCTAACATGGTTAGCGAAACGCGCGTTCGAGTACAAAAATAAAGTGTTTGGTGTAGTGGTGATAGATACTGAGTAGCTGACAATTGTCAAATAAATGTAAAATCACCATTAACTATTGAAGAACTAGAAATAATCTTAAGACTGTATGTCTTTGAAGTCGCTAAATCCTAATCTGAGGTCATACTGACGATTTTAAAAGTTGGCATCTGTCAAATCATCACTCACCATAAAATAATTTTATAAATGCCTGTAATATGTAGTTATAATTTTAACTTTAAATAAAATGATACGAACTGAAAATGTATGGTGCATTTTCACTGAATTGGTAAAATTCAAAAATAGTATTAAGTACATCTAATCCTGCCTAAATAGCATACCTGTTAATTTCTCGACACTACGACAACACTACCGTTCTATTACCCTAAAAATTCATACTTGCAGATTACTACTCCAGCTTGCCTCTGCAGAAATATGTATGATACAATAAAATGAATATAGAATAAATGTTGTTTTAATATTTACTGTATACCGTCTTGTGTATAATGAAGCTTGGCATAGTTATAAAGGATTCAAAACAGTTATTTCCGCTATTTCCTAACTACTTTATAAGCCACAGGCTATTGTATACCTGTATGCACAGGTATACCAAATAAAAAAAATTCTCGACACGTGTTTTCTTCAGTATTTTTTTATGCTGAATCCAAAAAATCATAAAAAAGACATCCACGTGAGGTCGATTCAGAAAACACAGTTAAAGTTGCTAAAAATTCACTTTAATAAATAAAATGTAAAATTGTAAAATCATTAAAATTATGGAATAAAACTATTATTTCGGACATCTTTAAGTGTTTTGAATCTACATTTATCATAAAAACTCAGGTTTTAGTGTTCATGTTTAACAAGAAACACGCATACACCACTTTTAACTCAACTACGTAATAAAATGCGGTTTTAAATAACTATCAACCGTTAAATTTAAAAAAAAAGTTTTTTAATATTTATTAATATTGAACAAAACTATTATTTCCAGTGTCTTTTTAAGTTCTTAATCCTTACCTAACATCAAAAAATAAAGTTTTATGTTCAGTTTCAACAAAAAACTCGCTTTAACACTTACAAAGATGCTATATGGTTCGTAAAATGCTTTTTAGTGTTCCGTACGGAACACTTATAAGATTCGGTGTCTGTCTGTCCGTTTGTCTGTCTGTCTGTCACAGTCGATTTTCTCCGAAACTCTTTGTCATAGAAAGTTGAAATTTGGTATATATATATATATATATATATATATATATATATATATATATATATATATATATATATATATTATATATATATATGTATAATGTAATACTTGCGCACAATTATGAGTATTCCACCTTCAGAAACAATGGCGCTACTGGCAATTTTTTACAAAACAGAAAACTAGTATTTTTTTAAAAAAAATGGTAATATTAGAAAAACTACTAGGTTTAGGTATATAACATTATCAAAAAAAAGTCATAAAATTTCACGCAGAATTTAAAAATAAATTAGAAAATAGGATGCTCCATTTAAAAAAAAAAAACATGTTATATCGGTCACACTTTTTTGAAGTATCCTGTATACTCAAAAATAATTTTAAACTGTGCACCTTAACATTCCCTAAAAGTATTGTATTTAACATTTTTTTCGTCATTCCCGAAACAAATGAACTTTACTCTATCGTTAACTCACCCTGTACAGGTTTTTCACCGCACGTTTATGCAGATTCATTTGGTACAATGTGGTATATAAAATGTGATTAAATTACAGCGGTGGTTATATGGTTTTTAGTTTTTGAAGAACTACTACATAAAAATTGTTCAGCGCGTAAAATTGTTTTTCAGTTTTTCATGATTTTATTTTATTTTTAATTTAAAGCCATTAAGTAGATTTTCTAGGATTCATAAAATTGATTATATTAATTTTTTTATTTTAAACAATTTTGCAACAGCTTCTATGCGTTTTCGCTCGAACCAAGGCTTGTCTTTGAAAGAGCATTTCTTCCAAAAAGGGATGTAAGCTTCCATAGTAGCCAAAATGACGATCTAAAACGAACGTCTAACCAAAGGAATGTTCGAAAATATTTCATGAGTTCTTCCGATCTAGCAGATTTTGTAGTGTCAACTGGTGAACTCTCCGTCTCGATCAGATATCTGAGTTGGCTCATCAGTAGGCTGTGTAAAACCACAACTGATTGAGAATGATTCGATGATAATATGATTATTTAGAAAAATTATTGTGTGTTTTATGTTTTGCTGTTTTAATTTTGAAATGCTTATATCTAATATTTTCATCATTGTATACAAAATCTATAAAAACAGACAGTGGATAACCTCTTAATACTCGCATCTTACATTTTATTAGCATTTGTATTTTTATATTTATGCTTTTTGTCTTTTGGAGTCCTTCAATATTAGCAAAAGTTTAAGTTAAAAAAAGCAATATTTTTGGGATCTTACGTCTACTGTTTCTTTATTTTTTTGTCAATCTACTTTTTTTATTTTAACCTTTAATTTTCTAAAGCGCATTTGGTTTTTTAAGGCTAAAACATTATTTAACTTTTTCCTCTTGTAAAAAGTAGATTATTTTTCATGTACCAAAAATAGTTTTTACTATATATTTTTCCATTTTTATGTAGTTGGAAAACAAAACAGATAGTTTTAAAATTAACTTATTTAGCTCTAAACGTTTTTGGGTATTTTTTAGTGTTCCGTATGGAACACTTATAAGATCACTTCGGTGTCTGTCTGTCTGTCACACCCGATTTTCTCCGAAACTATTTGTCGTAGAAAGTTGAAATTTGGTAATAATATAGGAATTGATGGCCTCATCAGAGCCATGTAATTTTGAAAGTTAAATTTTGACTTAAGGGGTTAGTTTTGGGGGTGAAATCGGAAGTGAAAAAAAATTTTTTTACTAGGTAATCGAGTGTGGTGTCTAATGAAAGCTTATGCAAACACGAGTAAAATATACATATATATATATATATATATATATATATATATATATATATATATATATATATATATATATATATATATACATACATATATATATATATATATATATATATATATATATATATATATATATATATATATATAAGATATATATATAATGTAATACTTGCGCGCACTTTTCTTTGTATTATTTTTAAAAAATCGCGAAAAATCGCTGCCCCCCACCTTATGTCGAAAAGTACTGATCAAAAAAAATTTCAGTAAAGGTTGGAAACAAACTTTGATGAAAACTCATTTGGAGTGTGTTTTGAGAAGTCACTGATCATTTTATACCACCGTAACAAAATTTTTTATTTTAAAAGCAATCAACGTACGGAACACTAATTGTGCAAGGTCAACTTTTTTTATTTAGTTATTTAAGTAAATAAATGCAACAGCTATACAAGAACATTTTTTTTTTCGAACAAAACTGATATCAACAAATAACAGTTTTAGAAGTCAATTTTATGGATAGAGTGATTGAGTGAATATGGGGGAATCTGAGTGAGTGAGTGAGGTAGTGAGCGAGCGAGCGAGCGAGCGAGTGAGCGAGGTAGTGAGTGTAGAGCGAGCGAGTGTTTTGTTCAATATTAATAAAAATTATAAACAATTTTTTAATTTAGCATTGCACAAGTTTATTTTAAACAGCATTTTGCTACACAGCTTAGTTAAAGGTGGTGTATGCGTGTTTTTTGCTAAAGCCTAATATTTTAAGTTTTAATTATAAATGTAAATTCAGAACATTTAATGATGTCTGAAATAATAGTTTTATTCCATAATTTTAAATGATTATACATTACTAGCCGTGCCCGCGGCTCCGCTCGCGTGGACTTGATTCACTACTATCGTCACTGCTTATTCCTTATGTTACCTAATGTAATAAAATATCTGCCATTGTTTCCCCTTATCTCCCATTATTTCTCCTTATCTCCCATTATCTCTACATAATTTCCATTATCTAAGCTTATCTCTGCTTATCTCCCATTATTTCTCCTTATCTCTAATTATTTAGGCTTATCTCGACTTATCTCGCAATATTTCTCCTTATCACCCATTATTTCTCCTTATCTCCCATTATCTCACCATAACTCCCACTACCTAGACTTATCTCTGCTTATCTCCCATTATCTCCCTTTATCTAGGCCTTATCTCGACTTATCTCGCAATATTTTTTCCTTATCTCCCATTATTTCTCCTTATTTCCCATTATCTCACCAAAACTCCCATTACTTAGACTTATCTCTGCTTATCTGTCTGCCATTATTTCTCCTTATCTCCCATTATGTCTACATAATTTCCATTATCTAGGCTTATCTCTGCTCATCTCCCATTATTTCTCCTTATCTCCCATTATTTCTGCTTATCTCCACACCTATCTCCCATTATTTAGGCTTATCTTGACTTATCTCGCAATATTTCTCCTTATCTCCCATTATTTCTCCTTATCTCACCATAACTCCCATTACCTAGACTTATCTCTGCTTATCTCCCATTATTTATACTTATCTCCCATTATCTCACCTTATCTCCCATTATCTAGGCTTATCTCGACTTATCTGGCAATATTTTTCCTTATCTCCCATTATTTCTCTCTTATCTCCCATTATCTCACCATAACTCCCATTACTTAGACTTATTTCTGCTTATCTCTCATTATTTCTCTTTATCTCCCATTATTTATACCTATCTGCCATTATCTCACCGTATCTGCCATTATCTAGGCTTAACATATATCGAATTATATAGAACATATCATATGTATAAATTTATAAAAAAACACGTAAATCGGATAAGTGGTTCTCAAGTGATAAGCGCACTAAGAGACAGACAGACAGACAGACAGAGAGACGTTGCATTTTATATATATTATATTCTTTGCAACATGATATTGTTTCATATTTAATGGTTTAGGCAGTATATTGCAAGAAAAGCGCTAACGGTAGCCTTTTTTCCGACTTGATTCACAATTATTGTCACTGCTTATTCTTCATGTTACTTAACGCAATAAAATATATCCTATAACCTGGCCAGAGAACATATGTATGTTTTAAAAAAAATGTACGTAATGCACTAACTGACAGACAGACAGACGTTGCATTTTATATATATTATAGATAGATAACCTGGCCAGAGAACATATGTACGTTTTAAAAAAAAAAAAAAAAAAAACACGTAAATCGGATAAGTGGTTCTCCAGTGATAAGCGCACTAATGGACAGACAGACAGACAGACAGAAAGATGCTGCATTTTATATATATTATAGATATAGATTATTATTATTATATAACCTGGCCAAAGAATATATATGAATTTAAAACAAAGACACGTAAATTGGATATAAACGGTTCTCGCGTGATAAACGCACTAATGGACAGACAGAGAGACATTGCATTTTATATATATTATAGATATTCTCTGCTACATAATATTGTTCCATATTTAATGGTTTAGGCTGTGTATTGCAAGGGAACTCGCTAGCGGCAAACTTTTTTCCGACTTCATTCACTATTATGGTCACTGCTCATTCCTTATGCTACCTATCGTAATAAAAATATAGCCTATAACACATGTACGTTTTAAAAAAAAAAGTACGTAAATCGGATAAGTGGTTCTTCAGTTATAAGCGCACTAACGGACAGACAGTCAGACAGAGAGACGTTGCATTTTATATATATTATAGATTTATTAAAATGTAATTTCTTCAATTTACTAGTTTTCTGGCAACTTTAAGTATGTTTTCTGGAAAAACTCATGGTGGCTGTCTTTTTTATGATTTTTTTTATTCAGCATAAAAAATACTTAAGAAAAACACGTGTCTCACTTAAAAAGGACAGATTTTTTGTATACCTGTGTTATTTAACACGTAGGTTGAAAAGTTTTTGGTCTAGCTACTTAATTTTTTGCAAAAATTCGACTTTATTCATCAATGTAGTTTCCTTCAAGAGAGCTAAAATCAGCCGAACGCTTTTCTAACATCTCTATACCTTTCTTGTAGAAGGATTTGTCTTTTCTTTCAAACAGGCCTTAGTTTCGACGAAAACTTCTTTATTGGAGCCAAATCTCTTTATCGCGAGCATTTTTTTGAGGTCTACGGTCTGGGGGCCAAATCTGGAGAATGCGGTGGATGAGGAAGCAATTCGAATTTCAGTTCGTGCAATTTTGTCACCGAAACCATTGACTTGTGACACGGTGCATTGTCTTGATGAAAGAGCATTTTTTTTCTTGTTCATTTGGAGCCATTTCTTTGTGATTTCTGCCTTCGAACGCACCAATAACTTTATATAATATTCACTATTGATGGTTTTTCCCTTCCCAGCATAATCGATGAAAATTATTACAAGCGCGTCCTAAAATACAGAGGCCAAAACCTTCCCAGTTGACCGTTGTGTTTTTGGTCGCTTCGGCGGCTTTCACCGGCTGCTGTCCACTCAGCTGACTGCTGATTTGATTCCGGTGTGTAGAGGTGGATCCATGTTTCATCCATTATCACATATCGCATGAAAAAATCCTTCTAATTGTGCTTAAAGAGGTCCAAACAGCGCTCAGAATCATCAACACGTTGTTGTTTTTGGTCCCCTGCGAGCAAACGCGGTACCCATTTCGAACAAAGCAGTCTCATGCCCAAACGTTCATGCAAAATATGACCGACACGTTCTTTTGATATCTTTTGGGTGTCAGCTATTTCCCGCAATTTCACTTTACGGTCATCCAAAACAATTTTGTCGATTTCTTTTTATTTTTTCCGGTGTAACCACCTCATTTAGGCGTCCAGAGCGTTCAGAATCGTTTGTATCTATACGACCGCATTTAAATTCAGCCAGTAAATGATGAGTGATTTTTCCAGGGGTAGAGTCCCCGTAACACTTAGCAAGCCATTGCTTTGCTTGAACCATTTCCCATCAAAGAACAGTGTTTAACACGAAATTCGATTTTTTTCATTGTATTTGAAAATATCAAAAGTAGCGTCACTAAAACCACTGTAACTTGTAAACTAATCGTCGAAATGTCATGAAATTTTGACACGTATCTTTTGAAGGTTGGTACGTTCTAAAAATCATATGAATTTTTTGAAAAGGGCGACATCTACACACTACCTAGAAAATTTCAATGTAACTGCCAAAAATTGAATTCCTAATTAAACCCTTTTATTATATTAGGTAAATTCAATTGTTCTTAGCAGATGAGCCTTTTTGGTGAAATCACAAATCAAAAACCAGTTAGAATAAATTTCCAAGTTTTGCATGATAATCGTTTTAAGGCGATTTCTGAAAATTCCAGTTGAAGTAAGAACTCATTTCAAGTTTCTAGGGATTATGGAAATTCCTAGTGATATTTTATCATAAAAACTATGCTATAAATACCATTGCCCTTTTGGAAATTAACCATTCGTAAACAGTACTTTGTCATTGATACATGCTCAATTGTTTTGTGAAAATGCCAAAAACGAAAGAAGTTTCCGTTGAAAATCGGGCTCTGATAATTGCGAGACATCACAATGGTCACTCGAGTGATATGCGGATGCCAAGGAAAACGGTGGACTACACCGTAAAAAAATTTTCTGTGGGACATGGAATTCCAACCAAAAACGTTCAGGAAGGCCTCGAAAAAAACTACTCCCGCTGAAGACAGAGCTATAACAATGTCCAACAGACGTAATCGCCGCCAAACCGCACCAGAAATCACGGCTCAAGTAAACCTGGAGCGGCCCATCCCCATCAGCGTCACACCGTAAAGAACAGGTTAGCAGAAGGTGGACTACACGGGAGAGTTGCAGTGAGAAAACCACTTCTTAGGCAAGTGAATAAACGTAAACGATTAGAATGGGCCCGAAAACATGAAAATTGGACATCAGAACAATGGAATTCCGTCCTTTGGAGCGACGAATCTAAATTCGAAATTTTCGGTTCAAATCGACGGGAGGATGTTGGAAGCCCACAGTAAAACATGGTAGAGGTTCAGTAATGGTTTGGGGTTGTTTTGGCAACAGTAAAGTTGGAAAAATCTTTAGGATAGAAGGAATCATGCGAAAAGAATAGTATCAAGAAATTCTGCTAACTCAAATGCTTCCTTCTGGAAGAGATATTTTTCATTTTTCAGCATGTCAACGACCTTAAACATTCTGCTAAACAAATTAGAGAACTTTTGGACCAATGAAAATCCGATGACGTCCTGGAAGTGAAGACTTGGCTTCCACAATCACTCGACTTGAACCCCATCGAATTGCTGTGGGACAATTTGGACCGGTGTGTTCGAAGACTCAATCCAACATCAGAAAATAACTTGTGGGAACTTTTACAAGCAGAATGGGTTAAAATAACGGAAGAAACAACTGGACAGAATGCCGATACTTTGTAAAGCGGTAATTAAAAACAAAGGTCACACAGATGACATAAATCTTGGCAAATCATGAATATTTTTCTGATTTTCTAGACTGTAAATAATGTGAAAATAAATAATAATTCATTAAAATTTAAAAAAATATATATTATCTGGGTTTTTGTTGTCTTGGGACTGAAATAACTAGGTTGGCAAATACTTTCTGACGGTAGTGTATGTTCAGACCAAAAACTTTTCGACCTAAAAAACATCATAGTAATATCCATTTGAACATGACTATTGTATATCAATAGCTTTAGGAAAACAGTAAAACAACTACTATACTTACCATTTTGTAAAAACTTTAACTTCTCATACAACTCTGTATTAGATGTCACCAGAGCACCCATGACAACATCAGTATGGCCATTCATATATTTTGTAAGCGAATAACTGACAATATCGGCACCAAAGTCTAGAGGTCTTAACAAGTAAGGAGTGAGAAATGTGTTGTCCACCACAAGAATTAAACTTTTTCTCTTTGCTATTTCCGATACTGCTTTGATATCAACTACTTGCATCATTGGGTTTGTTGGAGTTTCAACCCATACAAGCTGAAAATAAAAAAAAAAAACAGCTCACCAAAGTAACAACGTAACAAATGTAAAAAATGTAATAGGTATATGGTAGGCTAATAATAGATAGATAATAGAAAAAGTCTGGGAATTCCAAATAACAACCTATATCTGTTTTATAGACTACTCGAAAGCCTTTCACTGCATACAATGGAACAAACTCAGCTTGATTCTAATCACCATGAGAACACCTATAAATCTTGTAAACCATATCCGTTCCCTGTACGAGAACACAAATGGCAGAATTAAACTGAAACTGTCGGCCTGAAAACACAGACCGACAAATTTTTTACCCAGAAACCAGAATATACCTTTCCGAAGGTTTTTGACGCGCTAAATTCGAATCCGAGGTCAGAATTGGTTTGATGGCTCCGGTTTTCGAGATATTCTAACCTAAGAGTTCGAAAATTACGGTTTTTCGAGATATTTGAGGTTATGTTAGGTCGTGTGAGATAAATTATTAAAGGTAATGCACTCGTGATAATTTTCGTTCAATTTACACTCTGTGCAGAATATTCCAGAATTTTTCCAAAATAAATTTTTTGGTCAGTACTTTTCGAGACACGAGGGAGCAGTGATTTTTCGCGATTTTTTAAAAATAACACAAAGAAAAGTGTGCCCAAGAATTACATTATATGTATTTTTGAACTTCTGTTTTTACAAGCTTTCATTTGACACCCCACTCGATGAACTGGGAAAATTTTTTTTTTTTACTTCCGGTTTTACCCCCAAAACTAACCCCTTAAGTCAAACTTTAACTTTCAAAACTACATGGCTCTGTTGAGGCCATCAATTCCTATATCAGTGCCAAATTTCAACTTTTTATGTCAAACAGTTTCGGAGAAAATCGGGTGTGACAGACGGACGGACGGATGGACAGACGGGCAGATACCGAAGTGATCCTATGTTCCGTATGGAACACTAAAAACGGAGAGGATTCTGTCGTAAAAACGAAGAATCAAGTCCCAGAGACGACTCCAGCAACACCCTGCTCCTCTGAATGAGATCCAGGTTTTTCGACTTCTGTTTCCGGGACTTGACTATTATGACGGTTATCACTGTTCCACTAATAAACAATATTGTGGGTAAGTGCAAACATGTTTTACCAAAACTCTTAAATCCAGTTATGTAATAAAAGGAATGGGGTACGTCATGTAGTAATCGAACAGAGTAAGAGAAACGACCACGACAAGCCAACTTTAAAAAATTATTTTACTCACTTCTAATGGTCAGATCAATTTAAAATCTGCACATTATAGTATATAGTGGGGTTCCTACAGTCTTTTTCCGCAACCCACATTTCGTTCGCCATTTCTTTTGTCTTGCCACTTTTCCTCTCTTATGGCTCTATCTTTCGCATATAATTAAAAAAAAAAACCGGTCAAGTGCAAGTTGAACTTGCACAATTAGTGTTCCGTACGTGACTGCTTTTACAATAAAAATTTTTTGTTAGGGTGGTTTTAATGATCAGTGACTTCACGAAACACACCCCAAATGAGTTTTCAACAAAGTTTGTTTCCAATCTTTACTGAAAACTGGTGACCTTGAAATTTTGTTTTTTTTTTTTATATACCAAATAAATTATTAAAGGTAATGCACTCGTGATAATTTTCGTTCAATCTATACCCCGTGGAGAATATTCCAGAATTTTTTCAAAATTTTTGATCAGTACATTTCGAGATAAGGTAGGGGACAGCGATTTTTTCGCGATTTTTTAAAAGTAATACGAAGAAAAGTGTGCGCAAGTATTACATTATATATATATATATATATATATATATATATATATATATATATATATATATATATATATATATTTTACTCGTTGTTTTCACAAGCTTTTATATGACTCGATGACCTAGTAAAAAAATTTTTTTTTCACTTCCGATTTCACCCCCTCAAAAAAACGAACCCCTTAAGTCAAAATTTATGTTACGGTGGTATAAAATGATCAGTGACTTCAAAAAACACACCCCAAATGAATTTTCAACAAAGTTTGTTTCCAATCTTTACTGAAATCTGATGACCTTGAAATTTTTGTTTTTTTTTTAAATACCAGATAAATTATTAAAGGTAATGCACTCGTGATAATTTTCGTTCAATCTACACCCCGTGGAGAATATTCCACAATTTTTTTTTTTCGAAATTTTTTGATAAGTACTTTTCGAGATAAGGCCCGGAACAGCGATTTTTCGCGAATTTTTAAAAATAATACAAAAAAAAAGTGCGCGCAAGTATAATATTATACATATATTTTTTACTCGTGTGCTTTCATTTGACGATGATCTAGTAAAAAAAATTTTTTTTTTTTACTTCCGACTTCACCCCCCAAAACTAACCCCTTAAGTCAAAATTTAATTCTCAAAACTACATGGCTCTGATGAGGCCATCAATTCCTATATTATTACCAAATTTCACCTTTCTACGTCAAATAGTTTTCGGAGAAAATCGGGTGTGACAGACAGACAGACAGACAGACACAGAAGTGTTCTTATAAGTGTTCCGTACGGAACACTAAAAAAATACCTAAAAACGGTTAGAGCCCCCCTAAATAAGTTAATTTTAAAACTATCTGTTTTGTTTTCCAACTACATAAAAATGGAAAAATATATAAATGTTTTAACCTTAAAAAACCAAATGCGCTTTAGGAAATTAAAGGTTAAAATAAAAAAAGTAGATTGACAAAAAAATAAAGAAAAAGTAGACGTAAGATCCCAAAAATATTGCTTTTTTTTTAACTTAAACTTTTGCTAATATTGAAGGACCACAAAAGACAAAAAGCATAAAATATAAAAATACAAATGCTAATAAAATGTAAGATGCGAGTATTAAGCGGTTATCCACTATCTGTTTTTATAGATTTTGTATACAATGATGAAAATACTAAAAATATGCATTTCAAAATTAAAACAGCAAAACATAAAACACATAATAATTTTTCTAAATAATCTAATTATCAGTGTTCACGAGTGCATAGCGATACGATCGACGAACAAGGTCATGAAGCCGACTCATTCTCAATCAGTTGTGGTTTTACACAGCCTACTGATGAGCCAACTCAGATACCTGATCGAGACGGAGAGTTTCACCAGTTTTCTTGATCTGTTTTTAACCATCAATCCAGATTTACACTATCACCGTAAATCCGCCGTTAGGTTCTTCCGACATGACAGAGAGGCGTCTAAGCTGCGCAAGATTTGGCACTACAAATCTGCTAGATCGGAAGAACTCATGGAATATTTTCGAACTTTCCTTTGGTTAGACCAGGGGTGCTCAAACGGTCGATCGAGTGCTTTTTGAGTCGATCTCGAGAAAAAAATTCCGATATAGAACTATTCACAGATTTTTTTTAGGTAACTAAAACAAAATGTAATGAATAAACTACTAAAATTTATTCGATCCACAATTAGGCCAGAATAACCCCCTCATCACTTTCTTTTATCGTAATAACCCCCTGCTAGCGGCAAAAGGCGGATTTATCAAAGGAACGCGCGGTACTTGTCAAAGAAAAGCCGCGTGTTTGATTCCCGCCGATTTTTCTAGAAACTTCGGGCGGCGTGTTTGACGGGAACATTCGAGACTTCGTTCGCGCCGATATAAATGTTGCGCCTGCAGGAATAGGAGTCAGTCTAAGTTGTAACTTAAAGGCGATACATCGACACAAAGTTATTAATAAATAGTCCCAAAATGAGTGCGGCGAAGAAAAGTAAAACTTATCATTTTAATAACGATTGGGAGGAAGAATTTTTCTTTTGTATGGTAAAGGATAAGTGCATTTGTCTCATTTGCCGTGCGTCAGTTGCAATACTTAAGCGTGGGAACTTAGAGAGGCATCATAAAACGGTTCATAAAAACCATGAAAAGGATTTTCCGTCACAGAGTGAATTAAGAAAACGAAAAGTACGTGATTTGATAACTTGTTTGAAAAAAGAACAAACCATGTTCACAAGACCAGCCAAACAATCAAAAGCTGCAACGATCGCGTCATTTAAAATATCTCATATATTGGCGAAACACAAGAAACCATTTGATGATGGATTGGTTGTGAAGGAAGCATTTATTGAAGCGGGTGAGACTTTATTTGGAGATTTTAAAAATAAAACAGAGATTATGTCTGCTATTAGAGAACTTCAGTTATCTCGTCCGACTGTCACAAGGCGTGTTGAAGTCATGAGTCAGGACATGGCAGATAAACTAAAACATGATATCATGGAATGTACATACTTTTCTTTCCAGTTCGACGAATCCACCGATATGACAGACACCGCCCAGTTGTGTATTTTTATTCGAATGGTATTCAGTGAAATGTCGGCTAAGGAAGAGTTTTTAACAATGATTCCTCTAAAAGGAAAGACCCGTGGCGAAGATGTATATGACGTTTTCTTCAATTTTGTAACAAACTACAAGCTACCAATATATAAACTAGTGTGCATTACAACCGATGGAGTACCAGCAATGACTGGAAACGAAAACGGTTTTGTGGCATTGTGTCGAGCTAATGATGATTTCCCTTCATTTTTCTCCTTCCATTGCATTATACATCAACAAGTTTTATGTTCAAAAGTTCTAAACATGGAGGAGATTATGGGCATTGCAATAAAAATTGTGAATTCTATCCGTGCACGTAGCTTGCAACGACGGCTCTTTAAATTGCAGTTGGAAGATAGTGAGTCAGCTGAACACACTGATTTAGTTCTTCACACGGACGTCAGGTGGTTGAGTCGCGGAAAATTCCTAGAAAGGTTTCAAGAATTATTGCCCGAAATAACAGCATTTCTGGACGAAAGAAGTGTGATGACACTCAGATGCTGAAAAAAAATTACGGAAAATGGCTGACTGATTTGGCATTTTTGACAGACATCACAATGCATTTAAACACCATTAATTTGGAGCTTCAAGGTAAAGGAAAAACTATTATTGAGATGATTAGCGCAATAAACGCATTCAAAAGTAAATTGCAACTTATGATGGATCAACTGAAAAGAAAGGATCTGAAAAATTTTCCGTCATTGAAAGCAAGGATCCTCAGTTGAATCATGATATTTATGAGGCAGAATTATCAAATATTTTGGGCCAATTCGAAATACGTTTTAATGATTTCAGTAAAATTGGCAAATATCGCATCATTTATGAGTTATCCTTTTTCGTGTAAAAACATTGAGGAATTAGCTACTGAAATAGCAAGTCAGTTTAATATGGACTCATGTTCTGTTGAAAATGAGTTAGTGGAGATTATATCAGATATACATCTCAAAGCCACAGCATCTGATACAAAATTTTGATGTTTTATATCTGAAGATAAATATCCGAATCTAAGGCAAATCGCCCTTAAACTGACGGCAATGTTTGGGCCAACTTACTTGTGCGAGTCTGCATTTTCTGAAATGAAGATAATTAAGTCAAAATATCGCAATCGACTAACTGACGAACATATGTCATCATGCTTGCGATTAGCACTCGGTAATTACGTACCATCTTATGAAAAGTGTGCTGAGGACATGCAGTGCCACGTTTCAACATCCAAAAAGTCACTCTTTAGTTAAGTTTAGACACTAGAACTCGTTTGTTTTGTAAGAACCAATAAACTCGCAATTTTGAATAATTATGAGTTTTTTCATTGACATTTTAGAGCAGACCTACACTTACCTTGACTAAAAAAAATGCATATTGTGCGGAAAACTAATATCTATGCCACGATACACCCTACCTAGACGACAATCCTGCATCACACTTACTTGCAGCCTCTCAGAGTCGATCGATCGTAGTCTAACAATATTGAGGTAGATCGCCAGCAGTTCAAGTTTGAGCACCCCTGGGTTAGACGTTCGTTTTAGATCGTCATTTTGGCTAGTATGGAAGCTTACATCTCTTTTTGGAAGAAATGCTCTTTCAAAGGCAAGCCTTGGTTCGAGCGAAAACGCGTAGAAGCTGTTGCAAAATTGTTTAAAATAAAAAAAATAATATAATCAATTTTATGAATACTAGAAAATCTACTTAATGGCTTTAAATTAAAAATAAAATAAAATCATGAAAAACTGAAGAACAATATTACGCGCTGAACAATTTTTATGTAGTAGTTCTTCAAAAACTAAAAACCGTATAACCACCGCTGTAATTTAATCACATTTTATATATCACATTGTACCAAATGAATCTGCATAGACGTGCGGTGCAAAACCTGTACAGGGTACAACGATAGAGTGAAGTTCATTATCTCATTTCTTTCGAAAAAATGTTAAATACAGTAGCTTTAGGGAATGATAAAGTGCACGGTTTAAAATTATTTTTGAGTATACAAGGTACTTCAAAAATAACATATGTTTTTTTAAATGGAACATCCTATTTTCTAATTTATTTTAACGTCTGCGTAAAATTTTATAACTTTTTTATTAATAATGTTATATACCTAAACCTAGTAGTTTTCAAATATTTAATTATTTTTTTTTTTTAAAATACTAATTTTCTGTTTTATAAAAAGTTGCCAGTAGCGCCATTGTTTCTGAAGGTGGAATACTCATAATTGGTACGAGCGTTCTATAGAGATGAAAAAAAAGATATATGTGAAGACATTTGAATTAAATGCTACAGGGTGCTCAAAATAAATTTATAAATTTCGACTATTTTAAATTGAAAAATTTCAATTTTTTTTAAACGGCCCACCCTGTATATTATTATTTTTTTTGATAGATTCTACAAAACCCTCCAACTTTTATTAAGTATGTCATATACCCATTTCTAATAGTTTTCGATTTATTTTGAATTTTTCAATTTTTACCTTTGTTTTTAATACACTTACGCGTAGTAGTACAGGTAGACGGGCATAGTTTTGAACATTTATTAGGTCATAATAATTAATGATTAGATAAGTTAAACTATATTAAAATTATTATTAACTATTTGTTCATGGTTTTACAGTAGCGTAAATGTATTAAAAACAAGGGTAAAAATTGAAAAATTCAAAATAAATTAAAAATAGGTATATGACACACTAAATTAAAGTTGGAGGGTTTTGTAAAATCTATCAGAAAAAATAATAATAAACAGGGTGTGCCGTTTAAAAAATTTGAAATTTTTCAATTTAAAATAGTCGAAATGTAAAAAATTTATTTTGAACACCCTGTAGCATCTAACTCAAATTTCTTTACATATATCTTCTTTTCATCGCTATAGAACATTCGTACTAATTATGAGTATTCCACCTTCAGAAACAATCATGCTACTGGCAATTCTTTAGAAAACTGAAAACTAGTATTTTTAAAAAAAATTGAAATATTAGAAAAAACTACTAGGTTTAGGTATATAACATTATTAATAAAAAAAGTTATAAAATTTTAAGCAGAATTAAAAAAAAAAAAATTAAAAAATAGGATGTTCCATTAAAAAAAAACATATGTTATATCGGCACACTTTTTTGAAGAACCCTGTATATTCAAAAATAATTTTAAACTGTGCATCTTAACATTCCCTAAAACTATCGTATTTAACATTTTTTCGTCATTCTCGAAATAAATGAGATAATGAACTTTACTTTATCGTTAACTCACCCTGTACAGCGAAAGAACAAACGTGCGTCCCTTTACAACTTTATAGCTGTTGAAACAACATTTTGATATTTAAAAACCTGAAAACATATAAAAAGGAAAAAATTATCAAGAAAATACTTATTTGTATTGGTACCCGAACAATCTGTAAAATAAATATTAATATAAATTAAATAGTTTTTGGTAAAATAATTACCTTTGTGTTCTCCTTAATAGCGTTTTCAAAATTAGAGGTATCAGTAAAATCTACCAAGGAAACTTGAATGCCAAATTTGGTTGCCACTTTATTGAAAAGACGATTCGTTCCGCCGTAAACGTCGCTGCCACTAATTAATGATCACCAGAATTTAGAAATTCCAAGAAGTGCCGTTGTCGCTCCCAAGCCTGATCCAAATGCTAAGCCATATTTTCCACGATCCAATTTTGCTAATACTTTTTCCAATACTTCTCGACTAGGGTTTCCTGATCTACTATATTCAAATTTCTAAAAATTAGCACATAATGTATAGAATGCTTGTAAAAAGGGGTAAAATGGTGTTTCATTTCGTGTATTTTGTTACCTATATAAAGCCAAGTACCATTCTATATATATATATATATATATATATATATATATATATATATATATATATATATATATATATACAGTGTGTCCCGAAAAGTTTCATACAAATGGAGAAAAAGTTTATTTTACATATTATAAAAAAAATTATTTTGGATAAAAATTTCTGCATCACATGGAAATCCATAATCAAGCATCAAAAGTATAAAATACTTGATGGTATACGGGGAAAATAAAAATAACGATTTATAATGAAGAGTAAAATGTGTTTAAATACAGAGCAAAATATTAATTGAAAATGTTAATAGAAACTAAAAATTATGCTCACATTTAGATTTGTGGCCTTCCTAGTTAAACATTCAAAAAAAACTCCAGTACACACGTCAGTAATTACACTGCGTGACATGATTTTGGTACCCGAAAAACTGATTGCTAATATAGTTTCCTATTAGTTATAGTATGTAAGCAGTGGATGTCTCTTATTTCTATCACGTCTTGTTTTTAAGGTACACACCGATAACCTTTTCTTAACCTACCCTCATATTATTCATATTAATAAATGTAAACGCTAGATAATCTATTGAGAGGATATGTTCATTTCTTGTTAGTTTCTTTGAGATTACCTGATTAAGAGTGTACTAATACAGTTTTAAAGATGAATACTGAAAAAAGTAGTCGCCGTCAGTGCAAAACTTCACCAAACAAGTTTTGTTACGTGTGTGGACAGTACATTCTCAAGTCTCAAGGAAAAAAAATATCTGAAAAAGTATGTACTGCGTATTTTCTATATTTTGGAGGTACTGTACATCAAGATAAACCCTGAATTTCGCAACTGTTTTGTGTATCATGTTATGCTACTCTCCTATCGTGGTTGAACGGAAACAAAACATCTATGCCATTTGCAGTACCGACTGTGTGGCGCGAACCTAGTAATCATTTTAACGATTGCTACTTCTGCATGACTGATGTACGAGGATTTTCAAAGAAAATTAAGCATAATATCGAGTACCCTTCTGTAAATTCTGTATCAAAACCAATACCATATAGTGAAGACATGACTCCTCCTTTGCCTCCTAAGAAAAGTCAAAGTGAAGAGTTAGATATACCAAGCGACGAAAATAACGATGGACAAGACATGGAAGTTGACAACCAAGATCCAGACTTTTTAACCCTCTTCAAGTGCCAACCGCATTTAATTCAACAACGGAATTAAATGATTTGATACGGGACTTGAATTTGCCTGTTAGACAAGCCGAATTACTTGGATCAAGACTACAGGAATGGCACTTGTTGGCACCAGATACAAAAATATCTATACAACGAAAACGAAGTAAACTTTTTACTCTAGTTCAGAAAATATATGTTTTTTAATGACATTGTATCTGTGATGGGTGAGTTAGAAATTCCCTATGATACAAATGAATGGCGTCTTTTTATTGATGGTTCGAAAACAAGTCTGAAGGCAGTTTTACTTCATAATGGTAATAAATATCCATCAATACCAGTGGCTTATTCAACTGTTTTAAAAGAGACATACGAAAATATGAAATCAATATTAGATTTAATTAAATACAAAAATTTTAAGTGGAAAGTGTGCGCTGACCTCAAAGTAATAGGTATGTTACTTGGTTTTGCAAGGTGGATTTACTAAGTACTGCTGCTTTTTTTGCACGTGGGACAGTAGAGCTACTGATAAGCACTATTTGATCAAAGACTGGCCAAAACGAACGAAATTTGTGTGTGGGAAGTCAAATGTAAAATACTTGCCTTTAATCAACCCCGAAGACGTCATTTTATCTCCTCTACACATAAAACTCGGCTTAATGAAGAATTTTGTGAAAGCGATATTTAAAATCTATTTTTCCAAGATTAAGTGACGCAAAGTTGAAAGAAGGTATTTTTATTGGTCCAGAAATACGCCTATTAATGAAAAACAACAAATTTTGATCAAACATTAAATGACGAAGAACTATGCGCATGGACATCATTAAAAGCCGTGATAAAAGGTTTTTTAGGAAATCATAGAGCCGAGAATGCAGAACTCTTAGTGAACGATTTGTTAAGAGCATACAAAAAGATGGGTTGCCGAATGTCATTAAAAATTCATTTCCTCCATTACCATTTCTCTTTTTTTCCATCAAATCTTGGAGCAGTGAGTGATGAACAAGGGGAACGATTTCATCAGGATGTGAAAAGGCTTGAGGAACGGTTTCAAGGTCGTTGGGACATAGCTATGTTGGGAGATTACTGCTGGCTTTTAAAACGAGAAGATATTTCCCAACACAAGAGAAAAAGTTAAATATTTTTAACTTTTAATATACAATATAAACTTTTTACCATATATTTTATATTTAGTTTTGTTCAAATGTATTAATAATAAGTTTTTTTAGCAGTTTTATTCGAATTATTGGAAAATTTAATGAAGCTACGTGTACACTGTACTTTACTCCTTAATTATTTTACTTAAAATTGTTAACTATCGTACCTAAAAAACAGTACGTGATAGACAAAAAGTACTTATGTATTCTTAATAAGTGGTGTGTATGAATAAATAAACAGGAAAAATTTAAGTGGGTACTTAATTTTTTTTTTAATTCGTAACGCAGTGTTATTTATTGAATAAAGGAAAACGAAATTAATTAAAAACTAGTGCACTGATTTTTGATTGTATCATATTTTTGTTGAAAATTTGATAACCTTTTTATCTGTTTTACAATAATTATATCCGTAATAAATTTGAGCTAATACCATTTTATTTTAAAATTGCAACATTACTTAATTGCTACGTACATAACAACTAAACATATGGATTAATTCTAACTTTATTACATAAGTGCTTCAATATATTCACCGTCCCATTTTAAACAGATGATCAACATCTTGAAATGAGCCCCATAAAAAAAAGGCTAGAGGGGTGATGTCCGGAGACCTTGAGGGCCAAGTAAACTGCACATACCTCGCTATCACTTCACCGTTAAAAATGTGGAGGAGATAATTTCGAACATTTCTCGTACTGTGACATGACGCACCATCATGTTGGTACCATATACGTTGTCTTTCAATTATTGATAGGCGATTAAGAAACTCAGGGACCTCATTATTTAAAAATTCAAGGTAACGCTCAGCATTCATATTATTTCGAAAAAATAATGGTCCAACTATTCTATCTTTAAAAATTCCACACCATACATTGGTTTTAAAAAGAGTATTGATCTCGAGTTTGGATATTGAAGTTAGGATTCACATCGCTCCACCAGCGATAGTTTTGAAAACTTACTGTCCCATTAGACGTACATGTCGCTTCGTCAGAGAAAAGTATTTGTCTTGCTATAATCTTGTTACCTTACAACTCTCCCTGAAACCAAGAACAAAATTCAAATATTCGTTCAAAATCTCCTGCTTTTAAAGTATGGGTAAATTGAGGTTTGTATGGTTTAAATTTATTTGATCTTAAAATTCTCGCAACCGTAGTTTTACTCATATTCAATTGTTCACCGATGAGGCCCATTTTTGGCTTAATGGGTTCGTGAATAAACAAAATGCCAGTATTTGGGGTGATGAACAACCTGAAGAGGTTCAAGAGCTGCCATTAAATCCAGAAAAAACAACTGTTTGGTGTGGTTTATGGGCCGGTGGAATAATCGGTCCATATTTCTTCAAAACAGAGGCCGGCCGGAATGTTACTGTGAATGGTGACCGTTATCGCGCCATGATAACAGACTATTTGATGCCAGAAATTGAAGCCCGTGGTCTCGACGAAATTTGGTTCCAACAAGATGGCGCCACTTGCCATACAGCCCGTGAAACCATGGCTTTACTGCGAGAGCAATTCGGCGAACAGATCATTTCACGCTTTGGACCAGTGAATTGGCCGCTAGATCATGTGATATCACACCTCTTGACTTTTTCCTTTGGGGCTATGTAAAGTCCAAAGTCTACATGGATAAGCCAGCTACAATTGAGGCATTGGAGGCCAATATTACTCGAGTCATTGGCCAAATACCACTCGAAATACTCACACGCGTCACTGAAAATTGGAACTTCAGAATGGACGTTGTTAACCGTAGTCGCGGAAAACATTTGAAAGAAATTATCTTTAAGAAATAATTGTAAAGAATGGTTCTTTTATATGATAATAAAGATTATAAAATAAAATTGTTTTTATTCATTTTTTTTATTTAAAAAAAAGTACCTCTAAATGAATCACCCTTTATATATATATATATATATATATATATATATATATATATATTATATATTATATTATATATATATATATATATATATATATATATATATATATATATATATATATATATATATATATATATATATATATATATATATATATATATATATATATATTATATATATATATATATATATATATATATATATATATATATATATATATATATATATATATATATATATATATATATATATATATATATATATATATATATATATATATATATATATATATATATATATATATATATATATATATATATATATATATATATATATATATATATATATATATATATATATATATATATATATATATATATATATATATATATATATATATATATATATATATATATATATTATATATATATATATATATATATATATATATATATATATTATATATATATATATATATATATATATATATATATATATATATATATATATATATATATATATATATATATATATATATATATATATATATATATATATATATATATATATATGCAGCAGGGTGTTAAGTCCAAATTTGTGAAAAATGAGTTAGGTCCGCTCTCGGTTAAAGTATTTTTTTCCTCTTCATGTGGGTATAGAGGGCCAAGTCCTTCCTCCAGTCTTCACGGCATAATATACCAGTGGCTAAGTTAACAAAACGTGCGCCTCCTGATTTAGCAAAAATAGCCAAACTTTGAATTGCGATTTCCCCAAAATTAGTAATTATGGACTTGACACCCTTTGCGCTGCGTACACTTATATATATATATATATATATATATATATATATATATATATATATATATAAATATATAAATATATATATAAATATATATATAAATATATATAAATATATATATATATATATATATATATATATATATATATATATATATATATATAATATGATAATAATAATGTCTTTATTGTAATTTGCAAGGTAAAATTACAAAAGGCGAAATTGAAGCCAGGCTTCCTCATCTAACCTATACAGTTGATTCAGTAATAATAACTAAATTTATATATATGAAATAAAAACTAATATATAAAAAATGTTGTTTGAGACTTGGCAAAAGCACAGTAATACTACATTTCGACGCAACGGTGACATAAGAGACCGAATCAGAACAGAAGACAAATCATGCACGGGATGGCAATGTTATCAACATGTTGCGTGCCCTTCCTTTGTTTAAACGCGGTGGGTTCTAATTGTCTTAAGTCTGCAGGCAATTTATTGTAAGACATTGATATCTGATAGCTAAATGATCGTTCAAATAAAGCTGTTCTGTGATAAGGAGGAGTGATGGTAAATTTATACCTCAAATCTAAGGCATGAGCATCATATCTAAATTTAATTTTCTGATACAAATAACTGGGAATTTTTTTGAAAATTATTTTATTAAATAGAACCAAACTGTGTAATGTCTTCTTTCGCTGATAATTAACCACCCAATCTCTTTCATTGCAGCACTCACTCCCCTCTCATACTTTCTTATGCCACCAATTAGACGCACACAACATTATATAAAGGGTGATTCATTTAGAGGTACTTTTTTTTAAATACAAAAAAAATGAATAAAAACAATTTTATTTTATAATCTTTATTATCATATAAAAGAACCATTCTTTACAATTATTTCTTAAAGATAATTTCTTTCAAATGTTGGCCGCGACTACGGTTAACAACGTCCATTCTGAAGTTCCAATTTTCAATGACGCGTGTGACTATTTCGAGTGGTATTTGACCAATGACTCGAGTAATATTGGCCTCCAATGCCTCAATTGTAGCTGGCTTATCCATGTAGACTTTGGACTTTACATAGCCCCAAAGGAAAAAGTCAAGTCAATTTTTCTCGAAAACAGTGGATCTTCTGCAAGCTTGTCAAGAGCCCAACGACTAAAACGGAAAGGTGGGCGAGGCGGGGTGGTGGGTTGCGTGGGGACGGAGGGGGGGAGAGGGGGAGAGTGGGAAACGATTCGGAAGGTCGGTCGGCTTCAGTTGTTGCACTAGTTGAATTTTGTATGCTTTTAAAGAAAGATCCTTACGTAAAATACGCCAAGTTGTTGAATATGACAGGCCAAGCTGTTGAGAACGGCGACGAATCGATACTTCACGGTCTTCGCGTACACTTTCCGCTACCGCCCCTATATTTTCTTCACTACGGGCTGGATGTGGTCTATTCGGTCGAGCATTATCCAATAATGGAAATTGGGTCTCAAACTTATTGATGGTAGAGCGAATTGTGCGTTCGGTAGGCCGATTATGTGGACCATAAGTTGCTCTAAGCGCCCGATACACATTCCTCGTAGAACGCCCATTTTCGTAATAAAGTTGAACAATTTGTAGACGCTGTGCCGGGCTAAGTCTTTCCATTATGAATTGTCAAACACTACTGAACAGGAATGCCACTTCAGTTGACACGACGCATGCGCAATCTGCAATTAAATCCCCATCACAAAAAGTACCTCTAAATGAATCACCCTTTATATATATATATATATATATATATATATATATATATATATATATATATATATATATATATATATATATATACATATATATATATAAATTGCGTCTGGGAAAAAGTTCGTGGCGTTTTTCCCGGTAGATGCCGTCAATTGCAAATAGGTCAAGAAACACAGATCGCAGCGACACCACTAAACGCTCGTTGGAAAGGTGACACTTCGAGCGTTATTTTGAGTGTATAAACATCGAAATTGGTGCAGTGGTTGGAAAATTGTTTGCGTTTGAAAATGGAGAAAAGTAATGAAAAATTGCGCTAAATTTTGCAATATTATTACGACAAAGGGAAGAAGGCTGCGCAGGCTTGTGAAAAAATTTGTACTGTGTACGGTGAAAGAGCTTTATCAAAATCTGCTACACGAAAATGGTTCGCTCGCTTTCGTTCTGGTAATTTTGATGTGAAAGATGAGTCACGCTCTGGTAGTCCAATCACTGAAAAAGCTGATGAAATTCTTCAAAAAGTTCATGTGTCAATTAAAATACATCTACATACACTACCGTCAGAAAGTATTTGCCAGTTATTTCAGTCCCAAGACAACAAAAACCCAGATAATATATTTTTTTAATTTTAATGAATTATTTATTTTCACATTATTTACAGTCTAGAAAAATCAGAAAAATATTCATGATTTTCCTGGATTTTTATCATCTATGTGACATCCTTTGTTTTTAATTACCGCTTTACAGAGTTTCGTCATTATGTCCAGTAATTTTTTTCAGACTTTTCTTCGATTATTTTAACCCATTGCTTGTAAAAGTTCCCACAAGTTATTTTCGAACACACTTGTCCAAATGGTCCCACGGCAATTCGATGGTGTTCAAGTCGGGTGATTGTGGAGGCCAAGTCATCACTTCCAGGACGTCATTGGATTTCCATTGGTCCAAAAGTTCTCTAATTTGTTTAACAGAATGTTTAGGGTCGTTGTCATACTGAAAAATAAATTTCCCCTCTTTGAGAAGGCAGCATTTGAGTTAGCAAAATTTCTTGTAACTGTTCTTTCGCATGGTTCCCTCTATCCTAAAGATTTTTGCAACTTTACCGTTGCCAAAACAACCCCAAACTACCATATTACTGGACCTCCACCATTAGGCAACTGACAGGCTTCCAACATCCTAACTCCAGCTGACCGTCGCACGTAAACTCGTCGATTTGAACCGAAAATTTCGAATTTAGATTCGTCGCTGCAAAGGACGGAATTCCATTGTTCTGATGTCCAATTTTCAGGTTCTCGGGTCCATTCCAATCGTTTACGTTTATTCACTTGCCTAAGAAGTGGTTTCCTCACTGCAACTCTCTCGTGTAGTCCACCTTCTGCTAATCTGTTCCTCACGGTTGTCACGCTGATGGGGATAGGCCACTCCAGGTTTACTTGAGCCGTAATTTCTGGTACGATTAGGCGGCGATTACGTCTGCTGAACATTGTTTTAGTTCTGTCTTCAGCGGGAGTCGTTTTTCGAGGCCTTCCTGAACGTTTTTAGTTGCGAACTCCATGTCCCGCAGAAATTTTTTTTACGATGTAGTCTACCTTGGCATCCGCATATCACTCGCGATTTGCCGACTCGAGTGACTATTTTGATGTCTCGCGATTATCAAAGCCCGATTGTCAACGAAAACTTCTTTCGTTTTTGGCATTTTTACAAAACAACTGAGCCTGTATCAATGACGACAAAGTACTGTTTGCGAATGGCTAATTTCCAAAAGGGCAATGGTATTTATAGCAAAGTTTTTATCATAAAATGTCACTAGCAATTTCCATAATCCCTAAAAACTTGAAATGAGTTCTTACTTCAGCTAGAATTCTCAGAAATCGCCTCAAAACGATTGGAAATTTGTTCTAATTGGTTTTTAATTTGTGGTTTCACCAAAAAGGCTTATTTAAACAATTTTATGATGGACACTTGTTAAGAACAATTAAATTGACCTAATATAATAAAAGGGTTTAATTAGGTATTAAATTTTGACAGTTACATTGAAATTTCTAGGTGGGCAAATACTTTCTGACGGTAGTGTATAATATTTATGTTACAGTTGGAGTATTAAATTAATCATTTAGCTGATTATCCTATCTTTTAAATTTCTAAAATAATTTATTAAGTATTTAATCGATACTAATCAGTTAGTGATTTAAGTAATAAGAAAACAAAGAGAGGTCAAAAAAGGACATTAAAAATATTTATCGTAAGCTTAGCTTTCAATTGCAAAATACACATTTTAGTGGAGGATGTTTAAGAGAATTGAACCAGTAGTGCGTATTTTTCTCAGGTGCTCATCAAGGCCTTTTTATATCATATCGATGTCATAGAATTTTTTTAATACGCTAAAACTGATTTCTTTCATTTTTTATGATTTATTTACCCTAATTCACTCTACAAAAATATTTCTTCATATTTTATGGCATAAATCGATGAAAATAATAATTACGCATAGAATATTTCCTTTCTGTTTTGTGTTCGCAGAGGCAGAGCTAATTATTATCATTAATTGTAGGTTTTATTTTATACTAACAGTGCTCGCGGCTCCGCTCGCGTGGACTACTATCGTCACTGCTTATCCCTTATATTTCCTAAGGTAATAAAATATCTGCCATTATTTCCCCTTATCTCCCATTATTTCTTCTAATCTCCCATTATTTCTACATAATTTCCAGTATCTAGGCTTATCTCTGCTCATCTCCTATTATTTTTCCTTATCTCGCATTATTTCCCCTTATCTCCCATTATATCACCTTATCTCCGATTATCTAGGCTTATCTAGACTTATCCCGCAATATTTCTCCTTATCTCCCATTATTTCTTCTTATCCCCATTATCTCACCATAATTCCCATTATCTAGACTTATCTCTGCTTATCTCCCATTATTTCTCCTTATCTCCCATTATTTATACTTATCTCCCATTATCTAGGCTTATATCGAATTATATAGAACATATATATAAATTTAAAAAAAAAAAGTAAATCGGATAAGTGGTTTTCAAGTGATAAGCGCACTAACGGACAGACAGACAGAGAGACGTTGCATTTTATATATATTATATTCTTTGCAGCATGATATTGTTCCATATTTAATGGTTTAGGCAATGTATTGCAAGAGAACGCGCTAACGGTAAGCTTTTTTCCGACTTGATTCACCATTATCGTCACTGCTTATTCCTTATGTTACCTAACGCAATAAAATATATCCTATAACCTAGCCAGGGAACATATGTATATTTAAAAAAAAAACACGTAAATCGGATAAGTGGTTCTCCAGTGATAAGCGCACTAACGGATAGACAAGCAGACAGAGAGACGTTGCATTTTATATATATTATAGATGTAATAAAATATATATATCTCTAACCTGGCCAGAGAATATATGTATGAATTTAAAAAATCACGTAAATCGGATAAGTAGTTCTCGAGGGATAAGCGCACTAACGGACAGACAGACATACAGAGAGACGTTGCATTTTATATATATTATAGATATAGATTATTACTATTTTTATATAACCTGGCCAAAGAATATATGTATGAATTTAAAAAAGGCACGTAAATCGGATAAGGGGTTCTCGCGTGATAAACGCACTAATGGGCAGACAGAGAGACATTGCATTTTATATATATATATATATATATATATATATATATATATATATATATATATATATATTACATATATATATATATATATATATATATATATATATATATATATATATATATATATATATATATATATATATATTACATATATATATATATATATATATATATATATATATATATATATATATATATATATATATATATATATATATATATATATATATATATATATATTACACAGGGGAACAGCTGTTTTGGTGTCGAGGTTTTTTGAGCTGATTCTATATCAATTTGATGTCCTGAATTCAAATAACGTATTCATTTGTACCTAGGAGCTCAAATTTTTAAGATATACAATTTTAGAGAAATATAAGTTACATTATTGTAACTCAAATCCTTAAGTGTAGTAAACAAAAGTAGATACGAAATTTTTATTTTAGTGATGAAATAGTCACTCAACACTTGGAAAGCTTCTTTTCCGCGACATTCTTGAATGTTTTTTTAAACAGTCCCTTTTTAAACTCCAGCAGTAATCTGCCATCATGTGCATGTCCCATCTTCTTGTTAGCGGTCCTCCATAACTTTAATATCTTGGTGAAATCTTTCACCTTGTTCCTCACTCATGTCTCCTAAATTTTTTGGAAAACGGTCTAAGTGGCTGTGTAAATAGTGTATTTTAATACTCATATTGCACCCTAAGGATTTGAAACTATTAAGCATCTTGTTAACCATTTCAACATAGTTTTGAGCTTTATGTTTGCCTAGAAAATTTTCTACAACTGCAACAAATGATGTCCAAGCTTCTCGTTCAACTTGATTCATTGAATTTATGAAGGCAGGATCCTTAATTAATTGTCTTATTTGTGGGCGGTCAAATATCCCTGCTTTGAGTTTTTCTGTGCTCAACTGATGCATTTTTACCCCTATATATGCAAAACAAGACCCATTCTTATCAAGAGCCTTTACAAATTGCTTCATTAAGCCCAACTTTATATGTAACGGAGGAAGTATGATTTTTTCTCTTTCAACCAAAGCGTCGTTAATGACATTCTTTTCCCCAACGTCCATGTTTTCTCTCTCTTTCTAACCCAGTGGTGTGTTTTGTCCCTACTATCCCAGAGGCACAAGAAACACGGATATTTCGTGTAACCACTTTGCTGCCCAAGAAGAAAGTTTACCATTTTTAAGTCTACACAAATCATCCATTGATGTTCGTAATACTTTATCTTCTGCAAGACCAAAGCTATGGTATTATATTCTTCTTTCAGTTTCGTTGAGTGAGCTAGTGGTATTGAACCATATTTATTCCCATTATGTAGAAGGACACATTTTAAACTTCGCTTTGAACTGTCAATAAATAGGCGCCAATCATCTGGAATATATTCAGAAAGTCCCATTTCTTTCATGAGTCCCCTAATTTCGTGACAAAATACAAGATTGTCTTCTTGAGAAAAGAATGGTAGCAGATCTTTTTTTCTTGTACGGTAAAAGGTAATTTTGGTTCCTTGTTCCAGTAAATTTTTGTCGTTCAACCTAGAAGCCAGTACTTCAGAAGCTTTTTTCGATAAATTGAGATCCCTGGTGAGATCATTTAATTCATTTTGATTAAAACGTTGAGGAACTGATGACGTCCCCTCATAGTCACTGTTAGTTTCATTAGCATCAGAACTTTTATTAGCATCAGAAGAGCGATCAGAGGGAAAATATTCGTCATCAGAGATATGTGGTAGCTGATGAAATGTTGGAATCGGTATTTCATTTGAGTGCGGGATAGGGCGTATTGCCGAGTCTAAATTGGGATAAGTCCACTTACTGCGGTTATTTCGATTGATTCCATTAGTATTTACTAAACAGAAATAACAATCATTGAAGTGGTTTTTTTTGGTTCTCTCCAAACCATTGGTACGCCGAATTTTAGACATTTTCTTTTCCCGGTAGTCCACTGCCGTAAATGCTCTGTACAAGTTTTACATACGAGATGCGGGGCCCACGTTTTGTCCTGATCACCAAGCTTAACTCCAAAGTATCCAAGATACGCTCGCTTTACAAAGTCAGTAATAGTTTGTCTGTTTTGTTGAAACATGTATTCTCCGCATATATAGCAAAACACATCAGGTTGATTTACACAACTTCTTCTTGAACTGGAACCTGAACTCATTTTAATTCTGTTCAATAACACAAAAACACTCTTTTCTTAACATAAAATAACACGCCGAATTCGATCTACTCTCATTAGTAAGAACGCACAAACTGACGAGACTTACCGAGTTAGGTGATTAAAAGGGTCAGTTCAGGTACCTGATAGGCAATGGTTCCACTATTTATAGATTTACCTGGAATTTACTCAATTACAGACTGACAATAAAACCATTGTACCTACATTAATGAATATATAATAATTTTAGAACTCTCATAAATGAATATGCTGAATAAAAACCACATTGGTAGATAAGTTGATGTATCTAAAAAAGTAGAGCTGATAGAGAAAAACGGATTGCATGTATAGATTTAGCGTCCCAAATATAGTTAAAATCAGCTCTAAAATCCCAGGCACCAAAACAAAAATATTTTTTTGTTGCCCTGTGTTTTAGATTATAGATATTCTCTGCTACATAATATTGTTCTATATTTAATGGTATTGCAAGGAATCGCGCTAGCGGCAAACTTTTTTCCGACTTCATTCACTATTATCGTCACTGCTCATTCCTTATGCTACCTATCGTAATAAAATATAGCCTATAACCTGGCCAGAGAACATATGTATGTTTTTTTAAAAAAAGTACGTAAATCGGATAAGTGGTTCTCCAGTGATAAGCGCACTAACGGACGGAGAAACGTTGCATTTTATATATGTTATAGATAACAAATGAATACACTTGAAAACGTGGTTGTATCCACCTATAAAGCTTTAATTAAGCATGGAAACGGATATGGTAATAGAGAGCTTTTGCGGAGGACAAATCTATTTTTTTATAAAAAATAATAGTGCTTGCTTGTTTTTTTTATAGAACGAGTAGGCAAATTTAAAATTAGATGGCGCCACAAAAGTTTATAAGCCTTGCGACAAGTCTGTCACTTTCCAGTTATGCCGCCTTGGGCCGTGCATTTTTTCGTGGATTCCTAAGAATTAATAGCAAACACGTAGGCTGAAAAGTTTTTGGTCTAACTGCTTAAAACACAGTTTTTTTTTGCAAAATTCGACTTTCTTTCCCTGTCTATCCCCTTTCTCTAACTTGTTCTCGGTCTACCTTACTTTTTTTTGACTTCTGGTTGCTATTTTAGTTTTTTTTTTTTGGGATTCGATTTTCGTCCATTTTTTGGAAGTGTCCAAACAGAATGTCGTCTGTAATACTGTGTTTGATTCCCATTATTTCTTTAATACGTTCGTTGGTGATTCTTTCTCTTCTGGATATTCCTGCTGCTCTTCTCCAGAAGTACATTTCCGTCGCTCTCAGCGTGGCTAATGTTCTTTCCTTCAGAGGCCATACTTCACAGGTATATAATGTGATACTTTTCACGATGGTTTCATATATTCTCTTTTTATTGGTTTTATTTGTAGTTTGCAGTTTAATGGTCTTTCTTCCTGCCGTATTTCTCTCACTTATTGCCCTGTCCAGTTTTCCATCCTCCGAATTTTTAAGATTTATAAGATCTTTTTGTAACCCTCCAATACATAGATATTCGTCTTCTCCACAATCTTTGTATTCGTCGAATAGTTTTCTCGTGACGTTGTTCAGGTCTTGGTGATCTTGGGCCACTTGGTCATCCGCGAAGCATAGCGTGTACAGCATGGTGTTAATTAATGATAATTGGTTTACATTTCTACTTCCATCTCTTTAGTACACTTTCCAGATATATCTTAAAAAGGGTTGGTGATTCTAACATTCTCCGCCTGTTATATTTTAGGTCCAATAAAAAAATATAAAAAATGTTTGTCTTCGTAATTTCTTTTTCTTTTCATAAGAGCTGCAACGGTTTAGACCAAAGAACTAAAAATTGCCTGCCATGGGTTTACGAAGATTTTTAATATTTGATTAAGTAGGTTCTGATTTGTGGCATTTCTTTCAAATTTGTTCACTACAGTATCCGAAAAATCCTCGACTAAAACTTGTGTGTTTTGAAATAGACAACTAAATGTACGATAAATAGGTTTCAAGTCCTTTTTTGACCTCTGTTCTTTGTTTTTTTTTTTCAGTTGCGCCATTAACTGATAAAGTCAACTAAAAACATTTTATCAATTATTTTAAAAATGTAATAATCAGCTAAAAAATTGATTTAATAGTTATATTGCCACATTATTTTCTGGACGTAGACTTACAGTCTTTTGTTTCAAATCAGCGCAACGCGTATATCTGCGGCAATCTTCTCACATCATGTAATTATGGAGACTTTTTACATTTTTTTAGTACTCCTTGATGAATAACTGAGCAAAGTTCGTACTTTCTTTAAATTTATTGATTCCTTTTAGGTTCTTACAAATCTTTAATTACACAGGTATACAAGTATTTTTTATGCTGCATCCAAAAAAAATCATAAAAAAAGAGATTCACTGTCACAGTTTTTTTCAGAAAAAACACTTAAAGTTGCCAAAAAATTATTAAATTGGAAAAAATCACAATCACTATAAGCCTAATTCTATCTAATGCTAGATATAGGCCTTCCCCCTGAATTTCCATCTCAATTTGCAGCTGTTCTCATCCATCCAATGCCCGCAACTCTATATTATCCTGCCATCTTATTTTGGGACATCCTACTCTCCTTTTCTATTCTCGTGGTCTCCATTCTAATGTTCGCTTGCTTATAATATCGTTTAATTTAGTTTGTTCACGTATTCATTTGTTTCTTTTTCTATCGTCCAGTTTTATCCCGATTATCTGTCTTTCGTATGCTCTCTGGGTCCGAGACAGTTTTTGTATATCGGTTTTATTCAATGTCCAAGTTTCAGCGGCATATGTAATTACGAGTAAGATGCACTGGTCGTAAACTTTGGCCTTTAACTTATTTGGGATGACGTTATCTTTGAATATATAACTTAATTTCCCGAATGCGCACCATCTAAGCCTGATTCTTTTGGAAATTTCATCCGAAACATTGTCGAAGTAATTTTTTGCCCAGATACACATAATCCTTAACAATCTCGAGGGTTGTTCCTTCCTAACTTACAACTATGTTGTTATTAGTGTTGGTTAATATTTTCGTCTTACTTTTATTCATCTTAAGACCAATTGTCTTCGAGTGTGGATTACTACTGATGACTACGATATCACCGGCGAACCTTAAATGACTCAAATACACACTATCTAGCTTTAGGCCTTTCTTTGTCCAATCTAGTTGGCGGAATATGTCTTCTAGAGCTGTAATAAATAGCTTAGGAGAAATAGTATCTCCCTGTCTTACGCCTCTTTCTATACGTATTTGTTCTGTACGAGGTTTTATGTAAATCTTTGCGTTTTTATATATATATATATATATATATATATATATATATATATATATATATATATATATATATATATATATATATACAGTCGACACTGTTTATAGTGAAACTCTATATAGTGAAAAACTAGAATATTTTAATGAAATTTCATGTAAAAAGCCCTGCATATAGTGAATCTGTAAAATAGTAACACTCTATATAATAAAAGTTTTTACCGGAATTTTATGTATAAATTTTTATGCATTTATTGAGATCTTGGCCATTTCGGGTTTCCTATTTTTATCTAACATTAGCACGAATTCCATTTTTATGACGCATTCTTTTGCAAAAGGTTCTTAACGCGTTTATAACGTCTAATGGTTGGCAATAAATCAGGTAGATTTCTGTGAGAAACCCGGGGAATAACCCATTTTATAGAAACCCGGGGAAAAACCCATTTTATAGTCGAGGCCTAGTAATTCGCAAATTCAGTTTCAGTTTCTTTTTGTTTAAGAATCAAGTAAGATGTCCAAGCGAATGTGTTTAAGTTTAGGTGAGAAAATTAAAGTTTTGGAGGAAGTTGATAAAAGCTGCAAAAAAAATTGATGTTGCTGCAAAATTTGGTGTTTCTCCAAGTTGCGTCTCTCTGATAATAAAAAGTCGCGACAGTATCATCAAGAAACCTAGTGTTCCAAACAGTCGAAAACGAGTACGGGTGAGTACTTACGAGGATGTAAATGAAGCAGTTTTACGATGGTTTCAAGTGGCCCATACGCATCAAAACGTACCAATATCACAAATCACAATCACATTCTCCCATATTCCCTCAATCAATCTATCCAAAATTGACTTCTAAAACTACCAAGGGATATTCATTAGACAGCATTTTGCAACCAATTATTCCTAAATAGTAAACGGATACTGAACACTATTCCTCATGTTTTGATATCAAATTCAAATTTGAAGCTTAAAAAACTACTAGAAATGATAGTTTTGTTCGAAAAAATTCTTGTTTAGCTGTTGCATTTATTACTTAAAAAAGCATTTTACCAACCGTATAGCCCCTTGTAAGTGTTAAAAGCGAGTGTTTTGTTTAAACTGAACATAAAACTTATTTTTTGATGTCAAGCCACGATTAAAAACTAACAAATAACAGTTTTGTTCAATATTAATAAACAATCACTAAATTAAAAAACAATTTTTTGTTTTAGTGATTGCACATATTGCTTAACAGCATTTTGCTATACGTAGCTTAGTTAAAGATGGTGTGTCCGTGTTTTTTGTTAAATATGAACACTAAAACTTAATATTTTTAAGTTTTTATGATAAATGTAGATTCAAAAGATTTGAAGATGTCCGAAATAATAGTTTTATGCCATAATTTTAATAATTATACAGTTTTACATTATTTATTAAAAAGTATTTTTTCAATTTAATAGTTTTCTGAAAAAACCTCACGGTAGATGTCTTCTCTTAAGGCCCCCACAGACGTGGTTCTTTTTTTGCAGTTTTACCCGCACGGGTTTTCGACGAATGTGTGTGGAATGGACGAAGAAACGTATTTAGAGCTGCTCACTTTAGTAACACCATTAATACAAAAGCAAGATACGTGTATGAGACAAAGTATTTCATCACATGAGCGTCTTACTGCCACACTAAGATTTCTTGCTACTGGAATGAGTTACGAAGACCTAAAATTTTCAACTGTTATATCACCTCAAGCTCTTGGGCAGATTATACCTGAAACGTGCAGTGCCATATACTCTGTTTTAAAACACAATTACTTAAAGGTAAGAACAAATTATTTATTCTCTTCAACGGGCGACAAAACTAAAAATACATTACTGAAAGAAATATAATGAAGGATAGGCCATTTATTTACAAATTAGTAATATCGGGTGAACAAGTTTCCAAAAAAGATTTCGCATTTCCATGTGTTTGTTGAGAAAAAAGTATTTGATTAGATGTATTTCCGTAGTCTCTTCCGTAATCTAAATCAACATGGGAGCTTGTACCATCAGATTGCTGATTCTGATAATAGTGGGCTGAGTTAATATAAGGATTTGTAGCAAGCTGTTGTTGAGTTACTCCATTTTTTGTTAAAGACATTTTTGTATTTCTCGTAATGTTTCCCAATGCAGCTTCAAAGAGAATACCAGAAATAAATTTTTCCGCCTTAAAGCAGCATCACGGGGTAACTCTCTTAATTTGTTGGCAACATTTTTTCCTATCACGTCAAAGTTGTCTTCTTTAATATTCATATCCAGCTTTGCACTCACTTTCTCCACAACTTCGTCGGCTCTGTCCTTTATGTAACGCTTTCTTGTGCTACTAAAGGAAGAGCGTACTGAAGGAGTATTGGAACATGCTGATAGCGACCGATCTGTGCATACATTATTTTCAAAAGATGCCGGGGATTGTATGGGGATATAGTTAGTTTCATCCTGAGAGAAAAACAATTATATTAAAATAAATTATACAATAATTAACTATGAATGTTAAAAATAATTTATATTGATAATGATTTTTTATTATAGTTTCCTAGGACCGAAGAAGAATGGAAAATCATAGCCCAAACATTTGAAAAAAAGTGGAATTTTCCTCATTGTTTAGGTGCTGTAGATGGCAAACACATAAATATAGTGCCACCCTCCAAATAGCGGTTCTTTTTATTGGAATTACAAAGGCAGAAATAGTATCGTATTAATGGCGATCGCTAATGCGAATTATGAATTCATCATGTGCGATTGTGGCACAAACGGAAGAGTATCTGATGGTGGTGTAATGGAAAACACTTTATTTTATGAAAAACTTATAAATGATACTCTTCAATTACCATCTAGTTGTAAAACAGATAACAGTAATGAATCACTGCCCTATGTATTTATTGGAGATGAAGCTTTCGCGTTGAGAGACAATTTTTTTTAAAACCATTCAGCCAAAAAGAATTGAACAGAGAAAGAAGAATATTTAACTACAGATTGTCCAGAGCGCGCCGGATAATAGAAAATGCATTTGGAATAATGGTTGCAAGATTCAGGATCTTTCATTCTACAATTAATTTAATATTAGGAAATATTGATAAAATCGTTAGGACATGTTGCATTCTTCATAACTTTCTAATTAAGAAGCGCCAGGAAAATTATGCACCTTCAACTTGTTTCTATTCACAAGATTACAACACAGGGCACATAGAAAATGGTTTAAGTGCAGAACAAGCAACTATTAATTTACAGCGTGGACACAACAGACATGCATCTGAAGAAGCAAAAAGAGTTCGTAATTTATTTAGGAGTTATTTTCATAATGAGGGATCAGTACCCTGGCAAGAAAACTTTGTTTAATACTTTGTTGTATTAGATTTTAATACTTTGTTATATTAAGATTTATTATTATTAATAAATATAAGTACATATAAATAAAAGATGTATGTTTTACTTACTTGATTGCTATTTGTCTCTTCATCAATATTAGTTACTGTTTCTCTCGGTGTTTTCTGGTCTGTAAGGAATAATAAATATTCGTAGTACCACAAAAGGGGCTTGTATACCTCATCAGTCCCCGAACCAGATCTTTTAGATTGCATGACTTTTTTAATTCCTTCCGGAAGCAGAGTCAATTTTCTTTTTAACATTCTTTCGTTGCGGAATTATCTACTTCTTGTAATTTTATTATCATGTCTTCGTAGGCTTTATTTTTTTTCTCTCTATCAGAATACTCAGTAGATTTAACTTTCCAAAGGCACGGATGGCTTCTATATAGTTCTATGAACTCAATTATAAATTCTTTGTTATAATTCCTTAGGTCTGTCATTGTGAAAAGAACAAAATTTCTATTAGCCACAAAACACAAAATTCTCCAAACTAAAATCACTGGCGATTAATCAGAGGACAGAGTCGACACTGACAAAACCCGTCCTTTTTAACTGCGTCGTCACACACACGAGCCGACTTGAACGAACATGTTAGAAAACGGACGGTTATAATCAAGCTGCAGCAGATATTTTTGAACGCCGGCAAGAAGAACGGTTTTTGGCCACACACTGACCATTTTACCCGTGCGGGTAAAACTGCAAAAAAAGAACGACGTCTGTGGGGGCCTTTATGATTTTTTTTGGTTCAGCATAAAAAAATACTTAAAAAAAAAACACGTGTCTCACTTAAAAGACAAAGAATTTTTTTATTTTATATACCTAAGTTATTTAGGAAATAATTCTGTTTGTCTAGTTTAATCCGTCTATAATAAAAATAGTATTATCAGTGATTAACCACATATTCTTTTTTTGCTGAATCACATTCCTGTCATTAGTATCTTTAATGGAAAATTAGATATTATTTGATCGTTCATATTTATATTTACAACTTATTCCTTTCGAATTCTTTTGACAAGAATTTTGTTGGCTACGCCTTCCCTCTCGCCGTAAACAACTTCATTCGTAATGGGACAGCTACTGCACGGCCAAATGATTCCTACTAAGTAGCTCAATTTGTTTCGTTTATGCTGACGTCATCTAGGCCCAAGTAGTGGAATTTGTTCCTTTATTTTTCATCAAATAGCGCAATTTCTTTGTCCGTGTTTTCGAAACGTTTTACTTTATTGGAGTGCTAGTTGGCACTGAAGCCTTCGGGAAATTCCTTTTTGTCTTTATATAAGCGGCAAATCACTATGGAGCATGATTCTCAATTTGTACACTGTGCTGTTGACTACTGTTAGGCAGTTAGGAACTCGCTAGACAATTCCTTTACCGGTTTGCGGCCTTAAATAGCCCCGACAGGGAGCAAGCATGCCTACAAAAATAGACTTACAGCAGCCAACGATGCAAACTGTTGTATCTCACCGATTCATTGTGATAGTGCTGTGATAAGTACTTTGAGTTTTGTTCTCTTCTCTGTCGATTCCAGCTCAGCTGATGAGCTGGGATACGACAAGACGAGTCAGGATATGACGAAATTCGTCCGGAGATAGATTAATAGATGAGAGAAAAGTAAATAACTGCTGAAATATGAGGTTGAGTCAATTTTAGTAGTTGATTTTTAATTTTCTGCTGATTGCTGAAATTCACAATAAATTAAAAAAAGTTTTAATTAAAATTTTGTTTTTTCCAATGATGATTAGAAAAACCATTGCGGCCAATTTTATCAATTTCATTAAGTTCTTGCGGTTTTCTGCCAGCAGTTTATCTTCTACTTTAATATCGCAAGTTTTTGACGTCATCAATAATACAGTGTAAAATTTTGTTGCTGCAAAATTTGTGGTTTTTAGGTTAGAACGAGTTTAGAGAGACTAAGTGCAGCGTTTTTGGAAAAATAGAAAAAAATTGAACAACGTGCGGTCATCAAGTACCTGTTTAGAAAAAGATTAACACCAAAGGATATTCACGATGATATGAAAACGACACTAGGGGAATCGGCTCCATCATATACCATTGTGAAAAAATGGGTTGCAGAATTTAAATGAGGACAAGAGAGCATCGAAGATGACCCTCGCTGCGGCCGGCCCACGACGTCTACGACTGAAAAAAACATCGGTAAAGTGTGTGATCTTATATTGCAAGATCGCAGATTAACTATCAGGGAGATTGCAGACACTATATGCATCTCGTATGAACGAACACAAAACATCATTGCCAACGAACTTGGATTTTCTAAGACTTCCGATAGGTGGGTCCCCAGATTGCTTTCAGTTGAACAAAAACGAATTCGACTCGCCATTTCTCGCGACTGTTTGGAGATATTTCACCACTATACTCCAGAGTCAAAACAACAATCCAAGCAGTGGAAAAAATCTGGTGAACCGACCCCAAAGAAAGCAATTCTGTCGGCTGGAAAAGTGATGGTGGCAGTTTTGTGGGATGCTAAAAATATTATTATGGTGGACTACCTTCTGAAAGACGAAACAATTAACTCGACTTATTATTGCACACTTTTGCATCGTTTACGTCAAAAAATTAAAGAGAAACGCCCAGGATTACTGAGAAAGAAAGTTTTGTTGTGGTTTCGAATTGCTGCCCTACCCGGCTTATTCTCCTGATTTGGCACGTTCGGACTTTCATCAGTTTCTAAACCTTAAAAAACACCTCGGTGGCCAGAAATTTTCATCAAATAAAGAAATCGAAGCTGCAGTTAACCAGTATTTTGAAGATCTTCAGGAAGCTTTTTTTGAAGCAGGTGGAAGAAGTGCATAGAGCTAGGTGGAGATTACGTCGAAAAATAAAAATATTTTAGTACGTATTTTATTTTGGTCTCGTGACTAGGCCGCGGACTTTTCGATCCATCTCGTATCATACATTTCCGAATAAACAAAAATAGCCATATATTACGCTAAAAACAACATTTTTTTTCTTACGAAGGTGTTTTTTTTTTAAGTTATCTACTTAGGAAGGAAAACCTGCCCCGCTAAAAAATATTTTCTGTATAACTACCGTCTACACTAATACAAGTAGTCCAGCGTTTCTCCAGTTGTTTCATTCTATCCAAAAAAATATGTATTTTGTTTGCGCCTCGAAAAACGGTGCTATACCGGATTTTAAATTAACACGTAGCACAGTGATTCGGCAAGAACATGCTAGCGGGACAATATTCATGACGTAATTTCCAGGAACCACTGATAACGACTTGTAAACAAACCCCCCCCCCCCATTTAACGAATTCCAAGAATTAATTTGTTTATCACCTCATAAAGGTATCTTATAAGGGGGTCAAAGTAGCCTTATAAGAGAGGTCATTTTCATTTGGAAATCAGTTGCATTTTATGCACACTTGTGATAACATATTTTAAAATTGGTAGCAAAGTGAAACGAGTTTTTTGTGATGGAATATTCTGTTGTAGGTATGTACTCTATTATGACTTATATTTTTTATAAAAAATATGTATACTTTTGGTGTAATATCAATTTGTAAATGTATAGATAAATCCAGTAAATTTTACATTAATTGTAAACTTTAAAAGTAGCAACTTTTTTTATCCACATATATCCACCTAGATTTTTCTATATGTAATACCTACAACATTCAGGCACAGATTCATATATATTATAGACCCCGAAAAGACCCGAAAGTAAAATTATTTTATTTTTTTCAGAACGAGTTGTGACTATGATGAAAATGGAGTTTTTTGAAGAATGGCTAAAACATGACAAAACTGAACGAAACAGTGGCATTTTTTATTATATAAGTGAAAAATTCAATATGTCTGATGTTTCTGACGATTCTCTAAAACGACTCAAAATGAAAATATCAAGCCTTTCAGCAAAATTCAATCAAAAGTGGACTTCTTTAAAGTGTAACAAAGAAATGTTTCTAATCAATCATAAAGATTGGTTAGAGGGATCCGGAATCGAAATAAAGATGTGTGTTAACCAGCCGTGCACTTCAACATCATCAGCGGCTCTTTCCGTAGGGCGACCCAGAAAATCATTTGAAGACTCACCAACGAAAACGAAGAGACGGATAGTAGAAGATCTTTTGGAATCGCGAAGTGCAAGTGAGCTTATTACAGCAGCTGAGTTAGCTACTCGAAAAGAAGGGCATCGAAATGTTGCTAAACAGATCCATAACGTCGCGGTCAGTGAAAGTAGAGAAAAGAATAGGTGTTCTGAACAAAGTAGGCAGTTAACACCAGACGAAGCTTTAGCTTATTATGTGGACTCGAAATCGACTTGTCACTCATATAAACAAACAAGAAAATGGTCAATGAAAGCGGGACATCAAGTGTATCCATCGTTTTATAGTTTAGGTAAGTCCAAAGCTTCTTGTTGTCCTTCTGACGAATATATTTCTGTGACTGAATCTCGAGCTGAAATTAAACTTCACGCGATTTTGGATAAAACGGCTGAACGATTAGTTACAGCTCAGACGGAAGTCATTAGAAGTGTGTTACCTCGTTCATATTATACGTTGGTAAGCAAATGGGGCTGTGATGGGAGTTCGGGGCATAGCACGTATAAGCAGAAATTTGAGAACACTAACGCTATAGACGAATTTTTGTTCGTATACTCATTTGTCCCTTTGAGACTGCTTGATGGCGAAACTGTGATCTGGCAAAATCCAAGACCTTCCTCTACTTTATATTGCCGTCCTATTAAGTTTATTTTTGCCAAGGAGACAAAAGAGTTTACGAAAGAAGAAACTTCTAAAATTTTAGATGAAGTAAGTCAGCTTCTTCCAACATTATGTAACGTTGCTGGATCTCAAATCTCTGTTAAACACGATTTGTTGTTGACAATGACCGATGGCAAAGTGTGCAATGCCTTAACAGACACAAGTTCAACACAAAAGTGTTATATTTGCGGTGCCACCTCGTCTACTATGAACGAGGAGTCAAAGAAATATCCCAGAAACGAAGAACGCCTTGCATTTGGTTTATCTACTTTACATGCATGGATCCGCACGTTTGAATGTTTGCTTCACATCAGCTATCGTTTAGAAATAAAAAAGTGGCAAGTCAGGGGAGATAACAACAAAGCTATTGTGAAGCAACGCTCACAAGAGATACAAAAAGTGTTTAAAGATCGTATAGGTCTCATTGTAGATAAACCAAAACCTGGGTATGGTAACACAAACGATGGAAACACAGCACGTAGATTTTTTTCCAAAGCTGAATTGAGCAGCGAAATTACAGGATTAGACGTAAACCTTATTCGTAGATTTCATGTAATTTTAAGAACTTTGTCATCGGGATATGACATAAATTATATAGAATTCGAAAAGTTTTGTGTTGATACTAGAAAATTATACCTTGATCTGTATTCGTGGTATTCCATGCCCGTTAATGTGCATAAAATTCTTGTACACAGCGCGGAAGTTATAAAGTCTTTTCTTCTTCCCATTGAACAACTTTCCGAAGAAGCTCAGGAGGCAAGAAATAAAGACTGTCGTAGATTCCGTGAACGGCACACCAGGAAGCGGTCACGTATTGCCGCAAATACAGATCTTTTGAGAATGCTTTTAATTACGTCTGATCCTGTTATCAACTCGTATAGAGAATTACCGCGAAGAAAATTTACTTCTTTGCCATCGGAGGTTCTGCAGTTGATTATCCCACCTTCATTGCCATCCGAAACACCATCAGTAAGTCATCATCACGAATTAAATGAGAAGGATTATTTACTCTCTGAATATTCTGCTGAATGGGAGAGCGGTGATGATGACTCATCTGATGGTGATTAGTAGGTTTAAGTATTTTTTTATTGTAATTATTATTCTTATTTTATTGTGTGTTGTAGTTGCTTATAATTCATGCCTTAGTATATAAGTTATTTAATATTATATTTCTTTTACTTATAAACTTTGTTATTGTAAATAATTGATATACAGATACTGTTATTGTACTAATTTATTTTAAAAGAAATAATATTTTGTAAATTAATAAATGTGGGTACTATCATTATGATTTTTATTTTTTTCCTAGAAATTTCTTTGTAAACAAACATGATTGTGCTTTTCACACATAATGAGTAGGTAGACGTATGTAGCTAATTAAAGGACAATTAGCGACAATAGTGAACAAATGAGACACATTAGTAAACCACTTCCGTCTTGCAGCTACATATTTCGATTAATACACCTACAGTAGACATTTTTCAACTTTTTTTTTTCTTAAAATAGCTTAAGATACCTGGAATATACATAAACAATTGAAATAAGTGAAGAAATAATATTGTCCCGCTAGCTTGTACTAGTCGAGACACTGTGCGTAGGCTGAAAAGTTTTTGGTCTGATATATACACGTAGATGTCGCCCTTTTCAAAAAGTCCATATGACTTTTAGGAAATACCAACCTTCAAACGATACGTATAAAATTTCATGACATTTCGACGATTAGTTTACAAGTTACAGTGGTTTTAGTGACGCTACTTTTGATATTTTGAAAAAATCGGATTTCGGGTGTTGATTAAACACTCTTTTTTTATGGGAAAAAATACCGTTCAAGCAAAGCAAGAGCTTGATAAGTGTTACGGGGACTCTGTACCTGGAAAATCACTCATCATTTACTGGTATGCTGAATTTAAGTGCGGTGGTACAGACACAAATAATGCTGAACGCTCTGGACGCCCAAATGAGGTGGTTACAATGGAAAACATCAAAAAAATCCACAAAATTGTTTCAGATAACCGTAAAGTGAAATTGCGTGAGATAGCTGACACCCTAAAGATATCAAAAGAACGTGTTGGTCATATTTTGCAGTAACCTTTGGGCCTGAGAAAGCTTTGTTCGAAGTAGGTACTGCGTTTGCTCACAGTGGACCAAAACCTACAACGTGTTGATGATCCTGAGCTCTGTTTGGACCTGTTTAAGCGCAATAAAAAGGATTTTTTCATGCGATATGTGATGAGGAATGAAACATGGATCCACTACTACACACCGGAATCAAATAGGCATATGAGTGGACAGCAGCCAGTGAAAGCAGCCCGAAACGACCAAAGACATAACAGTCGGCTGGAAAAGTTTTGGTCTTTGTATTTTGGCACGCGCATGGAATAATTTTCATCGACTATGCTGAGAACGGAAAGACCATGAATAGCGAATATTATATAAAGTTATTGATGCATTTGATGGCAGAAATCGCGAAGAGACGGCCCCAAATGAACAAGAAAAAAGTGCTCTTTCATCACACACTTGTCACAAGTCAATGGTTACGATGGCAAAATTGCATGAATTGAAGTTCGAACTGCTTTCTCATCCACCGTATTCTCCAGATTTAGCCCCCAGCGACTAGTATATATTCGCAGACCTCAAAAAAATTCTCGCGGGAAAGAGATTTGGCTCCAGTGAAGAAGTTATCGCCCAAACTGAGGACTATTTTGAAGGCAAAGACAAATCCTTCTACAAGAAAGGTATATAAATGTTAGAAAAGCTAGACCAAAAACTTTCCAGCCTAAGTGTTAAGTGTATCATATTTTGACCGAAGTTGGTTTCATACGGAGAAAAATTGTGGTTTGGTAAATGGTAATAAAACATTCTACATGTTACTCTATTTATTTTGCTCTAGTTATTTTTGTAGAAGAAAAATTATTGTCTTAGCGTACCAGTCACATTTTCTATTGCTTTAAAAATGTGTGGGTCCAAGAAAAGTTTCAGTCTCAAAGGAACCCGACCCCGCTGGTCAAATCGCATTAAGTACCTGGGCCTTCACTACGACAACCGGTAAGTATGGAAGGTCCAAGTTAACGCCTCCGTCAACAAAGCCAACCAACACCTCGGCAAGCTCTACCCTCTACTCGAGTCCAGCAAACTGTCAACTGGCAACATGTTGACAATCTACACGATGATCATTCGAGCCGGACTGACCTTCTCCAGCCCAGCATGGTGCAAGATGTCGCAAGATGTCACGCCCCCACATATCCACCCTCCAGACCATCCAAAACAAGGCCCTCCGCGTTATCGCCAAAGACCCATGGTTCGTCTGCAACACCCCATCGTTCGTCTGTAATACTCAACTCCACCGAGATCTCCAGCTATCCATAATCCGTGAATTCATCAGCAACGCCCAGATCAAAATACACTTATATAAATTTCTTACCTAGGCTAAATTAATTAAGTCCCTGCCTTGTATATGGTACACATATCTTAAGAACTAAACTGTTAATCATGTTCTTCATATCAATGTACGAGGCTGGTTTGAAAAGTCCAAGAGATGGCACCACCGGCGCGTATCGAGGTCATGTTTAGTTAGTAGCATCTCTTGAATGTACGCACACCAAGTTTCAGCCATATTGGTCTATTTCTTTGTGTTTGGCATTCGTGTGAATCAAGGAAGTCGAGTGATTTTCAAGAAATGAACGAAAAAGAATTTCGTATGGTGATTAAACATTACTTTATGAAAGGCAAAACGCCTCAGGAGACTTAAGAGAAGCTTGATATACATTATGGTGACTCTGCACCTTCGATTAGAACTGTTTATAAGTGGTTTCAAAATTTTCGGACTGGCCATATGGGCACAAGTGACGCTGGACGGCCTGTGGAGGTTACGACTCCAGAAATCATTGATCAAATCCATGATATGGTGATGGATGACAGAAGAGTTAAGGTGCGTGCGATTGCTAGTGCTGTGGGCATCTCGACTGAACGGGTACATAATATTTTGCATAAACATTTGGACATGAGAAAGCTATCCGCAAGATGGGTGCCGCGATTGCTCACGCTTGACCAAAAACGGAATCGTGTGAAGTGTCGCAAGGATGGTTTGCAGCTGTTCCAGAAGAATCCGGAGGACTTTAAGCGTCGTTTCGTCACTGTGGATGAAACATGGATACATTACTATACTCCTGAGACCAAACAACAATCTAAACAATGGGTTACCAAGGGGGAATCTGCACCAAAAAAGGCGAAGACCGTTCCTTCGGCCGGAAAGGTTATGGCGACTGTCTTTTGGGATTCGCAAGGGATAATCCTCATCGACTATCTGGAAAAGGGTAAAACTATTACAGGTGAATATTATTCATCGTTATTGGACCGTTTGAAAATCGAGCTGCAAGAAAAACGCCCGCGATTGACCCACAAGAAAGTCCTTTTCCATCACGACAACGCACCAGCACACACACCTCAGCAGTTGTGGTCGCAAAATTAATGGAAATAGGATTTCTACTCGTTTCTCATCCCCCCTATTCTCCAGACTTGGCTCCCTCGGACTACTATTTGTTCCCCAATTTGAAGAAATGGCTGGCGGGACAAAGATTTTATTCAAACGAGGAGGTGATTGCAGACACTAATGGATATTTTGCAGACTTGGACAAATCCTATTATTCAAAAGGGATCAACAAACTAGAACATCGTTGGACGAAGTGTATAAGCCTAAAAGGAGACTATGTCGAAAAATAAAAAAGGTTTACCCCAAACACATAAGTAGTTTTTATTTTTGCACGGACTTTTCAAACCAGCCTCGTATAATAGTTATAGTTATAGACTAGCTAATTGCCAATAAAAGAAAAGTGGGTCCATATTGAACAAATTTATACCCGGTGTCCCAAAACGCGATTTGAAAAAAAAAAAATTTGTATTATTTTTATATGAAATAGTACCATATATCTGTAGAATAAAATAATAATATGAAGAAAAATAAAGCTAGAAATTTTCTAAAATGTATCATATCAAGGATAAGAGAAAAATTTAACAATATCCACGCATAGATTGTATAAATAAATATGTGTTTTATCATTTTGGAGCCTCTTTATTTTTTGTATGCTTCAAAACGTGAAAATATTAAAATTTGTGATTTCATATTTTAAATGTTATATATTCCTACACTTAAAACCCTCTATATAAGTTATACAAACAGTTATTAATAATCAAATATTATGGCCAATATATTACCGAAAAAAAGTTAGCCCGATTTCCTACTACTATCAAATTTACTTTCTGTAATATATACTAAAGAAAAAAATTAACGCATATTAATTTACTTAATCTTGTACAATTAATGTTCTATAAAAGGAGCTTTAATCCTACTTAAAATACCGAAAATGTTTTATCTTATTTATTTGCGTTTGCCGAAAGGTAACTGTTTTACCGAATACTTTATAATAGTTAGGTATGACACACATGAAATCCAAACTTCCTCTACAAGTGCTTTTCTAAAAGTTACAACATCTCAAACAGTATAACAAATACATGTTAAATGGAGAACCCATAATTACTATGGAATTTATTAGTTAATAATATCAAGCCAACAAAGAAAATAAGTAAAAATACACTTTACTTCGTTAAAAATTTTAAAGTTGCCCTCTACACTGATGTGCATGCCATTATATTTCTGTTCCTTCTCGATAATAATAACTCTCCAAAGTAGAGTGAAACCTTTTAAAAAATTTTTTAACGTATTTTATCCCTTAAAATTGATCTTGTTTTATTGTAAGTTTAAATATTTTTTAAGCCTAAAAAAAAACCCCCGTTTTAGTATTTCTTACCTTATAATCTCCGGGTCCGTACTGTTTATAGGTTGTTGATGTTACAATTGGCGCCACAATAGCCATAGAGTCCCACTGATCTGGTTCTTGACCATGATGGATCGCGTCAGTTGCAAAACTCTTAGGGTAAGGTAGATATCCGTTCTGTTCCGTCATTTCGGGTGAGCTGAATTGGTGAACTGATTTTAAATAAATGATAACAACAATTAAATGACTAGTAAAAAATATTGATTGTTTGTTTTTACTGATAACGATAAGCTGTTTATTAGGGAATTATTGCATGTGTGTCGAGGTGGGTATTTTGTTTTAAAATACACTACCGTCAGAAAATATTTTCCCACCTAGAAATTTCAATCTAACTGCCAAAATTTAACACCTAACTAAACCCTTATATTATATATATATATATATATATATATATATATATATATATATATATATATATATATATATATATATATATATATGAAGGATTTTCTACAGCTGACGCTGTCTTCCTTCTCTCAGCCTTTAATTCCATCCGTTTCTATCTTCCCAGTCTCCATCTGTTAGAACCCTGTCCTACGTCGCCTCCTCCACATCGTCTCTCCACGATCATCTGGGTCTTCCTCTTTTTCTTCTCCCTATAGGGCTCCACTCCGTTATTTTCTTTATCCACCTATTATCTTCGCTCCGTCTTATGTGTCCATACCATTTTAATCGTTTTTCTTCAATGGTGTTTATTGCGTTCTCTTTGATGTTCATTCTGCTTCTTATTTCTTCATTTGTTATTCTCTCCATACGTGTCACTCTACACCATCTTCTCCAATACTCCATCTCTACCGCGTTAATTTTAGATTTATTTCTTTTGTTGATCGTCCATGTTTCTGACCCGTACGTCATTATGCTTTGTATTATTGATTTGTATATGCGTGTTTTGTTTCTCTTTGTAATGTGCTTGTCCCACAGGATCGAATTTAAGTGTTTTATGCATGTCCGCGTTTGTCCTAATCTAGGTTTAATCTCTTCTTCTGATGTTGCGTTTTTTGAAATGATGGTTCCTAAATATTTAAATCTATCGGTTCCTTTGATTATCGTTTCGTTATCGACTTCAAGATTCTCCACGTTTTCCTCCTTTGTTGTTAGATATTCCGTTTTATCAAAGTTTATTGCTAATCCTGCTTAAGTGCATTCTTCTTTCAGTTTTCTTACCATATAACTGAGGTCTTCCTCATCTTGCGCTAGGATTACTTGGTCGTCTGCGAAACTTAGAGTATATAAGTAATCTTCTCGCATTGGGAGTCCCATTCCACTGCATTTTTGCTTCCATTTTTTAATGTTTGTTCGAGGTATATTTTGAATAGTGTTGGGGATGTAGATCATCCTTGTAATAGGCCTTTTGATGTTTAGAGTCTCTTCCCTACTTTATGTCCTATTTTTATGTTCACTGTGTTGTTTTCGTAGAGAGCTTTTACTGCGTATATTAGTTCTTTGTCAATGCCTATTTCTTTCATTGCGTTCCATAATCTTTGTCTTGGTACTGAGTCATAGGCCTTTCTTATGTCTATGAAGGCTAGATGAGCTTCTCTATTCTTTGCCAGTTTTTTTTTCCATTGTTTGTTTTATAGTGTATTTGTGGTCTATACATGATTTTCCGGCCGTAGAGCCTGCTTGGTCTTCTCCAATTTTTCCTTTTATATTTTCCTCCATGATATTTTTAATAATTTTGCCATACAAACGTCCCATACTCGATATTATGCTTAGGCCTCTGTAGTTTGTGTGCATTTTCTGCGGTCTCCCTTTTTAAATATAGATACTGTATAAGCTTTTGACCGTTCCTCTGGTATTTTTTCTCCATTTATCGCTCTGTGGAACATGTTTCTCAGCATTCGATGTAATTTATTAGACCAGTACTTAATCATTTCATTCACCACACCCCCAGGCCCTGCAGATTTATTATTTTTGAGTGTTTTTAATGTCTTCTTTACTTCTTCATAGCTTAGTTCTATCTCTTCTATTTCCTTATTCTGTTCTTCTTCAGGGTTCTCTTCTTGGAATTCTTGTCCCTTTTATTATAATAGGTAAATTTAATTGTTCTTAACAAGTGTCCATCCTAAAATTGTTTAGATAAGCCTTTTTTGGTGAAATCACAAATTAAAAACCAATTAGAACAAATTTCCAATCGTTTTAAAGCGATTTCTGAGAATTACAGTTAAAATAAGAACTTATTTCAAGTTGTCTATGGAAATTCCTAATGACATTTTGTGATAAAAAACTGTTTTGTGAAAATGCCAAAAACGAAAGAAATTTCCGTTGAAAATCGGGTTCTGATAATTGCGAGACATCAAAATGGTCACTCGAGTCGACCAATCGCGAGTGATATGCGGACGCCAAGGAGAACGTAAAAAAATTTTCTGCAGGATATGGAATTCTCAATCAAAAACGTTCAGGAAGGCCTCGAAAAACGACTCCCGCTGAAGACAGCTATAAGAATGTCCAGCAGACGTAATCACCACCTAACCACGCTAGAAATCACGGCTCAAGTAAACCTGGAGCGGCTCATCCCCATCAGCGTGACAACCGTGAAGAACAGGTTAGCAGAAGATGGATTACACGGGAGAGTTGCAGTGAGGAAACCACTTCTTAGGCAAATGAATCAACGTAAATGATTTGAATGGCTCCGAGAACATGAAAATTGGACATCGCAACGATGGAAATCCCTCCTATGGAGCGACAAATCTCAATTCGAAATTTTCGGTTCAAATCGACGAGTTTACGTGAGGCGATCAGCTGGACAAAGGATGTTGGAAGCCTGTCAGTTGCCTACAGTAAAACATGGTGGAGGTTCAGTAATTGGTTAGGATAGAAGGAATCATGCGAAAAGGACAGTATCAAGAAATTTTGCTAACTGAAATGCTTCCTTCTGGAAGAGATATTTTTCAGGGGAAATTCATTTTTCAGCATGACAACGACCCTAAACAGTCTGCTAAACAAATTAGGGAACTTTTGGACCAATGGAAATCCGATAACGTCCTGGAAGTGATGACTTGGCCTCCACAATCATCCGACTTGAACCCCGAATCGAATTGCTGTGGGACCATTTGGACTGGTGTGTTCGAAAACTCAGTCCAACATCAGAAAATCACTTGTGGAGTCTTTTACAAGCAGAATGAGTTAAAATAACTGAAGAAACTTTGAAGAAAGTATTGGACAGAATGTCGAAACGCTGTAAAGCGATAATTAAAAACAAAGGTCATATAGATGAGAAAAATCTTGGAAAATCATTAATATTTTTTTGATTTTCTAGACTGTAAATAATGTGAAAATAAATAATAATTCATTAAAATTTAAAAAAAAAAAATATATCTGGGTTTTTGTCGTCTTGGGACTAAAATAACTAGGTGGGCAAATACTTTCTGACCGTAGTGTATATAAGCTATATTTGGAGAAGTAAGTTATTTTAGTTAGTACTACAACCTGTTATAAAAAGTAAAAAATTAAAAAAAAACCTGTAAAAGAATATTGGTTTCGAAAACTTAAGTCTGGAAATAATTAACCCAGCTGATACATAAAAAATATTATCAAAATTTAAAATTTTTTATTATTTTCTATTTCACCTATAATAGTAATAATGTTTCCAGGCCAAGTTATGACCTATATCTCTAAAACTTCAAGGAAAACAAAAAATGTGAAATTTGTTAAAATCACACATAAGCAGTTTTGAAACTAAAATCTATAAGAACAAATATTCAGAATGGGTATGGTGTTCCGCAAGGTAGCATATTAGGGGCACTGTTGTTTGTCTTCTTCTTCTTCTTCCACATACTGTAGGCCTCAGGCCTGTAGTTTTCAACTCATCAGTTTTCTTGAGATGTTGATGTCCATAATTCGAGCCATCTCTTTGGAGGTCTTCCCAGGGGTCGTCGTGTCCGTGGTTTACCATCTCGCGCGATTCTCGCTAGTCTCTCCTCAGTCATTCTTTCCACGTGATCTCTCCAAGCTCTTTTGCGTTTACGTCCCCATCTGATTATGTCTTCCACTTCGCATTCATGTCTTATGTTTGTGTTTCTTTTCCTATGTCTTAGTGTGTATCCTAAAATGTTTCTAAGTATTTTCATCTCTGTTGTTCGAAGAATGCTTTTTGTTCTTTTATTGTCTGCTCTTGTTTCCATAGCGTATGTTAGTGTGGGTCTGACACATGTTTTGTATATCCTTACTGTTGCCTTTTTATTCATAAAGGCATTGTTCCATGTTCTATTTTGGCACAAGGTGATTTGTATGCCTAGGTAGTTAAATGACATGACTTGTTCTATTGTTTTGTTTTTCAGAGCAAGTTTGCATCTTATTGGCTCTTTAGATATAACGAGGGCTTTGGTTTTTGTGATGGATACCGGCATGTTGAGGGCTTTAGCTTTTATGTAGAATGAATGCAGAAGCCGCTGTAAGTCGTCTTCGTTCTCTGCCACGATCACAGCGTCGTCCGCATAACAGACAATGTTGATTTTTACTGGTTGTAAGTGAATATCCTTCCTCCATGTCTCTGATATGGGTTATTATCTCGTCCATTATTAAGTTGAACAGTTGTGGGCTTAAAGAATCCCCCTGTCGGATTCCGGTTGGCGTTTGTATTTCCTCTGTCAGTCTTTGATTAACTAAGATGTGAGTGCTTGTATTGGGGTTTAGTTGTTTTATGATGTCTATTATGTTTTTTGGCACGTTTTCTTTTTAGGATATCAACTACGTGTTTTGGTCTTACTCTGTCTCTTGTTTGTAATATATTTAAATGATATTAATTATAATGGGCGTTTGGAGTTCATCAATTTATTTGCTGATGACACCTTAACTTCATGTAGTGGACACAACTTGGGAGATCTGGTTTTGAAGATGAATTGGTTGCTTGGAGGAACTGAACAGTTTTTTTTCGATTAATAAGCTTAAATTAAATGCCAGCAAAACTAAAACAATGATAATAGGAACTGAATACAAAGTTAATAATATCGATGGATCATTGTGTATTGTACTTATAGATAATGACTATAGAGAATGGGTCAAATCAAATAAAATATCTTGGTTTTATGTTGGACAATACATTGTCTATGAAATGGCATTGTGAATATATCCAGAAAATAACCAGTCAAGTGCAAGTTGAACTTACACAATTAGTGTTTCGTAGGTTCATTGCTTTTAAAATAAAAAATTTTGTTACGGAGGTATAAAATGATCAGTGACTTCACAAAACACACACCAAATGAGTTTTCAACGAGGTTTGTTTCCAGTCTTTATTGAAAACTGATGAATTTGAAATTTTTTATCTTTTTTATATACTAGATAAATTATTAACGGGAATGCACTCGTGATAATTTTTGTTCAATTTACACCCCGGGGAGAATATTTCAGAATTTTTTCAAAATTTTTTGATCAGTACTTTTCGAGATAAGAGGGGGGACAGCGATTTTTCGCGATTTTTTAAAAATAACACAAAGAAAAGTGTGCGCAAGTATATATATATTTTTTATTCGTGTTTTCACAGGCTTTCATTTGACATCATACTCGATGACCTAGTAAAAAATTTTTTTTTTTACTTCCGATTTTACCCCTCAAAACTAACCCCTTAAGTTAAAATTTAACTTTCAAAATTACACAACACTGATGAGGCCATTAATTCCTATATTTTTACCAAATTTCAACTTTCTATGACAAATAATTTCGGAGAAAATCCGGTGTGACAGACACACAGACGGACAGACAGTGTTCCGTACGGAACACTAAAAATTAGAAGGAACCTGTTCTTTTCTAGAGTGGCAAAAAGTTTACCTTTGTTTTTTAGAATAATGGTGTTTAAGACTATTATTCAACCACACTTTGGGTATTGTGCAATCTTGTTATTTCTCCTTGATAATGGATCGATACAATCACTACAAGTTTTATTTAATAGAGGTATGAGAATGATTTTGAGATGCAACCGACATACTCTAATAAACCTAATGCTTAGTACTCTGGAGTGGTTTTTGACTGAACAAAAATTATACTGTCTTGCAATGATATTTATTTTTAAGCTGAGCAGGGAAATGCTTCCAATTTATTTTAATGAATTTGTTGGATTACGAAGGAAAATACACTCCCACTTTACAAGACGCATTAATGATTTTCATATTGTAAGCGAAGCATTTAATCGCAAAAATTTCCCCTTTTTATAAGGGGTTTAACTCCATTAATGCTTTGCCGACAAATATTAGGAGTGTTGCAACGGTAAATATTTTTAAGGCAAGTCTCGGGGAGTGTATAATCTAGTTAGGAGTGTGTTTTTGCCTCAGTTTATGTTAATTTTCTTATGCGGTTATGTTTAGTGTAATATGCAGTTTTTCATTATTACAGGTTGTCTATTTTTTTGTTTCCATCATCATCCTTGCTAAAGTGCACTACAGACTGTTATTTCCAAGTGGAAGTCTTCTATAGGTGAGAAAGAATTGGTTGGTGTACTTCTACTTGACATTCAAAGGGCTTTTGAAACTATAAACAGAAAGTTGTTGGTTCAGAAATTGGAAAAATATGGTTTGGAAGGAAATGTGTTAAAGTGGTTCTGTGAATATCTGGACAGCAGAACACAAAATATAATGGAGTGTTATCTTCTATTAAGATCAATAGTCATGGTGTTCCACAGGGCACAGTGCTAGGACCTGACTTATTCGTATTGTGTATAAATGATATAGTGAAAGTCATAAAAAAATGTGAATTACAGTTATTTGCAGATGAGACAATCCTCTATTATGAAAGTGATAACATAACAGATCTAGTGCAAACAATAAATGAAGACTTTGGTAGGTTACACAAATGGCTGTGTTGTAATAGTCTTAGTGTCAATGTTAAAAAAAACAAATTTATGATACTAAAAGGCAAATATAATACTCTAGATAACACTACTCATAATGGCATTGTGATAGACAATGACATAATTGAATAAGTTGTAGGTATTGATGAAAATCTATCATTTTCTAGTCATGCCACTTATATAACAAAAAAAGTATCAAAAAAAAAAAATTTTTTATATAGAATAGGTAAACATTTAAGTACTTGGGCTAAATTGCTAATATATAAGTCAATAATAATGCCCCACCTCAATTATTGTTCCACAATTCTCTTTATGTTCAAGAAAAGAGATATAGACAATCTTCAGAAAAAGCAAAACTGGGCATTAAGATGTATAATAGGTTGTAATAGGTATTCAAGAATAAAAGATATGTTGAAAACAACAGACTTATTAAGTGTAAAACAAAATATCTTTTTAAATACAATGAGAGTTGTTTTTAAAATTAAAAACAGAATGTACCCTGGACATATTTTACACAATTTGTCAGTGACATTCACGCATATAACATTAGAAATAGATTGAACTTTTATATATATATATATATATATATATATATATATATATATATATATATATATATATATATATATATATATAAATATATATATATATATATATATATATATATATATATATATATATATATATATATATATATTTATTTATTTATTTATTTATTTATTTATTTAATACAACTATCCTACAGAACAATCCAATTATAGGATAGGAACATTCAAATATAACAAGTACAAATAGATAAGTATTTATCAAATCAGCATTTTAATAATTCTAATAACTACACTACAAGCTAAAGAAAAATAAAATAAAAAGAGACAGACCTAATCCACAGTCAAACATGACCTACGTAGAGATGTCATACTGCAACAGAAAATATCAACTATATGTTTGACCCTTTCATAATTCATGCACATAACGTATATCGGCGAGTACATCAACAAGTTTGTTCTTGGAACAGGCATGTAGAAAAATGAATGGTTTAGGCGAGCGTGTGGAGATGGCACACGGAACCTAATACTTGAGAGGGTGCAAGGGCATTCAATTCTGTTGTTCAAGATTTTATATAAAAACAAGATTGTAGCATATTCTCTACGCCGAGAAAGGCTAACAATATTGAATCTTCTCAATAAAACATCATTAGGGAAACCCAATGGTGGATAAATACCATCTAATTTAAACCAGAGGAACTTCACAAATCGTCTTTGGATTTTTTCAATATGATTAATGTGGATCTCATATGTTGGGTACCAGATAACTGAACCATATTCCAGTTTAGAACGCACCAAAGCATTAAATAAAGTGTTGAGGGTTTCAATGTTTGAAAGGTCTCTAGAATTCCTCATAATGAAACCCATACACCTATAAGAAGAAGCAATGATCTCATTTATATGATCCACAAAACTGAGTTTAGTATCAAACATTACACCAAGATCTTTGAAACGATAACATTTTTCAAGATCATTATGGTTTAAATTATATAAAAAATTTACTGGTAATTTCTTTCGAGTGAAAGACATAGAAAAACATTTCTTTGTGTTCAAATATAAGTTATTACGAATACACCAACGATTTAAAGTATCTAGATCATCCTGAAGAGTTACACAATCATGGAGAGAGTCTATGCATCGGTATATTTTCAGATCGTCAGCATAAAGCAAAGAGGACGAGGTAAGGCCTCGGGTGATGTCATTTATAAATATGTTAAACAATAACGGTCCTAGGACAGACCCTTGAGAAACACCAGAGGTAGCATTAATAATGACCGACTCAAAACCGCAATAATTTACTATCAGTTGACGACCAATTAAGTAAGATTTCAGCAGATTTAATAAATTGCCATTAACTCCACAGTTTGAGAGTTTTTCAAGCAAAATACCATGGTCAAGCCGGTCAAAAGCCTTTGAGAAGTCTGTATAAACTACGTCGACCTGTCCTCCATTGTCCATACTTTCCGAAATAAATTGAGTAATTGTAACTAAATTGGTAATGGTTGAACGCCCAGGAAAGAATCCATGTTGGCTTTCAGTTATGAAAAGTTTAACATGATTAAATATAATGTCATATAGCACAATTTCGAAAACCTTTGAAAAGTTGTTCAATATTACCACAGGTCTGTAATTTTCGATGTGGCTCTTATCACCCTTTTTGAATACGGGACATATTTTAGACTTCTTCCAGATTTGGGGAAAGGACGACGAGTTTAAACACAGATTGAAAAGAAACGTGAGAGGCTTGGACAACACAGCTGCGTAATCCCGAATAAAAAAAGCTGGTAGACCATCGGTTCCAGCGGTCGATTTAGGTTTAGGTTTCTTTAAGGCACTGATCACGTCCCTTTCCTCTATGGTGTTAACAATTAGAGATGAGAGAGAGGGACGTGAGCAGTTATCAGGGGGGTTGTTCCGAAACGTAGAGGAATCAACATATGCCGATTGGAAGAACTTAGCAAACAAATTCACTATCTCCTGAGGAGCTGTAAGCAATTCGTTTTCAAAATACATGTTGATGGGAATACTAGTTGTCCTCCTTTTCTCGTTTAGAAAAGACCAAAATTTATTTGGGTTGATAGAGAAGTCCCTTTCCGCCTCAGTAACATAATTTCTATAAGCAATCCGAACCTCGATCTTGATCTCTCTACGAAGACGTTTAAATTCGACTAGGTCACAAATATTTCTAGTACGTCTATACCTTTTCCAGGCTTGATTCTTTTTTTTGATTTTACGTATTATCGAATTATCGTACCATTTAGGATATTTGAGGGTCTTAGGGCGAATAATAGGAACATTGTGGGAGATAACTGAATTCAGTACAACATAGAATTGGTCGCAAGCGTTATCAATATTATTGAAGGACCCCAAGAATGAAAAATCGGTTTGTAGAATGTCGTTGTAAAGGGATGGGTAATTCGCTCTTCGAAAGTTGTACCTTTGAGTCTGAAAAAGGGGAAATTTATCATGAATATGCTCAACCAGAATTGACATCTGTAAGGCAGGGTGATGAAGATCCAATGGTATCAAAGGATGATCCGCACTATATACATTAAGTGGAGTTCTACTAAATACAAGATCTAACAGACGATTATTTTCGTTATAATTACGATTATATTGATTTAAAGATAAAAACTCGCATAATTCAAGTAAAGAAGAAATTTGGTTGTCACTATAAGAGGCATCCATAACATAATTTGCATAAGTAGGAAGATTAAAATCTCCCAAGACTAGCAAATCGTCTTCATTAGTAAAATAACCAGAGTCCAACATTTCTTCATATATATATATATATATATATATATATATATATATATATATATATATATATATATATATATGTATATATATAAGGATTTTCTACAGCTGACGCTGTCTTCCTTCTCTCAGCCTTTGATTCTATCCGTTTCTATCTGCCCAGTCTCCATCTGTTAAACCCCTGTCCTCCATAGCCTCGTCCACATCATCTCTCCACGATCGAGCCTTATAGGGAGAAGAAAAAGAGGAAGGCCTAGTTCCTCTTTTTCTTCTCCCTATAAGGCTCCACTCTGTTATTTTCTTTATCCACCTATTATCTTCGCTCCGTCTTATGTGTCCATACCATTTTAATCGTTTTTCTTCAATGGTGTTTATTGCGTTCTCTTTGATGTTCATTCTGCTTCTTATTTCTTCATTTGTTATTCTCTCCATACATGTTACTTTACAACATCTTCTCCAATACTCCATCTCTACCGCGTTAATTTTAGATTTATTTCTTTTGTTGATCGTCCATGTTTCTGACCCATATGTCATTATGCATTGAATTATTGATTTGTATATGCGTGTTTTGTTTCTCTTTGTAATGTGCTTGTCCCACAGGAACGAATTTAATTGTCTTATGCATGTCCGCGTTTGTCCTACTCTAGCTTTAATCTTTTCTTCTGACGTTGCGTTTTTTGAAATGATGGTTCCTAAGTATTTAAATCTATCGGTTCCTTTGATTATTGTTTCCTTATCGACTTCTAGATTCTCCACGTTTCCCTCCTTTGTTGTTAGATATTCCGTTTTATCAAAGTTCATTGCTAATCCTAGTATTGGGACTCCCATTCCACTACATTTTTGCTTCAATTTTTTTTAATGTTTGTTCAAGGTATACTTTGAATAGTGTGGGGGATGTAGAGCATCCTTGTAATAGGCCTTTTGATGTTTGGAGTCTCTTCCCTATTTTATGTCCTATTTTTATGTTCACTGTGTTGTTTTCGTAAAGAGCTTTTACTGCATATATTAGTTCTTTGTCAATGCCTATTTCTTTCATTGCGTTCCATAATTTTTGTCTTGGTACTCAGTCATAGGCCTTTCTTATGTCTATGAAGGCTAAATGAACTTCTCTATTCTTTGCCAGTTCTTTTTCCATTGTTTGTTTTATGGTGTATATGTGGTCTATACATGATTTTCCGGCCGTAAAGCCTGCTTGGTCTTCTCCAATTTTTCCTTTTATATTTTCCTCTATGATATTTTTAATAATTTTCCCATACAAATGTCCCATACTCGATATTATGCTTAGGCCTCTATAGTTTCTGCATTTTCTGTGGTCTCCCTTTATAAATATAGATACTATATAAGATTTTGACCATTCCTCTGGTATTTTTTCTCTATTTATCGCTCTGTGGAACATTTTTCTCAGCATTCAATGTAATTAATTAGACCCGTACTTAATCATTTGATGATCTTTTATGTTTCCACTGTAATAATAATATAATAATAATAATAATTTTATTGATCATAAAAAAATACATAGTATTAACAGACACGTCAAAAGATTTAAAAACTAAAAGTGTAGATCACAAAATACTGTACATCTAAATGTTAAGGATCGAAACAAACAAATAGAAACTCCACACATATCACACAATTTAAAGGGTTTGGTCTATATCTATAGTTAAATGTAGTGCTTAAAATTCTCTCTATTCCTAGTCAGTGTATAAAATTCACTAAAATTATAGATAGCGGCATTGATTATAATTTTTTTTTAAGCTACTTTTAAATCGACCGAGCTGTTGCAATCTCATCTCTCGAGGCAAAGCATTAAATAATTTAATCTCTTCCATGTTTGTTCTGGCCAATCTAGTTACGGGCAAGAGCAGATTGTCTCGACTCCTGGTACCATGTGTATGAATATGCGATAATGTACAATACCTAGCAACATTCTTTCTGACATATATGAGTTTTTGGTAAATAATCAAACCATATAGAGTCATTATTTTTAGTGACTTAAAATAAGGTCGACTGGAGTCATCCTGTTTTAAGTTTGCAATGCATCTTATAGCAGATTTTTGCACTCTAAAAACTTTTTCAAGGTGAGTGCTTGCCGCAGAACTCCATACTAGGATTCCATAATGCAATATTGAATCAAAAAGAGAGTGGTAAGTTGTAAGTGCGGCTGCTTCGTTTATTGTATTTTTAATTCGTCTTATAGCATATATTGCTTTGTTTAGTTTGTTACATATATTGTTTACATGATCGGTATATAAAAGGTTGGTGTCTAGAGTAACCCCAAGGAATTTTATTTTGTTTTTTACATCAGTGCTAATAGTTTTTGCTTCAAATATTATGGACTCGGTCTTTGCGTCGTTTAAAACTAGTTGATTTGAGAGGAACCATAGTTTAGCTTGATCCGTCATTGCCTCAAGCAACTGAGCCTGATCCTCACCTCCCTCGAAAGACACTCCAAATGTTGCATCATCCACATAAATAATGCGCTCTCGATATTTTGGATATTTTTTTCCAAAAATTTCAAATGCCTGTGGAAGATCATTCACGTAAAGGAGGAAGAGTAGGGGACCCCGCACAGACCCCTGAGGTACACCGATCTCCGCAAGCATCGGAGCACTCATGCTGTCACCATTACAGCAGACAACCTGATATCTCCCCTCAAGATATGACTGCAAGAGCTTAAAGGCCACACCCCCCTAATTCCATAGAAATATGCTTTGTCTAACAGAAATTTACGGTTTACGCAGTCGAAAGCTGCAGTTAAATCTGCAAATAGCACTATAAATTTATTTCTTTTTTCAAAAACAACATTTTACAAGAGTTAAAATAGCATCTGAAGTTGTTACATTTTTTCTAAAACCAAATTGTCTTGGGATGATTATACAATGTTTATCTAGAAAGGCAACAAACTGCTCGAATACGACACTCTCCAAAACTTTTGAAAATACAGGTAGTATTGATATTTGCCTAAAGTTGTGGGGAGGGCTCGGTTCACCTTTTTTATAGAGTGGAATGATTTTTGCTAATTTCATTTCACTGTAAATTCATCATACGCTGAAAATTGCTTATTCCATCGAGGACTTATAGAATTTAACAATCTTCCAATAAATTTGAAAAATGCAAACTTTGTAACTTTAAAAAATTGTTAAGAAGCTACATAATAGATAACCATAGCATTTAAGTTAGTTTGTAATTATATATATATATATATATATATATATATATATATATATATATATATATATACATATATATATATATATACATATATATATATATACATATATATACAGTAATACCCCGCTTAGCGCGACCCCGTTATGCGCGGTTTCACTATAACGCGAATTTCAAATTTCGCGCTCATGTAGTCATTAACTTCTCTATGGTCGCGGGGGGATCCCCGCTTTCTCTGAATATTCTCTTTGAAGAATTGGGAATTCCCTGTCCTTCGACTTTGTTCTATGGGGATTTCCTCGTTCGTTTCGTGTGTTCATTTGTTCCGTAATGTTAGTTCGGTCGGCTGGCAGTTTTGTTTTAATATTTATTGGAGATACATACATACATAATTTAACCCTACGTTAAAAATGCCGCCTGTAAAGAAAAAAGAGCGTAAAAGCGTCACTTTGGAATTGAAGATGAAAGTGTTAAGAAGAATGGAAAATGGAGGCAAAGCAACAATTGTTGGGAGAGATTTTGGACTCTCAGAATCGACTGTGAGAACGATTTATAAAAATCGGGAAAAAATTAAAATCTCCAGCGAAGGTTCAACACCTATAAGTGCAACAAAACTTTCTCGTTCGAGATCATCTATCTTAGAAAGAATGGAGAAATTACTGTCAGTCTGGATCGAAGATTTGAATAAGAAGAACACACCACTAAGTCAAGATCTCATATGCACAAAAGCAAAATCTTTGTATGAGATGCTGAAAACAAAAGAAGGAGAAGGGAGTGCCACTCCGACTTTTGCTGCCAGCAGAGGCTGGTTCCATCGGTTCAAGCAGCGTTCTAATCTTCACAATATCCACATAACAGGCGAGGCGGCCAGCGCGGACATTCAAGCTGCAGCTGAGTTTCCAGACAAGTTTCAAGACTTCGTTAGACGAGAGAAAATTCCTGCTTGTCTCATCTTCAATGTTGATGAGACCGCACTTTACTGGAAAAAAATGCCATCTCGAACATTCATTTCTAAGGAAGAACGTCAAGCCAGTGGTTTCAAAGCTGCGAAAGATCGACTAACACTTCTGCTGGGTGGTAATGCCACTGGTGATTTCAAACTGAAACCTTTACTAGTGTACCATTCAGAAACACCCCCGTGCAATGCGAGGCACAGACAAGACAAGTCTACCAGTTGTGTGGCGATCAAACAGAAAGGCGTGGGTTACACGGGAAATTTTTCAAGAATGGTATTCTAATAGTTTTTTGCCCATCAGTCAAATCATACTGTGACAGAAATGGGCTTGAACCTAAAGTTATATTACTCTTAGACAATGCCCCAGGACATCCAACCTCACTTGATACGCCCAGAGACTTAAAAGTGTACGTAAAGTTCCTTCCACCAAACACTACGTCAATATTACAACCTATGGACCAGGGAGCAATAGCAAACTTCAAAGCTTATTACCATCGCCGCACTTTTAGCCAACTAATTCATGAAACTGACGGGGAAGGAAGACAGTCTATGCGAGAGTGGTGGAAGTCATACAACATTATGAAGTCTATTCACAACATAGAAGAGGCTTGGAAGGAAGTTAAAATGAGTTGTATGAATGGGGTGTGGCGTAATCTTTGGCCAGATGTAGTGGAAGCACCTAGAAGAATTGTCCAGATGCAGAGACAAGTGCTTGAAGACATTGCTGCAATGATTGAGGGGTCTGAACTTGAAGATGTCACGGTAGAAGATCTCGTAGAACTTGTAGCAACGCACGACGATCCTATTAGCAATGAAGATCTGATCGAGTTACAGAATAATCCTATCTACGATGAGGAAGAACAAGTAGAAGAGAAAGTTTTATCTTCAGGGGAAATACAAAATGCACTTTCAAAAATTTATTCAGGTTTGGACATATTGCAGAGTATAGACAATAATGATGACCGTGTCTTGACCGTGTGTCAAACAATTAAAAACAGTGTTGGGTGTTATGAACGTATTTTACAAGAACGTAAACAAAACGTTACCCAAAAGACAATAGATGTATTTTTCCGTAAAAAATAAGAGTATGTATTGCATAAAGTGTTCTTAGAATTAAAGTGATTGATTCAAATGATTTGTATTTTTTTGTATTAAATTTTGACTATGTTTAATCATAAACCTCGATATACGCGAATTTCAGTTAACGCGATTTTTTTCGGAACGTATCCCTCGCGTAAAGCGGGGTATTACTGTATATATATATATATATATATATATATATATATATATATATATATATATATATATATATATATATATATATACATATATATATATATATATATATATATATATATACATATACATATATATATATATATATATATATATATATATATATATATATATATATATATATATATATATATTTGTAATTGTATTTGTTTTAGCTTTGCTAATAATAAAGATTATTATTATTATTTTTTTCGTTTTATTAGTAGCTGTATCTTTCTATTTGTCAATAAATTGTGTTTCATTTCATTTCATAACACTTCGGCATTTGCATTGAAATTAAAGTAGCTTTTATTTAAAGATTCCCAAACCTAGCTATGAGAATAAAAAAATCCTAGTTCTTGAGATGAGACTGTATAAAAATAATTACTTTGTGACCATTCACCTACTACACATTGAACTCAGTGTTCAGTGTTTTACTCTGGAAATGTCTAAATTAACCTCATGCAACCATCCGAAAATATTCCATTTTCAGAAGATTTAATTCTACAACCACAATTTTTTATCTAACCAAAACCATGTCTATACTATAGATTTAAAGGTAAAGTCAGTCCAGTCACCCTCAGTCTCATTTTAATGACCCATACAAATACCTTTTCAATCTTTTAAACTCAAATTGCAAAATCAGTTTTGTTCAATTTTTTATCTAACCAAAACCATGTCTATACTATAGATTTAAAGGTAAAGTCAGTCCAGTCACCCTCAGTCTCATTTTAACGACCCGTAAAAATACCTTTTCAATCTTTTAAACTCAAATTGCAAAAACAGTTTTGTTCAATTTTTTATCTAACCAAAACCATGTCTATACTATAGATTTAAAGGTAAAGTCAGTCCAGTCACCCTCAGTCTCATTTTAATGACCCATAAAAATACCTTTTCAATCTTTTAAACTCAAATTGCAAAAACAGTTTTGTTCAGTAATTAAGAAAAATACTTTAAAGTTCTCTATAAAGGCCTGAAATACAATGCACACACCCTATTAATAGATCTTGGAAAATCAAAGCACTTTGGATTAGGGTCTAAGTTGAGTTAAGTTATAAAATTAAATAATTAGCTAGAAGAGTGGACATTTTAGTCCTTACTATTTAATGTGGTTCAAAAACAAGTTGTTAGACAGTATAACCATATCGACTAGGTATCTATATGATCTCGGTACCCTGTAAAAGGCTAGATTAAAATCATACTTTTAGGTTAATGTACGGGACAGAAATTGCTTACCCTTAAGAAAATGTAAACGTGGAATGCTTTCGCTTAAAAAAAAAATACAAGAACACAAAAATAAAATTTAAAATTGACAAGAACTTGAAATATGTATAAAAAATAAAAATTAAATGTAACAAAAATTAACCTAAAGAACGGACCCCTTTCCATCAAGGTCGGGGTCGAGGTCGAACCGTGTCGTAAGATGTAAATTTAAAATTTGTTTATTTACACGGTCTTTAGGGTACTAATGACAAATTATAAAAATACCGTAAACGTCAACGGTAATTATGTGTAGGCTTTTTCATAGAAAAAGACACTACTAATTACTTTATATACATATATATATATATATATATATATATATAATATATATATATATATATATATATATATATATATATATATATATATATATATATATATATATATATAAACTCCTGGACAAAATTAACGCAACAATCTGAAAATTAATTTATCTTTTTTTTATGTTAGTTTTAAAGTTTATCAAGTATTTGAATAGTAGGCTATGCATATTTTGTTTCGTTGTTCTTGACAGAAATCAAAACAATTCATTTAGATTTACAGTTTTAAAGAATTTTTTAGAAGATAAACAATTTTCTGTAATAATACGATAGATTTTCTTTAAAACTAAGCTTATAAATTGTTCCCCTTTCCGAAGTAATACGTTTTTGTGACTGTTTTATTTTTGACCCCGAAGAATTAGATAAATGAATCGAGCAAGGAATTTAACTGAACACGAGGTAGTGCGAGCCTCAGTTTTATTTGACGAGGGATATTGTCAGAGTTATGTTGCCAATTTGTTAGGCAAATATCGTTCCACAATAAGTCGTATGGTAAGACGCTTGAATGAAGTAGGAACTTATTCTAGAAGGCTAGGGCAAGGGCGAAAACGATGCACTAGCGACCTAGATGAACGTTTTATAAGCAACATGCTTTAAGAAACAGGACTGTCACTAGTTCTATAATAAGAAACGAACTCGAAGCTGTTCGCGATGTCATAGTTTCTTCTAAAACAGTTAGAAGACGGTTAAATGAAGCTGGATTAAACAGTAGGAGACCAGCCACTGCGCCCTTGCTTACTAGAGAGAACGGAGTTGCCAGGTTACGTTTTGCTTGAAATCACGAAAACTGGTCTGTGGATGATTGGAAACAAGTTTTCTTCACAGATGAAACTAGGGTTAGTCTAAAACATCCAGATGGTCGTGAGCGAGTATGGCGAAGACCAGGAGAGAGGTTTGCTCCTTGCAATATCTCTGCAAGGATTCCATTCGGCGGTGGCTCTGTTATGTTCTGGGGTGGCATCTGCTTTGATGCTCGCACAGAGTTAGTTCCTGTCCGTACGAGATCCATGAATGCTGACTACTATCTTGAGAATATTGTAATAGAACATGTGATGCCTTTCGGTGATTTTGTGGGCCACAATTTCCTGTTTATGCAAGACAACGCTCGACCTCACGTGGCTAGGGAGGTACTCGATTATCTTAATCAAGTTGATATACCGATTATGCAATGGCCACCAAAAGGCCCGGATCTGAATCCGATAGAACATATATGGGATCACCTTAAAAAAAATGTGAAACGTCATATACCTGCACCTAGAAACCTGAAGGAACTTGAAAATGCAGTTATCACAGAATCGGAGCAAATTCCTCAAGATTTTATCCAAAATTTAATTAGAAGCATGCCTAGGCGCATAAACGCTGTCATCCGAAGTAGAGGAGGCAACACACGCTACTAGTGTCCCAGTTACACCATTAATTTTGCACTAGTGTCCCAGTTTATTTTTTTTCATTATTACATAATTTCAACGATTTTGTTATTAGGTCTTAAGAATAATTTTAATTCGAATCTTATAGAGAAATTTGGTAGCTAATTCACTTTTAAAGTATCCGAATAAGTTTTTTCTAACTTTCAGTGTAACCAATGTTCATAAAAATATATATAATATATATATATATATATATATATATATATATATATATATATATATATATATATATATATATATATATATATATATATATATATATATTAAGTTAAATTTAATCTAAAACATCCTTATAACATTCCCACAATGCATTAAACTTCAATTATGTCTGCCAGGAGGATGTCGGTAGAATACGGAATTTGTCCTCAGTATCAGAACGCGAACGTCGCGGAGGCAGGACTTACTAGAGTCAGTAAGTCACCGTTTAAAACCATGTTATTTTGGTTTTGTTTCAGAGTCTATTTTTCAATTTTTAATGCACGAATCCTTTTGTGTTTTTAGAATTTTAAACTTGTTTATAATATTTTTTTTAGTTAGTTTTATATTATTTTTTGTGAAAGATAGTATCAGAGTTCTGGCCAAACCATTAGCAAAAACTTTTAACTTATCATTAAGTAAAGACACGTATCCTAAGTACTGGAAGATCATTAAAACATACCCAGAATTTAAAAGGAGGATAAGTCTGATATAATTAGAGACAGATCTCATTAATTTGCCAACATTTTTTAGATGTTATTATACTTGATAAGTAGAATTGAACCGCTTCTTTCTTTAAAACTGTATGACTTTTTGACGGGACGGCCACCTATCACCAATCTAGCATGTTTTATACAATTTCATTAAGTGTTATTAATAATAATTTGGTTTTCACCGACTTGTTTAAAGCTTTTGACAAAATAGACCACAAGATCATGCTAGCCAAAGCCTCCAGTTTGACAGATTTGTGCACTTCTTGTTCTTATATTTAATCAGCAATCTCAATATATGTAATATAATGGGTTTAAACCTCCTTCTCTTGGGGCCTCATCAGAAGTGCCCAAGGGTTCCAACCTAGTGATCGTACTTTTTTGAATTTTTATAGACGATGTTTTTGCAGAGAATGGAGTGTTCTCACAGAGTTTTATTTTAATAGCATTCAGAAACATATAGGATTTCATATAACATTTCTATTTAAAATCAATAATGATACTATTTTTTGTCTTTCTTTGTTTGAAGATTTCAAGTTTTTTATTTGCAGAGGTCCTGGTAGGTCAAGAAACTATTTCTATGTACCGAAAACTACTACGAATGTTATGTTAGGTGTACAAAATATATTCAGTGTATAACACAGTAGCATATCAACGTGGGCTTGGTATACCCTTTTTGTTCGTAGCCTCGCGGATTCGTTATAAAAGTTCCTTAACTCACAATTACAACACTAAACATGAAAATAATCTTCAGCACACAATTACTAAATACCAGTATCTCCATAAATAAATTATGAAACAAACTACCACCTTATGTATGTATATCCAATAATCTGTTTAAAAAATAACAGAAATCATTCTTCATCTCCAGAGCATATTATACACTCGACGAATTTTATAATGATGTGATAAGATGTGATGTGTTTAATATTTTTTATTATGGAAAAGTTATATATGAGACCTTTTGGTCAGTCGCTAAGGCAGATAGTCAAAATTTCACCAAATCCACCATATCACCACTCACACGGCCAGATAATTCTATTGCAACGACACCTGTTGAGAAAGCGAACTTGTTGGCAGAACTCCTTGCTTCATATTCTACTGTCGATTTCCAAGGAAAAACACCACCTACTATTCCAATAGTGCAGTCAAAGATGCCCGATATTGTCTTCAGACAGCGTATCATAAAACGTATTTTGATGAAGCTAGACACCAAAAAGGTTTCTGGCGCTGACGGAATACCTGCCATTGTTCTCAAAAACTGTGCGAGGGAACTAACACCAGTTTTCTGTAGACTTTTCAACCTATCCTACAAAAAGGGAATATTTTCTTCCTGCTGGAAATGTGCCACAGTTCAGCCGATACCTAAAAAAGGCAAGAAGACCTTACCAAATAACTACCGACCAATCGTACTGCTTTCAATAATATCGAAAGTCATGGAAAAGGCTATCAACCAGCATCTTCTAGAATATCTTAAAGGATTCAACATTATTAGCAATCACCAATATGGGTTTCGTAAAAATAGATCAACGGGAGATCTTCTGACTTATATAACACATGTTTGGAACAACACCATTGAACAGTTTGGAGAATCTCGAACTCTCGACATATCCAAGGCATTCGACCGTGTTTGGTACGATGGGCTGTTGGCTAAGCTACGTTCTTATGGTATGTCTGAAAAGTTCTGTTTGTGACTCTCATGTTTCCTCAGAGAGCGTTCTTTACGAGTGGCAGTCGACGGATTTCTTTCACCTTCACTATCAACGCCGGTGTACCCCAAGGTTCCATACTGTTTCCTACTCTCTTTCTCATTTATATTAACGATCTGCTGGAAAAGACCGAGAATCCAATCTACAACTTTACAGATGACAGTACACTTATCTCTTCATTCACTTTGAACGCTCAGGCATCGCCTACTCAGACGAATATCCGCAGACAGCAGGAAGTTATTCAACTTAACAAAGACCTGGAAGAAATTCTATCTTGGAGTGAAAGTAATCAAGTGGAATTTAACGCTACAAAAACCCAAACGCCAGTTTTCTCTGAAAAAGTTAATGTTGCTGAACCCGACATAGTTATGTCGGGGCACTCCATTCCTCTAACATCGTCACTTAATTTGTTGGACGTTGGACCTCCACCCAAGGAGAGTTGGGAATATTATTTCGAACCAGAAAGTTTTACACTCCACAACAACTGTTAATTCTTTACAAAGCTCAAATTCGACCAACTATGGGATACTGCTCACATGTTTGGGGCTCAACATACACTGCATTTGTTGGATTCTGTTCAGAGAAGAGCTATTCGTCTGATTGCAGACTCGGAACTGACCGGCGGCCTTGATTCGCTGGAACATCGAAGAACGGTTGGCGACTTGAGCCTATTCTACAAGTATTTTTATGGAAGGTGTTTCGAAGGATATGGCCCGCTTAATTCCTCCCATAGCGGTGCATGTTAGAAGTACACGTCGCGCTAATACTTCACAACCGTATAAAGTTCAGCTTGTTACTCCTCGTACAACCGCTTTTCAAGCAGTCTTTTATACGGAGAACATCATCCCTTTGGAATAATTTGCCAAAGACTGTGTTTCCCACCGAGTACAATTTACAGCGATTCAAGAACAACGTGAATCGCTTTCTCCGCACAGGTGTTGCTAATGTAGCTCTTTAGGGACTTCCCTGTAGCACGTGTGCTAGACCTATAAAAAAAAAGAGAGAATCTGAAGTAAGAGTTTATATAAAGGAATTAAACAGGTCATTGTTTTCGGCAAGCACTCACCGGAAATATGGCTGCACATAAGGGTGAAGCTACGGACAGTAAGTAGATAAAGACTGATTTCATTTTCATACAGTTTGTTTTCGTATGTAGTTAGATACCCTGTAGGATTTGAATCCATTCCTTATTATAACTGGTTAGGTGATCCAGCAGAAATAAATATTTTGTAGACGTTGGTGGGCGAAGCCGCTGGAGAGGAGTTAAATATTTAATAGCTTCGATTACCCTAAATATTATGCTTTAAAGTGCTTAAAATACATTAAAACATGTTGATATATTATCTTAACTATTGGCAAAATTTTATGCTTTATTTTCCAAAAGAAAGGACCTCTGACTAATGTTAAAGTTCGAACAGAAATTTTCATTAAGCGAATGTTTCGAAGGTTATTATACAAAAAATATTTATGATTTACATGAAACAAAGTACCTACATAATCGAAAACTCCAGAACTCTCTGAACAACACCATCTATATCACGGAAAATGGAAACCATAATGAGAATATGTACAATGCAGATCCAAAGAAAATTAATCATCCACATGCTAAAGAAAAATGTAAATTACACTGATTTGGAGGAGGAGAAATTTTAAGAATACTGAAATTACCAAACACGTGGCATTAATCAATTATTCAACACTTGAAACCAAAACTAATAGTAAAATTAAAAGCTAAAAAATCCGAACTCATATTTACCAGGTGTACAAGTATGAAATGCGGATTTTTTTCTAAAAAAACATGTTAAATTCGGAAGAATGATAAAAAGTGCTTTATTCAAAGTATGCTCCATCGCTTGTTATACATTTTTTTCATGTTTCGGGCAATTTGTGAATACTACACCAGTAAAAATCTTCCCCTTTTGCTGCGAACTATTCATCGAGCCATTTTTTCACATCTTCGTACGAACCAAAGAGCTGCTCAGCAAGTGCGTGACCCATCGATGCAAACAAGTGGTAATTGGAAGAAGCCAAGTCTGGTGAGTAAGCTGCATGGGGTAGAACTTCCCAGCCGAGTGCTTCTAACGTGTCGCAAACTAGTTTTGCCGTATGTGATGGATCATTGTCATGAAGAAAAATGACGTTGTGTTGCCTCTTTCGGTATTCTGGCCTTTTTTCAAGCAGCGAACGGTTCAAATCGGTCAGTTCTTGTTAGTAACGTTTAGTATTAACCGTTTCACAAGGTTTTAACAGCTCATAATAGACCACGCCCCTTTGGTCCCACCAAACACAGCGCATCGTCTTTCCGCTAAAGCGATTCGGTCTTGCGGTCGATGTGGATGGTGGGTCTGGGTCTACCCCTGATTTTTTGCGCTTGGGATTCTCAAAATAAATCCACTTTTCATTCGCTGTAACTATACGATGCAAAAACGACTTCCTTTTGTACCGAGCGAGCAAAATGTCACACGTGTTTTTGCGCTTTTTCCATTTGCCTGTCGTTCAACTCATGTGGTACCCATCTACCGGTTTTCTGAATGTTTCCCATCTCTCGTAGCCGATTGGAAACAGCTTGTTGACTAACGCCCAATTGCTCGGCGAGTTGTTTTTGTGTTTGCGAATCATCTTCGGCCAACAGTGCTTGCAATTCTACATCTTCGTATTTTTTTGGTGGTTTTCCACGTTCCTTGTCTGCAACATCGAAGTTACCACTTTTGAAACGCCGAAACCATCGTTCACACATATCTTGCGATGGAGCATGTTCACCATAAGCTTCTCGAAGTGATCGGTATGATTCAACAGCAGTTTTCTTCAAATGAAAGCAAAAAATTAATGCTGTGCGCGAATGCTCTTGGTTCGGTATAAATTTCGACATATTAAACACAACAACACAACACTATGCACACACTTTTCCAATTTATCACTCGTGCGCGTCTGACACTTGTTGTTGACACAACGAAATGGCGCAGTGTCAAATCTTTATAGCACAAACTGCATTGGTGCACCATCTGTTGTCTGAAATCTGCATTTCATACTTGTACACCTGGTATGGTCAAGAGAGAGTACGAGCATACAGATGGGGAATTTATCAGAGAACGTATTCATTCAAAAAGTTCACTACGAAATACTACAAAAGAATAAACCTAAATGAGGCTACGTTCAGATTTGTAATCAAGTTATCCTTCTTTATGAAAATTAGCTGATCTCGAAAGTTGTAAAATGAATTCATTTGGATGTATGTGTATGTAATAGGGCAAATTAAAAATTTTAACTGTAACCGAAAATGATTATTTTTCATTATTGATCTTAACTTTTGATTCCACCGCGTTTTTCCATTGGCATGAAAATGATGTTTGACAGCTCATCCGTCATGCGCGTTAAAATCGAATGCCGCTTCCGGTAAACATTTCACATAATTTTTTGATTCCGTCTTCCCATTATCAATTTCTAGAGTTTAATGCAGTTTAACTTTTTTCAATTTACTAGTTACATTGTTTCATTTAAAAATAGTACTTCAGAGATATAAGTTCGTACAACTTTTGTTGTTTAGAATCCTAATTTACAATATTGTATTTAACCGGTTGACCTGCCAAACATGGATTCTTTTAAGGCGTCTGCTGGTCCAGATATACTTTGAAATCTCCTGATGAAAGCTATGTTTGTCAGCAAATAAGAATCAAATATAGAGATTTTTCATGTAAGTTTATATAAACCGTAATAAAATGTAGTAAAAGTAATATTTATGTTGGTTTAATATTATAATAGCCGCCATTATGGCCTATTTGGCAATTAACTATTTGTTTTCATTGAGTTGTTCTAAATGTTTTTGCGTGAGTTACTCAATTGTATGGAATGCGAAGTCTGTGTGGTATTTTTTTATGTTACAGGTGAAATAATAAAATATGTGCAATTTTTTTAGAGGTATGACTTGTTAATTCGCAATAGAAGAGAATACTAAAATATAAATCATTATGGGCGTTCAAGACTTGCAAATGTTTTTGGAAAGCTCCAATTTGGAAGGTGGATCAGTTTTCTGTTGATTTGTTGAAAATTGCAAGGAATGTTAGCCAGAGACAGCAACCTCACAATACTAATCGCAAAATTAGACCTTTAGGAGGAAACAAGTTAAAACTTATCGTCGATGCAGAGAATTGTTTAGATAGATTATATGGTGGTTATTTTTCAGGTGAGTATTACAAATTTCAAGAATTCATAAGCCAAAGTTAATTCAGTTTTGTTATATTCTGGATGATTTAAATGTGTTCTATCGCCTAGTCTTATACTGAGTTTGTCATTTATATCTTTTTAGCGTTTCGTATGGAACACTTATACAATCACTTTGGTGTCTGTCTGTCTGTCAAACCTGATTTTGTCTGAAACTATTTGACGTAGAAAGTACTTATTTAGAAATTGATGGCCTCATCAGAGCCTTGAAGTTTTGAAAGTTAAATTTTGACTTAATGGGTTAGTTTTGGGGGGTGAAACCGAAAGTGAAAAAAATTTTTTTACTAGTTTATCGAGTGGGGTGTTAAATAAAAGCTTGTAAGAACACAAATTTAAAAATATATATAATGTCTAACATTACACCTGTTGGGTGTGGAAGGTTATTTTAGGGGTGTGGGTGAGGTAGATTGATTGGTTGGGGGTTGTAGTGGAATGTTGGGCCGTAGGAATAGGTATAGGGTAGGGGTTGGATTTGGGGGGGTTGGGGGGGTGGGGTTTTGGGGAATTGTTGTTTTGGGTGGGGGTTGTTGGTGTGTGTAGGGTGGGGATAATGTTTGATAGTTGGTGTAGTGTGTTTCCTTGGTTATGGAGTTGGTTTTGATTATTGTGTTGTGAATGTGCCTGTCCTCGATGCGAAAAACTTTTTACACTTTTTTATGTAGGCTCTTTGTATTATTTTGAAAAAAATTGTGAAAAATTGCTGTCAATGTGTGTAATACTAATGCCTCCTGTCTCGAAAAGTACTGCTCTAAAACTTTTGAAAAACTTTTAGAATATTCTCCATGGGGTGTGGATTGAACGAAAATTATCACAAGTGCATTACCTTTAATAATTTATCTGGTATATACAAACAAACAAAAATTTCAAGATCATCAGTTTTCAGTAAAGATCAGAAACAAACATTATTGAAAACTCATTTGGGGTGTATTTTGTGAAGTCACCAATCATTTTATATCTCCGTAACAAAAATTTTTATTTCAGAAGCAATCAATGTGTGTAATACTAATGCAGAAGTTTGACTTGCACTTGACAAGTTACTTTTAAGTCAAATGATTTTAATTTGTATTGTAAATTTTCAATAATAAAATATATTTGTAATAATGATAATACTTTATTTGCATAATAACTTGTACAAATCATGTTAAACAAACCTAACCTGCACATCGTCTTTGCATCGTCAAATACAGTTGAAAATAAAATAATTATATATGTAAGTGAATTAAAAAATAATAAAATCGATAACCAAACAGACAATAATGAAAGACAATATACATATTCAAATTGCCCCAAAGTACTCACTGTAATTATACAGGCATATTGATATTAATAGTTTTTTTATTTCACGTTTAAATTTACATGTGGATAGACTTTGAAACTATCTGGAAGGTGGTTGTAAAATTTTACAGCAGAGACAATAAAACTCTTACGAGTTGCAGTCAGCCTGTGCTGAGGAATGATGATCTTATTTTTATTTCTTGTTTCATAATCGTGGATATCATCATGTGTTGTTAAGGAATCCAAGTTATTTTTAACAAAAGACGGGCGTTGGTAAATATAGAGTCCTGGCACTGTCATAATCTTTAATTGCCCGAAGTATTCTCAGCAAGATTGCCTTTGTGACACATTTATGATGACTCTTATAGCCCTCTTTTGCTGTTTAAAGATAACTGGCCAATCAACCGTTTTTCCCCATAATAAAATTGCATAATTTAGTCGACTCTGGAAAAGGCCCATGTAGGCAAGTTTCATAGTTTCCTTTGTTGAGTAATGTTTTATTTTTCGGATGATATAAATTACCTTTGATGGGCTTGAGCTGAGTTTTGCAATATGGCATCTAAAGGAGAGCCCTGAATCAATATAAAGCCCCAAAAACTTTTTACCTAGTGACATGTTTAGTATGGCACTCTTACCTAGGTTGAGAGCTAGTGAGTTTGCTTGGAACCATTTTTCTGCTTTATTTAAATTAACATTTATTGTATTTTACAGATGTCTGCTTATTTTTATGAGCGGAGTATAGGGTAGTGTCATCTGCATATTGTATAATGTTAATGTCCTCTAAGTAGTGAGGCAAATCATTGACATATATCACAAACAAGATGTTTCCTGTATCCAAACTGCATTCGATTCAGATGATGCTTACTATCAAGAAAGTTTATCAATCCACATGCAAAAGCCATTTCTATTAGTTTTGATAGGATTGGAACCAGCGATGTGGGCCTATAATTATTTTTTTCATTGCGGTCATCTTTTTTATATATTGGACATACCCTGGAAATTTTTAATTTTTCTGGAAATTTTCGCAAAAGAAAATATTTGTTGATAAGTATTGTCATTGGTATTACTAACCCTTTTCCTATTTCTTCAATTAATGTGTTGGTTAAACCAAAAACATCTTTGGCTCTGCTATTTCTTAGTTTTTTTATAAATTGATTTATATCATCCTCCACAACAGGCGTGAGAAAAAAAAGTGTCCTTACTGTTTACAAAGCAGACAGTCAATGCCACTGGATCAGGAATGCTTCCATCAGACCCCCGACAGTGCCCTAGTAAATTGTGAAATCACATTGATGAAATAATCATTAAAAATCATCAAGTGTTATGAAATGGCTTAATTTTTATTTTAGATTCATTTATCATTTCCCACATTGTTTTTTGTTTGTTACCGGACAGTATTTGTTTCTCTTATATACTATATATTAGAATGATAATATGCTACTCTGACAATTGACTAGCTGTGAGATATTGTGATATTTGACCAGCTGTTACATAATTTATATTGTTTAAAATAAGGGTTTTTTTATTCAAAGTTTTGGAAAAAATGTTATATGCACGTCAGGAGGTAGTTTTTTATGACTAGTCTCAAAATTATGTGCTATTCCTTATAATTACTTAAGTGTCAACTTTTATTTGATTAGTAAATTCCACCTACATCTTTTAATGCATAAATAAATAACTATTTTGATGGTTACCCAATAACAGTTGGCTGGTTGGCTACATATTTTTAAAAAAAAATCTAAGAGCTCACAAGAAATAATGATGTTGCATTTGCAATTAATTTAATAAATTTATATTTTAAAGTTTCAAACCCTATACCATGGAGAAGCTATGTTGTTAATGAGTCTACTACTTGCATAAATAAGTACTGGTATTTTGTGTTGAGTTTTAAGATTACTAAAACACAAATTGATCTGTTCTATATCTTTGTTTGTTAAAGCTGAAGCTAAAATAAAATCCTTTTCTTTTATTCAATGTGCAGCTTTCGATATAAATGAATAAATATGCTACTTCATTTATATTATGTTGATTTATAATGGACAAATAAATTAAGTGATGATAGCTTATATGTAAACTGAGAATTCTTGGTATTAAGTTAAGTTACACGTTAAAGTTATAGAAATAGAAGTGGGTATGATGATTTTTTTACTTGGAAGAAGAAATATTAGCATCTACAGACATTAAAATCTGTGTAAATCTATATCTAAAATAAATATATAAAAAATGCATGATGTGTTAAAGTGACAAAACCTTACTAAGTTGGGAATGTGGAATCTTTGGCGCAATGATACTACTCAGTATATATCACCACTACACCAATCAATTGACTGACAGTCAATCATCGCTCCTGATGAAGCTAACATGGTTAGCGAAACGCGCGTCGAGCGCAAAAGTAAAGTGTTTGGTGTAGTGGTGATATATACTGAGTAGTGACAAAACCTTACTACTGAAGGCTGAAAATTTTCAAATGTCAACTTTTGTATGTAAGTAATGAGAGCTGGGGTGAAAAAAAGGAGGTAAATGATTTTTTTTTTTCCCTTTTTTAGTGTTCCGTATGGAACACTTATAAGATCAGTTCGGTATCTGTCTGTCTGTCTGTCACACCTGATTTTCTCTGAAACTGTCATAGAAAGTTAAAATTTGGTAATAATATAGGAATTGATGGCCTCATCAGAGCCATGTAGTTTTGAAAGTTAAATTTTGACTTAAGGGGTTAGTTTTCGTGGGGTGAAATCATAAGTGAAAAAAAAAAATTTTACTAGGTCATCGAGTGTGGTGTCAAATGAAAGGCTGTGAAAAACGAGTAATTATATATATATATATATATATATATATATATATATATATATATATATATATATATATATATATATATACACCGTTTTTTTTTTTTTGTATTGGGTGATCTGGAAATGTACCTTATTGTGTAGTAGATTTTTATAACTGATTTTAGTAATTACTTGTTGAAAGTCAGCGGCAGCGAAGATAGATTGGATTGTAGTATCCTAATATAGTGATTTACAGTGACTAATAAATATAGGTTACCGTCTAGGTAGAAATGAATATACGATTTTGGAAGTGTTGTGCATGGGTAGTTCAGGTTACATTTTATTGATATTGTATATTTAAAATATAATTTATGTTCAATTTTTATCTCAAGATAGTCTCCATTTGGTTGTGTTCTAATAATATTATTATTTATAAAAAGAGAAAGAGGTGTCTCTGTGATACAGTTAAAAATTAAGAGTTCAGATTTATGAAGACTAAGTCAATTTGTATTGTGTCCTATTAATCATTCTAGTAATTGAACTGTTACCTTTATAAAAATAAACAATTTTACCCTAAACCTTATAACACTTGAACTTTAACTGACAAAACCCTATTCATAAGCTAAAAAAATCATGGATAATTATCCACAATCAATATATATAAAGTTTTATAATAAACTATCTGGTCATTTGAAAATACTTCTTTAAAAAATGTTGATTATTTCTTTCAATACACATTTACGAAAAAAGCTTTAAATTTAAATATTACTTGATTGTTAACTACTATCTTCACTAGTTTTTAGTGAACATTTTTTTGAAATTGAATTTATGTTTTGTCTTTCCTTCTTTTAAATTGTAAAAAAAACTTGTAATTAAATTATGTGTTGTGTCACTTCATTTTACTGTTTACAGCAGGGCTGTCAAGGTCATGCACAGTTTGAGCCAATTTCGGAGGTAACGCCTCCCGCTGCCCCCACCACTGCTGCTGCCGCCGATCGCGCAGTCTCAGGAGCGGCTATGAGAGACATAGGAGGAGCGCATTGTGTTTAGTAAGCGGCTCGAACTGTGCATGACCTTGACAGCCCTGGTTTACAGTGTAGAGATTGTAGATATGTTTTTTTTGGAATAAAGAAGTCGTTGGTTGTTTATGTGAGGTTATAAAAAGTTGATTGTCAAAAAAATGAATTTGAGTATACTGATGATTGTAAATTGCACACCTGTTGAAATATAGAAAGATGGTTTGTTCCTCAATTGCGTTTGGCAAATTGAATGAAATTTGGCATTTATATGGGATATATCTTGGAATAGAATATAGACTATGACTTTTTATTTTAACAGCTGTTAAAATTAAAACACGGATCTCCATAGACTGAGTCGATCAAGTTTTGCTATTAAATTTAGGAAAATAATTTTTTGTTTAAAAAGTTTTTTGACATGCACATTAGTGAAAGTTAAATTGCTTATTTTTCCTTTATTCTTAATTTGATCAACTTAAAGTAAATAAAATAAATCAAAAATCGTTTTCGACATTGATGTCAAATTTTTAATGCTTATTTATGGGTTAATTATAATCATACTTGGGTTTCTATTAATGAATAAAGATTAATATTAAAGGAAACATGTCAAAATAGACTATTAAAGATTTGTCAAAGCTGCTTTTCACCCCTTAAGGTAATCTCAGGGCAGAACTGACTAAAATATGACTAAAACTTAACACTGCCCGAAGGCTATTCGTAAACTAGTTTATTTTACTGTTGATTCAGTATTTATGGATTGCTGCTTTAATTTATTTAGCTTAATCAATATAACACATAGGCTGAAAAATGTTTGGTCTGACAAATAGATGTCACCTTGTTCAAAAAAATCTATATGATTTTAGGAAGTACCAAGCTTCAAACGATATGTGTCAAAATTTCATGACATTTCGACGATTAGTTTACAAGTTACAGTGGTTTTTAGTGACGCTACTTTTGATATTTTCAAAACAATGGAAAAAATCAAAGTTACTGTGTTGATTAAACACTGTTTTTTGATGGGAAAAAATACCATTCAAGCAAAGCAGTGGCTTGATAAGTGTTACAGGGACTATGCCCTTGGAAAATCACTCATGATTTCCTGGTATGCTGAATTTAAACGCGGTTGTACAAACACAAATGATGCTGAACGCTATGGACGTCCAAATGAGGTGGTTACACCGGAAAACATCAAAATAATCCACAAAATTGTTTTGGATTACCATAAAATGAAATTGCGTGAGATAGCAAAGAACTTGTTGGTTATATTTTACATGAACATTTGGGCATGAGAACACTCTGTTCGAAATGGGTACCGCGTTTGCTCACAGTGGACTAAAAATAACAACGTGATGATTCTGAACGCTGTTTGGATCTGTTTAAGGGCAATGAAAAGGATTTTTTCAGGCGATATGTGACAATGGATAAAACATGGATTCACCATTACACATTGTAATCAAAGTGGCAGTCAGCTGAGTGGACAGCAGCCGGTGAAAGTCGCCCGAAGCGTTCAAAGACAACAGTCGGCTGGGAAGGTTTTGGCCTACAGTCCCTGGCCAAATTATTAAACGCATTGCAAGATTTCATGTAAAATATTAATTACCGAGTAATATTGTACCGTTTTATTATTTTAAATTGATTTGTTTTTTATTTTTATATTATCCAATCAATTACCTATTTATTTGACATAAATAAAACAGCATTAATTTAGAAAAGCATAAGTTTATTAAGTTTTAAAGAAAAGTGAAATTAATGTTAGTAAAAGTCAATATTTAGTTGAGCCACCTTTAGCCGCTATCAAAGCTTTAATTCTGCGCGGCATGCTATCAATGCAAGATTGTACTGTCTCCTGCATTTGAGGATGATGATTCCACATATGAATAATCTTTTCTAGGAGCTGGGTTTTGTTGGTAATCACATCTTTAGCCACTTCTCTTTTCATCAGCTCCCACACATTTTCAATGGGGTTCATATCAGGGCCAATCCAACAGAGGGATACTTTTTTTCTGCCAAAAAAGCTTTAACAGACCGAGCAGTGTGGCAGGGAGCTCCATCTTGCATGAAAGTGAATGGTTCCCCATTTGGAAACCATTCTTTGAGCTGCGGAATCAACCGATTTTGTAATACTTCTTTGTACTGATCTTGCCTCATTATTCCTTTGACGACGTACAGACGTCCAGTGCCCTTGCCGCTGATGACTGACCAAATCATCACTTTGGTGGGATGTTTAACCGTCGGGACGACACAATCAGGATGAAACTTTTCTCCATGACGACGACGCACATACTGAGCTTTATTCTGCAAAATTTCGAATGTGCTTTCGTCACTGAAGCAGACCTGTCAAAAATAGGAAAAATATATAAACTATGTTTATTTGCTTTATTTAACTGATGATAATAATGTATCAATTATTGATTAAATTGCTGTATCTTACCGATCTCCAGAAGTCCACATCTTTGTCTTGCCATTGTTTGGCCCACTTCAGGCGCTTTGCTTTCATTGCAGCTGTTAACTTGGGCTTCCTGGCGGGGCGACAGGCCTTAAAATCTAATTCTTTCAATTTTCTTCGAACAGTGCGCTCAGAAGCATTTACGCTAGCATCCTGGAGTTGTGATTTTATTACCTTTGTGGTAGCAAATCTGTTTTCTACACAAATTTTCTTCAAACATCTCTCTGACCGCGGAGTGAAAATTGGTTTTCTACCGCATCTTTTCTTTCTTTTCGGGCATAATTCCTTCCCTGACTCAATTTTCTTTTTTTATGCGTCGTACACTAGCTTCAGAAACCTCCAATCTTCGTGATATTTCTCGGTTTGTAAATGTTTTCGCAATCACAAGGTCCTTCATTTCAGCTTTTTTACGTGGTGAAAGATCGCCTTTTCTACCCATAATGAAAATAGTCCAATTACTTTTTTAAAACACTGCATACAAAATAAACTAATAACTGAGTAGTATAAAACTGTTAAACAAACAATCACAGTCCATAAAGCCACAGAAACACGTCTGTACCTGACTCGATTCCGATCGCGACTGATACAGGTTTGTACTTGTTTACGTTCATGTATCACTTTGTCAACAGAGTGTTGCCATATGTTAAAAATAAATACAAATATGTAGTCTACAACAATTCTTTTAAATAAAAATCAATAATATTGTAGTTTAAATATACCATTATTGCATAAAAACTCTTAAGAAACATAAAATTACTAAAAAAAATACAGTGCGTCTAATAATTTGGCCAGAGACTGTAGGTATTTTGTGATGCGCATGGAATAATTTTCATCGACTATGCTGAGAAGGGAAAAATCATCAATAGTGAATATTATATAAAAGTTATTTGGGAGGTTCGAAAGGCAGAAATTCCTAAGAAACGGTCCCAAATGAACAAGAAAAAAGTACTCTTTCATCAAGACACTGCACCGTGTTACAAGTCGATAGTTATGATGGCAAAATTGCATGAGTTGAAGTTCGAATTGTTTCCTCATCCACCGTATTCTCCAGGTTTGGCCCCCAGCGATTATTATCTATTTGCAGACCTCAAAAAAATGCTCGCGGGAAAGAGTTTTTTTTTATGGGTCTAGCTCACGTGCTGCAGGAAAATCCCTAAAGCGCTCCAGGAGCGGCATGTGTGCGGAAAAAGCGATTTACGTTGTTCTTGAATCGCTGTAAATTGTACTCGGTGGGAAACACAGCGCTAGGCAAATTATTCCAAACACTTGGCTCCAATGAAGAAGTTATCGCCGAAACTGAGGCCTATTTTGAAGGCAAGAGACAAATCCTTATACAAGAAGGTATAGAAGTGTTAGAAAAGCGTTGGGTTGATTGTATTGCTCTTGAAGGAGATTATGTTGATGAGTAAAGTCGAACGTTGCAAAAAAAAAATATGTTTTAAGTAGCTAGACCAAAAACTTTTCAGCCTACCTGTTACTCTTGGTAAGGCGCCGGATAGGAGAAGAGTATAACTCTGATTGTGTATTACCCATTGTAATACTGAGCGCTGGCAGCATTATGGTGTGAAGGTACATGTCAGCAAGTTACGTGAAGGACTTGAAGGAGACTATATTGATGAATAAAGCCGAATCTTACAAAAAAAAATGTGTTTTAAGTAGCTAGACCAATAACTTTTCAGCCTACGTGTTAGTTCTAGTTTAAATATTAAGTCTAAATCAAAATGACATTGCCTAATGTTATTATATTTACTCTGTAGGCTATTATTGTAGATTAAACCGTAAAAAAAAATATTAAAAAAATTAGAAGCCTGTTTTTTTAATGTTATTTTAGTTAAACTATTTTCAACAAGCAAAATTAAGGATATTTTAAGTTTTAGTAGTAGACCTAAGATATAATACGAGAGTATTTTAATGTTAAATCGTTATACACTAAAAGACAAAATTTTACTATATTCAATACATTACTAATAACCCTAATATGCTACGTTGAGAAGTTGCTAACAGAAGACAGACAAGAATTCCAGGAAGAGAACCCTGAAGACGAACAGAATAAGGAAAAAAAAGAGATAGAACTAAGCTATGAAGAAGTAAAGGAGACAATAAAAACACTCAAAAATAATAAATCTGCAGGGCCTGGGGGTGTGGTAAATGAAATGATTAAGTACGGGTATAATAAATTACATCGAATGCTGAGAAACATGTTCCACAGAGCGATAAATGGAGAAAAAATACTAGAGGAATGGTCAAAAGCCTATATAGTATCTATATTTAAAAAAGGAGACCGCAGAAAATGCACAAACAATAGAGGTCTAAGCATAATATCGAGTATGGGACGTTTGTATGGAAAAATTAAGAATATCATAGAGGAAAGGAAAAATTGGAGAAGACCAAGCAGTCTTTACGGCCGGAAAATCATGTATAGACCACATATACACTATAAAACAAACAATGGAAAAAAAAACTGACAAAGAATAGAGAAGTTCATTTAGCCTTCATAGACATAAGAAAGGCCTGACTCAGTGACTCAGTACCAAGACAAAGATTATGGAACGCAATGAAAGAAATGGGCATTGACAAAGAACTAATATACGCAGTAAAAGCTCTACGAAAACAACACAGTGAACATAAAAAATAGGACATAAAATAGGGAAGAGACTCCAAACATCAAAAGGCCTATTACAAGGATGCTCTACATCCCCCACACTATTCAAAATATATCTCGAACAAACATTAAAAAAATGTAGCGGAATGGGAGTCCCAATATGGGAAGATTACTTATATACTCTAAGTTTTGCAGACGAGCAAGTAATCATAGCGCAAAATGAGGAAGACCTCAGTTATATGGTAAGAAAACTGAAAGAAGAATACATTAAAGCGGGATTAGCAATAAACTTTGATAAAACGGAATATCTAACAAAGCAGGCAAACGTGGAGAATCTAGAAGTCGATAACGAAACAATAATCAAAGGAACCGATAGATTTAAATATATTTAGGAACCATCATTTCAAAAACGCAACATCAGAAGAAGAGATTAAAGCTAGATTAGGACAAACGCGGACATGCATAAGACAAAAATTCGATCCTGTGGGACAAGCACATTACAAAGAGAAACAAAACACGCATATACAAATTAATAATACAAAGCATAATGATATACGGGTCAGAAACATGGACCATCAACAAAAGAAATAAATCTAAAATTAACGCGGTAGAGATGGAGTATCGGAGAATATATTGTAGAATGAACATCAAAGAGAACGCAATGAACACCATTGAAGAAAAACGATTAAAATGGTATGGACATATAAGACGGAGCGAAGATAATAGGTGGATAAAGAAAATAACGGAGTGGAGCCCTATAGGGAGAAGAAAAAGAGGAAGACCCAGACGATCGTGGAGAGACGATGTTGACGAGGCTATGGAGGACAGGGCTCTAACAGATGGAGACTGGGAAGATAGAAACGGATGGAATCAAAGGCTGAGAGAAGGAAGACAGCGTCAGTCGTATCCTTGATATATATGTATGAGATTTTGGAAACTTTGTCACAATGACACTAACAACAGTTATCACCACCTCTCCAAACACTTTATTTTTGCGCTCGACGCGCGTTTGGCCGACTATGTTAGCATCATCAGGAGCGATGATTAGCTGATCATCGCTCCTGATGATGGTAACGTGCTTAGCGAAATTCGCGTCGAGTGCAGAAGTAAAGTGTTTAGTGTAGTGATAATAACTATTGCGTAGAAAAAAGAAAGAAAATAACCGGTCAAGTGCAAGTTCAACTTACACAATTAGTGTTCCGTAAGTTGATTGCTTTTAAAATAAAAGGTATAAAATGTTAAGTGACTTTACAAAACACACCCTAAATGAATTTTTAACAACGTTTGTTTCCGATCTTTACTGAAAACTATTTTTTTTTTTACGAAGAACTATACAAGATATCGCCTTGTGATGAAATTTTTTTTATTATACAAACATCAAAGAAAATCCGTAATTTTTTTGAGAATTTTTTAATACAAAATGACGGCTGTAGCCCTCAGTGAACAAAACTTCCTTTTTTGCACTACCAGAAAGATTTCTTACAAAGAGATGAACCTAGAATGAAAAAACAAAAATATTCTTGTTTTATAAGTGAAAAACTATATCGATTTTTGATAATTTGGCACGCAAATGAACAAAAAAAAAATGACGAAAAATTTTGCACTAAATTGTTAATAAAAAGAAATTTTGCATTAATCGTAAAATCCGCACGTCATTCCCTGAGTTATGACCTCTTAAAGCTGTGTACAAAATTTTTAGTCGATTGATTGAAAACTTACTGAGTTATGTTCCTGGTAAAGTGAAAAAAATGTGGTCTCTCCTGTCGCGCTCAGCAGGCGGTCCGGTTCTACGTCGAATCAAACGTGTTACCGATTTTTTCCTGCCATAAAACTTTTTTCCCATATTCTAGACAACATAAAGAATCATTTAAGCCAAGAAAAAAAATCGACTTTGAAAATTTTACAGTGGTGTTCACCCTTAATATATTGAATTAATGGTCTCAATTACCATCCTAGCCAATTAATCCTACTATGTAGTTAAGAATACCATATTGATTTTAGAGGAGATAAGTAAAAGTACATATCTTGTTGGTTATATAGGGTCTCCAGCCAAGTAAAACCTTGATTCAAATGGTGTTATCAGTACGGTGTCGATGTTAAATGACCATTAAAAAAGTAAAGGAGAAGATGAAAATCTGAAATAACATCTCTCTGGACTAATAGTTTTTGGTTTATTAGTGCAGCTTTCAGTAACTTCCAAAAATTACAGTATAGAAAACTAAAACCGGCATTGTTTGAGTCAAATACCAAAAACGACAATGCTTCTGCAGAAATCAAATTGAAAATTCTGTTCTATAGTCAAATAATTATTTAATCCTCCCCTTATTTATGCTACTAAGTTATAAAAAGGTTAGACAGATCAAAAATCTAGACAAATTATTTTATACGGTTTTGAATTTCCTTTGATTCTGTTCGGAGGTTACCATATGGGTGATTCTAGGCTTCAGTTAGTAAAACAGTACAGGCAAAATATAAAACAGGTTGTTATACAAACGACTAATGATTTAAAATGGTAACCTAATAACAAAAACGACAGAATAATTGAATGTTGATTACCATGACTAGTTGCAAACATAACACTTAGAAATCTGAAACTACCTACACAAATAGATGATAAAAGAGATACGCTACTTTTATCACTTGATATATTTAAAGAAAATTCTATATATATATATATATATATATATATATATATATATATATATATATATATATATATATATATGCCTTATTTTTTTACATCTTATTTTTAGATTGGGCTTGTGGTGGCCAATGGAATCGTATGGTACAATTTTTTATCTTTGCTTTATGGGGCTATCGAACGTGGTAATATAGAAATTGCTGTGGTGTTTAATGGAACTATTGAACAATGCCGTATGGAAGAGTGGAAAGCAGAGCAGGCAAATATTCGTCAAAGGGTCGGCATGGTGTTAAAACATATTAACACTAAAGCTACACCTCCACCAAAGGTGTGGTGGACTCCACCAATTTGTTTAAGAGCAGCTCTACGAATGGCTTTAAGGCATTTAGGTGTTACTGTGGTATGTAAAAGAATTACTGTTAGCGGATATAATTATAACTATAATTATACTAACCATTATTTCTCATTTATTTATTTTTGCTTTGAAATGCTTGTATTTTGTAACGAGTTCAATAATAGTTACTGAACACAAAATATTTCAATCTAAAATGGGGTTTTTGGCTTATTTCGATAATTGAAAGTAATTAACTAGGGCAGGGATGCTCAAACTTGAACTGCTGGCGATCTACCTCAATATTGTTAGACTACGATCGATCGACTATGAGAGGCTGCAAGTAAGTGTGATGCAGGATTGTCATCTAGGTAGGGTGTATCGTGGCATAGATATTAGTTTTCCGCACAATATGCATTTTTTTTAGTCAAGGTAAGTGTAGGTCTGCTCTAAAATGTCAATGAAAAAACTCATTATTCAAAATTGTGAGTTTTATTGGTTCTTACAAAACAAACGAGTTCTAGTGTCTAAACTTAACTAAAGAGTGACTTTGGATGTTGAAGCATGGCACTGCATGTCCTCAGGATACTTTTCATAAGATGGTACGTAATTACCGAGTGCTAATCGCAAGCATGATGACATATGTTCGTCAGTTAGTCGATTGCGATATTTTGACTTAATTATCTTCATTTCAGAAAATGCAGACTCGCACAAGTAAGTTGACCCAAACATTGCCGTCAGTTGAAGGGCCATTTGCCTTAGATTCGGATATTTATCTTCAGATATAAAACACCAGAATTTTGTATCAGATGCTGTGGCTTTGAGATGTATGTCTGATATAATCTGCACTAACTCATTTTCAACAAAACATGAGTCCATGTTAAACTGACTTGCTATTTCAGTAGTTAATTCCTCAATGTTTTTACACGAAAAAGGATAACTCATAAATGATGCGATATTTGTCAATTTACTGAAATCATAAAAACGTATTTCGAATTGGCCCAAAATATTTGATAATTCTGCGTCATAAATATCATAATTCAACTGAGGAATCCTTGCATTCAAAGACGGAAAATTTTTCAGATCCTTTCTTTTCAGTTGATCTATCATAAGTTGCAATTTACTTTTGAATGCGTTTATTTGCGCTAATCATCTCAATAATAGTTTTTCCTTTACCTTGAAGCTCCAAATTAATGGTGTTTAAATGCATTGTGATGTCTGTCAAAAATGCTAAATCAGTCAGCCATTTTTCGTTTTTTCAGCATCTGAGTGTCATCACCTCTTTCGTCCAGAAAAGCTGTTATTTCGGGCAATAATTCTTGAAACCTTTCTAGGAATTTTCCGCGACTCAACTACCTGACGTCCGTGTGAAGAACTAAATCAGTGTGTTCAGCTGACTCACTATCTTCCAACTGCAATTTTAAAGAGCTGTCGTTGCAAGCTACGTGCACGGATAGAATTCACAATTTTTATTGCAATGCCCATAATCTCCTCCATGTTTAGAACTTTTGAACACAAAACTTGTTGATGTATAATGCAATGGAAGGAGAAAAATGAAGGGAAATCATCATTAGCTCGACACAATGCCACAAAAAACCGTTTTTGTTTCCAGTCATTGCTGGTGCTCCATCGGTTGTAATGCACACTAGTATATATATTGATAGCTTATAGTTTGTAACAAAATTGAAGAAAACGTCATATATATCTTCGCCATGGGTCTTTCCTTTCAGAGGAATCATTGTCAAAAACTCTTCCTTAGCCGACATATCATTGAATACCATTCAAATAAAAATACACAGCTGGGCAGTGTCTGTCATATCGGTGGATTCGTCGAACTGTAAAGAAAAGTATGTACATTCCATATCATGTTTTAGTTTATATCTGCCATGTCCTGACTCATGACTTCAACACGCCTTGTGTCTGTTTTATTTTTAAAATCTCGAAATAAAGTCTCACTCGCTTCAATAAATGCTTCCTTCACAACCAATCCATCATCAAATGGTTTCTTGTGTTTCGCCAATATATGAGATATTTTAAATGACGCGATCGTTGCAGCTTTTGATTGTTTGGCTGGTCTTGTGAACATGGTTTGTTCTTTTTTCAAACAAGTTATCAAATCACGTACTTTTCGTTTTCTTAATTCACTCTGTGACGGAAAATCCTTTTCATAGTTTTTATGAACCGTTTTATGATGCCTCTCTAAGTTCCCACGCTTAGGTATTGCAACTGACACACGGCAAATGAGACAAATGCACTTATCCTTTACCATACAAAAGAAAAATTCTTCCTCCCAATCGTTATTAAAATGATAAGTTTTACTTTTCTTCGCCGCACTCATTTTAGACTATTTATTAATAAACTTTGTATCGATGTATCGCCTTCAAGTTACAACTCAGACTGACTCCTATTCCTGCAGGCGCAACATTTATATCGGCTCGAACGAAGTCTCGAATGTTCCCGTCAAACACGCCGCCCGAAGTTTCTAGAAAAACCGGTGGGAATCAAAAACGCGGTTTCTCTTTGACAAGTACCGCGCGTTCCTTTGATAAAGCCGCCTTTTGCCGCTAGCAGGGGCTTATTACGATAAAAGAAAGTGATGAGGGGGTTATTCTGACCTAATTGTGGATCGAATAAATCTTAGTAGTTTATTCATTACATTTTGTTTTAGTTACCTAAAACAAAATCTGTGAATAGTTCTATATCGGAATTTTTTTCTCGAGATCGACTCAAAAAGCACTCGTGATCGACTTGTCGATCGCGATCGGCCGTTTGAGCACCCCTGAACTAGGGTATCACGCATTCTAAAAATTCAGGAAAATGTGTGGAAATTTAACTAATTTTCGTTGTCTTATCATTTATATCTTGTAAAATGAAAACGAATGTATATCTAGTTAAAATCTCGTAATGCATATATTATATATATATATATATATATATATATATATATATATATATATATATATATATATATATATATATATATATATGTAAAACACACAAAAAAAAACTTCCATAAGACCAATGCAAATTTTTATTGGTTATAACGAACTTCCAGATAAACCAAACCAAATTTGGTTGTTTTGTGTCCGTTTATAACGAATCCCTGTGCTCGATGTCACGCGATTTGATCTAGGGAATTCACCGAAACTAACTGGGGACCCCCTATTCTACTTGTTTTCACCGCGTCGCTAGTTCGAGCCGTATTATTTTCAATTCACTTGTTGTGTTATGCGGTTCTAATGCATATTTGATAAAAGTAGTAAAGTGAATTTTTAAGTTTTTATTTTAAAATGAGTACACACAAATGTAAAGCGTTTACTTTAAAAGACAAACACATTATTATAAGGAAAATAGAAAATGGAGTTAAACAAAGTGATGTTTGCAAACTGTTGAATTTAACTAAATCTACGGTTTCTACCATATGGAAGAGAGGCAAGAAATCATATTAATCTATGATAAATAACACTTTAGTTGTAAAAAAGTAAGAAAATCTACACATGACCAAGTCAATAAAAGACTCATTAAATGGTTTAGTCAAAAACGACATGAACATGTTCCTATTACCAGCTATAGTTTACAAGAGAAAGCTAATGAATTGGGAAGGACAATAGAGAACACCGAGTTTAACTGTTCTAGAAGTTGGATTGAACAATTTAAAAAGCTACATAATATTAGTGGGGGTAAGATAGGAGAAACTGTAGTAGTGGATATTACGGTTGTTGATTAGTGGTTGGCCAATGTATGGTCGGAAATTCGAGAAAGTTATGAATATGTGGACATTTTTAATGCGGATGAAACGGGTTTGTTGTGCAAGATGAGGCCTGATAAGACATTAAAGTTTGTCTGAGCGAATTGTGCTGGTGGATAATTATCAAAAGTAAGAATTACTGTGTTGGTAACTGCAAATATGACTGGAACAGAGAAAAGAAAGTTGTTGGTGGTAGGAAAGTCCGCCAATCCGAGGTGTTTTAAAAACGAACATTTACCAGTAAAGTACAAATCAAAAAGGAAAGCTTGGATGACATCAGAAATTTTTAAAAAACGAACTGTTCGAATGGGACAAAGAATTAAAATTTACCAACATATTACTTTTGATCGACAACTGTCCAGCGCACCCTGAAGTTGATCTACAGCAAATAAAATTGGTTTTTATGCCTCCAAACACAAGTGCAAAGCTCCAGCCTATGGATCAAGGTGTGATACATTCTTTAAAATGTCATTATAGAAAGATTTTATTTATGAAAATGTTAGAGAGACGGTCGATAAAGGTAACATTTTTTCTGTAACTCTCCTGGACGTTATTAACTTTATCCATATGGCTTGGCAGAGTCGGTAAAGAAACCATTGCAAACTGTTTTGAGTATGGCGGATTTTTACGGAAGGAATGTAGGTATGATTTTATTGTATAAACTACATATTTTAATTTTCGTTTATACTCGGTATGTGTACCAACATACGTAATAATAACTTTAGTGTGACTTGTTTTATTTTCCTTTGAACGTTTTCTTTTATTCTAGTAATTATTATTATTCATTTTTCTAAGCATTAGAGCCTAATCTAAATAAAAAAGTAGTGAAAAATGATATTATATTTTGTTTACCGTTTGTAACAAACTTCGGATATAGCGAACTCAAACTTTACATGGAAAAAACCATTTTCAATGTAACAATGAATTTTTTATTGAAAAGGAAGGCACAACCACAGTAAACATACTACAGTAGCGAAACTGAGCTCCAATTTGGTGACAAAATTTTGACGGCGCATGTGTCGACGGGTCCTTTTTCAAAATGGCCGCTCAGTGTTTACATCCGATCTCGGAATGTGTCTTTGGAAATGTATTGTCCATTGTTTCTTGATGTGACTGAAGTTTATATGAATATAAAGACAGAAGGAAGAGAGAGTTTGTAGAAAAAGAGAATTAAAAACGTTTGTAAGTGAAGAGAATCGAAAAGGTTGAGAAACAATTTATATAATCATGAGGAAAGGAGGTTATTGTTGTGCCGTTGAGAATTGCAATATTCCATATAATTATTTTCGCAAATTATTTGCTCGAGTCACACTTTTTTATGCTCTAAAATTTGCAAATAAGAAATTTCTAACTCAATCAGGGCGCGCTAAGACTATTATTCTAAATCATAACTAAATTTAATTATGCTTTATTTGCATCACATGTAATCATCAACAGTATTATCCGTCAAAGTGTAAGTTGCTGCATTAATGATTTTTTTGCAGTTCCTCTGTTTTTAGTTGAAACAATTTCATAGAAATCATGGTATGCGATTAAAGTTGTTGGAGTTGTTGATTATTTTAATAAACCTCTATTGCTTGCTTTCACAAGACAACTTTTCACTATCTTAAATGCATTTTTGAAAAAATACATATGCATAAAACAATATTATCATTACTAATGTACGTTTTGTTTAGACGTATTTGCTCAAGAGACGGCCTTCCGGGGAACCTTGATTGATTTAATAAAACGTTCGTATTGGTAGAGTGATTTGGTCATTAAAGCTTGAAATTTATTTCTAAACTTAGTTCAGCTGGTTATTTAAAAAATCCTGACGTGATTGCTCAATTCTGACCTCAGATTCGGTTTCAGCGTCCAAAAATACATATAGGTATAGCGATCTGTTCGGTAGTGAAAAACTTTTTTTGTGTGCCTATGTAATTTTTGTATGATTAATAAATAATCCTCCAAATTCTGGTTTTTAGAAAGATTTATTTTTGTGGAAACTAATATTCAGTTATTTAAAACTATTTATATTTGTGTAAATTATAAATAAAACATTTTTTTTTTCTTAAAGGTGTATTTTCAAGAGGCTTCTAGTTTTCAATAACTTCATCTGTATTAATTGTTTGACACACCTTTTCTAATAATAAACCTGATAAATTTAACACTGTTTAATTGCAAGTACAATTAATACTCTGAAAGTGATTTTTTTTTCTATTTTTCTCTATAAATTACATTGCTCCTTTTTCATGCCAATCTTTCAAAAGTTTCTGTGAATATATTGTAAGGAATACAGAACCTATAACAACATATTTATTATTTTCAAATTTTAGACAGTATATTTTATTTTCTTATAAGCTGGTTTGAAAGTTTAAATATTAAGTGTCGTGTTGAGATCACAAAACCACTGGGGAATGGGATTATTGAAATAACTGATATAAATCGATTATTGAATCAAATATGCTATTAAAATAAGAAAAAATTTAATGTGATTCCAAAGAAATTTTTGTAATATGATTTTGTCAGACGATGTGTGCCAAAGGGTAAAATATTCTCAAAATAAGTTCGTTAAATGGACAGTACACTTAATCGAAGTCCATTTTGATGGTAATTATGCTTACTATTAAAATTCTGAAGATTTAGTTACCTATTATTAATATTCCTCCTATAAAGAACTTATTTCTATTGTTGTATACCATATTATAAATTAAACATAGTTATTTTCCTTTTAAACTGTAATTGACAATACTCAGTATATATGAGTCAATCATTTCTCTTAATGAAGCTAATATGGTTAGCGAAACGCGCGTCGAGTGCAAAAATAAAGTGTTTGGTGTAGTGGTGATATATACTGAGTAGTGTCATTGTGCCAAAGATTCCACATACCCAACATAGTTGTAATTGACAAGTCAGCTTGGTCATAACTAAGTATTGTATGTAAATAGAATTAGGAAATTACTGTATTGGCTCTTTGATGTAAATATTAATTCATTGTACATAAAAGCAAGCGTTAATTACGTTATCAAAAGGCAATACGGATAACAGAACACAAAAAGATCTGGAACCTCTAAGAATCATTCACATAGAAAATAGAGGTCTATACATATACGTTCATAATTCATTAATAATATTATATTAACCTTTCTCGAAGTTACACAATATAGTTTTGTAGTTTAAGAAAAAATAAGTACCAAAAAACTAGATACAGTGTTTTTTAATTAACAAGAGATCTATCACACCAAACAACACAACATTGCTTAGAAAAAATGCTCTTATTTTAGAAGATGTTGACAATATGTTTTTATTTCACGGTACAAGAAAAATAGCATTAAGTATTACGTATGTTAAAATTAAATTAATTTAGTCCTTAAAAAACATCTTTAATCACAAATTTACTTGAAAAATGATGTAAATAAAACTTTAACCTCAAACAGTGACGTTTAACTTTGATAGACTTTTGAATTTTTGGATAAGGTTATTAAAAACTGGAGTTGAATATGAAGAATTCCATCAAATACCTTCCTATGAAGTTTTTCCCCTGTATTCATTTCTTTTCTAACAAAGTGCTCCTTTCTTTTTGTTTTTTTTTTATTACTCATGCTGCATTAACTTTTATATTATTCATGCTGTATTAAATAACAAATCAAAAATTTTCAAACATTTCTATATCTATGATTTTGAATGATAAAACTTTTCACAACTTTATTTGTATTTCAAATCTCGCGCTGGTCCACTTTTAACATGGCGGATTGCCACGTGACCTTCTGAAAACGAACCCGATTTTTCCTATGCGGTGATCCTTGAGTTTCGCTACTGTATAGTGTGTTTACTGTGGCCCAACTATGGGTAATTGCTTATTACCCTTTATGTTTGAAACAGAGGCCAGCCAAATAGTCATATTTTGAAATTTGTCAGTATCTATTTCCGAACATTTTATATTTCATTGCATTAAGCATTTAATCACTTAATTTAAATATTGAGAAGCAATTAAGGTATATGTCAAACAACTTATTATTTATTTTGTAAGCGATACAATTGCGTTAAATAAATGTTTAAAAATTTAATAGATGTGCACAATGGATGATCATCATCAAGAAGTGATTGCTTATTGTCGGGAGTACGGGTTTCATGGTCTGCTTGCTGATGACGCTGAATATGCTGCATTTGATCCACCTCGTTACTTTTCTTCAGAAAATCTGAAGTTAACTTATAAAGTAAGTATTTTTTAGTGTTCCGTACGGAACACTTATAAGATCACTTCGGTGTCTGTCTGTCTGTCTGTCACACCCGATTTTCTCGGAAACTATTTGACATAGAAAGGTGAAATTTGGTAATAATATAGGAATTGATGGCCTCATCAGAGCCATGTAGTTTTGAGAACTAAATTTTGACTTAAGGGGTTAGTTTTGGGGGGTGAAGTCGGAAGTGAAAAAAAAATTTTTTTACTAGGTCATCGAGTGTGGTGTCAAATGAAAGCTTGTGAAAACACGAGTAAAAAATATATATATATAATATTATACTTGCGCGCACTTTTCTTTGTATTATTTTTAAAAATTCGCGAAAAATCGCTGTCCCGGGCCTTATCTCGAAAAGTACTTATCAAAAAATTTCGAAAAAATTCTGGAATATTCTCCACGGGGTGTAGATTGAATGAAAAATTATCACGAGTGCATTACCTTTAATAATTTATATGGTATACAAAAAAAAAAACAAAAATTTCAAGGTCATCAGATTTCAGTAAAGATTGGAAACAAACTTTGTTGAAAACTCATTTGGGGTGTGTTTTATGAAGTCACTGATCATTTTATACCACCGTAACATAAATTTTGACTTAAGAGGTTCGTTTTGAGGGGTGAAATCGGAAGTGAAAAAAAATTTTTTTTACTAGGTCATCGAGTGTGGTGTCAAATGAAAGCTTGTGAAAACACGAGTAAATATATATATATATATATATATATATATATAAATATATATATATATATATATATATATATATATAATATATATATAATGTAATACTTGTAATAATTTATTTGGTATATAAAAAAAAAACAAAATTTCAAGGTCACCAGTTTTCAGTAAAGATTGGAAACAAACTTTGTTGAAAATTCATTTGGGGTGTGTTTTGTAAAGTCACTGATCATTTTATGCCACCCTAACAAAAATTTTTATTTTAAAAACAATCAACGTACGGAACACTAATTGTGCAAGTTCAACTTGCACTTGACCGGTTTTTGTGATTATTGATTCAATTTGTATTTTAATAATTAAGTTTTAAGAAGTTCCTTGATTGATGATTGTGTGATAATTATTTTTAGGGTTCAATAGAAACAAAAGAATATATGTTAAGTGTCTTAACCAAGGCATTAAATGCGACACAGGAACAAGTGTGTATTATGGCAGCTTTACTTGGGAACTTCCTACTTCCAGAAAGTGACTTGCAAGATTTTTACAAAAAGATTAGCCTGAACAAAAAAGAAGAAAACGTAAGTGTTATTTAAATTTCCAATAATATCTGCGACAAGTGTTCCACACCACCGAGTACTCAAAGCATTTAAGCATAATATTGACACGGTTTAAATCAGGGGTCGGCAACCTTTTAACTAAGGGGTGCCAGTTTTCATCCGTACATTTTGCGTGCCGACATAGATACTTACTACAACTAGAATTAACAAAAATTAACTTAAATTAACTTAAAATATGGCTTTTAAAAGGTTTAATTACAAAAAAATTTTAACATTTAATAAATAATTTTATTATACTAGTCCTAGGACCTAGTGTGAACCCTGTGCTTGAAGTTCTTTAGAGAGTTTTCTTATATCCGGTTCATGTCTGGTTATTTTCAGTGTCACACATGCTTCCGAGTTGTCTGTTGTCAGCCTGCTTCGGTACGGGTTTAAAATCACTCTCATATGGGCAAAAAGTTGTTCACAGATATAGGATGATCCGAAAGCTGTAAGCATGGTAAACGCTACTTAAGACAAATAAATTTCTCTGGTAAACTCATCCAACAACTGAGTATCTCGTTTGAATGGTTCTGGCAGTCACCTTCTAATACCTTTCTTAATTCTACAAATTTCGAGTTCCATAACTCGGAGCTTTTAAATTCAATGTATTGAAGATCAAAATCATTAATGTCCATCCATGAGAAAAGAGATATGGCACAGCAACTGCTGGAAAAATCCATTAAACCTGGTTTGATTAAAAAAGGGAACATAGGACCATGTTTATCAAAATCTTGGCCCCTCTCGATAAACTCCTCTTTTAAATTAGTCATATATTTAAGAATTTCGTCTATTAGTGCACCATCGTCGACACTGGATATATAAGTTTTTAAATTTGGAAAATATTTATATGTGTTTGTAGTAATATTACTGATAAATAAATCTATTTTTAATTTGAATGATTTCCAGGATTCGTATAAATCCAGAACTGTTTTGCCTGAACCTTGTAACTTTAAGTTAAATTCACTGAGATGGTTTTGTAATATCAGTAAGAAACATTAACGTACAGATCCAGTTCAACAAAAACGATTTAATTTCGCCCAGACATTGCACAAATCTAGAGAGCACTTTATCACGGCTGAGCCAGCGCACATTATTGTGCAATGGTATATCTGAATATGCACTTTCTAATCCCTGCCGAAACGCCTTAAATTGTCTATGGATCAGTGAAGAACGACCGACAATGTAGTTAACTATTTTAACCACCCTATCCATCACAGATTTTAAACTTCCAGCGGAGATTTTAGCGCACAAACTCTCTTGGTGAATTATGCAATGAAAATTCAAAACTGATCGGTCCATGCGTTCAATAAGGGAATCAAATTCTTTCTGTCTCCCAATCATAGCAGGAGCGCCATCTGTCGTTACGCAAAAAATTTTATTTGAATAAATGTTCCGCTTTTCAAAATGTTTAACGAATTCTGAAAATATATCCTCTCCTCTTGTAGTTCCCTGCAATGGGAGCAGACAAATCAGTTCTTCATACATACTGCCATCATCGAAGCATCGCGCAACGATTGACAGACGGGAATGTCATTAATATCGACACTTTCATCCATTGCTACACTAAATACAAAACTCCGTTTGACAGCGTCTCTCTGCTGTTTTTGGACATTTTGTGTCATTTCGGTAATTCGTCTCTCGATGGTCCGCGCTGATGCCGGTATATCCCCTAATCCTGGCCAATATTGTATCCTTATTGGGAAAGTCGTCGAATAAAATCTCGCCAGTACTCAAAATCGTTTGCTTCATAAATTCTCCGTCAGTGAACGGCCTACCCTTTTGTGTCAACGATTGTGCAATTTTGAAACTGCATTCAGTTACCTGATTTTTTCCTTGAAAAACTTTGCTAAAGAATGTTGACTGTTTCTCGTATTGCCTCCCTTTTATCAGCGTTATCTTTAAATGACGATTCGTGTTTTATCTGGAAATGTCGTTGAACACTAGATGTTCGGAAAACTACGCTTTCCCGACATAGAACACAAATGGCCCGATCGTTTTGCTGTACAAAATCGTAATCTGTTGTCCATGAAGTTTGAAATGATCGAACGTCTACCTTCTGTTTCTTCGCGGCCATAACGCAACGTAATTTTAATTTTTAAAACTTTTGACTGGAACGGATGTTACTTCTATACTAAATGATCCAAACGTGTAGCCGCTTGCTATATATAGAAAAATAATGTTTCCAGAAAATTCCAATAATTACGTTTATTAAATTTCTTAGAACAAAAATTATTATCTACAACGCGCCCATTGCAATCAAAGGGCCGCCTAGAAGGTAAATCTAACAAAAACTAAAGTTCGGCAATATAAAAAGAGTTGCGGCGCGCGTCGGAACGATTGAAGTCAAGTCAAACAAGAACCGCGTTATAGCGGCTCTTTTGATCTGAATTGAGGACGTTTATTTGTGTTTTTGCCTAGGCTTATATTTTGAGGCTTGCCGTCTTTAATACTTGCCGAAATTAAAGCCAAACCAATGCATTCAGTAAAATTATAAATTACAAAATATATATTTTGTAGTTTTTGGTAATAATACCTAGTGACCTATATAATATATCGTTTTTGTTTGTATCGTTAAAGTAATACTGTCTTCGATTATTTACTTAATTTCGAAACATGTCACAGATTACAAAATTAATGTGTAAACTTTGAATAGGTACTCGTGCCATTCAAAATTGCTTGGCGTGCCAGAGATGGCACGCGTGCCATAGGTTTGCCGACCCCTGGTTTAAATCTTAACATTGAAGAAAGTTAAGTAGTTCAAAATATGTGGGGTGGAGTTTAAAAATCTCTGAGTTTTATATTTCTGTCTTTTTAAATGTCCCAGTTGATGTGACGAGTTTAGAATGATAAAAGGTCGGTAGAGTTCAACACACTGAATAAGGAGTAACTTCAAAAATAGCAAAACGGAGGCGGCGGAGAAACGACATAATATTGTAATAAATTGTAAAATTTGCCAGAAAATATGCTAACAGACGCCTTTGAAGTTATATGTAAATTCCTTGTCGAGTAGCCGCCGTTTAAGCAAACAAAAGAGCGCAGGAAAGACATAGTAACCAAAATTTAGCAGAAATATTGTCGCTTTTGATTGGTAGTATTGATCTGGCCAAATTATAGTTGCTCTTAACACCTTTCCTGTGCTGTTTTGTATACAGTGTTATAAAATTGCGTCTGTCTTAATTATAAAACGCTCATATAACATAATTCTTTAGATAAAATTTATGGAGTTTGCGGTCGGTTCTAGGTCTTAATATTTACACTTTTGAAATAAAATACAGTATAAATGTTTCAGTGAATTTATTCAGTCTATCTTAACATGGCATCTAATATGGGGTTTTTTCCAAATTCTGTTTGGGTGTTCGTTATTTTTATATTATTTTTAATAGCTTTTTTTTATGCTAAGAATATCTAATTAATTCATATGTTTTCCTTTTTGAGCACCGTATAGCAACTTCACCCTCTCGATATTAAAAAGGTGATTATTGTCTAGGCAGTATTCAGCAAAGCCTGTTAATTTTTGTTTAGTTAAAATAGAGTGCCTGTATTCTTTTAATCTTTGTTGTAGGCTCCGTTTCGTTTGTCCCACATAGACAGCGGCACAGTCATCACAGTTAAGTTCATATATACCCGATTTTCCATATTTGTTAGATCTTTCTTTGTTATTAACTAGATATTTTGCTATATTGTTTTTTATTAACACTGATAAAGTTTATTTCAAACTTATTAAGGCTTATTAGGGCTATTGTTGGAAAGGATAGACAATTGTCACAGTTCTTATTAACTTTAAATAAAATCAATCATAACATCCAATTCACGATAGAAACTGAAGTAGACAAATCACTTCTTCTTAAGGTGCCGTGCAGATTCTTGCTTAGGCGTCTGTTTCAAACTTCTCTCATCAGATGAGTCTGCTTAAAGCCGCATTTTGGAGAGACCGAAAATCACTTATTCCTGTCCAGTTACGAATATTGCGCAGCCATGATAGTCTTTTTTGTCCCATTCCTATTTTGCCTACCACCAATAACTTTATATAATATTCGCTATTGATGGTTTTTCCCTTCTCAGCATAGTTGGGTGGTATTTTTTTCCATTCTTGTGTTAATGCGATCCAAAGTTCGTCCCGGTGTTTTATATTTCATTTCCTAATTTGTTTATCCAGATAGTGCCAAGATTCTCTGTCGGGTTCGAATCAGGTGATTGTGAAGACCAGCCCATCACCCCAATCCTTTGTTCAGAAAACCAATTCTTGGCCAAGCGAGATGTGTGTTTTGGGTCATTGTCTTGTTGAAAAATCAATGACAGTGATAAATCTTCTTCATAAGGAATCAAATTATTTTCCAATATCTCAAGATACATTTGAGCATCGATTCTGCCATTTATCTTTGCCAATGGCCCAGTACCAGACCGTCGAAAACAACCCCATACCATGATATTTCAACAATAACGTACGTCAATAATAAAATTCTGTAAAGAAATTGTCAACAAAACAAGTCTAGTTTTTTTATTCCTAAAGGATAGTATTTTATATTTTTGATTAAGAAAATATTTCCATACTTTTGTTCGCCACTGTATATATATATATATATATATATATATATATATATATATATATATATATATATATATATATATATATATATCCCCTGGCCAAATTATTAGACGCACTGTATTTTTTTTAGTAATTTTATGTTTCTTAAGAGTTTTTATGCAATAATGGTATATTTAAACTACAATATTATTGATTTTTATTTAAAATAATTGTTGTAGACTACATATTTGTATTTATTTTTAACATATGGCCACACTGTGTTGCCAAAGTGATACATGAACGTAAAGAAGTACAAACCTGTATCAGTCACGATCGGAATTGAGTCAGGTACGGACGTGTTTCTGTGGCTTTATGGACTGTGATTGTTTGTTTAACAGTTTTATACTACTCAGTTATTAGTTTATTTTGTATGCAGTGTTTTAAAAAAGTAATTGGACTATTTTTCATTATGGGTAGAAAAGGCGATCTTTCACCACGTAAAAAAGCTGAAGTGAGGCCCTTGTGATTGCGAAAACATTTACAAACCGAGAAATATCACGAAGATTGGAAGTTTCTGAAGCTAGTGTACGACGCATAAAAAAGAAAAATTGAGTCAGGGAAGGAATTAAGCCCGAAAAGAAAGAAAAGATGCGGTAGAAAACCAATTTTCACTCCACGGTCAGAGAGATGTTTGAAGAAAATTTGTGTAGAAAACAGATTTGCTACCACAAAGGTAATAAAATCACAACTCCAGGATGCTATCGTAAATGCTTCTGAGCGCACTGTTCGAAGAAAATTGAGAGAATTAGATTTTAAGGCCTGTCGCCCCGTCAGGAAGCCCAAGTTAACAGCTGCAATGAAAGCAAAGCGCCTGAAGTGGGCCAAACAATGGCAAGACAAAGATGTGGACTTCTGGAGATCGGTAAGATACAGCAATTTAATCAATAATTGATACATTATTATCATTTTCAGTTAAATAAAGCAAATAAACATGGAAGTTTATATATTTTTCCTATTTTTGACAGGTCTGCTTCAGTGACGAAAGCACATTCGAAATTTTGCAGAATAAAGCTCAGTATGTGCGTCGTCGCCATGGAGAAAAGTTTTCATTCTGATTGTGTCGTCCCGACGGTTAAACATCCCACCAAAGTGATGATTTGGTCAGTCATCAGCGGCAAGGGCACTGGACGTCTGTACGTCGTCAAAGGAATAATAAGGCAAGATCAGTACAAAGAAGTATTACAAAATCGGTTGATTCCGCAGCTCATGCCACACTGCTCGGTCTGTTAAAGCTTTTTTGGCAGAAAAAAATATCCCTCTGTTGGATTGGCCCCATTGAAAATGTCTGGGAGCTGATGAAAAGAGAAGTGGCTAAAGATGTGATTACCAACAAAAACCCAGCTCCTAGAAAAGATTATTCATGTGTGGAATCATCATCCTCAAATGCAGGAGACAGTATAATCTTGCATTGATAGCATGCCGCGCAGAATTAAAGCTTTGATAGCGGCTAAAGGTGGCTCAACTAAATATTGACTTTTTACTAACATTAATTTCACTTTTCTTTAAAAC
>CM032456.1:210005738-210015738 GCA_019049505.1 Pachyrhynchus sulphureomaculatus | reverse complement strand
TTTCTTATTATAGAACTAGTGACAGTCCTGTTTCTTAAAGCATATTGTCTTATAAAACGTTCATCTAGGTCGCTAGTGCATCGTTTTCGCCCTTGTCCTAGCCTTCTAGAATAAGTTCCTACTTCATTCAAGCGTCTTACCATACGACTTATTGTGGAACGATGTTTGCCTAACAAACTGGTAACATAACTCTGACAATATCCCTCGTCCAATAAAACTGAGGCTCGCACTACCTCGTGTTCAGTTAAATTCCTTGTTCGATTCATTTTTCTAATTCTTCGGGGTCAAAAATAAAACAGTCTACCACAAAAACGTATTACTTTGAAAAAGGGAACAATTTATAAGCTTACTTTTAAAGAAAATCTATCGTATTATTACAAAAAATTGTTTATCTTCTAAAAAATTCTTTAAAAACTGTAAATCTAAACGAATTGTTTTGATTTCTGTCATGAACAGTGAAACAAAATATGCATAGCCTACTATTCAAATACTCGATAAACTTTAAAACTGACATAAGAAAAAGATAAATTAATTTTCAGATTGTTGCGTTAATTTTGTCCAGGAGTGTATAAATATATATATATATATATATATATATATATATATATATATATATATATATATATATATATATATATATATATATATAATATGTTATATTTATTTATAAGCTAGTAAACATTGTTTCTGAAAAAATTATCCAGGACACCAAAGAATAACTTGACGTATCTGAGATTAATTTTAGAAATAATTGAAAGTATATTCAGATTACGGTTACCCTGATTTGATTTTAATATATAGGGCCCTTTATATTATATATGCTTTTTCATCACGATAATTATTGAAGGGAGGAAAACATATATAAATTACAATTCTGTATCGATTTTCGTAAAATCCAGAGGCTTACCCACATTTTTCTAGCACTGTCAGTTTTTGAGTTACAGCACAGAGCTTTTTTTGTAATTACACACCCTAACACATGGCTGAAAAGTCCCGGGCCTAACACATAGATGGCGCTACTTTTATTGCAGTCACCTTTTTTTCAGTTAATACTAACCTTCAAAAGACAGCTGTTAAAATTTCATGATATTCTATTCATTAGTTTGTGAGTTATTGTGCTAAGAGTGACGCTACTTTTGTTATTTTCAAAACAATGGATCAAAAACAATTTCGTGTTTTAATTTTACACTGCTTCTTGATGGGAAAAAAATACCGTTCAAGCGAAGCAATGGCTTGAAAAGTGTTATGGGGACTCCGCTCCATCAGAAACAACAATAAAACGTTGGTTTGCTGACTTCAAACGTGGTCGTAGAGACACCGATGATGCAGAACGCAGTGGACGTCCAAATGAGGCGGTAACACCAGAAAACATCAAAAAAATCCATAAAATCGTTTTGAATGATCGAAAAGTGAAGTTGCGTGAGTTAGCTGACATCGTAAAGATATCAAAAGAACGTGTTGGCTTTATATTGCATGAGCATTTGACTATGAGAAAGCTCTGTTCAAAGTGGGTGCCGCGTTTGCTCACTGTTGATCAAAAACAAGAACGTGTTGATGATCCTGAGCAGTGTTTGGCCATGTTTAAACGTAACAAACCGGAATTTTTGCGTCGATATGTGACAATGGATGAAACATGGATCCATCACTTCACTCCGGAATCAAAACGATCGTCATCTGAGTGGACAGCAACTGGTGAACCTCGTCCAAAGCGCCCGAAAGCACAACAATCGGCTGGAAAGGTTATGGCCTCGGTATTTTGGGATGTGCGTGGTGTAATATTCATCGACTATCTTGAGAAAGGAAATACCATCAACAGTGAATATTATATAGCGTTATTGGAGCGTTTGAAGGCCGAAATTGCAAAGAAACGACCGCATATGGCAAAGAGAAAAATTTTGTTTCATCAAGACAACGCACCGTGTCATAAGTCAATCAAAACAATGGCAAAACTACATGAATTGAACTTCGAATTGCTCTCACATCCACCGTATTCACCAGATTTGGCTCCCAGCGACTACTGGCTGTTCGCAGACCTGAAAAAAAAATGCTCGCCGGTAAGAAATTTCGCACGAATGAAGAGGTTATCGCTGAAACTGAGGCCTATTTTGAGGCAAAAGATAAATCGTTCTACAAAAGTGGTATTGAAATGTTAGAGCGGCGCTGGAATGATTGCGTTGCTCTTGATGGAGATTACGTTGATGAATAAAACTAATTTTGAACCAAAAAAACCGTGTTTTCTTTGTTAGGCCCGGGACTTTTCAGCCCATGTGTTTATATACACACACTGTTCTTAATTATCTTTGGACGCAAGTAATCACACATTCAACTTTTTAAGTATAGCCTTTGATTTTTGCATATCAGTCATTGAATGATAAACAGGATGTTTAAGCTGGTGGATAATAATATTACGTTTGCTTTTACTACTGTAACATAGCCTTTTTTTGGCTATTTTATCTGTTTGTGTAGGTATAAACTCTAAGCTAAAAAATAGCGTGTGCAATTAGTTACTACAAGTTCCAATACTGTCCGAAGCTCTTTTAAGACTGTATACATAACTCGGTTCTTGTTTAAAATTATTTATTTTCAGGTTAAGTAATAAAAAGTGATATGTAAGACTAATATTAAAATAAAGCATATCTTAATATAAATGTGGTCAGTTAAATAAACATGTGTAAAAATCCCATATTCACTTAGCAGTGAATGACCTTTAAAATGGAGACATCTATACGTAATTTTATATTTTCTGAACTAGGAATTACCTAAATTTTAAAAAATTCTTGTGATTAAGACCAGATTCCAAGTAGGACGCCTGCATTTTCAAACCCTTATGCATCATTTGAATAGCTGCTTTAATATTGTGACAGCTAAAATAAAAATATTGGAAGTAATCTATAAAACATTTGTGTTGCGCTTATTTCGCAGATGTAACTCTTTGTATTTACTTTTTACAAGAAGAAAAACCTTGGTGGGCTCTATTTTTAGATGATTCTCCTACATCGTCTGATCCTTCTCGCTACAATGGAGTATCCAATGGTTCTACGCCATCTTCAAAAGATTCGCCTGACACCAAAGCATCGAAATCAAAAGGTAATTTAGCAGTTGGAAGTGGTTTAAATGCAACTTCACCTACTAAACAAGCCTCTGCTGCTAAACGTGGTAAGATAAATCTTACTCAATGAAATTGTAGATGTTTGTTTTCTTTACCTATTGTTCCACCCAACTGTGTTTTTTTTTAATATAAAATAAAAATAATAATAGAATTGAATCATAAGTCAGTTAGTTGTTTTGGCTGAACCTTCAAATTTTTAAAATTTCGTATTTAATATGTGTCCAAAAGTATTTGATTGTTAATAACAGATTCCATGTCATCCACTTCAGTAATCGTTGTTATGACTTTAGGTTAGTTAAATTTTGTTAATAGGAACTGTACAGTTTTTTATAACGTACTCGAATGCTACAGCCTTTGTCCTACAGCAAATTATTCTGTATAAGTTGGGTCGTCTACGGCAGTGTTTTTTCGACCTTTTTCATGACGCGACCCCCTTAGTACTTAAAAATTTTTCGCGACCCCCTAACCTCCGGTGTTTTCTAACCTGTATTTTATTATGTTACAAATAAAAATCCATACAACATTTTTATTTATTTTCATAATTAGGTATCGGCTAACTACATAATTAACAGACATATTTTTACATCGATTACGTCGCCAAACGCCTCCACGGATACGACAATAGTAGATTAATAAAGCGCGTGCGTATGTGCGAGAACCATGCCGGCTTGCGAGTGCCGCGAGCATGAGAGTCAAGTGAATGAGCGGGACACAACGAGCGCTACGGGGCACAGTGGGGAAAAACGAAAAAAAAAAACGAAAAATCGTGTTTCAAAATTGTTTAGAGCCTTCAATTTTGGTTCGATTTGGACGATTTTTTTTTTTAAATTGAAGCTTATTAAATTCCGAGCAAAGTTGTCGGAGCCGATTTTTCAATTAAACTTTTGTTTCAAAATGGCGGACGTTGGTTTCTGATTATATAGCGACTGAGACACAGAAAACGCTTACAGTTTCAAACCAAGTTGTGCTAAAATGCGTGTATGTATGTTTTTTTATGTCGCAGATAATATATCTAATATCACAGTTACAAGATTAATAATAATGAACCCAAAATGGCTGCCATGAACAATAAAAGTATTATAAATATGAATAAACGTACCATTATTATTTTATATCCATAACATTTGCATAAATAATTTCTTTAAGGTTGTTAATTATAAATATGTTTCAACAATTGACTTAAAATGACAAATCAAATATGGCCGATGCCAAAATTGAATCGAGCAAGAAAGTTTCTCTGTGGAATTTAGACTGTGGCAGTCAGATCATTCAAGTTATTAAAGTTTAGTTGCGGGATTTAAATTTTCATGCAGTTATTGCTAGAATATTGCTGCTGTAAATTTTATTTATAATTAACAACCTTAAAGAAATTATTTATGCAAATGTTATGGATATAAAATAATAATGGTACGTTTATTCATATTTATAATACTTTTATTGTTCATGGCAGCCATTTTGGGTTCATTATTATTAATCTTGTAACTGTGATATTAGATATATTATTTGCGACATAAAAAAACATACATACACGCATTTTAGCACAACTTGGTTTGAAACTGTAAGCGTTTTCTGTGTCTCAGTCGCTATATAATCAGAAACCGCCATTTTGAAGACGTCCGCCATTTTGAAACAAAAGTTTAATTGCAAAATCGGCTCCGACAACTTTGTTCGGAATTTAATAAGCTTCAATTTAAAAAAAAATCTTCCAAATCGAACCAAAATTGAAGGCTCTAGACACAATTTTTGAAACACGATTTTTCGTTTTTTTCCCCACTATGCGGGGGCGTCGCGCGTCGTGGGGTACAGAGCAGCGCGCGCGATCACGTACGCTGGAAATAACCGCCAGTCGGCGTTCGTTTGACGAGCACAAGCCATTGTTTTAATGTTGAACTCACGTATTTGAATTTATTGAAATGACTAATGAAAATGGACAAATTTCTAAAAAGGTCAACACAACCGTCAACTTCTAGTGAGAGTAGTGAAACGAAACCAAAGAAAAAACGTCTTTATGACAACAATTATTTAAAATTCGGATTTACTGTGATTGAAAATAAACCGCAGTGCGTTATTTGCTTCGAAACTTTATCAAAAGAAAGCATGAAGCCATCAAAACTAGTCCGCCACCTCGACACAAAACATCCAAATGAAAAAAACAAACCGTTGGAATTTTTTGAGTGAAAATTGAAGGCCCTTCAACATCAAAGAACTGCTGTAGTACAGATGTCCAATCTAAATGAGAAAGCGGCTTTCGATATAGCAGAGGTTATGTTTGGCAAACAAGAGGTAGAAAAGCTCAAAAGTATACCTCTCTCTGACAATACCATTCAACGCAGGATAAGCGATATGGCAACTGACGTTCGTGATCAAGTCATAGGAAAAATAAAAGAAAGTACTTTTGTATCCCTGCAGTTCGATGAATCTACGGATATTGCGGGTTGTGCGCAGTTTATAGCTTTTGTGCGTTTTAACTCCAAAGAGAGATTGATGGAAGAAATACTGTTTTGTAAAGCTCTTCCCACGAATACAACAGGTCAGTGGTTATATAACATGTTCCTTGAAGCTACACAAGATTTCAATGTTGATTGGGCGAAGACTGACTAGTTCAAAAAGCGGATTTATTACCAGACTAAACAAACTGATGCCAAACGCTTGTTGGATGCATTGCTTTCTTCACCGCCAATCTCTTGCGGCCAAAACCTTGTCGCAGGAATACAACGAAGTTCTCAATATAATTATAAGTAAATTCTATTAACAGGTTGACTGCCGATCTATATTTTTGAGTTTGTGGTTGACGCCGGTAAGATTTTTCCAAATATTTTTTATTTTATTGTGGTAAATATGAATTAAAATGAGTCTTGGATGTGTTTTTTTTTATGTGCCATTCAAAATATTAGAAAAAAAAAAATTCACTCCGATCGGAGTAATCGCCATTGCAAGTGAAAATTTTTACTAGATGCCGAACACTCCGATCGGAGTGTCCAATTAAATAAGTAAAGAAATAATAAATCGAACTCATGAACTCAAGACATTTATTTCTAAATCATTTTTGTACATTTTTATGGTAATCCTCAAAGCAATTAAGGCAAAAACCTGGTTGTCCAGGGCACATTTTGCATTCATACACTGTTTGCTTTCTTATTTTATTTTTCCTGCATTCTTTGCATTCCTTTCTGCTTACCCGTTTTGTTTCTTTAGTTCCTTTTTTTTTCACTAACAATTTTTTCTACTTTGCTAATGCTGTGGACATTTCTTTGGCCTGGAGGAATTTGCGGCAAATTAGTAATTGGTCGTCTGGCTAGTAAATTTCTTATGACATCCAATCGGAAGTCATATAATCGTAACTGGTCAGACCGCGAATATTTATTGTACAAAAAATAGGCGTTTATCATGCTCATTTGCAGCACATGCATGAATAACTTTTTGTACCACCGAATGGTTTTACGGCTGCAAGGATAATATGCCATCATTTGATCCTGTCTATCTATACCGGACATAAAAGCATTATATCCAATGATTGCGGAAGGTTTTTCAGATTCTTGATTTCTTTTGTTTTTAAAAATGCCCATTTCGCTTCCAAATTCTGTTGAAATGTATTGAACATTGCATTTATCGCGCCATTTTCCGACATGCACTCCATTGCAAAACATAGATTTATTCTCACCACGTTTTAAGTTTGCACTCATTACCTCTTTCGGATTATCTTTCCTCTCAGCTCTCAGCGTACCAGTGCAGTATGTATTTTGTTGAAGTAATTTCCTAGCTAAATTAATACTATTGTAAAAATTGTTTAGATAAACAGCATGTCCCACACCCAATTTTTCCTCCAATAAATGTAAAACAATCTTTTCAGTATGTCCGCTTCCACCATAAACATCTGTCGCACCTTCATAGACACGAAATTTCAAAATAAGTCCATTAGGCTCTGTCAGCATGTATAACTTCATACCATACTTATGACGCTTATTCTTGATATACCGTTTAAACTGGAGACGACCCCGATAAAGTACCATAGCTTCATCCAAAGACAACTCTCTTCCAGGATAGTAAATTTTTCCCATCTTGTTGTTAAAAAAATCTGCCACAAATCTAATCTTTCCTAGCCGATCTGCCGGATCCATATCTGGAGATGTAAAATGCAAACACCTCAAGATAAGCAAAAATCTATTCCTTGACATATATTTTCTAAAAACAGGTAGATTAACTAGCGGATCAGTTTTCCAATAATCGTTAAGACGGCTCAAGGATATTGTGCCAGTGTGAAGTAACAGGGCCAAAAAAATTTTTAGTTCGTCAAGAGTAAGATCTTTAAAATTAGTAATACGTGATTTTGTACTTGTTTCTGGGCGCAGCAAAACCTCGACTGCGTGAGAGTTCGTTCGTTCTACAATAGTTTGTAAAAAATCATCATCAATGATCATTTCGAAAAAATCGATAGGTGCACCCTGTCCTGGAATTTGCACCAATAATTCCTGGGTTTTCTGGAACAAAATTCGTTTTAACGCACCTCCGTCGTTCCATTTTATCTCATCAAGGCTAGGAAGTGTTTGATGTGGCCGAATAGGGTCTATAAAATTCTCTTCTTCGGACACGGAGCTTGAATTTACATCACTATCGTCTGTGTCTGGTACGTAATGTTTGTCACTACTACCTCCGCTTTCTTCCAATAGCTGCAATAATTCAGTGTCAAGCTTCTTTTTCTTATCATATACCTTTTTTTCATCACTACAATGTCTTTTTTTAATACCAGAAGGCCCAGGTTGATTGTCCATATTGTACGGCAGATTACAACCAAACCAAAAGCAAATCCGCGGAACCACTTAAGCACCTGTTAGAACTTGCGTTTTTAAGCAACGCCACCACTAGAAACACGTTTCATATACAACGCCGATGGAATACTAAAACGTTTCGTAAGAACGCATGTCGAACTCCGATCGGAGTAGACGGCGTTGGCGAAGAGACCCGACGCACTCCGATCGGAGTGGTCGGCAGTCAACCTGTTAAAGGAAAAGCGTTACAGACACGATTATTTCGAGTGATTTGTGAAGATATGGGTTCACTGCACCAAAATTTACTTTACCACACAGGGGTTAGGTGGTTATCGAAAGGCAAAGTACTGACGAGAGTTTTCGAACTTCGAGCTGAACTTTTGGTGTATTTACAGCAGGCCAAAGCAGAATATTCCACATTCGTTTGTGACCCGGAATTCCTTTTAAAACTAGCTTTTCTTTCCGACTTATTCGAACATTTAAATACCTTGAATAAAAGCCTTCAAGGACGGGATGAAAATGTCATTAGTGCTAAAGACAAAATCCATGGCTTTACAAAAAAAATAGACTTATGGTCATCATCCATAAATCAAAACAACTTCGATTCTTTTTTGTCGACTCAGTCTTTTATTGGAGAGGTGGGGTCTGAGATAAACATTAGAGCATATATACCTGGTATGGAAATTGTGTTGCAAAATTTGAAAGAAGAATTGTGTCATTATTTCTCGGTGCAAGAACTATCAGAGAACATTGGGCAAAGGAGGATCATAAATCTGTTTTTAAATGCAGCGATAGATGAGGCAAGTTTGGGAACCAACCTAAAAGAAAAACTGCTGGAATTATCTGCCGATGGAATGTTGCGCTTAGAATTCAAGTTAATTTGGATACCTTTTGGTTAAAAAGAAAAACAGAATACCCAGAATTAACCACAGAAGCTTTGAAGTGTTTGATTGCATTTGCCACCTCTTACTTATGTGAGTTGACGTTTTCATCAATGGCCCAAATCAAAAGCAAACAGAGAAATCGCCTAAATTTAGAAAACGATTTAATTCTATGTGTAGCAAAAACGGATCCGCGATGGGAGAAATTAGTTAACGAAAAACAGGCGCGAAAAGTACTGATCAAAAATTTTTGAAAAAATTCTGGAATATTCTCCACGGGGTATAGATTGAACGAAAATTATCACGAGTGCATTACCTTTAATAATTTATCTGGTATATAAAAAACAAAAATTTCAAGGTCATCAGTTTTCAGTAAAGATTGGAAACAAACTTTGTTGAAAACTCATTTGGGGTGTGTTTTGTGAAGTTACTGATCATTTTATACCACCGTAACAAAATTTTTTATTTTAAAAGCAATTAACGTACGGAACACTAATTGTGCAATTTCAACTTGCACTTGACCGGTTATTTTTTCATAACATAAAATTATATCAGTGAAAAGGAACTTTCGAAATAAAAAGATTTTTTTATTTTTTAGCCGTTTCAAATATTGTGACACCGAATGTCTCGCCTGATGTGCTACGTACTGCTTCTCTGCGTCATCAAAAGGGGTTGATGGCTGTTACTATTCTTCATGTTTTAAGTACACAAGAGGTCAGGCTTCCTTGTCTGATGGAAGACGAAAATAATCGTGAATTTCCTCCAATTCATGACATTTACCTTCCATTACGAAAAAGGGTATATGCAGTATTATTTAACCTGCACCATTTGAGATATGTGCATGCTAAGAAAAAAGGTAAGTTTGTTCTTTTTTATATTTTTGGTTCAATTTTTGGCATACAACTTTATGCTAATTAGAAATTTAACTAACAAAAAGTAGATCATTGACATTTATAAAGTACATATATTTTAGTTATTATTGCATTTATTTTTTTACACGTGAAGTAATGCTTTTATAATAAAAATAGCAATATAATTTATATATATATATATATATATATATATAATATATATATATATATATATATATATATATATATACAGTGCGACCTCGATAATCCGGACTAATTAAAACCGCGGTGTTTCGAATTAGTAAATAATTCGAATTACTGAAGCAGGACATTATTTATATTAAAAAACGAATCATTTAATACGAAACAACTAAAAAATAGTACATACATAGA
>CM032456.1:209840738-210000738 GCA_019049505.1 Pachyrhynchus sulphureomaculatus | reverse complement strand
GTAACCAAGGTAAAGTTCGAAAATATTCCACGGGTTCTTCCTAAATAGCAGATTTGTAGTGCGCAATCTTGCCTGGTTTAGCTACCTCTCTACCATTGATCAGAAGAATACGCGATGTCGAGCAGTTTATGGTCAGAATACCCTAAAGGCTGATTTACGCTGACGGATTGATAGTTAAAAACATGTTAGTCAGACCGGCGAACTCTCCGTCACTATCAGGAATCCGATAAGCTGAGTAAAGCCACAATTGATTGGGAATAAATCGCTTCACGGCCTTGTTCGTCTATCGTATTTGAATACTGAAGCCAGTTGATGTTGTCGACATTAAAATCGCCCATGGCATTTACGGCACTTGGATAATTAATCTGCAAATGATTGATTATGTTTGCCAGAGGAGCGAAAAGTGTTCTAAAGTTAGTATCACTTGTTGGTCGCTAGAGGCAGCAGATAAATCTTCTGGTTTGCCGAGTCGTTATTTTCAACCATAGAACATCAAGTCTCGGGGCTCCAGAGCCTTGTCTCGTTGGAAAGAGATATCGTTTCTGACAAAAATACAGATTCCAAAGTTACGCCTAAACCAGGAATGGAAGTCGTATCCATAATAGAGAAAGTTGACTTTGCTGACCGATGAACTGATCTTAGATTCGCACAGAACGGGTACGTGAGGCTTAGCTGATTGGAGGTGTTGGTGCACTGAATTTCTGTTCGGGTTCAAACTTCGTATATTACAAAAATCTACTTCAAAATTACCATTTCCGCATGTTGATCAGCCCCCACCCGGAGATCTGTACGGGAGCTATTTTATCACCATCGTGTTATTCTTTTCCCACAGCGAAATTTGAGGACATCGGCACTACCACGAGATGTTAAGCAATTTTATTACGCGGTCTAAAGCGATGCGATGGTATGACACCGGGCGATCCCTAGTGAAATCTGGACACCTACTGTCTGGTTTGTTTTTTAGTCGTTTTTTAGGATAGGTAGAAGGTATCGGGGGTAGTTTTTGGTCCCGCACTCCCACGAGAATCTGTTCATGTAGTATTTGCTAATTTAATAAATAATAGTACAATTTTAACTACATCCCTAAAGTTTTAAAGTATACATAATTTTTATAGGTATATTATGTCCCAGGAAAAACCAATAATGAGAAGGAATGAACTAGATGCTTTCTTGTGCCAGGCATTTAATCCTAATTTGATGAATGTTCAGCATTTACAAGAATTGACAGTAAGTAATTACATTTACAGTTTAAGTAAATTTTTTTGATTAGTATATAAACTAAAAAAAAATTTAATAATTTCATAAACTGGCTTTTCATTCATTTTAAACCTGTAAATGGAAGTGTTTTTTGTGTTATTACTAAGGAAACCCAAATATGCAAGTGAAAAACTTTAAAATATGCGCCTAAAAATGCAAAAAATTTACTCAAAATATGCACATACATGTTGTAAATATGCAGTAAACAAAATCGAAATAGAGTTGAAAAATGTAAATTTAAAAAAACCCATTTTAAATTTTCAACATACAGGACGAATGAACTAAATCTAAATATAATATTATACAAAGTAAAAAATAAATATAAATAATAATGTATTTTATTACTTTACTTAAAGATGAACATATAATAATAATAATAATGTAGGTACATATTATAAAAATTTATATACGTAGTAAACAGCATAATAAAACATACATTTTAAATTTGATACATACAGGACGATGCAACTAAGTAAGCGGAAATATGCAAATATTGCAAAAGACAGGGTCGCCGTTAGTTATAAAAACAATAAACTACTAAATGTTTCTCAAAATTCTCCATTAAAAAGTTTTGTCTTCTATCGTTGTGTAAAAATTTATAAATTGAGAAACTCCTTTTCACATCGACTGATGTAATAGGGGCGTTTTTAAAATTATTTAATAGCATAGGATCTAAATCAATGGAATCAGTAAAATCCCCCTTTAAAACATTAGCTACTTGGCTGACAAATTGAAACTCACTATTTTGTTCCATAACATTCCGAAATTTTTGAAGAATTTTGCTCCAAATTTTACCTGCGACATTTTCAAAAGCGACCTCACATTGTTTTATTAGTTGAACACTTCAGGTTAATGGCAAATTAGATTCCTCCATTTGAGTTATGGTTTTAGAAACAAAACTATAATTTGTTTTAAGAAGGGAAAATTGTTTTATCTCCTTGTTTTTGAATAATCGTTTAAGTTCTGTGAGGAATTGGGAAGATTCGTCTGATAATTCTGCAATTAGACCATCTAGTTGACAGAAGTTGTCGCAATAAAAAAATGTTGCTTCCAACCAAGTGCCCCATCTTGTAATAACAGGCTGAGGTGGAAGAGGAGTGTTTGGTAGATTTTCTTTGTAGAACTGAATCCTTAAAGGCGCTTTGAGGAAGATTTTCTTCATGTTAGAAATTAAGCTATTCACAAGCGGAAAATGATTCCTAATTTCCTCAGCAACCCTATTTAAAGCATGAGCGAGACATGGTACATGTATTAAGTTTGGATAAAAAATTTTCAAATTTTGCCCGGCCTTTATCATGTACGGTGCTGCATCTGACAAAATAAGCAAAAAATTATCTCCTGGAACAGGCGTAGGAAGAAAAAACTTCGATAGTTCCTCTTGAACAAATCTGGCCACTGTCAATGCATTTGTTTTTTCTAACTGTTTGGAAGCAATCAGATAAGATTTTGGCAAAATATCGTCGCTAAGAACTCCAATCAATAAACTGTCCTCTAGAATCGGTGGTTTCATCAATACATATGTAAAAGTGTTCGTTGCGAATTTTACCTTTAATTTCCTCAATTACCTGTGAATACTAGGAGCTTACGTCGTTTCTCCGTATTGTTGTTTCACCTGGGATATTAAATTTGCAATACTTCTGGAGGAAGGAAGTAAAGTTTTGATTACGTAGCTTCGATAACGGAATGTTTGATGTCATCATTGCACGGCATAGATCTCTGTTAAAGATGTCTTGTTCATTTAGCTCTTTATTTTTGTACGTTGGTTGGAAATATTGCATTAATGTGTGTTGTGGCCTATCTCCAGGGTTGGTCTTACTCAATTTGACAATATGGCAAGATAAAAAGCACAAATCGACGTAACCACTTTAAAAGCACAACCAAAAATGAAATCTAATAAATTAATAATACAAGTATGCTCTGATGGCCGTATGGGGTTTACTGACTGGTTTTTACTGACCATAAAATAATAAAATTTATTTGGGGAAAACCAAAAACATTGACCCTTATTCCGAAAAATGAATGAAAACGCCTGCCAAAGACCTACATTATTATAAATTCCTTCAAATATGCACATATATGCTATTTTTAAAGCATTTATGCAAATATTTAGAAAAATGCATATAATATGCAAAATATGCAATATATGTGCTTTGCATATTTGGGTGTCCTTAGTTATTACATATAAATATATTTTGAAATTTAAGTTTTTATTTCAATTTTAGCTGAATGTAGTGACCAGCCGTGGAGTCCAGCTAGCTGCGTTATTCATGAAAGGTGTAGATATGGCCATATTGGCTAATGATGCTTGCGGAGCTCCCCTACCCTGGCTTATGTGTTGCCCATGGTTGTACTTTGATGGGAAATTGTTCCATTACACTTTAGCCAGATCTGCACATGCTAAAAACATTCTGGAAGTCTGCGATAACTATATAGAGCGAGTCGTAAAGGTGGAACGAATGAGAAAAGCCATTTTGGAAGGAATTGATATTAAATTTGCCAAGATTCCACCACCTCAATTTTCAGCAGGTAACTTTTATATATTTATAACGATATTAAACAAGCATATGGGAAAACATAAAATTACTATGAGACGAGCAAAAGATATAGTTTGTGAAAAATCCTTTTGAGATGGTCTCTGTAAAAATGCTTTTTTTCAGGCTAGATACTAATTTGTTTCCATTAGGGTTAAGTTTATGTGCTAAACATGTACAGGGTGGTCCAAATTGAACACTTTTAAAGGTAAACCGCTTTATCTAAAGGAGATAGACGAAAACTGATGTTGGTGTCTTAGGCTTAATTTTTATGATAAACTCAATGGTGAAAACCGCATATCGATATCTAGTACCGTTTCAGATATACAGGGTGATTTTCAAAAATCTGCATTTTGGAAAAATGTTTGTAATTCTTTTCCTATTGAAAATTTTTGATTTCTGTAAAAACATTCTCAAAGCACTTTTTCACGTGGATTTCAACAGTGTAAGTTACATTTTTTTCAACTAATATTTTAATAGTTATTAACGCAAAAATATATTTGTTAAATGGGAGCCTACTTCACAAAATGTTTCGCGTAAAAACTGAAAACTTTTATATTTTGAAGTAGGTTTAAGCAAAATATAAAGTGTGCTATGTTTTTAGAATGGTAATTTAAAGCTCTATTCGGATAAGGAAAAATATACAGGCTATTAAAAAATATATTTTTGCGTTAATAACTAATAAAATATTAGTTGTTAAGAAATGTAACTTATACTGTTGAAATCCACGTGAAAAAGTGCTTTGAGAATGTTTTTACAAAAATTTGCAATAGGAAAAGAATTACAAACATTTTTCCAAAATGCAGATTTCTGAAAAACATCCTGTATATCTGAAACGGTACTAGATATCGATATGCGGTTTTCACCATTGAGTTTATCATAAAAATTGAGCCTCAGACACCGACATCAGTTTTCGTATATCTCCTTTAAGTACAGGGGTTTACCTTTAAAAGTGTCCAATTTGAACCACCCTGTACAGTATGTTTTTTCAATCCTTGACCAACTACCAACGTAAAAGAAGTTGCATCTGTTAGCCCAGTCGCCAGGGGTTTTGAGCTCTCATGAAATGTTAACTAGGTGCATGTTGGCATACAGGTAGGTTTTTGGGCGATAAAAAAAAGTTTGCTATAGTTTGATGTACGCTAAGTCCACAAAATCCAAAATCAAATAAAAAATTCGGTTTTTCGGTAATGTCTCGAAAAATAAAAAAGATATTGAAAAACACGGGAAAGAGCGGGAAATTTTACAAAAAAAGAGTATATAGATTTCTTTCCAGATTTTTTTGAGGATTTATTAAAAATTCGGATAAGTGTTTCAAAAAGAGTAGTGTGCCAAACAGATTAATTTGAAAGTCTACGCTCACCGCTCGAAAGATAATCGATATTACTTGTTTTTAGAGTGCAAAAAAAAAATTAAAAGAGCTTTTTTAAGAGGAGACTTTCAGCTTTCCGATGATACTAATAGTTTTTATTTTTGTTGCTTTATAATTTGTAAAAACTTAAAACGAAATTTTTATTTGCCATGATTGTAACGGGCATACGGTAAATTATAAATATTTAATAAAATGGAGTATTGAAAAAAAAATCCTGGTGCATATATCATTATTATACCTTAAGTTTCAATATAAGAGTAATTAAAAATACTCACATTGTCTGTGTTATTTAAAAATTGAGTTTCAAATTATGGAAGTTTGCTAGCTGTAGTGCGCCGCCGGCAATTTTACGATTTTTTTTTTTTTAGTTACAGTTAAAAGTATACTTGATATTAGAAAATCATTAAAAACTTTCCCTTTTTTTGTAATTTTGCTCTTAAAAAAGTGTTCATGATAAATGTATTTTTTGCTTATTATTAATCGTACAACTTAAACTTAAAATAAAAAAAAATATTTAAAGGTGGGAAATGAAAGATAAAAGTCTAAGCTTTAAGTATAAAGTATTTATATTTCATTTAACTATTCAGGTACAAAGAAAACAGTTATTGAAAACACAAAAATTCTAAATTACTTGAAGAAATTAAATGAATTACGTATTCTCTGGCCGTCATATTGGATCCGTCATTTTGAATTTTTCAAATCTGTCATCGGCAATCGTTTTATTTTAAATAATTTTTAGTGTTCCGTACGGAACACTTATAAGATCACTTCGGTGTCTGTCACACCCGATTTTCTCCGAAACTATTTGTCATAGAAAGTTGAAATTTGGCAATAATATAGGAATTGATGGCCTCATCAGAGCCATGTAGTTTTGAAAGTTAAATTTTGACTTAAGTTTTACGGGGTGAAATCGGAAGTGAAAAAAAAAATTTTTTTACTAGGTAATCGAGTGTGGTGTCAAATGAAAGCTTGTAAAAACACGAGTAAAATATATATATATATATATATATATATATATATATATATATATATATATATATATATATAAAGGGTGATTCATTTAGAGGTACTTTTTGTGATGGGGATTTAATTGCAGATTGCGCATGCGTCGTGTCAACTGAAGTGGCATTCCTGTTCAGTAGTGTTTGACAATTCATAATGGAAAGACTTAGCCCGGCACAGCGTCTACAAATTGTTCAACTTTATTACGAAAATGGGCGTTCTACGAGGAATGTGTATCGGGCGCTTAGAGCAACTTATGGTCCACATAATCGGCCTACCGAACGCACAATTCGCTCTACCATCAATAAGTTTGAGACCCAATTTTCATTATTGGATAATGCTCGACCGAATAGACCACATCCAGCACGTAGTGAAGAAAATATAGGGGCGGTAGCGGAGAGTGTACGCGAAGACCGTGAAGTGTCGATTCGTCGCCGTTCTCAACAGCTTGGCCTGTCATATTCAACAACTTGGCGTATTTTACGTAAGGATCTTTCTTTAAAAGCATACAAAATTCAACTAGTGCAACAACTGAAGCCGACCGACCTTCCGAATCATTTCGGTTTTAGTCGTTGGGCTCTTGACAAGCTTGCAGAAGATCCACTGTTTTCGAGAAAAATCTTGTTCACCGATGAGGCCCATTTTTGGCTTAATGGGTTCGTGAATAAACAAAATGCCCGTATTTGGGGTGATGAACAACCTGAAGAGGTTCAAGTGCTGCCATTAAATCCAGAAAAAACAACTGTTTGGTGTGGTTTATGGGCTGGTGGAATAATCGGTCCATATTTCTTCAAAACAGAGGCCGGCCGGAATGTTACTGTGAATGGTGACCGTTATCGCGCCATGATAACAGACTATTTGATGCCAGAAATTGAAGCCCGTGGTCTCGACGAAATTTGGTTCCAACAAGATGGCACTTGCCATACAGCCCGTGAAACCATGGCTTTACTGCGAGAGCAATTCGGCGAACAGATCATTTCACGCTTTGGGCCAGTGAATTGGCCGGCTAGATCATGTGACATCACACCTCTTGACTTTTTCCTTTGGGGCTATGTAAAGTCCAAAGCCTACATGGATAAGCCAGCTACAATTGAGGCATTGGAGGCCAATATTACTCGAGTCATTGGCCAAATACCACTCGAAATACTCACACGCGTCATTGAAAATTGGAACTTCAGAATGGACGTTGTTAACCGTAGTCGCGGACAACATTTGAAAGAAATTATCTTTAAGAAATAATTGTAAAGAATGGTTCTTTTATATGATAATAACGATTATAAAATAAAATTGCTTTTATTCATTTTTTTTGTATTTAAAAAAAAGTACCTCTAAATGAATCACCCTTTATAATGGTAAATAGATGTTCCAGATTCCAATAAATGTTTTTCTTTTAGCCTAGAACCAAGCAATTCTACTTTCTCCTTAGTCAAACCCAAATCTCTCACTAGATCATTTAACTCAGCTTGTGTAAACAACTGTGGTTTTAAATTTTCTAGAGAACATTGGAACTCATCATCATTCGGTCGACTTTCATTAAATTCGGGACTGGATTGTAAAACGTCATCAATAGACTGAGGTGGCTCAGGGACAGGAAGTCCCGGTCCATGTCCTACCGGCCGATTAGCTGAAGTAAAGTTAGGATAGACAATTACTTTCTTATTTTTGGAGTTATATCCAGAAACATCAACGCTGCAAAAATAATAATCATTTAAATGATTTTCTTGCTCTCTCTATATCATGGGTACTGTAAATCTAAAAGCTTTCAACATAACATACTTTGTGAGGAGCCCAATATTTTCCTTGATTACCTACACCAAAATATGTAAAGTATACTTTTTTTACAAACTCAGTAATGTTTCTTTGATGTTTTTTAACTACAAACTCACCACATATATAACCAAAAGTATTGGGAGGGTCTTTACAACCACGATTAGCCATACTTTGAGTGTGAATTAAAGCACATGGGTTAAACACTACAATGCGAGGTTATATTAACTGGAAGAAAACAAACAGCTGTGACATTTATCGGAATTGCCAACCTAATAACATTTGATTTTACCGCTAACCTTATAAAATTCTGATTTTATTGCCAAGCTAATAACATTCAAATGATAAAAAATAAACTTTTTACATTTGAATATTAAAATGTGAAAAATTGGTGGGTGAGACGACTTTTTTATTATTATTTTCGGACTCGGCACACAATAAAACATAGGAATCAGGTAAAATTATTAAAAAAGTTTTTTCATCGTTGGCCTGTGTTATTTTTTAAATTGTTCTTAATAGGATTTACAATTCTTCAGTTGTTCGTAAAACTGATTCCGTATATGAGGCGTTGCGGATAGTAAGGGCGAACTCAACAAAATGAACTTTTGAAAAAATTGAATTTATAGAAAAATCTAAACGGCGAACTCAACAAAATATTGGCAAAATTAGGTTTTTATTATTTATTTATAATTTATTAGCTTTTTATTATTTACTTAAGTAGAATAGTGTATTCCGTGAATTTTTAAATGTTTTTTAAATATTTATTTGTGTATTTTTTTTCATATTTTACTGTTCGTTCCTGATGCTACACTATCACCTAAAATTGGCAATACCTGGGAAAAAATTAGACCGGTATTAAAAATTTTGAACACATTTTATTTAATTTTAAGGTTATTGTTTTAATTAAAGGTTTTGTTATTACAAAATAGTTACTTGATACAACATACAAAACAGTGGAAATATGGTATTGAAACTAACATAAAAAAAACTAAAGAAAAGAAACAAATAATTAGCCAAGTTCAGTTGTAATCTATTTGGTCATCGTCCATAACATCTTCATTTTCGGTGCTCTTATTCGTTGCTGTGTCTTGAGAGGCTATAATGTTAGTAAAGTACCGACTCCAAGGTAGGGGAACATACGGTAACAAGTCCTGAATGTCCTTTAATTTGGGGGCTGGTATTTTAATGGGAGCACTGTAAAGTCTCGTCAGTGTTTCACTGGCCAAATGAAAATGATCAGGATCATAGTTTTTCACCTTGCCTTTTTGTAGTTTGACTGCCGTTTTGACATCCAAATTGTAAGCAGAATGAATGTAGAAACCTTGCTTAAAGTTATTTGTAAATTCAAAGATCTTTCCATCTTTAAACTTAGCACCAGCCATCTGCATTTTAGTAATTTTCTTTTGAAAATTAGAGAAATTGAAAATCATGTCCTGTCTAAGTTGGACAACGCAAAACTGGTTTTTTCGGCGACAGCTTTCAATCATTAACTTATAGTGATCCATGGTATACACAGTGCTATTCCGTATTTCTCTCTCAATGTTCCCAAAATCCCTATCACAGGGAAGGAATGAGTGCCCAGGTATCATAAAATAGTGTTTAATTTCAGTGAACTGGTCTTTGTGTATAAAGTATAGATTTGCCAAAACAAGATTTAAATTCTTGTTCTGTCCAGAACAGTTATCACGGAACATAATAACTTTTTTAACATTAACATCAACTTTACACAAATAATCGTACAAGCAACTTGCAATCTCACATGATCCACGCCTCCCTGTACTTTCATCCCAAAGGTACATCGTTGAAGAACCGGTTTTTACATTATGGATACAAAAGTTATAGGTCCATAGCTTCCTTTTGTAATACTGAATCCCAGTAGTCAGCTTTGGGGTTGGCAAAGCCTGCTGCAGATCAAAAGCTATGACCAGAAAAGAGTCATCGGCATTACTCCTTAATCCCTTAAGAAGAGACTGAGCAGCTTTTGCACGGGTCAGATGTAACTCCTTCTCTTGTTTAAGATTCTCGATTTCAGCAACATTTTCGGAATCGTGCATTTGACTACTTTTAATTTTTATGTCTACTTTATCGCAATAATTACAGGTGTCACTTTTTGGGGGCTCAAAACCAATATTGAACTGCATATTAAACGTATCACGATAATAGTGCTGATTTACCGGGCTGTAACCAGGGTAATTTTCCGTAAGCCATTCATTGTAAAGAGAATAGAGCTTTTTAATATTAAGTCCAACAGGTAAGTATTTTCGATGAGGGCTTTTGGCGCGACTGTAATGACTGATGACAGTAGGTAGTGACATGATGTGTTCTTTTACTTTAGAAAGATCGTCATTTCCTATTTTCTTTGCGGGTTCACACCTCCCCCTTTGATCCGTTGTAACAGTTCCAGTTCTGCTGGTTTTGTCAAGTACGACTCGAACGCGCTTTTCAGAGATGCCATGAATGTTATAAAACGCAGTACGACAAACTTCACGATTAGCCTGATCAACAGTCACATTATATTGAATGCGTCTCAGGGTACGACTTGGACGCCCCTTTACGTAAGATCTTTTTACATCATTGCAGATCAACAATTTTGATAAGTAAGCATTCTGTAGATCATAGTTTCCAATTTGCCAAAAAGAGTCAAAAATATTGGTGACCAGTTCAGCGCCTATTTTCTCAAAACATCCACACTTGCAAGGAGGCCCAATTTTGCGGGCAACAACGTGCCTTTTGTTATTTCTTGAAATGTAAGCACTTCCTGAATTTCGTTTCAACTTACACTCGTTTTTTTTGCCAATCGTTCATCTTAGCAGGTCTCTTTCGCGAATAACCCGACACAGTACTACCATCTAAATGTTGTACACTTACTTTTCTTAAAAAAAGAAGCAACAAAACCAAACAAAACATAAACGTATTAACTTCAAAATTAACTTGAACCAACACGCAGAAAGCGTAAAATTTCAAGTAAACCTCATTTAGTGTCGCAATACCGGCGGTTGCTCCGCGCGAAATTGTTGAGTTCGCCCTTACTACCCGCCCGGCTATTGCCTGTTCGAAATTTTTCATTTATTTGATACTGAAATTTGAAGGCGAAGCAAGGGCGAACTCAACAATTAGACCGGTATGTGATGTAGGAAAAGTACTATAAAATAGAATTATATAAAAAAAAAAAATTGACCCAATGTTGAGTTCGCCCTTACTATCCGCAACGCCTCATATATTTACATTATTGAACATCCACCATTTTGTCATTGCTTTCTTTATAGAACAGTAAAGAAGATGAAAAATATATTGTTTTCTTTAGGTCCAATGTTGCGTTCAGGAATCTCACCCGCATATTTGCCAACTTTACCGCTGCCTTCTACACGAGCTGCTCCTGGATTAAGAGGGAGGCCAATTCCATCTCGTGGTGGACAGCTACAAGTGGCCGGTGTTGTAGTTGGATCTTGGGGAGCCAATTATGGATTTCAAAATAATATAAGACATGCTCAGGTTAGTTTTAAATTAAAATTGCATTTATTTTTATTTCCACAGTATTCTCGCCTGTGATTTTATTTCTTAGAGTATAAATATCAGTACGATATTTGAAAATGAACAATTTTAATAGGCTTGTTTTAACGACTTACAAACTGCTATGTGATCGCCTCACTAGACTTTATTAGTGCTAACTGTTTCGCAATTATTGTGTAAACATACCTAAAGTTAACCCTTGTTTCAAATCATTTTAGACAACAATTTAGAACAAATTTGTGTGGTGTAAGTTAACAATAATTGTCAATTTTCAATAAGTGTCAACAAATAATCCTCCTACATTTGCTGTTGAGAAGTCTAGAGCGCATAATCTTGGATGTGATATGGTTGACAGTAACAAATAACGATTTTTTAAAGAGTAATAATCCAAGCGCCGAAATCCTAGGTAACGTTAACGATTGCACTATCAACTGGCTTAAAAATTCGAGTACTACCAACGAGCGAGCCGTGAAGCTTTTACTATTAGTTGTGACACCAATCATCTTCTTGATTTCTTTTTGCCTACAATCATGAGATTTACAATACTACTATTAAATCTTTCTCTTGGGTTCCATCAACATCAAGTGTTCCACCAGTTAGCCACAAAACTTTTGCCAATTTTTGTACTACAAATTCGCTAAATAGAAAGAACCCAAGGAGCAATCTTATTGTACTAAGGCGGTTTCTTATCTAAATTGAGCTACCATGGAAGCTTATATTTTTTTTGCCGTCCTAATTACAAACTTTGATTCAATTGATAATACAGAAGCTGTCGTTTTCAAACATGTTGCCTACCACCAGTGACGTGAAAACTCTACGGTCTTAAACGACAACTTCTTTAGCGTTGCTCAAATTAAATACAAGAAAATATTTGAGGACATCAAAGAATAACATAGTCACAGTATTAAAAATTGACCTCTCGCAGGTCAAAGGTTTAAGTTCATTTTGGTCGGTTGCTAGGGCAGTTAGTCAAAATTTTACTAAGTCGGCTATATCACCACCTTCACAAATAGACGGTATTATTAAAACGGCATCTGTTGAAGAGGATAACTTGTTACCTGAATCCTGCTTCACACTCTACTAATTGAATTTTACGGAAACACACCGCACTTACTGTTCCTATTGCTAATTAAGAATTCCTAATACAGTTTTACAGTTTTCAAATAGTGTGACATGCCATAAATGGCATTTTTGTCCTAAAATACCTGCCATCAGCTTTACGAATATGGTAGTTCTGGTTAGTAGATTTGTAAGTTTTTCAACTTATCTTACTAATAATATCATCATCATCATAATCATTTTCTTCCTGGTCAGTTCGATTAGACTTCGAAATATTCTGAATTTTTTAAAAAACACTTTCTCTAAAAAGCTTGGTGGTATATAGAATGATAGAGCCCGAGTCCGACTCCCGTTATGGATAGAAACTATTCCTTTTATAAGACAGGAGAGTGTGGCAAATTTTATTGTTCTAATATTCTCTAAGTCAGTCAGGAGTTATAAAATCTGATATAGGGAATTATTCTGATTCCACAATTACAATAGACGACAATATGCAGTTGGTGGCATTCAGATCAATCGTGGATGATTAAGTTTCTCAATTATGGTTAGTTTTTGTTTTAGAATTTGTTTAAAACTAACGGTTCAAATAGATTTAATACCAGAACGTCTTTTTAGTGTTCCGTACGGAACACTTATAAGATCACTTCGGTGTCTGTCCGTCCGTCTGTCTGCTACACCGGATTTTCTCCGAAACTATTTGACATAGAAAGTTGAAATTTGGTACCAATATAGGAATTGATGGCCTCATCAGAGCTGTGTAGTTTTGAAACTTAAATTTTGACTTAAGGGGTTAGTTTTGGAGGGTGAAATCGGAAGTGAAAAAAATTTTTTTTACTAGGTCATTGAGTGGGGTGTCAAATGAAAGCTTGTAAAAATACAAGTTCAAAAATATATATAACGTAATATTTGCACAAACTTTACTTTGTATTATTTTAAAAAAGCCGCGAAAAATCGATGTCCCCCCCTTAACTCGAAAAGTACTGATCAAAAAATTTTGAAAAAATTCTGGAATATTCTTCACGGGGTGTAGATTGAACGAAAATTATCACCAGTGCATTACCTCTAATAATTTATCTGGTATATAGAAAAAAACAAAAATTTCAAGGTCATCAGTTTTCAGTAAAGATCGGAAACAAGCTTTGTTGAAAACTCATTTGGGGTGTGTTTTGTGAAGTCACTGATCATTATCATCAAAAATAATCGTAACAAAAAATGTTATTTTAAAAGCAAGCATTCAACGGACGGAATGCAATTTGCGGAAGTTCATCTTGCACTTGAGTGGTTTATTTCGGCTTTATTTTACCGAATTTTAGCTATAGTGTCTAGCTTAGTGTGAATTATTTTCCTTGGTAGATAGTATTAGATAGTACGTGGGTTGCTATTTATATTTCTGGCCTTATGATGAAAAACAAATATTTATGATTGAAATTGATTTTATTGTTTTTCAAAATATTCTCCACGAAGATCAATACACTTTTGCACGCGTTTGAACCAATTTTCGAAGCACTTTTTCTACTCCGATTGAGGTAACTCCAAAACATCTGTTTTGAATGCATCAACCGCTTCTGCCGAAAATCGTTGACCACGTAATTTGTTTTTCGTGTGCGGGAATAAAAAAAGTCATTGGGTGCCAAATCAGGGGTGTACGGCGGATTCGATGTTTTGGTTGGTCAAAAATTCTTTTGTTTGAGCTGATATGTGAGAGCTCGTATTGTCATGAAGAAGAATGATTCGCCTCTTCATTAGCCTTTTATACTTCATAAAATTATCACGAATTCTTAAGATTTTTACCTTCAGATATTATATCAACAAGAACTTAACACAAAACATTAATGTTTCAGAATTTTCACTAGAGTGACTGTGCAGTATTGCTTTTTGGACCTTTTGTTTCTGAAAGTTTTTTTTAGTAGACAACATATGGATTACAGAGGTATACAAAGAAAAAAATTCTGTCTTTTAAATGAGACACGTGTTTTCTTAAGTATTTCCTTCTGCTGGATCCAAAAAACAATCATAAAAAGGACATCCACCTTGAGGTTTTCTCAGAAAACACACTTAAAGTTGCCAGAAAATCATTAAATTGGAAAAAATACAATTTAAGTAATAAAATTATGGAATTAAGATATTATTTCGGACATCTTTAAATGTTCTGAATCTACATTTATCATAAAAACTTAAAACTATTAGCATTCATTTTTAACATCCGAAAACATTTAGAAACATTTGCAAAAATATTTTACAAATATTAAATAAATTAGAGGTTTTCTGTCTCGGTTTTACTATAGTATTGTATATTCCTATTCGTTAAGCTCTGAATGCTCTCAGATCTGGTTTGACCGGTGGAGGATTAAGGTCAATCCAGCCAAGACCCAGGCCATAATCTTTGGAAAAGGCTTCCGCATACCCCCTCCTCAACTCTCACTGAATGGAACTAGGCTCCGATGGGCCAACAACATCAAGTACCTGGGCCTTCTATACGACAAACGGCTCGTATGGAAGGACCAAGTGCCTATGGTCGTGCGCAAGGGAAATCAGCTTCTAGGGAAGCTGTATCCGCTCCTGAATCATCGTAGTAAGTTATCAACTAACAACAAGCTGCTAATTTACAAATCGATAATCAGGGCCGGACTTACGTACGCCTGTCAGGCCTGGTGCCAGATGTCCAAAATTCATCGGACCAAGGTCCAGACAGTCCAAAATAAAGCCCTCCGTATCTTAGCAGGAGCTCCCTGGTTCGTCCACAACAATCAGTTGCACAGGGAGTTTGAAATGCCCACGATAAAAGAATTCACGCGTAATGCCCAGCTTCGCTTTCTTGAGAAAGCAGCGGTCCATCCTAACCCCGAGATAGCGAACACTTTCAGAGGCAACGTAAATGTCGGCAATCGATACCTACGACCAACGGACATTCTACCACTAGACTAACACTAGATTCAACATTGACTACCCTTGATTAATTAAGGCCGTAGTTTAGTTGAGCAACTCCTTCAGTTTTAAAAAGTGTAAACAACACACACGACTAACACAATTATAACACCACACCCCCGGAAAATGGGGAACTAGGTTAAGTTAGCATTAAGTTAGCATTAAGTTAGGTTAAGGTAGGTTAGATCCACATATTAGAAAATTAACCTTAGAGTTAGCATACATCAAATATCTAGACATTGACAAACCAGAATTGTAAAAGGAGTAGAGGGTTTTCCCAGCTCACAAGGAGTTTTAGTGGGTATGCCAACCCTTCAGGTCGGTGAGCCCCACATACCTGGAGCACTTTGGGGCACCCTTACGGTGACGCAGACTACTCCAGAAATCCATAAAGCGGATTTCTCCCTGTATAAAAAAAAAAAGCTCTCAGATGAGAAAGCAAAAATAATGGCAACTACTAAGTTCAATAATATTTAAATATTATGTAAATTATACGAGGCATGTTTTTTAAGTAAGTACCGTTTTGGAATTAAAAAAAGACGTGCAAAGATATCGCTATAATTTTATTTTTACATGAAAGCCTGTACCTTAATCTACTTTTCTACATAATTTCCGTGAATATTGAGGCACTTGTCATAACGTGGCACCAGTTTTTGAATACCCTCCTCATAAAATTCTGCCGCCTGAGAAAAAAGTTCTCGGTCACAATGCGATACAAAACACTACGAGAATATTGAGGAAAGCAGTCGCACAATGATGAAATTGTAAAGCGTCTGTTTTCTCTCACCTTTTCGTCCACTTTCTGCACCAAATCTTCATTAACGACCGAAGGACGCCCACTCCGTTCTTCATCATGCACATTTGTGCGGCCATCTTTAAATGCTCTCACCCATTTCCTTACCATTCCATCACTCATAATGTTTTGTCCGTAAACTTCACAGATCTCACGATGAATATCGATCGGTTTTACGCCTTTAGCACTAAGAAATCGTTATAACAGCCCGTACTTCACAATCGGCGGGACTCACGATTGTCGGAGGCATCTTAAACACTCAGTAAACAACGTATACAATGAAGAATGACTGTAATGGCGTCAGTGCGTAGACATGAGATGTAGGTTACCAGCGCGCATGCGCGGAACGCCGACCGTATCGCTGCGGCGGCGGAATCGCAAAACGGTACTTACTTAAAAAACATGCCTCGTATCATAAAATAAAATAATCAATCATTGTTCCATGGCATATGAAAAATATTATTTTTGCTTTTGCCAGTGTATTCTTTTAAGCATTTTTTGAACAACTTTGAAAGTAAAGTTGAGAACAAAGGACGCGAAGAAAATAACACCAAGTATGTCTCCATATCATATAATCCGAAATATAGCAAGGGACTCGATAAGGTATTTAATAAGATAGGCCTCACCTTAGTCTATAAGTCATCAGACAATCTGAGGAATATCTTAGGAAATCCCAAAGATAAGATTCCTAATTGTGAGAAAAGTGGAATTTATGAAATTAGTTGTAATGATTGTGACAAAAAGTATGTTGGGCAAACTAAAAGGTCAATTAAAATACGATTTAAAGAACATTTGGCACACTTAAGATACAATAGAGCAGAAAAGTCTAGCATTGCCGAACATGCCCTTGAAGCTGATCATACTGTAACATTAGATAATCTAAGATTAATAAAAAATGTATCTGATAGGAGATTGTGGAACGCATACGAAAGTATGGAAATCATAAAATGTAAAAGTAGTTTAAATAAAGACAGAGGGCCTATTCCTTATAGTCCCCTCTACTGGTTACTTGACCGGAACTGATCGCCTTGCCTATTAGTTCCGCTTGAGTAATTCAAGGGTTAGGCTAAGTATAAATAGGGTAGATTTGTAGTTTAGCTTTAGTCAATCATCGCTCCTGATGAAGCTAACATGGTTAGCGAAACGCGCGTCGAGTGCAAAAATAAAGTGTTTGGTGTAGTGGTGATATATACTGAGTAGTAACTTTAAAAGTAATATTTGAAGTTTGAACGCAGTAATGTTTTTAATATTTAACGATTCTGAACGAGTTTTTTTCTCAAAATATTTAGATGGTTGCTTGCCACTAGAAATTAAGTTGGCTCTCTTTCTCGGACATAAAAAGCCTATTAGACTTTTTCAATTTTTCGACATGGAATTAATTAAATTCATGTTGACTGCAACTTTAACAAGGACGACAACAGAAAAGTTTATCGCAGCTAAGACGACACGCCCGACTTATTAGAATGCCGTCGACTATACCTGTGTTATTAACAACATAATGTGTAATATTGGTAGATTTTTTTTTCAAAACTGACGAAAAAAATTTAAAATGTTTTATTATTTTGATATTCCGAACTATTAAACGGGCAACTACCTCGCCTTGTCTCCCTCCTCATGTGTTACCGATATTGATATTTTATTTCAAACATTGAATGTTTTTGGATCATCAACATTTATTATTTTTATTTAGTGATATTTATCGGTCTTATATGTATAATTTTTATTATAGATTTTGCCCGCTGGAATGACCGTTCCGAGAGGAAGAGGAAGAGGATATGGAGGAGTATATGGTAGAGGTAGACCTCAGAAAGGAATGCCGACCTATCCTGTCGGAAATAAGAGGAGTCAGGTATTTAGGATTTAGACATTTTAGAATTTTGCTTTTGTGGTAAAGGTGTGCTTTAACAAGAAAAACTAACCTAAACTAAAAATTTTTTGCTGCTTAACATATATTTGGTTTTTACTCTTGCAAAACAATAAGTGTTCTAGAATAATAATTGTCTTGAAAATGATTATTACGTTATTCCCGATTTCTATTTTGTATAAGAACCAGATAAATAATCATAATTACTATATATATATATATATATATATATATATATATATATATATATATATATATATATATATATATATATATGTATATATATATATATATATATATATATATATATATATATATATATATATATATATATATATATATATATATATATATATATATATGTCAAGGATTTTCTATTTTCTACAGCTGACGCTGTCTTCTTTCTCTCAGCCTTTGATCCCATCCGTTTTTATCTTCCCAGTCTCCATCCTCCATAGCCTCGTCCACATCGTCTCTCCATCGTCTGGGTCTTCCTCTTTTTCTTCTCCCTATAGGGCTCCACTCCGTTATTTTCTTTATCCACCTATTATCTTCGCTTCGTCTTATGTGTCCATAACATTTGAATCGTTTTTCTTCAATGGTGTTTATTGCGTTCTCTTTGATGTTCATTCTGCTTCTTATTTCTTCATTTGTTATTCTCTCCATACGTGTCACTCTACAATGTCTTCTCCAATACTCCATCTCTACCGCGTTAATTTTAGATTTATTTCTTTTGTTGATCGTCCATGTTTCTGACCCGTATGTCATTATTCTTTGTATTATTGATTTGTATATGCGTGTTTTGTTTCTCTTTGTAATGTGCTTGTCCCACAGGATCGAATTTAATTGTCTTATGCATGTCCGCGTTTGTCCTAATTTAGCTTTAATCTCTTCTTCTGATGTTGCGTTTTTTGAAATGATGGTTCCTAAATATTTAAATCTATCGGTTCCTTTGATTATTTTTTCGTTATCGACTTCTAGATTCTTCACGTTTCCCTCCTTTGTTGTTAGATATTCCGTTTTATCAAAGTTTATTGCTAATCCTGCTTTAGTGTATTCTTCTTTCAGTTTTCTTACCATATAACTGAAGTCTTCCTCATCTTGGGCTATGATTACTTGGTCGTCTGCGAAACTTAGAGTATATAAGTATTCTTCTCGTATTGGGGTATGTATTCCATTACATTTTTGCTTCCATTTTTTTAATGTTTGTTCGAGGTATATTTTGAATAGTGTTGGGGATGTCGAGCACCCTTTTGATGTTTGGAGTCTCTTCCCTATTTTATGTCCTATTTTTATGTTCACCGTGTTGTTTTCGTAGAGAGCTCTTACTGCGTATATTAGTTCTTTGTTAATGCCTATTTCTTTCATTGCGTTTCATAATCTTTGTCTTGGTACTGAGTCATAGGCCTTTCTTATGTCTATGAAGGCTAGATGAACTTCTCTATTCTTTGCCAGTTTTTTTGCCATTGTTTGTTTTATAGTGTATATGTGGTCTATACATGATTTTCCGGCCGTAAAGCCTGCTTGGTCTTCTCAAATTTTTTCTTTTATATTTTCCTCCATGATATTTTTAATAGTTTTTCCAATATTTCCGATATTATGCTTAGGCCCCTATAGTTTGTGCATTTTCTGCGGTCTCTCTTTTTAAATATAGATACTATATAAGCTTTTGACCATTCCTCTGGTATTTTTTCTCCATTTATCGCTCTGTGGAACATGTTTCTCAGCATTCGATGTAATTTATTAGACCCGTACTTAATCATTTCATTTACCACACCCCCAGGCCCTGCAGATTTATTATTTTTGAGTGTTTTTATTGTCTTCTTTACTTCTTCATAGCTTAGTTCTATCTCTTTTATTTCCTTATTCTGTTCTTCTTCAGGGTTCTCTTCTTGGAATTCTTGTCTGTCCTCTGTTAGCAGCTTCTTATAATATTCTTCCCACTCGCTTTCTGGGATGTACTCTATATACGTCTTCTCTCTATTGTTAGTCCTTAATGCTTTAATTATTCTCCATGACTTTGTGCTTCTAGTTCCTCCTATATACTGTTCTACATGTTTGCACGATTTTTCCCATCTCTCGTTCTACTTCTATATACGTTTGTAAATTCATTCCACCCTCGTAATATACTGCCCACGTAACTTGCTAACATGTACCTTCACACCATAATGCTGCCAGCACCCAGTATTACAGTGGGTAATACGCAATCAGAGTTATACTCTTCTCCTATCCGGCGCTTTGGTCTAACTACTTAAAACACATTTTTTTTTTTGCAAAATTCGACTTTATTCATCAACATAATCTCCTTCAAGAGCGATACAATCATTCTAACGCTTTTCTAACATTTCTATATCTTTCTGGTAGAAGGATTTGTCTTTGCCTTCAAAATAGGCCTCAGTTTGAGCGATAACTTCTTCATTGGAGTCAAATTTCTTTCCTGTGAGCATTTTCTTGAGGTCTGCGAATAGATAATAGTCGCTGGGAGCCAAATCTGGAGAATACGGTGGATGAGGAAGCAATTCGAACTTCAATTAATTCAATTTTGCCATCGTAACCATCGACTTGTGACACAGTGCATTGTCTTGATGAAAGAGCACTATTTTCTTGTTCACACTGTTGTGTCTTTGGTCGCTTTGGAAGGCTTTCACCGGCTGCTGTCCATTCGGCTGACTGCCGATTTGATTCCAGTGTGTAGCGGTGGATCCATGTTTCATCGATTGTCACATGAAAAAATCCTTTTTATTGTGCTTAAACAGGTCCAAACAGCGCTCAGAATCATCGTTGTTCTTTTTGGTACACTGTAAGCAAACGCGGTACCCATTTCGAACAGAGCTTTCTCATGCCCAAATGTTTATGGAAAATATGATCAACATGTCCTTTTGATATCTTTAGGGTGTCAGCTATCTCACGCAATTTCACTTTGCGGTCATCCAAAACAATTTTGTGGATTTTTTTGATGTTTTCCGGTGTAACCACCTCATTTGGGCGTCCAGCATAATTTGTGTCTGTACGACCGCGATTAAATTCAGCATATCAGTAAATGATAAGTGATTTTCCAGGGACAGAGTCCCCGAAACACTTATTAAGCCATTGCTTTGCTTGAACGGTAGCTTCCCATTAAAAAATAGTGTTTAAACGACACACGAAATTCGATTTTTTTCCATCGTGGCTAATCGTCGAGATGTCATGAAATTTTGGTACCTCCTAAAAATCATATGGATTTTTTGGAACGTGCATCATTCTACGTGTCAGACCAAAAACTGTTCGGCCTACGTGTTATTAAAAACCTAAAACAAGGGAAAAGACACTTTCGGATTACTCTGCTATTAAAACAAATAGTTTAAACAATATCCAGACTCGGTAAAACAATACGTACCTCGAAGTTAAACTCCTCCGATCATCATATCAGACCAATCCTCTTTGTTGAAAGATTTATTTTTATGGGCCCATGCCAAGCGCATCTTTTTCATCTCCGATAGCCATGGTTTTTTTTTCTTCCCAGCCTTTTGAGTCCGGCCTTTTGAAGCTGTTCGAGCAGAAATTTTCTTTCTGTTTTTAGAAAAATTAGCACATAGTTCACGAGACGTCTTTTTGCGATTTTGCAAATCAATCGGTCTTTTTAGTGTTCCGTACGGAACACTTATAAGATCACTTCGGTGTCTGTCTGTCTGTCTGTCACACCCGATTTTCTCCGAAACTATTTGACATAGAAAGGTGAAATTTGGTAATAATATAGGAATTGATGGCCTCATCAGAGCCATGTAGTTTTGAGAATTAGATTTTGACTTAAGGGGTTAGTTTTGGGGGGTGAAGTCGGAAGTGAAAAAAAAATTTTTTTACTAGGTCATCGAGTGTGGTGTCAAATGAAAGCTTGTGAAAACACGAGTAAAAAATATATATATAATATTATACTTGCGCGCACTTTTCTTTGTATTATTTTTAAAAATTCGCGAAAAATCGCTGCCCCGGGCGTTATCTCGAAAAGTACTTACCAAAAAATTTCGAAAAAACTCTGGAATATTCTCCACGGGGTGTAGATTGAACGAAAATTATCACGAGTCCATTACCTTTAATTTATATGGTATATAAAAAAAACAAACATTTCAAGGTCATCAGATTTCAGTAAAGATTGGAAACAAACTTTGTTGAAAACTCATTTGGGGTGTGTTTTGTGAAGTCACTGATCGTTTCATACCACCGTAACATAAATTTTGACTTAAGGGGTTCGTTTTGAGGGGTGAAATCGGAAGTGAAAAATTTTTTTTTTACTAGGTCATCGAGTGTGGTGTCAAATGAAAGCTTGTAAAAACACGAGTAAAAAATATATATAATGTAATACTTGCGCACACTTTTCTTCGTATTACTTTTAAAAAATCGCTGTCCCCTACCTTATCTCGAAAAGTACTGATCAAAAAATTTTGAAAAAATTCTGGAATATTTTCCACGGGGTATAGATTGAACGAAAATTATCACGAGTGCATTACCTTTAATAATTTATTTGGTATATAAAAAAAAACAAAATTTCAAGATTACCAGTTTTCAGTAAAGATTGGAAACAAACTTTGTTGAAAACTCATTTGGGGTGTGTTTTGTGAAGTCACTGATCGTTTTATACCACCGTAACATAAATTTTGACTTAAGGGGTTCGTTTTGAGGGGTGAAATCGGAAGTGAAAAAATTTTTTTTTTACTAGATCATCGAGTGTGGTGTCAAATGAAAGCTTGTGAAAACACGAGTAAAATATATATATATATATATATATATATATATATATATATATATATATATATATAATGTAATACTTGCGCACACTTTTCTTCGTATTACTTTTAAAAAATCGCTGTCCCCTACCTTATCTCGAAAAGTACTGATCAAAAAATTTTGAAAAAATTCTGGAATATTCTCCACAGGGTGTAAATTGAACGAAAATTATCACGAGTGCATTACGTTTAATAATTTATTTGGTATATAAACAAAAAAAACAAGATTTCAAGGTCACCAGTTTTCAGTAAAGATTGGAAACAAACTTTGTTGAAAACTCAATTGGGGTGTGTTTTGTGAAGTCACTAATCATTTTATACCACCTTAACAAAAATTTTTATTTTAAAAACAATCAACGTACGGAACACTAATTATGCAAGTTCATCTTGCACTTGACAGGTTTTTTCACATTTGTAATGCGTTTTTGTGTGTTTTTGCCTTTTTAAAACAGTTTATAGTATTTTATTTCATTGTACTATGTGAACCTTCTTATTTTTGTAATGTTTGATTTGCTTTTTCCACTTTCAAAAAGAAACTCTATTTTCAGACGTTTTTCTAAGATCAATTCCTTCCTTTTTTGGCATGTGTACATTACGAGATGTTGAAGTAAACTAAATAAGGACAAGAATAACGCAGGTCAATTATCGTTGACTTTTTAGAATTTGTGCTGTGAGAAATAAGAGACATCTACTTTCTAAGAATTGAATGGCATGGCAGATATTTTCGGCCAACGCTGTATGTAAATTTGGTGATTAGCCATAAAATAAACGACTAACGTCAGACTAAACTAATTTCTTGAAAAGTTAAGCCAAGGTCAGAGAAGTGTTTTAAAAGAAAAATTAACTTAAAAAGAAACATTATCTAACTGTCTTTTATCATCATTTCTTCCCGGTCATTGTATTACAACATTGTCGGTGGCTGTTCTATTAGCTTTGCTAGATTTATGGGGGCTTTGTATTGAATAGCTTTTAGTGTTTACCTAATTAAAACTTGGTTGTGTTAATATGCAGAATTTTCTTGTAGGCAAACAAAAAGCGCAACACTAACAAATCTAATAAGGAAAAACAATCGAAGGGACTGGCTTTAACTGTAAAAACTGATAGCGGGTATGTAATTAAGAGTATTTTTGACGATAGTAATTAAATGCAGTATCTTTTACAGAGACGTTCAGTCAGTGATGTGATCGCATCAACAAATGGTGCAGCTACCAGCCCGAAACCAGAAGACTGTAAAAAGAATACGGACCACAAGGGACAGGGAGATGCTCCCAATCCCATACAAGCTTAGGTTACTAAATTGTATTAGACGCGTGTTGGAAAGAATCGGGTAATTAGTTATTTAAAATATGTCTCGAGCATTTATGGTCAGACTTTGATGTCATTATACTGTTACACGAAATTGTATAGAAAGGACATATTTTGTTTTAATGGTTACCCGAAACTCGTTCATAATAATGGACACGCGTGACAATTTCAACGAAGTTCGTTGCTTCAAGTTGGACTAATTTTTAGTGAAAAATATGCGGATGGACTTTTAAAAGCGTTTAATTGTAAGCTCATATTCTTATAAAAGCAGTGTTGGTGCTGCGAGTAATAATTATAAAAATGACAGACTTTCCTATGTAGATTTATACAGGGTCGGATTTTTACAAGTGTCGACACTGCTAAAATGCTGTGTTCAGATTGGTCTGCGATGCTGACTAATTGTTTTGAGAGCATATTGTATATTTTTATATGTTTGTTACAACTGTTATAATTATATATTGACTGAGACGACGTTGTAAGCGCACTACTGTGATCATATTTATGGTATTTATATATTAGATCTGTTGATTTGGCAACTTTGTTATCTTGGTGATTTCAAAGTTGAGGTAATGATGGATAAGGATGGTTCACTTATAACATTAACAATGACCTTCTAAAACCATATTAAAAATTTGTCATATTGCAAACGGTAATTGCAAAAATCTTGCTTTCTGCATTGATACTTACAAGCACGAAAATCCAGATTTTTTTTATTACATATAACCGCGCCAGTCCTTTTTGTATTCCTAAAAAATTGAGCGATATTTGCGATTAGAGTACCCGCTGTAGATTTGTTAACAGGCTCAACTTTCTTAGAGAAATTGAAACATAGTGAAATAGAATAACTGCCATACTTACTGAGGGCAGGTGAAAATAAGTCAATTTTTATATATTTTTTATGTGAATATTTTATGTTCGTTGTTACTTAGGACTAAAATTAACACACAATTTTTTTCCTAAATATTAAAAAATTACAAAGTTGGACACTATCTTCCTGCACCGAGTGGTAAAATGGCCTAGCCTTTAGCTCTGCTATATTCATCTGAAACAAACGAGTTTTTTTTTTGAAATTTATTGTTAACATTCATACGGTTTACGTGAACTTCAAAAAATAAAAGAAATTGCGGAAATGGCATGCTTTTGTAAAAAAGTTGGATTTTTCCGCCATAAAAAAATTATTTTTTTTTTTCGTTATTTCTAAACATATGGGTCATTCCATGCCAAATCGACCACTTTTGACACCGACCCCTTTCGATTTGGCTGAAATTTTTTTTTATCTTTTTCTACCTTATGAAAAACGGTTCTCAGAATTTTTTCAAACTTTTTTACCCACCTCAAAAAAAGTTATGAATTTTTCAAAAAAATGGCTCTTTTTTTTCAAATTGGCCGACCGAGACGTTTTTTTTTTTTTCAAAATTTTCGTAATTAAATTTACTTTTAAAAATGAAATACAAAAAAAATTTTTAGATAATAAAATCTATGAAGTTTTTGCCTTTTTTGAGAAAAACCTTCAATTTTTTTAAGTTCGCCATTTTTTATTTTTTTTTTCTTAAAAAAAACTTCAATCAGTTATCCCCGCCAATCCCAGAGTGGGCCGAATTTTTTTTCTATTTTTTTTTTTAATTGAAAAAAAAATTTTTAATTTTTTTTTTAGAAACTTTGTTTATATAATAAAATAAATGCAAGTAAATGATTTCACGGTATACTATACTTAATTTATAGTCTAAACTGACAACTAATGACTAGGATTCTACGTTTGATACGATTAACATTCACTGTTTTTAATACTAATTCAACAAATAATTTATTTCATTTTTATTTGGCGTTTGAATAATTATGTTTCACATTATAAAATAATTTCCTAAGCATATTATAATAAATTTTAATCTGACAAATAGTATTCAAATTCAGGACATTAATTAGATCGATAAGCTAGGGCATGACAATCACAGAATTACCTATGGCCACTTCACTAGATCCACGCGAATCTATTTCATAAGCCTACCACCACTTTATATTGAGATCCAAAACATAACCTATGTATCTGTTATGTGTTTCAGTGTTTATTTATCTATAAATTGTTCTTTTTCAACAAACGTGATAACGAAACATTTTCAATAAACACTGAAACACATGACGAATACATAGGTTATGTTTTGGATCTCAATATAAAGTGGTGGTAGGCTTATGAAATAGAATAGATTCGCGTGGATCTAGTGAATTGACCGTAGGTAAGTCTGTGATTGTCATGCCCTAGCTTATCCATCTAATTAATGTGCTGAATTTGAATACTATTTATGTCCGATTAAAATTTATTATAATATGCTTAGGAAATTATTTTATAATGTGAAACATAATTATAGTGAACAAAATTATTCAAACGCCAAATAAAAAGTATAATATACCGTGAAATCATTTACTTGTATTTATTTTATTATATAAATAAAGTTTCTAAAAAAAAAAAAATTAAAAAATTGTGAAAATTTTTTTTTCAATTAAAAAAAAAAAAATCGGCTCACTCTGGGATTGGCGGGGATAACTGCAGAATTGATTGACGTTTTTTTTAAGAAAAAAAAAATGGCAAAAATTTCATAGATTTTATTATCTAAAAATTTTTTGTATTTTTTTTTTAAAGTACATTTAATTACGAAAATTTTGAAAAAAAAAAACGTCTCGATCGGCCAATTTTTGACAAAGTTATGGCAATTTGAAAAAAAAAAAAAAAAAAAAGCAATTTTTTTGAAAAATTCATAACTTTTTTTGAGGTGGGTAAAAAAATTGGAAAAAATTCTGAGAACCGTTTTGCATAGGGTAGAAAAAGATAAAAAACTTTCAGCCAAATCGAAAGGAGCCGGGGTCAAAAGTGGTCGATTTGGCATGGAATGACCCATATTTAGGTTTAACACAAGTAATACTGTTATTTTAGATTTGTGCAAAATTTCAACAAAATCGATCAAATATTTTTGAGTTATTAATTACATCAGTTTCGAAAATACAGTTTTGATAAAAACGTGTTTTAAGTTTAGAGAATATTTGATCGAATTCGATGAGATATTAGACATATCTAAATAACAGTATTACCTTGTACTGGAACCTAAGTATGTTTTAAAATTATTTTAAAAATTTTTTTAGCAAAATAATACAAGATGTTAATAATAAATTTTTTAAAAAATTGTTTGCTTTAAATCAATACATCAGAAGCGAGAGCTTGTGCCATTTTACCACTCGCCGCACAACCTTGTCGGCAGATAGAAGCTTAGCTCTGCCATTTTTCAATATTAAAAAAAATTGTTTTAATTTTAATCTTAAGCAACAACAAATAATTCCTAAAATTCCATTAAGGGTTCACATGAAAAAATATAAAAAGAATTGACTAAACTTATTTAGCCCCTGAACTAGAATTTCTATTATTAAGTAAGTATAAAAATATATAGTCCATGCTACCTGTGATGAGTTAATTTGTGGAACACATATTTTACAAATAGTCATGCAGTTAATATTACAAATTCAGGCATCGAATTGTAAAACTGCCTCTATGCGTGAGCCCTATTTCCCTAGTAGGCAGGAGATAAGATAACGCCGTGAGCGCGTCGATCGACGACAAAATCAGTTTACAACGCAATAATCAACTCGTCATTTTTCTGTTAATAATTAATGAATCAAGTTGATTTTTGCGTAGAAACACTTTAGGCTCGTGCGCTTCTTATGCATATAGTCGTTTGATAAAATTGTTTGTTAATTTGTTATTAACAATGAATAAACTTTACGCTGAAAAATTTCAATATTAATTAAATAATTGGCCAAAGTGACCAATGTCTGCTTATTTTTCATACATTGGAGAGTATCATATCAAAAATTCAGGTCAGTATGTTAATTTATGCAGCAGTGATGTGAATAAATAAACAAGCGCGTACGAGCTCTTAACACATGCGCGCGTTTTTATCCAGCTAATCGCAGTGAAAAAATATATTTTCTTATTTGGTTATTCTATTAAAACATCTTTGTCTTTTTTTTTGTAATATAACACTGAAATTGAGTGTTTTTTCGTAAGGAAAAATACTCAAGTTGAGTGTACGAAAATACGCTCATTGAGTCAAGTGTTTTTTGAGGGTTTTGTGTGTAAGGATATGTTATATATATATATATATATATATATATATATATATATATATATATATATATATATATATATATATATATATAATTATACAAAGATATATGTACTCCTTAAAATCGCTGTAACAATTTTTCACCCCAAAATTCAAAAATCATTTAGTTCTGCAATTTGGTTTTCTTAATAGTTTAACCAAACGCAAAAGCCAAATTGTAAAACCAAATGGTTTTTGAATTTTCGCGTTAAAAATTGTAAAAAACGATTTTGAAGCATGCATATACCTTTTTTAATCTACACGTTACACTATTTAGTTTTCTTATTTGATTTTACTACGACCAATTAATAAATTAACATTACTATTTGATTATTTCATTTTCAAATGAAATAACCAAATAGGAAGTCTTTTTGGCAACTGAAAGCATTCAAAAAACAAATTAACATACTGACCTGAAATTGTGATATAATACTCGAAACTGTATGAAAAATAAGCCGACGTTGTTCATTTTGGCCAATTTTTTAATTAAATTTTTCAGCGTAAAGTTTATTCGTTGTTAATATCAGATTAAACAAACCATTTTATCAAACGACTATATGCATAAGAAGCGCATAAGCCTAAAGAGAGTTTGCAAATATCAACTTGATTCGTTAATTATTAACAGAAAAACGACGAGTTGATTATTGTGTTATAAATTGATTTTGTCCGTCGATCGACGCTTTCACAGCGTTATCTCCTCTCTCTTGCCTACTAGGAAAACAAGGATCACGCGTAGAGGCAGTTCTGCAGTCTGGTGCTTCAATTATAAGGTTCATTATACTACTCAGTATATATCACCACTACACCAAACACTTTATTTTTGCACTCGAAGCGCGTTTCGCTAAACAGTGAATCATCGCTCCTGATGAAGCTAACGTGGTTAGCGAAACGCGCTTCGAGTGCAAAAATAAAGTGTTTGGTGTAGTGGTGATATATACTGAGTAGTATCATTGTGCCAAAGATTCCGCATTCCCAACTTAGATAATTCATTCTTCAAGTAACTTGTTAGAGTATAAAACTAGTTACAATGCACGCAGATTTATATATCTGATATTTTAATGAATCTCGTGAATCTCTTCGTGAGCTGAACAAATGTACGGTGGTTTACGATTTTTCTATATATAATAAATCAAGTGGATTTTGTGCACGCCGGTAATGTTACCTTATGAAAATAAATATTACACAGATACTTTGTCAAACTAAGAAATGCCCTTAAAGTATATAAAAAAAATCACAATACGAGTAAAAATATGTGATTTTATTACTTTAACCTTAAAGTAAGCCCATTAAGATTTTTTAAATAAAATCAGATACTTTGTTACGCCAATTATGAAAAAAAACTAAAACGTTTAGAAACATAGCGCTGTTGCTCATAAGAGACAATATAGCCATTTCGTTTCGCTGGCATGATTTTAATGTTAAAGCGAAATATATCATTAATGAGATAAACCAAATTATAATAATCTAATAATGGATCAAAATTGATTCTAGCGTGCTAATGTATTGTCAAAAATATAAACATAATTATAACCATTTTAATATTTTATGTAGCTGTTCTTTAACATACCATACACTGTAATCCGAGGATTACATTCAATTTAGCTCACATTTAATATAGTATTAGCAGAGTCTTGAAAGACAATGATCTAGTAATTGCTCGTAAAAGCTTCTAATAATAATTATATGATATTTTTGCTTCTTATTATCTGTTTCATGTATTTTACATTCGCATAATTTAAACAAATTTTTAAGTGATTAACAAAGTGTTTTGCTTCTCTTTCAATATTACTACATACTGTTTTTCACTTGTTGAATCGTTGAACGTATGCGTCACTAAACTAAAAATTTGTTTAGTTATATAATTTTTTCAAGGTAAATTTCAAATTGCACTTAAAAGTTTGTGTCATGTGTATTTTTTTTTATTTAGGGTTGCTTTTTTATTTTAGTTTATAAGCGAATGTTTTCAGAGGGTATTTAATGTTTTCTTTTTAATTAATATGAATTTGTGTTCTAATGCTATAAATTATAAAGATTTAAAGCCCCATTCAGTAATATCGCGTTGTATTGCATTATAATAGTGTATCTCTATGCCTAACATATTTAGAAATATTCGGAAACATGTAGATTAACCGTTCTTTTTATTTCCTTTTTACAATATTTCTCCAATATTAAAATATTTAACTATATAATTCCTGAGTATATATGTATATTGGCTCTGTGGGTGAAAGGGCATCCATATAATTGTTAGAAATAGTTTTGTGATTTTGGAAAACTTGGGACAATACTGCTCCAATGATTTATTTTTGTCCGTAAATTTAAAAAGAATCGCTTCTCACAGCGCTATTATTGTCTTAATGTTTACTTCTGAAATCACTGTAAAAGAAATGTTCACTTTTTCTTGTAATCTTAAAAAACATAACCATTCAACTGTTCGACAATTTTTTGAAAATGGGCATTGATATTTAACTTTTGATGGCTGATTTAATGGCTGGCTGAATAGGTGGTGCAGTTGAAGGAGTTTGTTTGATATCTAATATACTATTGAACCATTTTTGGGAGTTTTATTTCCTAAATGCATAAATACTTAGAGGTATATTCGTAACATTTACTAAAAATTGAAAAATGTATATTTAATATTAAAATTTACAGAAAATAATACCAACTATGGAATACCGCTCCCACGTTTGGGGCTCTGCTCCCAAACATACACTGCATTTGTTGGGTTCTGTTCAGAGAAGAGCGGTCCGTCTGATTGGATACCCGGAATTGACCGGCGCACAGTGTGTCGCGTAGAACATGCTAGGTGGACAAAATTCATGTTATGATTTCCAGGAAATCTTATTTGCAAAACGTAAACAACACCACCAAACCCCGAATTCCGAGAAAAGGTTGTTTATCAAATTTGCAAGTGGCGAGTCATAAGCGTCAGAAGTCAGGTAATGAGTTTAATGCAGCTCTTTCAATCAATCAGTTGCAATTTAGCGACACTTTCGTGCACATCTTATAGTGACATATTGTAATATTGTGAAAGTTTTTGTGATGAATATTAATACTGAGGGTAAGTACTATTTTTTAATGTATTTTTTTAATCAGAATCTATTAATTTGAATTTTTAGTATTTTTTTTAAATAGCCTATATATTTTAGCGTGTTTTTTTTTAAAAAAAAAAACTGAAAGTTCAGAATATATAGACATTCACCTCTATCCGGGCTAGTTTTTAGATATTACACAGAAATAACTTTATTCTTCGTAAAAATACACATATCGTTTAGCACACTTCAGTACAACATTTTTTTTTTTTCTTTTCTTCCAGAACACGTTTACTCTATTTCAAGGGTAGCCTTTTTTGAGGAGTGGTTGAAACACACGAAGAATGAAAAAAACGCGCGTGTATATGACTTTCTTTCTTCAAAATGTCACTTTGGTGACATTACTGAAAGCAGCCAAAAAGAAATAAAGTTGAAGATATCCAACTTGTCTAATATGTTTGGTGGCAAATGGTTGGCTTCAGGAAAGTCGAAGGAGCGTTTTTTAATTAAAAATAAGAATTGGTTGGATGAAGCAGACATACAGTTTACTGCGAGTTCTTTTGCGCCACAACCTTCAACATCAAGTGAGAATGTGACTCCTGCAGGAAGACCTCGCAAAGATTTCGAGGAATCGTCGTTTAAGACGAAGAAACGTCGCGTCGTGGATCTGGTAGAATCCCGAAGTGTCAGTGAATTGGTGACTGCTGCCGAAATTGCTGTGCGTTCAGCAGGGCAAAGGAAAATTGCCAATGTGATTAGAGACATTAGTGAGAGCCCAGATAATATTATTAAGTCTAAAAATACCAGTTCCGTTAATCCTAGGCAATTAAGTAGTGACGAAGCCTTAGCTTACTATATAGATTCTAAGTCAACAACGCATTCTTACAAACAAACTAGGAAGTGGTCCATGAAGGCGGGGCATAATGTGTTTCCGTCATATTTTAGTTTAAAAAAGTCCAAACAGGCCTGTTATCCTGCAGAGGAGCACATTGCTATGACAGAAACTCGTGCTGAAATAAATTTGCAAGCCTTATTAAATAAAACATAAACATAAACAAAAATAAAAATAATATTTTGTTTTTCTTTTGTTATTGCGCTTTTTTACCGAAAAAAATAATGAATTTTACACGAAAAAAAATTTTTTCTCCATTAATTTCTAAATAACTCCAAAACGATAAAAGATAGAATAAAATAATATTCAATCAACTTTAATAAAATTTTGTTACGCATTTTTTAATGTTTTATTTATAAAAATCTGACAAGTTGTTCCCGAGTTATCGTTAAATATGTCTGCGTAGCTGACTAATTTAGGGGAAAAAATTAGCCACGCCCATAAAAAAAACCAACGCGATGAATTTTTTCTTAAAATAACTTAATATGCCTAGAATATGCATAAACAATTGAAATAAGTGAAAAAATAATTTTGTCCAGCTAACTTGTACTAGTCGACACACTGTGCGGCGGCCTTGATTCGCTGGAACATCGAAGAACGGTTGGCGAATTGAGTCTGTTCTACAAGGATTTTCATGGAAAATGTTCGAAGGATGTAGCCCGCTTAAATGTTAGAAATACACGTCGCGCTGGGGCTTCACATCCGTATGAGGTTCAGCTTGTTACTCCGCGTACGACGCTTTTCAAGCAGTCTTCTATATGGAGAACGTCATCCCTTTGGAATAATTTGCCCAGCGCTGTGTTCCCCACCGAGTACAATTTACAGCGATTCAAGAACAACGTGAATCGCTTTTTTCCGCACACATGCCGCTCCTGGAGCGCTTTAGGGACTTCCCTGCAGCACGTGTGCTAGACCCATAAAAAAAAAGAAAAAACCGTAGTACTCGGCCATTTTTCGACAAAATCGCCTTGGAGTTCTCTGCATTTAGTGAGTCGTGGAATCAATTTTTTTTATACCTGCGTCAGTCGTCTTTGCCGTCAAGTTCGCTACCCATTTGAGCACCGCATTCTTCACCTCTTCGTCGCTGGAGAAACGTTTTCCGCCCATGTGCTCTTTCAAAAGACTGAAAAGAAAGAAGTCAAACGGGGCGGGTTGGTACTTTCTAAAAATCATATGAACTTTTGTGTCAGAATTTAAATCTTCGCAATACACACGAAAACATCGAAATTTTAAAATAATTTAAAAATAGAAACATTTTTACACAACACATGTTAAAGAATGTCCTTTTGTAAAAACCCTGTTCAAACTGCATGTCGCTAGCTGCTAAGGAAATTTTTTCTTATACTTTTTGTACTTTAAGTCTTCGCAATACATTAAAAACATCGAAATTTTAGAATAACTAAAAACTGAAACATTTTTATACAAGAGCGAGCTTTCCTCGCACATTCCCTGCTACAACACATGTTAAAGAATGTCCTTTTGTATAATCCTGTTCATGCTGCGTGTCGCTAACTGTTAAGGAATTTTTTGGAGTTTAAGTCTTCGCAATACAAACAGAAACATCGAAATTTTAAAATAATTAAAAATTGAATCAATTTTATACAAGAACGAGCCTTCTTCGCACATTCTCTCCTCAACACATGTTAAAGCATGTCCTTTTGTCTAACCATGTTCAAACTGCATGTCGCTAACTGCTAAGGAATTTTTTTTTTGGTCTTTAGGGCTTCGTAATACACATGAAATCACCGAAATTTTAAAATAAATTAATAATTAAAATATTTTTATACAAGAACCAGCCTTCCTCGCACATTCAATGCTATAACATATGTTAAAGAGTGTCCTTTTGTGTAACCTTGTTCATCCTGCGTGTCGCTAACTGTTAAGGATTTTGGACTTTAAGTCTTCACAATACACCCGAAAACATCGAAATTTTGAAATAATATAAAAATTGAAACATTTTTATACCTGCCCAGCCTGATGTCGGTATATACTAAGGAAAATTTTTTACTCGATAAAAACCTTTGCATTATATCCTAGATCGTCGAGATTTTAATATAAATAATAAAATTGAAACACTGTTATTCGGAAACGAATCAGATTCTATTAACTGCACGTGGTAAAGAATGCTCTTTTTTTATAATCCTGTCAAGGCCTGATGTCGATATCTGCTAAGGAAAATTTTTTACATGATAAAAACCATCGCTTTATAGCCGAGAACGCCGAAATTTTAAAATAAATAAAAATTGAAAAAATACTGTTATTCAAAAACGATGATTGCTAACAAATTCTTTGAACTGCACGTGGCATAGAATGCTCTTTTTTATAATCCTGTCAAGGCCTGATGTCGGTATCAGCTAAGGAAATTTTTTTACATGATAAAAACCGTCGCATTATGGCCGAAAACTTCGAAATTTTATAATATACAAAATTTGATACACTGTTATTCAAAAACGAAGGTTGCTATCAAATTCTCTGAACTGTACGTAGTAAAGAATGCTCTTTTTTATAATCCTGTCAAGGCCTGATGTCGGTATCTGCTAAGGAAAATTTTTTACATGATAAAAACCATTGCATTATGACCGAAAACTTCGAAATTTTATAATAAATAAAATTTGAAACACTGTTATTCAAAAACGAAGATTGCTATCAAATTCTCTGATCTATATGTGGTAAAGAATGCTTTTTTTTATAATCCTGTCAAGGCCTGATGTCGATATCTGCTAAGGAAAATTTTTTACATGATATAAAAACCATCGCATTATGGCCGAAACCGTCGAAATTTTATAATAAATAAAATTTGAAACACTGTTATTCAAAAACGAAGATTGCTATCAAATTCTCTGAACTGTACGTGGTAAAGAATGCTTTTTTTTATAATCCTGTCAAGGCCTGATGTCGGTATCTGCTAAGGAAAATTTTTTACATGATAAAGACCATTGCATTATGGCCGAAAACGTCGAAATTTTATAATAAATAAAATTTGAAACACTGTTATTCAAAAACGAAGATTGCTATCAAATTCTCTGAACTGTACGTGGTCGAAATATGAAATTTTTTTTTTAATTAAATGAAAAACATTTAGATTAACATCATATTTCAATTTCATCAAATTCTTAAGAAAAGTAAATTTACGAGTGAACTACCTTAATTTTGACGATCAAGAATAATTATAAAATAGTGATTATTAAATTATACGTTTAAAAACTACTTTTTGGAAAAATGTTTTAAAACATTTTGTATCTATTTATTTTCTTTTTACCGATGTTATTAGTAATTAATGTTACAAAAGCTGGACTAAAATTAAATATTAAATACAAAAATAAAACTGAAAAATATTTTAAAATATAGTATTTCACTTGTATGTGTATGTATGCTATGACTCACTCAGATGACTTGTAGTTCACATAGTTCATCTTTGTGGGTATTAGCTACCATAAATTCTCAATTACAGAATACTATAAAACTGAAATTTCTGCTTAATGTATCTAAACCGTAAAATATTACATTTGGCCAAGTTTTTATACAACTTATTTATAAAATTTACTAGTATCGGTTTTATCTTCACATCTTCATTCTTTTCTTCTTTGGTTTACCAGCAAGTGGTCCGGGTATTTTGAAAACAGTGCTAGAACAGAAAAGGTAATATAGTAATTTAGGTAAAATTATTTACAAAGTCACTCATTAAGAGCTAATGAAAAGAATGGAAAAATGCATGATAGTAGAAGGAAGTCATATAGAAAATGTCTTTTGATTTTTTTTTTTATTTTTTAAGTTTCAAAAAGTTTTATAAACATGTAATAAGTTATGTAATGTTAAAAGTTATATACCAAGTCTGGCGAGTAAGCCGCATGGGGTAGAACTTCCCAGCTGAGTGCTTTCAACGTGTCGCGAACTGGTTTTGCCGTATGTGTGCCGTGTGCATTGTCATGAAAAAAAATGACTTTGTGTTGCCTCTTTCGGTATTCTGGCCTGTTTTCAAGCAGCGAACGGTTCAAATCGGTCAATTGTTGTTGGTAACGTTTAGTATTAACCATTTTCCCAGGTTTTAACAGCTCATAATAGACCACGCCCCTCTGGTCCCACCAAACACAGAGCATCGTCTTTCTGTCAAAGAGATTCGGTCTTGCGGTCGATGTGGATGGTGCGCCTGGGTCTACCCATGATTTTTACGCTTGAGATTCTCAAAATAAATCCATTTTTCATCCCCTGTAACTATACGATGCAAAAACGACTTCCTTTTGTACCGAGCGAGCAAAATGTCACACATGTTTTTGCGCTTTTCCATTTGCCTGTCGTTCAACTCATGTGGTACCCATCTACGGTCTTCTGAATATTTCCCATCTCTCGTAGCCGATTGGAAACGACTTGTTAACTAACGCCCAATTGCTCGGCGAGTTGTTTTTGTGTTTGCGAATCATCTTCGTCCAACAATGCTTGCAATTCCACATCTTCGTATTTCTTTGGCGGTTTTCCACGTTCCTTGTCTGCAACATCGAAGTCACCACTTTTGAAACGCCGAAACCATCGTTCACACGTATCTTGCGATGGAACATGTTCACCATAAGCTTCTCGAAGTAATCGGTATGATTCAACAGCAGTTTTCTTCAAATGACAACAAAAACTTAATGCTGTCCGCGAATGCTCTTTGTTCGGTATAAATTTCGACATATTGAACACAACGAAACAATACTATGCACACACTTTTCCAATTTATCACTCGTGCGCGTCTGACACTTGTTGATGACACAACAAAATGGCGCAGTGTCAAATCTTTATAGCACAAACTGCATTGATACACCATCTGTTGTCTGAAATCCGCATTTCATACTTGTACACCTGGTAGTTTTTTTGTGATTTTAATAAAAATAATGTATTCTTGTTTTTTATTGTTATAAGATATTTTATTAAAGGAAAAACCTCAACAGCACAGTAACTAATATTATTATAATTACTGTCAGATTAAAGTATAACAGTCGCCTACTAGATAAATTGTTTGAAAACTGCCCAACGTGGCAACCGCGATGACCAAAAAATAATATTTTAGAGGGTTTTTGCTGTATAAATTTTTTGCAAAATAAACTAGAAAAAAAGACAGTTTAAGGAAAGAATATTGAGAAAAATTAGGGCTTTCCAATGCCGTTTTACAAAAGGTATATCGATGGAAAAAAAAAGTTGTATGGCGTCGCGGCGCCCAGCGTCGTTTTCACTAACAAATGTCAAATATGTCAGCATACTTTTTGACATGCACTATACCACTTTACATTTAAAAAAAAATATCCAACAATTTTCTATAAACCAGGGCGTCAAAAATGATCACCATATACATCGGCGACGATTGAAAATAGATATCAACTACATCTATAATATATATAAAATGCAACGTCTCTCTGTCTGTCTGTCCGTTAGTGCGCTTATCACTGGAGAACCACTTATCCGATTTACGTACTTTTTTTTTAAAACATATATATGTTCTCTGGCCAGGTTATAGGCTATATTTTATTACGATAGGTAGCATAGGGAATGAGCAGTGACAATAATAGTGAATGAAGTCGGAAAAAAAGTTTGCCGCTAGCGCGTTCCCTTGCGGTACACAGCGTAAACCATTAAATTTGGAACAATATTACGTAGCAGAGATCTATCTATCTATAATATATATAAAATGCAATGTCTCTATGTTTGTCTGTCCATCAGTGCGTTTATCAGGCGAGAACCACTTATCCGATTTACGTGTCTTTTTTTAAATTCATACATATATTCTTTGGCCAGGTTATATAGTAATAACTAGAATCTATATCTACGATATATGTAAAATACAACGTCTCTCTGTCTGCCTGCCGGTCCGTTAGTGAGCTTATCCCTCGAGAACCACTTATCCGATTTACGTGATTTTTTAAATTCATACATATGTTCTCTGAGCAGGTTATATAATAATAATAATAATAATCTATATAATATATATAAAACGCAACGTCTCTCTCTGTCTGTCTGTCTGTTAGTGTGCTTATCATTCGAGAACCACTCATCCGATTTACGTGTTTTTTTTTAAATTCTTAATTTAATATATATCAAAAAAAATCTATAATATATATAAAACGTAACGTCTCTCTGTCTGTCTGTCTATCCATTACTGCGCTTAGCACTCAAGAACCACTTATCCGATTTACGTGTTTTTTTTTTTAAATAAAATAAAAAGGGAATAAACAGCTGCTACTTGCAGTATGTTAAAAATATTGAGACAAATTTAAAGCATAACACCAAACAATTTTGGAATTTCATTAACAGTAAAAAGGGGGGCAAGTCCACCCCTACCTTAATAAACCTAGACGAGCTAACAGGGACGGATGGACAGACTATTGTGGAAATTTTTAAGTCTCATTTTCAGGGTGTTTATAGGTCGGATACTGACGGTGGTGAGCCTGGGCTTGAGGATGTTGGGGATAGTGGTGGATCATTCTCCTCTGTTGAGATCTCCCTGGGGGAGGTGTTTGACTATGTGTCTAAACTTGACATAAATAAGGGACCGGGTCCTGATGGTATATCTCCCAGATTTTTAGTTGACTGTGTCTATGCTTTGGCCAAACCGCTCCATATGCTTTTTAAAATGTCCCTAGAGAGCGGTGTTTTTCCTGACCAATGGAAATATAGCTTCATTACTCCAGTATTTAAGTCCGGCGACAAATCAGACGCTAAAAATTATCGACCTATTTCCATTCTAAGTTCTATTCCAAAAGTATTCGAAAAAATTGTTTGCGACAAATTAAAACCATTCATAAAACCTTTTTTGGTTCCGGAACAGCACGGTTTCGTTGGTGGCAGATCGACGGCTACAAACCTAATCTTGTTGGTTCAAAGTACTATTGATGTAATGGAGGCGGGTGGTCAGGTTGACGTGGTTTATACGGATTTCAGCAAGGCCTTCGACACAGTCAACCACGATATCCTGATAGGGAAGTTAAGAGGTTATGGGTTTTGTGGAGCACTACTGAATTGGTTGACCTGCTACCTTACATACAGAAAACAGTTTGTTAAAGTAAAGGGCTTTGTGTCGAGTGAGGTGTCTGTTGCATCGGGTGTGCCGCAGGGTAGCCACCTGGGCCCGTTGCTGTTTAATATATTTATTAACGACCTACGAAAGGTGATTCTATTTTCAAGGCCCTTGTTTTTTGCAGATGACTTGAAATTGTCTACGGCAATTCATTCTGTTGACGATGCTATGAGACTGCAGGGAGACTTGGATAAGGTGAGTGAGTGGTGCAGGAGAAACAAAATGAAACTAAATATTCAAAAATGTAAGATTATGTCGTTCTTTCGAGTGAAAGTTCCGCTTTTGTATGGTTACAGTATTAATAATTGTCTTCTCGAAAGAGTCTCCTCATTGTGTGACTTGGGTATTTATTTGGACACTAAGCTTGATTTTCATATTCATTATGACTTTATTACTAACAAATGTATTAAACTCCTTGGCTTCGTCTGTAGGAATACTAGGATTTCCGGACCGTAAATAGCGTGAATATTTTATACAAGGCCTTGGTGAGATCTTCTTTGGATTATCTGTCATGTGTGTGGTCGCCATCGTATGCTGTGCATATTGAGGGTGTTGAAAGGGTACAGAGGAAGTATGCTAGATATGTCTCTTGCAAATTTAAGTGGAACATCACTGCCTATGGGGACCAGCTACGAAGACTTCAGCTGCAATCACTTTCAAGACGAAGGAAAGTTGCTGATATATGTTTCTTATTTCGACTTGTAAATGGTCATATAGACTGCTCTGATCTCTTGAGTCTGATAAATTTTCATGTTCCACCAAGATCAACAAGGGACCACGTACTCTTTGCCCCGAGGTACCACAGATGTAACTATGGCCTATTCTCGCCGATCACTAGAATCACTAATGGTGCCAGTGAAGCGAATCTTGATTTTTTTAATCTCTCTTTAAAACGTTTAAAAGAAAAACTGTTGACAGTCCACTGAGTTTTTGAAATGCTAATTACTGGTGTTGTTATTGTATTGTATTGTTATAAGTTTACTATATGTTATTATTGAAATTTTTCTGTAAATACTATGTATAAAATGGGTCTGCCCGTAGATAAATAAAATAAAAAAATAAATAAACAGAGACAAAATGCTAATATGTAGGAAAAAAGATGGAAGTTTAGCAGTAAGCTTCGCAGAAAGACTGAATAGATGGGGGGAATACTTTAAAGAAACACTAAATGGAGATGAAAATGAGTTGAATGAGAAATAGGAAGCAAAATTGACTGAAGGGCAGGAGGGGACAAATAAACCCTGCAAAGAAGAAATAAGAGAAATACTCAGAACCCAAAAAAAAAATAAGGCCCCGGGTGGAAATTGTAGAACTGATAAAAGCTGGAGGAGTAGATCTGGAAAATGAAATATGCCGGTTGGTGCAAGAAATATGGGAAACAGAAAAGATGCCAGTGAGCTGGAGAGAGTCGGTCATTCGTCCAATATACAAAAAAGGAGAAAAAACTATATGTGCTAATTATAGGCCTTACTGGATGTCGTGTACAAGATAGTAGTGTTGACTATCAAAAACAGACTAGCAGAGAAAGCCGAGTCTATTCTGGGAGAATATCAGTGTGGATTCAGGACCAGATATTTTCGATTAAGCAAATCTAAGATAATAGCTTAGAACAAAATTAGGCACTACACTTAGTCTTTGTGGATTTCAGAGAAGCATATGACTCTGTAAATAGAGGACTCTACAAGATAATGGAAGAACTAAAAATTCCAAGTAAATTGATTCGCATGGTAAGAATGACCTTGAATGACACAGAAAATAGAGTGTTGGTTGAGGACAAAGTATCAGACAAGTTTAAGGTGAAGAGAGGATTAGGACAGGGGAACCAGTGTCGACATGTCTATTTAATTTGGCACTAGAGAAGATAATCCGGGAGTCAGAAATAAACACAAATGGAACGGTATACCAACAAACCTGCCAATGCTTGGCCTATGCGGATGATATAGCAGTGATTACAAGAACAAAAGAGAACCTCAAAAAAGCCATAAGTAGGATAGAAGAAAGGGGAAGGATGAGAGAACTAAAGATAGATGAGGAAAAAAACAAAATACATGGAAATTACAAAGAAGAAGGATAATAAAAACAACAAAAGTTTAGATATAATAAACAACTTAGGGCAAAGATATATGTTTGAAAAAGTAGACAAATTTAATTATCTGGGAGTAACAATAACAGAGAGTGGAGAAGAAAGGACGGAGATACAAGAAAGAATAGCGAAAGTACCGAGATGTTTGGGGGCAATGAATCCAATATTGAAATCAAAGAATGTATCAAGAAAAGCAAAAGAAAGAATATATACGACAGTTGTCAGACCCACGCACGGTGACATATGGATGCGAAACGTGGAAACTGAATGCAAGAGAAAAGGAAACGTTGGAGGTGTGGGAAAGGAAAGCTTTGAGAAGAATCTGCGGAGGAAGGAAAAAAGAGGGATTGTGGAGAAGAAGAACAAACTACGAATTAAAATGCCTATATACGAAACCCCTTATAAGCCAAATCATAATAAGCCAGCGATTAAGATGGTTGGGACACGTGGCAAGGATAAAGGAAGAAAGACAGGCAAAGCAAGCCCTAATAAGAGGAGTGGTTGGAAGAAGAGGCAAGGGTAGACCTCGATCTACATGGATTCAGGCAGTAAAGCAAGATCCGGAGTTGATGGGAATCCCGCACTGGAAAAAGCTAACAGGAGACAAACATATAATAATATAAACATAATGAATAAGCAGTGACGATAAAGGTGAATCAAGTCCACGCGAGCGGAGCCGCGGGCACGGCTAGTATTATATATTTTTGTGAACGGACTGAAAAATGTTCTTTAATGGCTTGTATGCAGAGGGTGCCATTTCAAAAAATTCTAGTTAGCTTTGTAAACCGTTAAATTTGACAAGTGACAAATTTTGTGTTATCACATTTGGTTTCCTAGCACAAAAAAACTAAGTTTATTAGTAACAAACTTTTTTGATACCACAAATAGGAAAAAAATTTAAAAATTTAAAATTCCGTTCAATAACTTGAATGCCCGATGTGCTTAAATGTAGAGTGTGCCATTTAAAAAAGCCTAGTTGGCCTTGTAATCTGTCAAATTTGACAAGTGACAAATTTTTTGCTATTCTATTTAGCTTCCTTATAACAAATTTAGTACTGATTCTGTCTTTTTGGTATGTACAGTCCCTGGCCAAATTATTAGACGCACTGCAAGATTTCATGTAAAATATTAATTACCGAGTGATATTGTACCGTTTTATTATTTTAAATTGATTTGTTTTTTATTTTTATATTATCCAATCAATTACCTATTTATTTGACATAAATAAAACAGCATTAATTTAGAAAAGCATAAGTTTATTAAGTTTTAAAGAAAAGTTAAATTAATGTTAGTAAAAGTCAATATTTAGTTGAGCCACCTTTAGCCGCTATCAAAGCTTTAATTCTGCGCGGCATGCTATCAATGCAAGATTGCACTGTCTCCTGCATTTGAGGATGATGATTCCACACATGAATAATCTTTTCTAGGAGCTGGGTTTTGTTGGTAATCACATCTTTAGCCACTTCTCTTTTCATCAGCTCCCACACATTTTCAATGGGGTTCATATCAGGGCCAATCCAACAGAGGGATATTTTTTTCTGCCAAAAAGCTTTAACAGACCGAGCAGTGTGGCAGGGAGCTCCATCTTGCATGAAAGTGAATGGTTCCCCATTTGGAAACCATTCTCTGAGCTGCGGAATCAACCGATTTTGTAATACTTCTTTGTACTGATCTTGCCTCATTATTCCTTTGACGACGTACAGACGTCCAGTGCCCTTGCCGCTGATGACTGACCAAATCATCACTTTGGTGGGATGTTTAACCGTCGGGACGACACAATCAGGATGAAACTTTTCTCCATGACGACGACGCACATACTGAGCTTTATTCTGCAAAATTTCGAATGTGCTTTCGTCACTGAAGCAGACCTGTCAAAAATAGGAAAAATATATAAACTTCCATGTTTATTTGCTTTATTTAACTGAAAATGATAATAATGTATCAATTATTGATTAAATTGCTGTATCTTACCGATCTCCAGAAGTCCACATCTTTGTCTTGCCATTGTTTGGCCCACTTCAGGCGCTTTGCTTTCATTGCAGCTGTTAACTTGGGCTTCCTGGCGGGGCGACAGGCCTTAAAATCTAATTCTTTCAATTTTCTTCGAACAGTGCGCTCAGAAGCATTTACGCTAGCATCCTGGAGTTGTGATTTTATTACCTTTGTGGTAGCAAATCTGTTTTCTACACAAATTTTCTTCAAACATCTCTCTGATCGTGGAGTGAAAATTGGTTTTCTACCGCATCTTTTCTTTCTTTTCGGGCTTAATTCCTTCCTGACTCAATTTTCTTTTTTATGCGTCGTACACTAGCTTCAGAAACCTCCAATCTTCGTAATATTTCTCGGTTTGTAAATGTTTTCGCAATCACAAGGGCCTTCACTTCAGCTTTTTTACGTGGTGAAAGATCGCCTTTTCTACCCATAATGAAAATAGTCCAATTACTTTTTTAAAACACTGCATACAAAATAAACTAATAACTGAGTAGTATAAAACTGTTAAACAAACAATCACAATCCATAAAGCCACAGAAACACGTCCGTACCTGACTCGATTCCGATCGCGACTGATACAGGTTTGTACTTATTTACGTTCATGTATCACTTTGTCAACACAGTGTTACCATATGTTAAAAATAAATACAAATATGTAGTTTACAACAATTCTTTTAAATAAAAATCAATAATATGTAGTTTAAATATACCATTATTGCATAAAAACTCTTAAGAAACATAAAATTACTAAAAAAAATACAGTGCGTCTAATAATTTGGCCAGGGACTGTAGAATAGAAAAATAAAGAATTGGGTGAGACACTTAGAAAAATGTCCCTGTACAATGTACATTCGTATAAATTATGAATATAAGAATTATAAGTAGATAATCATTTATTTATTTGTATAAGACACAATATTGGAAAACCCATTGGGGTGTGTTAATCCTGCCGCAGCGCGGTGAAATTGTACCGAAAATTAAAGTTTCCGTACTACTGCCATAAGTACTATCTTCTGAAGAAAAAATTGCTGAGAAAGTAAAAATTTTCCATACAGATGCACAAAAATATTTTATTCGTTTAAATCAGAAATAATGATTTTTATACGCAGAAAGATACACTAGTGAGAAAAAAAATCGACTCGATTTTGCGTCATTTAACACCGATACTTGAATTTAATTTTCAAACAGTGATATTATTTTTGGTATCGTTAGAATGCTGATTTTCTACTCTTTCCAATAACATTTGGATTTCCAAAAAGTTTTACTGATTAAAACGATTTCACTCAATAGAACCGTTTTTGCTCGCTCAGCAACGTACTTATTCCGCGCTATTCATCCCTATAAAAACACATGGAACTGCATTTTTCTATCATTCCTTTATTGAAACTTGAACCGTCACCATCTCTGCTATAACATACCTGCTCAATAATTACGAGGCTGGTTTGAAAAGTCCGTGCAAAGTCCGAGAGATGGCACCACCGGCGCGTATCGAGGTCATGTTTAGTTAGTAGCATCTCTTGAATGAACGTACACCAAGTTTCAGTCAAATTGGTCTATTTCTTTGTGTTTGGCATTCGTGTGAATCAAGGAAGTCGAGTGATTTTCAAGAAATGGACGAAAGAGAATTTCGTGTGGTGATTAAACATTACTTTATGAAAGGCAAAACGCCTCAGGAGACTAAAGAGAAGCTTGATAAACATTATGGTGACTCTGCACCTTCGATTAGAACAGTTTATAAGTGGTTTCAAAATTTTCGGACGGGCCATATGGGCACAAGTGACGCTGAACGTTCTGGACGGCCTGTGGAGGTTACGACTCCAGAAATCATTGATCAAATCCATGATATGGTGATGGATGACAGAAGAGTTAAGGTGCGTGAGATTGCTAGTGCTGTGGACATCTCGACTGAACGGGTACATAATATTTTGCATAAACATTTGGACATGAGAAAGCTATCCGCAAGATGGGTGCTGCGATTGCTCACGCTTGACCAAAAACGGAATCGTGTGAAGTGTTGCAAGGATGGTTTGCAGCTGTTCCAGAAGAATCCGGAGGACTTTAAGCGTCGTTTCATCACTGTGGATGAAACATGGATATATTGCTATACTCCTAAGACCAAACAACAATCTAAACAATGGGTTACCAAGGGGGAATCTGCACCAAAAAAGGCGAAGACCGTTCCTTCGGCCGGAAAGGTTATGGCGACTGTCTTTTGGGATTCGCAAGGGATAATCCTCATCGACTATCTGGAAAGGGGTAAAAACTATTACAGGTGAATATTATTCATCGTTATTGGACCGTTTGAAAACAGAGCTGCAAGAAAAACGCCCGCGATTGGCCCACAAGAAAGTCCTTTTCCATCACGACAACGCACCAGCACACACCTCAGCAGTTGTGGTCGCAAAATTAATGGAAATAGGATTCCAACTCGTTTCACATCCCCCCTATTCTCCAGACTTGGCTCCCTCGGACTACTATTTGTTCCCCAATTTGAAGAAATGGCTGGCGGGACAAAGATTTTATTCAAACGAGGAGGTGATTGCAGACACTAATGGATATTTTGCAGACTTGGACAAATCCTATTATTCGGAAGGGATCAACAAACTAGAACATCGTTGGACGAAGTTTATAAGCCTAAAAGGAGACTATGTCGAAAAATAAAAAAGGTTTACCCCAAACACATAAGTAGTTTTTATTTTTGCACGGACTTTTCAAACCAGCCTCGTAAGTCATCAGAAAATGGATACCACCCCGGAAGAAACGGCACAAATCATTGCCCTATTGCAAGAAGGGCATAGCCAACGTGTAGTTGTTGCGCAACTGCACCTGAGCCAGTCAGCTCTCTCCAGAGACTACAGACGTTACGAAGAGACTGGCGCCTTTACAGGAAGGCCGGGATTAGGAAGAAAAAGGTGTACCTCGGAGCAAGACGACCACTTCATTGTCAATGCGACTATAAGAAACCGTCACTTGACTGACATTGAGGTCAAGCCGGAGCTTTGATAAGTTCGTGATCGGGCTGTCAGTCATTGGACAGTCAGAAGAAGACTTATTGACAGCAGCCCCCCGGCAAGCGCGGCTCAGATCTGCCCGAGAACATGTCGACTGGACCTTAGAGCAATGTCGCTCCGGTTTATTCTCCGACGAGTCTCGAATGTGCCTACAGGCAATGATGGAAGAACACGAGTCTATAGGATGCCTGGGGAGCGCTATGCGCAGTACTGCATTACTGAAACGGTCGCTTCCGGAGAAGGTTCTGTCATGGTGTGGGGAGGCATCTCAGTGGATACGAAAACCAATTTGGTTTTCGTGACTGATGAGACTCGTAGCGGTGGATTAACTGCTCACCGGCACATCGAGGAGATCCTGCAAGAACACGTCGTTCCTTATGCTGGGGTTATTGGCGATAGCGAGGCCAAATTCTGCTGCATATACTTGGCGGAAGTGGGAATACCCACATTAGACTGGCCTGCGCGAAGTTCCGACTTCAATCCAATCGAGCACATGTGGGATGAGTTCAAAAGAAGGGTTCAAGCCAAAAATCTAGCTCCTGCATCGTCGAGGGACTTAAAGGTTGCAATGGCGGACGAGTGCGGAAGAATTCCACAGACGGTGGTGAAAAAGCTCACCCGCTCCATGAAAAATCGGCTGGAAGCACTAATAAGAGCTAGGGAGGGTAATGCCAATTATTGATTTTAGTTTTTATCAATAAATTTAGTTGTTAAACCTAAAATTTATTTAATTTTTCCTTTCTCTTATCCCTAGTTTCAATCCTTGTTCTCCTTGTTTCCCCTTTCAATCATTTTATTCAGTAAAAAGCATGAGGTATTCTATGGAATTTGGTATTATTAGAAAGAGAATAGATTGGGCTTTCACATGATATTAAAATCCGTAAAAATATATGAAAACTAAATTCTAGAATCGGTGTTCAATGAAGTTTGATTCGATTTTCTTGCTTACCAGTGTATTTTAAAAAAAAGTAAATTATAAAGTTATTTTTATACTTACTGACATGTTGTGCAGATGGGACTAAACTTGCAAAAAACTGTAACAGAAAAAAAAAATTATCAAGGAAATTATATTTTGTTATTTTATAATGTAACCAGTAGTGCCCGCGGCTCCGCTCGCGTGGACTTGATTCACTACCATCGTCACTGCTTATTCCTTATGTTACCTAACGTAATAAAATATCTGCCATTATTTCCCCTTATCTCCCATTATTTCTCCTTATCTCCCATTATCTCTACATAATTTCCATTATCTAGGCTTATCTCTGTTCATCTCCCATTATTTCTCCTTATCTCCCATTATTTCCCCTTATCTGCCATTATCTCACCTTATCTCCCATTATCTAGGCTTATCTCGAATTATCTCGCAATATTTCTCTTTATCTCCTATTATTTCTCCTTATCTTCCATTATCTCACCATAACTCCCATTATCTAGACTTATCTCTGCTTATCTCCCACTATTTCTCCTTATCTCCAATTATTTATACTTATCTCCCATTATCTAGACTTCTATCGAATTATATATGTATAAATTTATAAAAACACGTAAATCGGATAAGTGGTTCTCAAGTGATAAGCGCACTAACCGGCAGACATACAGATAGAGAGACGTTGCATTTTATATATATTATGTTCGTTGCAATTGTTCCATATTCAATGGTTTAGGCAGTGTATTGCAAGAGAACGCGCTAACGGTAACCTTTTTTCCGACTTAATTCACTATTATCGTCACTGCTTATTCTTTACGTTACCTAACGCAATAAAATATATCTTATAACTTGGCCAGAGAGCATGTGTATGTTTAAAAAAAAGCAGGTAACACACTAACGGACGGACAGACAGACAGAGAGACGTTGCATTTTATATATATTATAGATAGATAACCTGGCCAGAGAACATATGTATGTTTTTAAAAAAAGCACGTAAATCGGATCAGTATTTCTTCAGTGATAAGCGCACTAACGAACAAACAGACAGATAGGCAGAGAGACAGGCAGACAGACAGAGAGACGTTGCATTTTATATATATTATAGATAGAAGATTATAGATAACCTGGGCAGAGAACAAATGTATGAATTAAAAAAAAAACACGTAAATCGGATAAGTGGTTCTCGTGTGATAAACGCGCTAATGGACAGACAGACAGACATTGCATTTTATATATATTATAGATTATAGATATTCTCTGCTACATAATATTGTTCCATATTTAATGGTTTAAGCTGTGTATTGCAAGGGAACGCGCTAGCGGCAAACTTTTTTCCGACTTCATTCACTATTATCGTCACTGCTCATTCCTTATGCTACCTATCGTAATAAAATATAGCCTATAACCTAGCCAGAGAACATATGTATGTTTTAAAGAAAAAAGTAAGTAAATCGGATAAGTGGTTCTCCAGTGATAAGCGCACTAACGGACAGACAGACGGACGGACGGACGAACGGACGGACGGACGGACGGACAGACAGACGTTGCATTTTATATATATTATAGATAAATCTGCGGTCATATTTTGGTGATACAGTCCGAGATGCGGTATTTTCTATTAGCATCGCATGTTAGCGACTAAAAAGAGTGGAAATTGAATGTGTGTCCGTTAGTGCGCTTATCACTGGAGAACCACTTATCCGATTTACGTACTTTTTTTTTTAAAACATACATATGTTCTTTGGCCAGGTTATAGGCTATATTTTATTACGATAGGTAGCATAAGGAATGAGCAGTGACGTAAAATAGTGAATGAAGTCGGAAAAAAGTTTGCTGCCAACGCGTTCGTTTGCAATACACAGCCTAAACCATTGAATATGGAACAATATTATGTAGCAGAAAATATCTATAATCTACACTAATATATATATATATACAATGCAATGTCTCTCTGTCTGTCTGTCTGTCCATTAGCGCGTTTATCACCCGAGAACCACTTATCCGATTTACGTGTCTTTTTTAAATTCATACATATATTCTTTGGCCAGGTTATATAATAATAATAATAATCTATATCTATAATATATATATATATATATATATATATATATATATGTATATATATAAAAAATGCAACGTCTATCTGTCTGTTAGTCAGCTTATTCCTCGAGAACCACTTATCCGATTTATGTGATTTTTTAAATTCATACATATGTTCTCTGACCAGGTTATAGATATATATTTTATTACATCTATAATATATATAAAATGCAACATATCTCTGTCTGTCTGTTAGTGCGTTTATCACTGGAGAACCACTTATCCGATTTAGGTACTTTTTTTTTAAAACATAGATATGTTCTCTGGCCAGGTTATCTATCTATAATATATATAAAATGCAACGTCTCTCTGTCTGCCTGCCTGTCTGTCTGCCTGTTAGTGCGTTACGTGCTTTTTTTTTTAAATATACACATGTTCTCTGGCCAGGTTATAGGATATATATTATTGCGTTAAGTAACATAAAGAATAAGCAGTGACGATAATAGTGAATCAAGTCGGAAAAAATGTTACCGTTAGCGCGTTCTCTTGCAATACACTGCCTAAATCATTAAATATGGAACAATATCATGTTGCAAAGAATATAATATATATAACATGCAACGTCTCTTTGTCTGTCTGTTTGTCCGTTAGTGCACTTACCACCTGAGAACCACTTATCCTATTTACGTATTTTTATAAATTTATACATATGTTCTATATAATTCGATATAAGCCTAGATAATGGGAGATAAGGTGAGATAATGGGAGATAAGTATAAATAATGGGAGATAAGGAGAAATAATGAGAGATAAGCAGAGATAAGTCTAAGTAATGGGAGTTGTGGTGAGATAATGGGAGTTGTGATGAGATAATGGGAGATAAGGAGAAATAATGGGCGATAAGGAGAAATATTGCGAGATAAGTCGAGATAAGCTTAGAAAATGGGAGATAAGGTGAGATAAGGAGAAATTATGGGAGATAAGGAGAAATAATAGGAGATGAGCAGAGATAAGCTTAGATAGTGGAAATTATGTAGAGATAAGGAGAAATAATGGGAGATAAGGGGAAATGATGGCATATATTTTATTACGTTAGGTAACATAAGGAATAAGCAATGACGATAGTAGTGAATCAAGTCCACGCGAGCGGAGCCGCGGGCATGGCTAGTTTTCATATAAAGAGAAAGTGATACAACTGGATTCTTATATATTCTTATTTTTTGTATCTTGCAATGGACATTATCACACAGGAAGTTTACTTTTCAGAGTGTTACAGTTCATTGGGAGATTAAAAAATCTAACTGGTGTCCACTGGTACCAACCCGCAAGTGAATAAAAACCTTTCTAAAACTGCCATCAATTTTTAGTACCATTGACCGCTGTGTTTCCAAATAAACCACTCAATGTCAGAATCCAAACTGGTAAGGCATCGAAACTATCAAGTTTTGAAATTCCGAGTACTGTTCACTCAGTGTATTTATGATATATCACCGTCGTCGGCAAAAGTTTTTTCTCCGGAATTACCAAACCAATTTTAATTAAACGTAAATGAAAGCCTTTAGGTATTTTAACTATACAAAAAAAAATTGCATGCAATTTTCATCAGTTATTTGTGGAGGATAAACGGATATACCTACATATATGGTAAATATCCAGATATTGAATTTTATACAAGTTGAGATGTTCTAGGAAAAGTCCTATTACTGGATTATTTTCATGACTAACATTAACTATGCTGCTGGAAAAGACCGGGACTCCAATCTACAGCTTTGCAGATGACAGTACGCCTATCTCTTCATTCACTTTGAACGCTCGGACATCGGCTACTCAGGCGAATATCCGCAGACAGCAGGAGATCGTTCAACTTAATGAAGACCTGGAAAAAATTCTATCTTGGGGTGACAGTAACCAAGTGGAATTTAACGCTACAAAAACCCAGGAGGCAGTTTTTTCTAAAAAAGTTAACGTTGCTGAACCCGACATGGTCATGTCAGGGCACTCCATTCCCCTAGCATTGTCACTCAATTTGTTGGGTGTTAATTTTGGAGCAAATATGTCCTGACATGAACATGTTGCATAATAAGGAGAGCTTCTCAAAAGTTGGGAATATTATTTCAAACCAGAAAGCTTCACACTCCACAAGAACTGTTAATTCTTTACAAAGCTAATACTTTACATCTGTAAGAGGTTCAGCTTGTTACTTCGCGTACAACGCTTTTCAAGCAGTCTTTTATATGGAGAACATCATCCCTTTGGAATAATTTGCCCAGGGCTGCCACCGAATAGAATTTCCCAATTCAAGAAGAACGTAAAACGCTTTTTCCGCACATATGCCGCTCCTGGAGCACTTTAGGAACTTCCCTGTAGCACGTGTGCTAAACCCATAAAAAAAATATCATTTTTAAGATTTTTAAAATTTTTTTTGGGTAATTCAAGTGTAGAAATTATTACGAATCTGTAAGAGCCCCCTAGTGATTGACCAATAAAACTGGGATGCACTTAAAATACATAAAAGGAAAGAACCAGGATCGCATAAAAAAAAAATACTGACGCTAGTTATTAACCAGCCTTAAGGAACAACCTCTTTTTCATACATAGTGAGTGGACCATAAATGTTTTAAAAAATTACTTCTAACTTACTTGAAAGGCAAACTGAACAAACATATCCAATATCAATAAGCTCTCTATGGCAGAAACAAGCAGCTCTGTAGTCAACTTTGACAGGAGGCGGTAATACTAATTTTTCTCTTATTGGTGGTTCAGGTAAAAATACCCACTAAAAAATTTAAGCTATATGATTTGGATTCTTATTGTATTATCAAAGTTTTCTATGTCTTTTTTTTCTCTTATTTTTTTTTCTTGGTATCGTGTTTTCTTTTGGTTTCTTTTTAGTGTTCCGTACGGAACACTTATAAGATCACTTCGGTGTCTGTCTGTCACACCCGATTTTCTCCGAAACTATTTGACATAGAAAGGTGAAATTTGGTAATAATATAGGAATTGATGGCCTCATCAGAGCCATGTAGTTTTGAGAATTAAATTTTGACTTAAGGGGTTAGTTTTGGGGGGTGAAGTCGGAAGTGAAAAAAAAAATTTTTTACTAGGTCATCGAGTGTGGTGTCAAATGAAAGCTTGTGAAAACACGAGTAAAAAATATATATATAATACGAGGCATGTTTTTTAAGTAAGTACCGTTTTGGAATTAAAAAAAGACGTGCAAAGATATCGCTATAATTTTATTTTTACATGAAAGCCTGTACCTTAATCTACTTTTCTACATAATTTCCGTGAATATTGAGGCACTTGTCATAACGTGGCACCAGTTTTTGAATACCCTCCTCATAAAATTCTGCCGCCTGACTTGTTAACCACTGTATCACAAATGTTTTGACTTCGTTATCGTCTTGAAGACGCTGACCACCCAGGTGCTTCTTCAAGTGCAGGAACAAATGGTAGTCGCTGGGCGCCAGATCAGGGCTGTATGGAGGATGATCTAGAGTTTCCCATTTAAAAGATTTGATGAGATCTTTGGTCCGATTAGCCACATGTGGACGGGCATTGTCATGCAGCAAAACGATACCCTTACTCAACTTGCCACGTCTTTTGTTCTGGATTGCACGACGCAGATTGTTCAATGTCTCACAATAAGACGCTGCATTGATTGTCTCATTACGAGGCAGAAACTCCACTAGCAATACTCCTTTTCTGTCCCAAAAAACTGTGCACATGATTTTGCGGGCAGAAATTGTTTGCTTAAACTTCACTTTTTTGGGTGATGATGAATGTCGCCATTCCATGGATTGTTGTTTCGATTCTGGTGTGACGTAGGCCACCCATGTTTCGTCACCAGTAACAATTTGGTCTAAAAAATGTTCACCTTCATTGTGGTACCGCTCAAGGAAAGTCAATGCACTGCCTAAACGTTGGGTTTTGTGCAAATCCGTCAACATTTTTGGAACCCAACGTGAACACAATTTCCGGTAATTAAAGTTCTCGGTCACAATGCGATACAAAACACTACGAGAATATTGAGGAAAGCAGTCGCACAATGATGAAATTGTAAAGCGTCTGTTTTCTCTCACCTTTTCGTCCACTTTCTGCACCAAATCTTCATTAACGACCGAAGGACGCCCACTCCGTTCTTCATCATGCACATTTGTGCGGCCATCTTTAAATGCTCTCACCCATTTCCTTACCATTCCATCACTCATAATGTTTTGTCCGTAAACTTCACAGATCTCACGATGAATATCGATCGGTTTTACGCCTTTAGCACTAAGAAATCGTATAACAGCCCGTACTTCACAATCGGCGGGACTCACGATTGTCGGAGGCATCTTAAACACTCAGTAAACAACGTATACAATGAAGAATCAGACTGTAATGGCGTCAGTGCGTAGACATGAGATGTAGGTTACCAGCGCGCATGCGCGGAACGCCGACCGTATCGCTGCGGCGGCGGAATCGCAAAACGGTACTTACTTAAAAAACATGCCTCGTATTATACTTGCGCGCACTTTTCTTTGTATTATTTTTAAAAATTCGCGAAAAATCGCTGTTCCGAGCCTTATCTCGAAAAGTACTTATCAAAACATTTCGAAAAAATTCTGGAATATTCTCCACGGGGTGTAGATTGAACGAAAATTATCACGAGTGCATTACCTTTAATAATTTATATGGTATATAAAAAACAAAAATTTCAAGGTCATCAGATTTCAGTAAAGATTGGTAACAAACTTTGTTGAAAACTCATTTGGGGTGTGTTTTGTGAAGTCACTGATCATTTTATACCACCGTAACATAAATTTTGACTTAAGGGGTTCATTTTGAGGGGTGAAATCGAAAGTGAAAAAAATTTTTTTTACTAGTCATCGAGTGTGGGGTCAAATGAAAGCTTGTGAAAACACGAGTAAAAAATATATATATAATATAATACTTGCGCACACTTTTCTTCGTATTACTTTTAAAAAATCGCTGTCCCCTACCTTATCTCGAAAAGTACTGATCAAAAAATTTTTAAAAAATTCTGGAATATTTTCCACGGTGTATAAATTGAACGAAAATTATCACGAGTGCATTACCTATAATAATTTATTTAGTATATAAAAAAAAAACAAAATTTCAAGGTCACCAGTTTTCAGTAAAGATTGGAAACAAACTTTGTTGAAAACTCATTTGGGGTGTGTTTTGTGAAGTCACTGATCATTTTATACCACCCTAACAAAAATTTTTATTTTAAAAACAATCAACGTACGGAACACTAATTGTGCAAGTTCAAGTTGCACTTGACCGGTTTTTTACATTTGATTAGGCTTAAATAAGGACGGAAATGGTTGAGTCTAAGAGTAGTCTGTGGCTAAACTCCGCCATTTCTTCTCCTTCTGCGGGAATTGTAATTGTGTGTGTACATTTGGAAATTGTCTGTTATATATATTTTTGATTTTGTTTTGTATTGATTTTGTGAATACCGAATTAAAGACGATATTTATTTATTTTTATTTATTTATATTAGATTAATTTTAGGAAATTGTAGGTATTTTAACAATTATCGACATTATAAGTATAATAAATGATGCAATACAGTCTGAGTAAGATTGGTCTTTGCCAGGTGGCTTCTCCTAGGTGTATGTTAGATATGGCAGAAAAGAATATCCACTTTTTATACCTTGGTTTCTTATTTATTTATTTACGGGTAACCCAGTATAATAAAAATTTCATAAATAAAAAATCAACAACAAAAAATTACCGACCCTAACTATCTAACTAACTAAGGTAATAAAAACAAAACATAATTAAATAAAGAGTAAAGAAGTAAAACTTAGAGTAAATATAAATGCGACAGCTTAGAAAGCATCAACCGAAAAACAACAAACAAGAGACCAAGGCACAAAACACAATGCACAAGCATCCACCAGTGTCATAGCTGTCATAAAGAGTCATCCCCCGCCTGAGGCGCCAAGTGACACATTAAAAAAATCAACATCAGCCATATTGCCTCTGGCATGAAGCCGTGCGATGGGGAAATGTAAAGCATAGTTGGATCTATGAACAGACTGTGAAAAGGTGCAATGACTCCCTGTATCGCTGGGTGGAACAAAAAAAAATCAATATGAGCCAAGAGATCAGGATAGTAGAGAATTAACAGTCTTATATAGACACTCAGTTCCGTATTAGACCTTCTAACAACCTAGGGAGCCGGATCACTGAATCATGGCGGTTGCAGAAAAATTTGAATAACAATAACTATTTTATAAATCTTCCAAAAAGTAAGAAAGGACACTCCAAGCACGTAGCCACATCATTAATGAAAATGTTAAACAAAAGAGGACCCAAATGACTGCTCTGAAGCACATCCTAGGTCACAGCAAAGTCTTCAGAGACTGCACCCATCAGACGAACAGACCGAATCCTTCCAGACCAATAACGCTAGAGCCATCTCAACAAACGACCCAATACCAAAAGAGCTTAATTTAGCGCACAGTATACCAATGTCGGCTGTACCAAAAGCATTGGAGAAATCTGTACAAATTGCATCCACCTGTAAGTAATTTTCAAGAGTGCTCATAACAAAATGAGTGAACCACATTAAATTGGTGTTCGCCGATCTAGTAATGCACAAACTGTGCTGATGCCGGGTCAAACCAGAAGTGACCCTTACCTTTATTTGATTAGTTATAATGTTTTCGAATAATTAAAATACTTATAGGTCTGTAATTCAGTATGTTTGATCTACTACCCTTTTTGTAAATAGGTTTGATGAAACTCTTCTTCCATGGTTTGCATCTACAAGTATAAAGAAGAAGGAGCAGTATGCCATACGGTCCCGGACCCTTATTAACCTTTAGGGAATAAAGCATGTTGTAAACTGTCTGCAAATCAATAGTACAGTCAACAATGTTAGTGATTGTGTTGGAGAATGAAGAATCAATCTACAAACCGGTAATCACCGGTTTGTAGATTGATTTAAAATGCTTGGCAAACAAATCAAATCAAATCAAATATTTATTAGTAATAAGTACATAATGTGCTTTTACACGTCACAAGTCAAAAGAATTGTTAAAATGTTAAAATATTACAATATCAAAAACATGTAACTACAAATCAATGAACAACTAAAGATATCAAAAGAACAAAATAAAGGTAAGACACATTAATTACATAGTTAAAAGTCATTAAAATTATGATTCAAAAACTCATCAAGTGGGTAAAATGATCTTGCAATCAGGTAGGATTTTACCTTCCTGATAAAGCTCTCATCCGACAGCTCCCTAACAGCCACCGGTAAGGCATTAAAGAAAATGACCCCATAGTAGTCGGTGCCTCTGCGAGTCCGAGCTATTCTGTGGAAGCTAGGAATTATATTTTGGTTACCTCTAGTGGGGTAATTATGGAGATTTTCATGGGTAGTGAATAGCCACACATTTTGTTTAATGTATGTTAAGCACTGGAATATGTATACACAGGGGAAGGTCAATATCCCCAATTCAGAGAAATAGCGACGACAACAGTCGCGATATCCCAGTCCCACAATGACGCGAATACAGCGTCGCTGAAGTGAGAAAATTCTCTGCCCATGCGATGAGTGTCCCCAGTTCACAAGAGCATAAGACATGTTAGATGCAAAATATGCATGATAAGCGATTAAGAGAACCTCTTGAGATACATTTCTAGCCAAACTTCGAATAAGGAAAATCATTCTGGAAAGTTAAGACGCCAGTTCAGAGACATGCTTCTCCCATGAGAGCCCAGGGTCTAGGAACACACCCAGAAATTTAACAAAGTCATTTGTAGATAGATCAGATGGAGAATTTCTTAAGGTAAACCTCAGACTCAGTGTTTTATCACGGTTTAGGGTGATCCTATTTGCCAAGAACCAACCCCCTATGTTATGCTGCATGTCGGAAACAGTCTGCTGTATTGGATCTCCAGGATGATAGTGCTGCAGACTGGTGGTATCATCTGCAAATAGGATTAAATTTGGGTCATCAGTGTAATTTGGCAAATCATTTATATAAAATTAAAAACAGTAATGGTCCCAAGACTGACCCCTGGGGAACTCCGTGTTTGATAATCTGTCTGCCAGAGACCTCCATGTTAAAGCTCACATATTGAGAGCGATTAGAAATATATGACCTAACAAGGTCTATGCTACAAGGATCAAAGTTGTAGTATGACAGTTTCGAGAGAAGGATCTCTGAAGAAACACAGTCAAAAGCCTTTGATAAGTCAAAGAACGAAGCATAGGTATCCAATCCCAACTCAAGGCCCTCCGCCACATACTCGGTAAGCCGATTTATTGCCAGGGCAGTAGATCTTTTAGTTCTAAAACCAAACTGACTCTGCATAAACAGGTTGTTGTGCTCAAAGTATACAGTCATTTGATTTTTCATGACTGATTCAAATATTTTGGAAAAAAAAAAAACAGGTAGAATGGATATTGGGCGGTAGTTATTACAATCATCCACCGATCCTTTATTTTTAAAGATAGGAACAACTTTGGCAACTTTAAGCATTGATGGGAAGGTGTTCTCCCTCAGGCCAAGATTGATGAGATGAGTCAAGGGGTATATAATTAGGTTTTTTAGAGTTTTGATGATTTTGGTGCTCATGTCAATAGGATCCCTACAATGTGAATTTTTCAATCCAGAAATTGCTTCCCTTACTGGATCCAAAGAAGCAATGTCAGCAGACGCACTGCATTCAACCTCACCAAACAACATGGACTGTGGCAATCTGTTATCAGTGTGCTTACCATTGACAAAATTCCACAATAATTTCATATTGCCAGGCAGAGCCTCATCCATGACACAGACATATTCTTGATAGCATCTTTTACTAGTAATTTTACACTGTTCATGGAGATGAGAAAACGCCATATAGTCCTCAAACCGACTCGACGCTTTATACCTCTTATGTGCCTTCTTCTTGAATATTAACGATTTTACTTCGTCATTATACCACCTTAGAAATTTAGGGGTTTTTAGCCTAGAAGTAGGAATAAATTAGTTAACACCATAATAGAAGATGTCATAAAATAGATCCAGCATATCATTTATATCATCGATTGGTCTTAGAACAACATCCCTCCCAATCAACACTAGCCAACAGATGATTCAATCCAACCCAATCATCTCTTTTAAACAACATACATTTTTGGATGATACAGCTTGTGAATACGTTGCGCCAAATTTTTTTAAACAAGGAGACACCTGAGTCGAGTCTGAAAATTCCAATATGACATTCCACATTCATTTATAAAATAGCTTCGTCCACTTTTGCTGCATGGTAACCTGTGTGTATGTGTAAAAGTATTGCTTGCTGCTTTAATTTTTTTTGAATTTATCCAAGAAATTATTATTTTCTTCCTATTATAGTTGTAATTTGTGGTATTTGAAATAAATTGTTTTTGACATTTTGATTGTTTTGAGTTTAATATCAGCTATTAATAATTATACAATTATCTAAAAGTCTATGATTATTCCTTTATAAGTAAAAAAATTGTTACACAAAGTTGTTAATACATACATATACAAGTATGAAATGCGGATTTTTTTTCTAAAAAAACATGTTAAATTCGGAAGAATGATAAAAAGTGCTTTATTCAAAGTATGCTCCATTGCTTGTTATACATTTTTCCTGTCTTTCGGGTAATTTGTGAATACCACGCCAGTAAAAATCTTCCCTCCTGTAGTATAACTCGCGTATACACGTCGCGCTGGTGCTTCGCATCCGTATGAGGTTCAGCTTGTTACTCCGCGTACAACGCTTTTCAAGCAATCTTTTATATGGAGAACGTCATCCCTTTGGAATAATTTGCCCAGCGCTGTGTTTCCCACCGAGTACAATTTACAGCGATTCAAGAACAACGTGAATCGCTTTTTCCGCACTCGTGCCGCTCCTGGAGCGCTTTAGGGACTTCCCTGCAGCACGTGTGCTAGACCAATAAAAAAAAAAATCTTCCCCTTTTGCTGCGAATCATTCATCGGGCCATTTTTTCACATCTTCATACGAACCAAAGCGCTGCTCAGCAAGTGTGTGACCCATCGATGCAAACAAGTGGTAATCGGAAGGAGCCAAGTCTGGTGAGTAAGCCGCATGGGGTAGAACTTCCCAACTGAGTGCTTTCAACGTGAAGCGAACTGGTTTTGCCGTATATTATATTATATACAACAGAAGAAGAAAAAAGAGTGATGAAGGTTCTGAGCACATATGAGGACAGACGACGAAAATCAAATGTAGCAATATTAGAAGTTGATGATGTAACATATGGTCAGATAAGCAGCATATAGGATGGAGAAGATGTAGGTATTTTGACCATGCTAACATCATTCAATGCTTTAAGTGTTGGAAATTTGGGCACATAGCACAACAGTGTACAAGCAGAGAGGTAGTCTGTCCTAAATGTAGTCAGAATCATAAAAAAGAGGAATGTACGAGTGAAGTTGAAATCTGTACTAACTGCAAACATGCAAAGGAGGTATTGAAAATTGCAAATATAGATTACCACCATTCAGCTTACAATAGAAAATGTGAAGCATTCAAAAGATTATTCGAACAATTACAATTAAGAGTTAATTATCCAGATGTATTTGAGAAATCAACAAAGTAGCAATTAAAAAAACAAAAAATATGATGTATCTTAATATAAATAGTTTAACCGCAAATAAAACAAAACTTGAATGGACAGTTACTCAGTGGAAGCCTACAGTACTTTGTTTGGTAGAAAAACACATATTACCAAAGACTTGGAAGACGGCGAAATAAACATTAATGGCTATAAAGCAGTTCATGCACTTTCAACAAGTAGGCATACAGGAGGAGCTTCTATATACGTGAAAGAAGAACTTCATTACAGGTCAACTATAAATATAGTAATAGATGGGAATTTATGGTTGGTTGGTATAAACCTATGTGTTAATGGCAAAAAAATACAATGTTCTTAATGTCTACCATTCTCCTAATGCCACTGATATTGTATTCTTGGATAAATTAGAAGAAATAATAGGAGATATGCTGTAAAAACCTGACGGGTTTATTTTAACAGGGGATTTCAACATCAATGTTGCAAAAGATTCATATTATTCCAAGAAACTTAAAGATATTATAAAAAGTAATGGTATGTATCAAATCGTTCAAAACTTTACAAGAATTACACAGAATACAGCAACAATGATTGATCTTATAATAACTAATGAAAAAAGTATTGAATATCAAATTCACCACTCACCCAAAATAGCAGATCACTCCATTATAACTACAGAATTTCCTTCTTTTAAAAGAGTTAAGCAAAAAACAAGTGTCAGAGATACGAAAAACTTTAATGAACTTCAGTTTCAATTGGACATTATGAGCTGTGTATGGCCTATAACCTTGAAGTCCACAAACGAGATTGCAAACTATCTGGTATAAAATTATAACTGAGAAATTAAACAAGCATGCTCCAATAGTAGAAAGAGAGAGGCAATGTGCAAATGGGGAAACAAAAAATGGTGGACGCTCGGAATTAAAGATGCAATTTCTAATAGAGACAGATTGTACAGAAGAGCAATGATAACTAGACTTGAAGATGACTGGATAAGCTATAAACAGAATAGAAACAGAGTGGTTCAGCTTATTAAAGAAAAAAAGCAAGCATATTATAATAGAAAAATAGATGAAGCTAAAGGAGATTTTAAAGAAATGTGGAGGACTCTGAAGGGTCTAATCATTTCTAGTAAAAACAAATAAACGACAAGAAGGCATTTTTTTCAAGGGAAAGATGGAAAAGGATAACAAAATAATAGCAGAAAAATTTAATGACTATTTTTTGCAAAGTATTAGTGCCATAACAAAAGACATGGGGAAAATTGAAACACAGGAAGTTCTAAACAATATCGAAACCCCAATAAATAAGTTTAATAATTTTGATACATTAGAACTAGCTGACCTTAGAAAAACTGTAAAAAATTTAAAAAATAAGACAAGTAGTGTTGATGGCATTAATGTCAGAATTTTAAAACTAGCATTTGAAGTAATAGGTGATTGCTTTCTGAAACTAATTAACACTAGCCTAGTAAGAGGAAGATTCCCCCAAGAATGGAAAATGACGATTATTCCTATTGAGAAAGTAACCAACACTAATAGATGTGAAGAATATCGACCAATTAATATGGTAGCTACATATGAAAAACTTCTTGAAACTATTGTAAGCAAACAAATGAGAAAATACGTAGAGGAAAACAAGTTGCTTACATGTTGTCAGGCTGGTTTTAGGAAAAAATCATTCTTGTGAAAGTGCACTACAGACTGTTATTTCCAAGTGGAAGTCTTCTATAGGTGAGAAAAAATTGGTTGGTGTACTTCTACTTGACTTTCAAAGGGCTTTTGAAACTATAAACACAAAGTTGTTGGTTCAGAAATTGGAAAAATATGGTTTTGAGGGAAATGTGTTAAAAATGGTTCTGTGAATATCTGGACAGCAGAACACAACAAACAAAATATAATGGAGCGTTATCTTCTATTAGGATCAATAGTCATGGTGTCCCACAGGGCACAGTGCTAGGACCTGACTTATTCATATTATATATAAATGATATAGTGAAAGTCCTAAAAAAATGTTAATTACAGCTATTTGCACAATCCTCTATTATGAAAGTGATAACATAACAGATCTAGTGCAAACAATAAATGAAGACTTAGATAGGTTACATCAGTGGCTGTGTTGTAATAGTCTTAGTGTCAATGTTAAAAAAACCAAATTTATGATACTAAAAGGCAAAAATAATACCCTAGATAACACTACTCATAATGGCATTGTGACAGACAATGACAGAATTGAACAAGTTAAAGAATGTAAATATTTGGGTGTAGTTATTGATGAAAATCTATCATTTTCTAGTCATGCCACTTATATAACAAAAAAGTATCAAAAAAAATTTATTTTTTTTATGTAGAATAGGTAAAAATTTAAGTACTTGGGCTAAATTGCTAATATATAAGTCGATAATAATGCCCCACCTCAATTATTGTTCCACAATTCTCTATATGTTCAACAAAAGAGATATAGACAATCTCCAGAAAAGGCAAAACTGGGCATTAAGATGTATAATAGGTTGTAATAGGTATTCAAGAATAAAAGATATGTTGAAAACAACAGACTTATTAAGTGTAAAACAAAAATATCTTTTTAAATACAATGATAGTTGTTTTTAAAATTAAAAATAGAATGTACCCTGAACATATTTTAGAAAAATTACAATATGTCAATGACATTCACGCATATAACACTAGAAATAGATTAGACTTTTATGTTCCCACTGTGAATGCATCATATGCTGAAAATTGCTTATTCCATCGAGGACTTATAGAATTTAACAATCTTCCAATAAATTAGAAAAATGCAAACTTTGTAAACTTTAAAAAATTGTTAAGAAGCTACATAATAGATAACCATAGCATTTAAGTTAGTTTGTAATTATATATATATATATATATATATATATATATATATATATATATATATATATATATATATTTGTAATTGTTTAGCTTTGCTAATAATAAAGATTATTATTATTATTATTATATTTATTTATTTATTTTATTTATTCATTCCTTTATTGCCATCAAGATTACATAACGTAAAAAAGGAACGTCACAAAAAAGTAGAATACATGCATATAGCCAACAAAATATAAGACATCATACAGAGGACAAAATCTTACATCTATTGATAACTAAAATTATTGATCAAAATTAAAAGAATAGAAACATTTTGAGAGAGCAAACCTTTTTGCTTCCCTTTTGAATCTCCCAATCCCCTCAATGTTCCTGATCTCCAATGGGAGAAGCCGATATGCCTTTATGCATTTAAAATATGGCCCTTTTTCAAAGAAAGAAGTAGCATGGTAGGGCGCTCGTAATTCGTTTCTACCTCTAGTCATGATTGCCATATCTGGATCATATTCATTCCTATTTGTCAAGAAAAATGATGGATTCTTCTTAACAAAGGTGACCAAAGCCATGAAGTAGAGACCCGGGAGCGTAAGTAACCCCATTTCAATAAAGTATGATCGACACGACGTTAGAGGATGTAAATGACGAATGCATCTCACAATTCTCTTTTGAGCCCTAGAGATATCCCCAGAAAGAAATCTTATAGTTTAATTGGGATTAAACATAAGCAAAATAGAAAAGTTGTATGCTATTTGATGATACAATATATCTAAGTCTTCTAATAGGAGCACACGCACTATTGAGCTTAGACCGAAGTTTCACTGCATGTATTTCCCAACAAATACTTGAGTCAATATTAACCCCCAGAAATTTTATCGTCTCTATATTGGGTATTGACTTTAGTTCATGTCGCACATATAATGATTGTGTGGGTATTTTATTTTTATTAAATAATATAAGGCCCGTTTTATTTCCATTAAGACAAAGGTAATTTTTTTCACACCACTCAGCCATTCTTGCCACTATATGAGAACAGATCACTGACAGGCTCGCGATAGAAGAGCTTGATAAAATGATCTATGTATCATCAACAAATTGACAAGCCATTCCACCCCCATATATAATGGAGGATTGTCATGAAGAAAAATGACTTTGTGTTGCCTCTTTCGGTATTCTGGCCTTTTTTCAAGCAGCGAACGGCAAATCGGTCAATTGTTGTTGGTAACGTTTAGTATTAACCATTTCCCCAGGTTTTAACAGCTCATAATAGACCACGCCTCTCTGGTCCCACCAAGCACAGAGTATCGTCTTTCTGCGGTCAATGTGAATGGTGCGCCTGGATCTATCCATGATTTTTTGCACTTGGGATTCTCAAAATAAATCCACCTATAACTATACGATGCAAAAAAAAAATTACGACTTCCTTTTGTACCGAGCAAGCAAAATGTCACACGTGTTTTAGCTTTTGCCTGTCGTTCAACATATGTGGTACCCATCTACTGGTCTTCTGAATCTTTCCCATCTCTCGTAGCTAATTGGAAACAGCTTGTTGACTAACGCCCCATTGCTCGGAGAGTTGTTTTTGTGTTTTTGCGAAACATCTTCTTCCAACAACTCTTGCAATTCCACATCATCGTATTTTTTTGGTGGTTTTCCACGTTCCCTGTCTGCAACATCGAAGTCACCACTTTTGAAACGCCGAAACCATCTTCTTGAAGTAATCAGTATGACTCGACAGCAGTCTTCTTCAAATGAAAACAAAAAATTAATGCTGTCTGCCAATGCTCTTTGTTCGGTATAAATTTTGACATATTGAACACAACAACACAACATTATGCACACACTTTTCCAATTTATCACTCGTGCAAGTCTGACACTTGTTGATGACACAACAAAATGGCGCAGTGTCAAATCCTTATAGCACAAACTGCATTGGTGCACCATCTGTTGTTTGAAATTCGCATTTCATACTTGTACACCTGGTATACACTGCTTTATGTGGTTTAGACTGATTTTAAGTATTTAGTTAAAAATAATCTATAGTGAAAAAGGATTTAACATAACAGACTTACCAATAAATATTGCAGTAATGCTGAAATTTGAGGAACTTTTAAGTATAAACCATTGGTTATATCACATCCTTGCTGTAATAAACTTAAATGCTGATCTAACGCACATACATCTATAACAACATTTTGTTTTTGAGCAGTAAAGAACACGTTCATATAGTTCATATACTGAGATGCTGAATCTCCACTGCCAGTTACAACTAGTATTCGACAATTTAGCTAAAAATAAAGGAGCATTTACCTGTATACTAAGTAACTTCCTTGTAAATTGTGAAGCTTAATAAATCAGTTATCGTATTTCAATATATGGTAAAAATAATATTATCTGAACCTACATTTTATGAAATCTATAAGGTGAATTTGAGCAAATCTATTACTTTCTCTCAATGAGAATAAATTACCATATTATATACAAGATAATAGAAAACTACTTCACAGAACTTACTAAAGTATTGATGATTAGTACTTACTTTTACCCCTGTAGCTTTTGTTCTTTGTAATCTAGCTATGTAGCATAATGCCATTGCAATTGCTCCAGCTAACAGAGATTCAGTAGCAACCGTCGCAGTTTCAGTTCGTAACAAATTTGCTAAAATTTTGTTTAACTGTTTTTTCTACTAATGTGAAAATTTCATACTGACCATCTATTTGTCTAACATCTAACGGTTTATTTGGACCAGGATAAACAAACTGGCTAAAAAGTAACAGAAAAAATTTTAAATACCATTTAAGTATATAGTCTTTTAAAATTTGTATCTTTAAAAAATAAAACTGCATAGAAATAACAATTTGTATGTAGAGCCTAGAGAATGTTGATACAAAATACAGAATTACTTCTCTTCATTCAGGAACTTTGACTTCCCAATGTTTTAAATTATGAACAGTTCCAGAACTTTCGAATTTGACCGTGGTGCACACAATTGAGACATTAAAGGTGTTAATACTGGAAAAAAGAATGTACCTTGTCTTTGAATGACATGCCATAATAGCAACTTTATTTGTGCTTTTTGCATTAGGTGAGAGTTTGCAAAAGCAATAACTGAGTCTACAACATTAGTTAGTTGATTAGCCTTATCTCGAAGCAATTTCTGTGTAGGATTTGTATCCAAAATTATAACCAAGAGACTGCTTTCATCAGTGGAGGTAATTTCGGGATCTTTTTCTACAGGTATTTCTAAATTATTCATTGCTTAAAATACAAAAATTGTTTTGTGCTAAAGTAAATTAACAAATAAAAGAAATTGGTTAGGTTTAAACTATTCTTCACAGTTTTGTCACTTTTATCAGAATACACATAAGGCGTGTTCTTACAAATTGTTTGAGACAGATGACAGCTTTGTCAAGTCTGAAGACCATAGCACCGAAAACCAATTTCTAATATTTCCTTCTGAAAATTTCAAGGAAATAAATGGCTGATTACTCGATTTAGTAATTAACAAATCTAATAGATTTTTACATACTATGTCCTCCTCATTCACTAGACCCTAGTGTACCCATACCACATTGCTGGAAGGTTGCTGATTGGTCACAAGCATGAGTGTTCCCTCTATTTCTGCTGTAACAGGCACCTAGAGTTCTTTTATGTCGCTGTATCACAACTGAAACTAACCTGAACTATTCCTTTTTCTATTGTTTCTTACAACTTTTTAATTAGTAATTTATCCATGAGTCGACGAATCGCTGGATTATCATCTCTAGGCGAAGTGGTTTGGGTATTTTAAGTCATAGTTTTTGGGTCTTAGACCCGTTTTTCTCACGTCGGGGCTTTGGATCATAGATTTTAGGTATTAGACCTTTATCTCTCGCATAGTCACCATGCGACGCGGCGTCCTAGCTCATAGGACAGGCTTAACGATAGTGACTTTTGATACGTCTGTAGATGAGTGACACAATGTGTAGCAATTTAGGACTATGTCCTCGCAGATATTTTACAAATTATAAGTTAGGGTCACTCCCCCTCTGGTTTTGTTCTGGCCCTATGGATTCGAGGATGGAAGGATTGGAATGCTAGACGGCCTTCTTCAAAAATTTCTACTGTAGCTTGGCGTTGTGTTGTAGAACTGTGTCGACGTTTAAGTCCCGGTTATTTCTCACTAACCACGGGGCTATCATTATCAAAATCAGGGTCTTATTCTGGGCGGCCTGCGCGGATATTCTGCTCGTCTTTCAAATGTGAATCCATGTCTGACAGCCGTACAGCAGCCCTGGACGGATGATAATCTTGTAGGCGGTCATTTTATTCCGCAATGACATCTTTCTCAAACTGTTTATAAAAGGGTAAAGTCTAGACCGCTATCATAGTAGAACCTTGGTCCTTCCAACTCAGGCTCTTATCATATGGTAGGCCTGAATACTTGACTTTTGAGAGCCAGGTTAATCTGGTTCTCTCAAGAAAGATTTCCCGTGGAAAATTTTCCCGCTTTGAAGAAAGAGGTCGCTTAAATCTTAATCGGATTGATTTTAATACACTAATGGTCGAACCAATCCGACGACTTGTTCAGGTGACTCTGGAGTCTGCTGATTATTTCGCGTGTTCTTGAAGCTTATTATAGCATAATAGCAGTATCGTCGGCGAAAAACGGCATTAGTATGTCTGCCGTGTAGACATTAACCAGCAGCGGGGACAATGGGGAGCCTTGGGTAACTCCAGTCCTCGTTGTCTTTTTCTCAGAAAGTTTACTTTGAGTCGAAATCTTCTGTCTGAGATGAATGATTGAACCAATTTAATTAGATCAGGTGGAAACCAGAGTTTTGGCGCCAGACCATCGTGCCACACCTTGCCGAACGCTTTAGACAAATTACCGTCCCTAAGCATCCCCTGTTATTGAAGGAATCCACTACCTGTTGGGAGAGCCTCGACATGTAACCATTTTTATTCCGTGCATTGCACCACACAAAATATAGCTATCGCTGCAGAAAGACAAACACGTGGAACAAAACGAAGCCGGCTGGCTGCCGTCAGCGCGTTAAAATGGGCCTAGTCCCGTTTCTCAGAGACTTCGTGCATATTTTTCGCTTTTATTGTTACATATAATACAGCTTCTACTTGCGTGACATCTATCAGAAACTCGACAAGGCACATTTTAAGGATCCAGGCTTTATTTATGGCGGCGTTTTGTTCATTTATGGCGGCGTTTTGTTCGACGGGTTTGTCTTTCTATAGTGATGGCTATATTTTCTATGGTTGCACAAAAAACAGTTTCGCACGTGATTTTGCGGCTCAGTTCATCGATAAAGGGAATACCTTCACGCTGTTGAGTCTCAAAAGGCTAGATTATGGTTGTCTTTCGATGAATTATGAAAGGAAACGAATTTTTTTTCCCCTTTTTCATCGTGCGTTAGGGAAACATACGTGTGTGACACATAACTGCTAGATTTGTCCTCAAAGTTGTATTGGATTCGTCGCTTCGCCTCGGTATTTGATAAGTTAACATATCAGAGATTAGAAATAAACAAAAGGAAGTTTGTGTATTTCTAATTTTCGAGTAACAATTGGATATATTACGATTATTTCTAATAAATGTTGAAAAAATAAGACAGAAATAAAAAAAAATATACTAAAAGTGTAATTATTTTTTATTAATCTAAATTATATTGATGGTAAGTTCCCTACTAAAAGTAATTCAATTACAGTAAAGTAGTTAAATTACACTTTAAGGTAAATTATCACTCTTGTGATTAAGTTACTGCAGAAGTAATTTAGTTATCTAGAAAGATTTACCATTCAGAAATATCTTTTAAAAACGGAATCGAATTAACCCAACTAAATTACCAAGAGTAATTAACTATTATTCTAAATTACCGAAATTGAATTACACTTGAAACCTTTCACATTGGTACAATTTGATAAATGGATCAAATAATTGTTTTCAAATATATTTTATAAGCATATTTCAACTTCCTGTTTCAGAGAATAAAAGTAAAATAACCGGTCAAGTGCAAGTTGAACTTGCGCAATTAGTGTTCCGTACGTTGATTGCTTTTAAAATAAAAAATGTAACGGAAGTATAAAATGATCAGTGACTTCACAAAACACACCCCAAATGAGTTTTCAACAAAGTTTGTTTCCAATCTTCACTGAAATCTCATGACCTTGAAATTTTTGTTTTTTTTAAATACCAGAAAAATTATTAATAATAATGCACTCGTAATAATTTTCGTTCAATCTACACCCCGTGGAGAATATTCTAGAATTTTTTCAAAATTTTTTGATAAGTACTTTTCGAGATAAGGCGGGGGACAGCGATTTTTCGCGATTTTTTAAAAATAATACAAAGAAAAGTGCGCGCAAGTATTACATTATATATACATTTTTTACTCGTGTTTTCACAAGCTTTCATTTGACACCACACTCGATCTAGTAAAAAATTTTTTTTTTCACTTCCGATTTCACCCCCCAAAACTAACCCCTTGAGTCAAAATTTAACTCTCAAAACTACATGGCTCTGATGAGGCCATCAATTCCTCTATTATTACCAAATTTCAATTTTCTATGTCAAATAGTTTCGGAGAAAATCGGATGTGACAGACAGACAGACAGACAGACACCAAAGTGATCTTATAAGTGTTCCGTACGGAACACTAAAAAAAAGGTAAAACTGTTGACCTCAATCTAATAATTGCAACTTACTTTATTGGAACTTAACAAAAATACAGTAATTAATAATAAACTATCAAATAAACCTAATGTTTTTGGACCGACCCACTTTGTATAAGATCAGGAGACGAATAAACTCTCAGGAGACCTCCACTTGTAACGATTGAAGTTCTTGATGAAACATTAGAAACTTGAAAAAGAGCTAGTTTGGAATTTGGTTTATCTAATACGTTTTTTAAGAGAATACTTTTCTTTTTTAATTCGTCTTGAAGTTGTCCGTTTTCTTGAACTGTAGATGTTTGTGTTTGGGTATATCGGTGGCTTGAGCTTGGTCCTTGGCGGTCTAAATTATTTAATATTTTGATGTCTGGGATTCCAGGAAGATTATTACGTTCGAAAATCTTAAGAATCTCTTCTTTGGAGGGTGGCTCCCTGATGTGATGTTTTGGGTTATTCATTCTGCTAGTTGAAGGAATATCTGATATTTCTTTTTCCAGTTTTTCTGGACGTTCGTCTTTTATTCGAACCCGCTTATGCTCCTTGGCTATTGTTTTTTTTGGGCTCTTTGTTTTCGGGCTCTTTGTTTTCGGGCTGTCATGCTTAATATATCTGAGCTTATTATTTGTTTCATGTCTATTTCTATCTAGCTTTAATTTTTCATATTTTACATGCATATTATCTACCTTCAGTTGTAGGCACAAGTTTTCGTAAACTAAACAGCTATTCTGTTTTACCAACTGGAAAAATAACAAAATGCAAGTAAATAAAATAAAATTAATAAAAAAGTTCTAGTATGTATGAGTATTTAATGCAAAGTAATTATTAGTATGCTATTATTTACTTGTGCCATTATAACCAAAAATTTTTCAAAAACTATTAACTATTGTGAGACGTCTTACTCACAAAATTCTTACCTGTAAATATTTCTTACTGCTACACGATACTGGCTCATTTAATCTTTCGTTAATCAATTCATTCAGATCTGCTGACAGACTCTCAATTTTTGCTTTGTAATCGTTAACTAACTAAAAGAAAATTTATAAATTCATTTTAAATTTTTGAGGTTTTCGCAGATTTTCTTTAGATTTTAGTATTTGTGACATCGAAATTCAAGAGGCATGCATTTTTTATTTATTTGCGGATATTCAGGTTAGTCAGTAGCTAGAATTCCGCAAACAGGTTGGTGTTGAAAAGAAAATTTTCAATTTTATTTTATATTATTCTAGATTTTAACAGTATCTTACTTTATATAAGGCGACGTAAAGAAGATAGAAGTGTATACTTGATCTTTAGTTGGTAGAGTTATAGACGACACAATCCATTCCTATAGTGTCCAAAAAGAAACGGTTCTCTTGAGATTCAATAAACATCAACAAAATTAATAAAATTAACTCTCACCAATAACATTATAATGTTACTCTAAGGAGAGAGTAGTTTAAAATGTATTTGAATACTATAACCCCTAAGTATACATTTCTACTTTTAAATTATTAAAATTGCATTTAAAACAAATAAATGTACCGATGCGTTAGAAAAGTTATAACATTTAGGTGATGTGAAATTTTATACGGGGTGTTATGAAATTTACTGCATATATTGGATCTGGCGACTCCTTATAGCAAGACCGATGGCAGAAAATTCAGCTTAAATAGCGGATATCAATAATAAAGGAAAAAATCGACCCTAAAGAAATAATGTCATTTTTTTCACTCCGCTACTGCTGAAACCATACAATTCTACAATATCGCCCATCGTTAACCACAACGTGAGTTCTAGACTGTAGCCAGATTTGACTGGGTGCTCCCAAAACTTGTTACCTTTTAAAATAATTACTTCGTGACATCAAAAAATTAATAACTCAAGTTTTATATTTCAATATTTTATTGTAATTAGTAAAACATGTAATTCACTAAAATTTTATTTCATTGAAACTATGACGGTACAACAAACAAAATGTTAAATTAGGTCACAAAGCGTTCACTTTATTTTACTTTATTTTTTTTTTTAAACGATTTGTTGTCGGCATATAACAAAGCCTTTGTCGGCATTCGACGACCAGAACAAATAATTTCATTTCGCTGCCGGCTAGCTTTACCGAGTTTTTTTAGTGGAGTGTGGGGATATCGAAGACATTTTTGGTGTCTTTCTTTTGATGATTCTATCAACATATTTTTGTAAGGACTTGATGTGAATTTTGCAGTTTTTTGTACAGCATTTTTTTCTTTGCAAAGTATTTTTAGATATTGGGCATAAAGATTTTAAAGTTTCCTTTAAAGCTTTAGCGCTAAACTCCGAAGTAGACGGTTCACTATTTAAATGTGGCAATCTGTTCGGAAGCTGCGAAGATAACTTTTTACCCATCAGGTGGCTGAGCAATTCGCTTTTTTTTTTTTTTTTTTTTTTTTTTTTTTTATGGGTCTAGCACACGTGCTACAGGGAAGTCCCTAAAGCGCTACAGGAGCGACACGTGTGCGGAGAAAGCGATTCACGTTGTTCTTGAATCGCTGTAGATTGTACTCGGTGGGAAACACAGTCCTGGGTAGACCATTCCAAAGGTATGATGTTCTCCATATAAAAGACTGCTTGAAAAGCGTTGTACGAGGAGTAACAAGCTGAACCTCATACGGATGTGAAGCATTAGCGCGACGTGTACTTCTAATATGCACCGCTCTGGGAGGAATTAGACGGGCCACATCTTTCGAACACTTTCCATGAAAGTACTTGTAGAATAGGCTCAAGTCGCCAACCGTTCTTCGATGTTCCAGCGAATCAAGGCCGTCGGTCAGTTCCGGGTGTCCAATCAGACGAACAGCTCTTCTCTGGATAGAATCCAACAAATGCAGTGTATGTTTGGGAGCGGAGCTCCAAACATGGGAGCAGTATTCCATAGTTGGTCGAATTTGCGCTTTGTAAAGAATTAACAGTTGTTGTGGAGTGTAAAGCTTTCTGGTTCGAAACAATATTCCCAACTTTTGAGAAGCTCTTCTTGCTATGCCTGCAACATGTTCATGCCAGGACATATTTGCTCCCAAATTAACGCCTAACAGATTGAGTGACGATGTTAGAGGGATGGAGTGCCCCGACATAACTATGTCGGGTTCTGCAACGTTAACTTTTTTAGAAAAAACTGCCGCCTGGGTTTTTGTAGCGTTAAATTCCACTTGGTTACTGTCACCCCAAGATAGAATTTCTTCCAGGTCTTTGTTAAGTTGAATGACTTCCTGCTGTCTGCGGATATTCGTCTGAGTAGTCGATGTCCGAGCGTTCAAAGTGAATGAAGAGATAAGTGTACTGTCATCTGCAAAGCTGTAGATTGGATTCTCGGTCTTTTCCAGCAGATCGTTAATATAAATGAGGAAGAGAGTAGGAGACAGTATGGAACCTTGGGGCACACCGGCGTTGATAGTGAAGGTGCTAGAAAGAAATCCGTCAACTGCCACTCGTAAAGAACGCTCTCTGAGGAAACATGAGAGCCACAAACAGAACTTTTCAGACATACCATAAGAACGTAGCTTAGCCAACAGCCCATCGTGCCAAACACGGTCAAATGCCTTGGATATGTCAAGAGCAACCGCTCGAGATTCTCCAAAGTGTTCAATTGCGTTGTTCCAAACATGTGTTACATAAGTCAGAAGATCTCCTGTTGATCTATTTTTACGAAAGCCATATTGCTGATCACTAATAATGTTGAATCCTTCAAGATATTTTAGAAGATGCTGATTGATAGCCTTTTCCATTACTTTCGATATTATTGAGAGTAGTGCGATTGGTCGGTAGTTATTTGGCAAGGTCTTCTTGCCTTTTTTAGGTATCGGCTGAACTGTGGCACATTTCCAGCAGGAAGGAAATATTCCCTTTCTGTAGGATAGGTTGAAAAGTCTACAGAAAACTGGTGTTAGTTCCCTCGCACAGTTCTTGAGAACTATGGCAGGTATTCCGTCAGCGCCTGAAGCCTTTTTGGTGTCTAGCTTCATCAAAATACGTTTTATGATACGCTGTCTGAAGACAATATCGGGCATCCTTGACTGCACTATGGGAATAGTAGGTGGTGTTTTTCCTTGGAAATCGACAGTAGAATGTGAAGCAAAGAGTTCAGCCAACAAGTTCGCTTTCTCAACAGGTGTCGTTGCAATAGAATTATCTGGCCGTGTGAGTGGTGGTATGGTGGATTTGGTGAAATTCTGACCAACTGCCTTAGCGACTGACCAAAAGGACCTGGAATTGCCGGGACAAGCGAGAAGTTTGTTTCTAATCCGTTGATTGTGTACCTCCTTGGTTTCGTCGATAATTTCTTTGCATCTGTTCCTGGCACGAACAAAGATGTTACGATTTATGGTGTTAGGATCTTCACGCCACTGTCGGTATGCAAGATGTTTAGAAGCAACAGCTTCTTTGCATTTTAGGTCAAACCAAGGCTTGCCGTTGGAAGGGCATTTCTTCGAAAAAGGGATGTAAGCATCCATACCGGCCAAAATAACATCGGAAACCTCCCTGGCGCAGTCAGATGGGTCGTCGAATCGAAAACAAACGTCCAACCAAGGGAAAGTTCGAAAATATTCCTTGAGATCTTCCCATTTAGCAGATTTGTAGTGCCAAATCTTGCGCGGTTTGGGCGCCTCTCTGTCACTTGTTTTCATTACTGACAATAATAGAAGCGTCTTGTAAAATCGAGGTGCTTTCTTTACTTGAGTTTGTTTGAGAGAGCATTTATATTTTTAGCTACTTTAAACAAATGTTCGTGAAAGACGTTTTTGTCCACGGGCCAAACTTTAGCCGCTTTAAATCCGGTTACAATAGTACCAATGATGGTAAGCTTCCACAAATAACATTAAAACTTAATATTGCGTTACTTGTCGATCTGGATTTGTCTTCAACCATTTTTCGGATAATTGAATATAACTGTTCATTTAAAAAAAGAGATGTTCAGTGCCTGAAGCCGGTGAGTAGTAAGGCCGGGCAGTTGCAACATAATTATCCAATTTGCCTTGATATGTTCAATGCTTTCATGTTCTTCGAATGCATTGTATTTACAACAAGCAAAGGTAACACTTTATTTTCAGGGGTTGGGATTACTACGCTTATAAAATGTTTCATCCATTCTATAAATCAATTTTAGTTAACATAGCCAGTGTCTGAAATGATGACAACACTTTTATAAGGTGTGCCGTTCCCTAATTAACGATTTTGTCGCATTCTTTTGAATATTAGCATTGGCGGCGTAAACTGTCTCCTCTACTTGAAAATCAGCTGTTAAGCGGCAATGATCCAGTTGTTCTCGGGCGTTACCAACGAATTATTTCTTTTCAATGTCAGCCTATCATGGGTGGGTTGATTTTATAAATGATTTGGTAAAATGTAGTTTTCCCCTTTTTTAAATTTTTCTAAAAATTTCGAATTCGAAAAGAAGTATTGAATGCGTTTCTAGATGACCTCACGAGTCACCTAGTTCAATATATGCAGTAATAAGTTCATTATCTCATTTGTTTCGGGAATGACGAAAAAATGTTAAATACAATAGTTTTAGGGAAGGTTAAGGTGCACAGTTTAAAATTATTTTTGAGTATACAGGGTACGTCAAAAAAGTGTGGCCGATATAACATATGTTTCTTTAAATGGAACTTCCTATTTTCTAATTTGTGTTCTAAAGTTAGTATCACTTGGTGGTCGGTATAGGATACAGATGAACCTTGTGATTGGTTGAGTCGTTATTTTTAACCACATAACATCAAAGTTTGGGGCTCCAGAGCCTCTTCTCGTTGGCAAGAGAGGTCGCTTCTGACATAAAGACAGATTCCAAAGTTACGCCTAAATCGGGAACATCCGATTTACGTGTTATTTTTTAAAAAAAATCATACATATATTTTCTGGCTAGGTTATAGGATATATTTTATTACGTTAGGTAATATAATAATAATACGAGGCATGTTTTTTAAGTAAGTACCGTTTTGCGATTCCACCGCCGCAGCGATACGGTCGGCGTTCCGCGCATGCGCGCTGGTAACCTACATCTCATGTCTACGCACTGACGCCATTACAGTCTGATTCTTCATTGTATACGTTGTTTACTGAGTGTTTAAGATGCCTCCGACAATCGTGAGTCCCGCCGATTGTGAAGTACGGGCTGTTATACGATTTCTTAGTGCTAAAGGCGTAAAACCGATCGATATTCATCGTGAGATCTGTGAAGTTTACGGACAAAACATTATGAGTGATGGAATGGTAAGGAAATGGGTGAGAGCATTTAAAGATGGCCGCACAAATGTGCATGATGAAGAACGGAGTGGGCGTCCTTCGGTCGTTAATGAAGATTTGGTGCAGAAAGTGGACGAATAGGTGAGAGAAAACAGACGCTTTACAATTTCATCATTGTGCGACTGCTATCCTCAATATTCTCGTAGTGTTTTTTATCACATTTGTGATACAGTGGTTAACAAGTCAGGCGGCAGAATTTTATGAGGAGGGTATTCAAAAACTGGTGCCACGTTATGACAAGTGCCTCAATATTCACGGAAATTATGTAGAAAAGTAGATTAAGGTACAGGCTTTCATGTAAAAATAAAATTATAGCGATATCTTTGCACGTCTTTTTTTAATTCCAAAACGGTACTTACTTAAAAAACATGCCTCGTATAATAGTGAATGAAGTCCATGCCAGCGGAACCGCAGGCACAGCTAGTTTATAAATATGGTGAAGCCTTCTAACACACACGGGGACATTCCAGGCTACGCTAGTCAATTATAAAAAGAAACGTATTTTTTGAGGCTTCTCCTATGGTTGAAGGGAAGAAATATGGGGCCTGATTTACTTCATATCTCATTTGCTCAGCAAGTTTAATAATAATTTTCAACATCTTTTGAAAAATAAAAGTACAGTGTAGTGCCGTCGAAAACTGGCAAGTGAAATATAAAATAAAGTAATTGTAAATTGATCGCTTTCTGAGAGTAAAGAATTTATTTTGTGATTTATTTTATTTTATAGTCAAATAACTTTTATTTTCGCTTCAAAATATTTTTTAGCGTTACAGAAAATCTTAAACTTTGGAAATAAAATATATTTTATTCGCTATTGACACCGTTTATAATTTAAAGTACAGGGTGAGTCAACGACAGAGTAAAGTTCATTATCTCATTTGTTTCGGGAATGACGAAAAAATGTTAAACACAATAGTTTTAGGGAATGCTAAGCTGCACAGTTTAAGATTATTTTTGAGTATACATGGTACTTCAAAAAAGTATGGCCGATATAACATATTTTTTTTATAATAGAACATCGTATTTTCTAATTTATTTTTAAATTCTACCTAAAATTTTATAACTTTTTTTATTAATAATGTTATATACCTAAACCTAGCAGTTTTTCTAATATTTCAATTTTTTTTTTAAATACTATGCTCATAATTGGTACGAGCGTTTTATAGAGATGAAAAAAAAAGATTTATATAAAGAAATTTGAGTTAGATGTTACAGGATGTATGCATTTCGACTATTGTAATTTTAAAAAATCTCAAATTTTTTAAATGGCACACCCTGTATATTATCATTTCTTCTGATAGATTTTACAAAACCTTCCAACTTTTATTAAGCATGTCATTTACCTATTTCTAATAGTTTCCGATTTATTTTGAATTTTTCAATTTTTACCATTGTTTTTAATACACTTACGCTATAACATCATAGTTGCCAAGACAAAACAAAAATGTAGGCATTGTCAAATTTTGATATGTCTATTAAATAAGTAGAAATAGTTTAATTTGTTGTAGTAAGGGACGTATAAAGGTAATAGTTATGGATTTTCCTAAAAATGAATTAATTGATATGGTTTATATACTGGGCGAGGCGGGAAAAAATTGTTTTTTGGCAGTAAGGCTTTACGGCGCGAAGTACCCTAATAGACGTACACTATCTAGAAAATCTTTTCAGTGCTTAATGGAACGGTTTGATGGTAGTGGTAGCGTTAAGTATACGAAACGGAAAGTAGTAAACTAGAATGCTACCAATGAGGAAAAAGAAATGGAGATTTTACTTCATGTTGAAGATAATCCCCCGTCAACTAGCTGACTTATCTGACACATCCCAATCTACGCCTAATCGCACCACAACAAAATACAAGTATCATTTCTTTCATACAGAACTACACCAAGAACTTCAAGACCGTGATTTTGAATGACGAGTAAACTTTTGTACCAGAATGAATGGAGCAATAGAGGCCGATCCAGTTAACAGCCATAACATGCATTATTATTCAACAGTTAATCCATTTTGGGTCCGGGAAGTTCAAAACCAAAATCGTGTGGAATATTAAATTTTCGAATTATTGGTCCATATTTTTTCCGCGAATCGCTTAATGGGCCTAGATATCTAAATTTTTAGCAAAACGAATTACTCCAGCTTCTTGAAAAAGTTGACAACTTTGAAAGGGAACAAATGTGGATTCAACAAGACTGAGCTCCTGCTCATTACCGCCGGAAAGTTTGGGAATTTTTAAACGATCGTTACCCACAAAAATGGATAGGTAGGAATGGATCATGCGACTTAACACCTTTGGACTTCTTTTTATGGGGCTATATCGTGTTTATGTCAATCCTCCTACAACACCAGTACATACGGAAAATAGGATACGGGATGCGTGCAGAACAATAACGCCCTTTATGCTAAGGAAAGTGAAGGAGAATATAGTAAAACGACTAAACATGTGTATTCAAGTAGACGGGCATATTTTTGAACGTTTATTACGTCATAATAATTGATTAATAGATAACTTAAACGATATTAAAATTATTATTAACTATTTGTTTATGTTTTCACAATAGCGTAAGTGTATTAAAAACAAGGGTAAAAATTGAAAAATTCAAAATAAATCGAAAACTATTAGAAATAGGTATATGACATACTTGATAAAAGTTGGAGGGTTTTGTAAAATCTATCAGAAAAAATAATACTATACAGGGTGCACCATTTAAAAAATTTGAGATTTTTTTCAATTTAAAATAGAAAAAAAAATGCATAAATTTATTTTGAACACTCTGTAGCATTTAACTCAAATTTCTTTAGATATATCTTTTTTTTCATCCACCACCAATTATGAGTATTCCACCTTCAGAAACAGTGGGGCTACTGGCAATTTTTTACAAAACTGAAAACTAGTATTTTTTTTTTTTTAATTGAAATATTAGAAACCCTACTAGGTTTAGGTATTATTAATAAAAAAGTTATAAAATTTTACGTAGAATTTAAAATAAATTAGAAAATACGAAGTTCTATTTAAAATAACCGGTCAAGTGCAAGTTGAACTTGCGCAATTAGTGTTCCGTACGTTGATTGCTTTTAAAAAAAAAAATTTTGTTACAGATGTATAAAATGATCAGTGACTTCACAAAACACACTCCAAATGAGTTTTCAACAAAGTTTGTTTCCAATCTTTACTGAAATCTGATGACCTTGAAATTTTTGTTTTTTTTTACATACCAGAAAAATTATTAAAGGTAATGCACTCGTGATAATTTTCGTTCAATCTACACCCCGTGGAGAATATTCCGGAATTTTTTCAAAATTTTTTGATAAGTACTTTTCGAGATAATGCGCGGGACAGCGATTTTTCGCAATTTTTTAAAAATAATACAAAGAAAAGTGCTCGCAAGTATTACATTATATATACATTTTTTACTCGTGTTTTAACAAGCTTTCATTTGACACCACACTCGATGACCTAGTAAAAAAATTTTTTTTTCACTTCCGATTTCACCCCCCCCAAAACTAGCCCCTTAAGTCAAAATTTAACTCTTAAAACTACATGGCTCTGATGAGGCCATCAATTCCTATATTATTATCAAATTTCAACTTTCTATGTCAAATAATTTCGGAGAAAATCGGGTGTGACAGACAGACAGACAGACAGACAGGCAGACAGACAGACAGACAGAGAGACAGACAGACAGACACCGAAGTGATCTTATAATTGTTCCGTACGGAATACTAAAAACATATGTTATATCGGCCACATTTTTTTGAAGTACCATGTATACTCAAAAACAATCTTAAACTGTGCACCTTAGCATTCCCTAAAACTATTGTGTTTAACATTTTTTTCTCATTCCCGAAACAAATGAGATAATGAACTATACTCTATCGTTGACTTACCCTGTACTTTAAATTATAAACGGTGTCAATAGCGAATAAAATATATTTTATTTCCAAATTTTAAGATTTTCTGTAACTCTAAAAAATATTTTGAAGTGAAAATAAAAGTTATTTGACTATAAAATAAAATAAATCACAAAATAAATTCTTTACTATCAGAAAGCGATCAATTTACAATTACTTTATTTTGTATTTCACTTGCCAGTTTTCGACGGCACTACACTGTACTTTTATTTTTCAAAAGATGTAGAAAATTATTATTAAACTTGCTGAGCAAATGAGATGTGAAGTAAATCGGGCCCCATATTTCTTCCCTTCAACCATAGGAGAAGCCTGCGGTTCCGCTGGCATGGACTTCATTCACTATTATATTATTATTATATTACCTAACGTAATAAAATATATCCTATAACCTGGCCAGAAAATATATGTATGATTTTTTTTAAAAAAAAAACACGTAAATCGGATATTCCCGATTTAGGCGTAACTTTGGAATCTGTCTTTATGTCAGAAGCGACCTCTCTTGCCAACGAGAAGAGGCTCTGGAGCCCCCAAACTTTGATGTTATGTGGTTAAAAAATAACGACTCAACCAATCACAAGGTTCATCTGTATCCTATACCGACCACCAAGTGATACTAACTTTAGAACACTTCTCGCTTCTCTTGCAGACACCATTGATCATTTATAAATTAACTAACCAAATGCCGAAATTGCGATCCTGGGCGACTTTAATGTCCACAACATCAACTGGCTTAAATACTCAAATACTACCGACGAACAAGGTCGTGAAGCCGAATCATTTTCAATCAGTTGTGGCTTAACACAGCTTATTGACGAACCAACACGGATCCCGGATCGAGACGGAGGGTTCGAGTCTTCTTGATCCGTTTTTAACCACCAATCCGGAGATTAACACGGTCAGCGTAAATCCGCCGTTAGGTTCTTCCGACCATAAACTACTTTCAACATCGACTAGTCTACCAATTAGTGACAGAGAGACGCCTAAACCGCGCAAGATTTGGCACTACAAGTCTGCTAAATGGGAAGATCTCATGGAATATTTTCGAACTTTCCCTTGGTTAGACGTTTGTTTTCTATCCGACGACCCATCTGACTGCGCCAGGGAGGTTTCCGATGTTATTTTGGCCGGTATGGAGGCTTACATCCCTTTTTCGAAGAAATGCCCTCCCAACGGCAAGTCTTGGTTTGACCGAAAATGCAAAGAAGCTGTTGCTTCTAAACACCTTGCATACCGACAATGGCATGAAAATTCTAAGACCATAAATCGTAACACATTTGTTCGTGCCAGGAACAGATGCAAAGAGGTTATCGACGAAACCAAGGAGATACACAATCAACGGATTAGAAACAAACTTCTCGCTTGTCCCGAAAATTCATGGTTCTTTTGGTCGGTCGCTAAGGCAGTTAGTCAAAATTTCACCAAATCCACCATACCACCACTCACACGGCCAGATAATTCTATTGCAACGACACCTGTTGAGAAAGCGAACTTGTTGGCTGAACTCTTTGCTTCACATTCTACTGTCGATTTCCAAGGAAAAAAACACCACCTACTATTCCCATAGTGCAGTCAAGGATGCCCGATGTTGTCTTCAGACAGCGTATCATAAAACGTATACTGATGAAGCTAGACACCAAAAAGGCTTCTGGCCCTGACGGAATACCTGCCATAGTTCTTAAGGAGGGAGGGAACTAACACCAGTTTTCTGTAGACTTTTCAACCTATCCTACAGAAAGGGAATAGTTCCTTCCTGCTGGAAATGTGCTACAGTTCAGCCGATACCTAAAAAAGGCAAGAAGACCTTGCCAAATAACTACCGACCAATCGCACTGCTTTCAATAATATCGAAAGTCATGGAAAAGGCTATCAATCAGCACCTTCTAAAATATCTTGAAGGATTCAACATTATTAGCGATCACCAATATGGCTTTCGTAAAAATAGATCAACAGGAGATCTTCTGACTTATGTAACACATGTCTGGAACAACGCAATTGAACACTTTGGAGAATCTCGAGCGGTTGCTCTTGATATATCCAAGGCATTCGACTGTGTTTGGCACGATGGACTGTTGGCTAAGCTACGTTCTTATGGTATGTCTGAAAGGTTCTGTTTGTGGCTCTCATGGTTCCTTCAAAGAGCATCCTTTACAAGTGGCAGTGAACGGATTTCTTTCTAACACCTTCACTATCAACGCCGGTGTACCCCAAGGCTCCATACTGTCTCCTACTCTCTTTCTCATTTACATTAACGATCTGCTGGAAAAGACCGAGAATCCAATCTACAGCTTTGCAGATGACAGTACACTTATCTCTTCATTCACTCTGAACGCTCGGACATCGGCTACTCAGACGAATATCCGCAGACGGCAGAAAGTCATTCAACTTAACAAAGACCTGGAAGAAATTCTATCTTGGGGTGACAGTAACCAAGTGGAATTTAACGCTACAAAAACCCAGGCGGCAGTTTTCTCTAAAAAGTTAACGTTGCTGAACCCGACATAGTTATGTCGGGGCACTCCATCCCTCTAACATTGTCACTCAATTTGTTGGGCGTTAATTTGGGAGCAAATATGTCCTGGCATGAATATGTTGCAGGCATAGCAAGGAGAGCTTCTCAAAAGTTGGGAATATTATTTCGAACCAGAAAGCTTTACACTCCACAACAACTGTTAATTCTTTACAAAGCTCAAATTCGACCAACTATGGAATACTGCTCCCATGTTTGGAGCTCCGCTCCCAAACATACACTGCATTTGTTGGATTCTATTCAGAGAAGAGCTGTTCGTCTGTTTGGAGACCCGGAACTGACCGACGGCCTTGATTCGCTGGAACATCGAAGAACGGTTGGCGACTTGAGCCCATTCTACAAGTACTTTCATGGAAAGTGTTCGAAGGATGTGACCCGCTTAATTCCTCCCAGAGCGGTGCATGTTAGAAGTACACGTCGCGCTAATTCTTCACATCCGTATGAGGTTCAGCTTGTTACTCCTCGTACAACGCTCTTCAAGCAGTCTTTTATATGGAGAACATCATCCTTTTGGAATAATTTGCCCAGGACTGTGTTTCCCACCGAGTACAATCTACAGCGATTCAAGAACAACGTGAATCGCATAAGTGGTTCTGGAGTTATAAGCGCACTAACGAACAGGTAGACAGACAGACAGACAGATAGATAGGGCGACGTTGCCAGAGAATAAATGTAATGAATTAAAGATAACCGGTCAAGTGCAGGTTGAACTTGCGCGATTAGTGTTCCGTACGTTGATTGCTTCTAAAATAAAAAAAATTATTACGGAGGTATAAAATGATCAGTGACTTCAGAAAACACACCCCAAATAAGTTTTCAATAAAGTTTGTTTCCGATCTTTAATGAAAACTGATGACCTTGAAATTTTTCTTTCTTTTATATACCAGATAAATTATTAAAGGTAATGCACTCGTGATAATTTTTGTTCAATCTATACCCCGTGGAGAATATTCCAGAATTTTTTCAAAATTTTTTGATAAGTACTTTTCGAGATAAGGCAGGTGGACAGCGATTTTTCGCGATTTTTTAAAAAATAATACAAAGAAAAGTGCGCGCAAATATTACATTATATATATTTTTTACTCGTGTTTTCACAAGCTTTCATTTGACACCACACTCGATTGATTAGTAAAAAAATTTTTTTTTCACTTCCGATTTCACCCCCCAAAACTAACCCCCTAAGTAAAAATTTAACTTTCAAAACTACATGGCTCTGATGAGGCCATCAATTCCTATATTATTACCAAATTTCAACTTTCTATGACAAATAGTTTCGGAAAAAATCGGGTGTGTGACAGACGGACAGACAGACAGACGGACAGACACCGTAGTGATCTTATAAGTGTTCCGTACGGAACACTAAACATGATTATATAACCAAAGTTGACAATTTGTTGAGTGATTTAAAAACATATAAATTGTTAGGTAAAGACCCCACAGTGAAATTGCAAAGAACATTAAATGAAATAGTTAAATCGATTAAATCCAAAAAAGAAATTGCCAGAGAATAAATGTATGAATTAAAGATAACCGGTCAAGTGCAGGTTGAACTTGCGCGATTAGTGTTCCGTACGTTGATTGCTTCTAAAATAAAAAAAATTATTACGGAGGTATAAAATGATCAGTGACTTCAGAAAACACACCCCAAATAAGTTTTCAATAAAGTTTGTTTCCGATCTTTAATGAAAACTGATGACCTTGAAATTTTTTCTTTCTTTTATATACCAGATAAATTATTAAAGGTAATGGACTCGTGATAATTTTTGTTCAATCTACACTCCGTGGAGAATATTCCAGAATTTTTTCAATCAGTACTTTTCGAGATAAATGGGGAAAAGCGATTTTTTAAAAATAATACAAAGAAAAGTGCGCGCAAGTATTACATTATATATATGTTTGAACTTGTGTTTTACAAGCTTTCATTTGATGCCCCACTCGATGACCTAGTAAAAAAAAAATTTTTCAGTTCCCATTTTACCCACCAAAACTAACTCCATAAGACAAAATTTAACTTTCAAAACTACACGGCTCTGATGAGGCCATCAATTCCTATATTATTACCAAATTTCAACTTTCTATGTCAGATAGTTTCGGAAAAAATCGGGTGTTACGGACGGACAGACACCGAAGTGATCTTATAAGTGATCCGTACGGAACACTAAAAAAACACGTAAACCGGATAATTGGTTCTCGAGTGATAAGCGCACTAACGGAAAAGACAGACAGACAGAGAGACGTTGCATTTTATATATATTATATTCTTTGCTACATGATATTGTTCCATATTTAATGGTTTAGGTAGCGTATTGCAAGAAAACGCGCTAGCGGCAAACTTTTTTCCGAACTAATTCACTATTATCGTCACTGCTTATTCCTTATGTTATCTAACGTAATAAAATATATCCTATAACCTAGCCAGAGAACATATGTATGTTTAAAAAAAGCACGTAAATCAGATAAGTGGTTCTCGAGTGATAAGCGCCTAACAGACTGGTAGACAGACAGATAGATAGATAGACAGGGAGACGTTGCATTTTATATATATTATAGAAGTTTATAGATAACCTGGCCAGAGAATAAATGCATGAATTAAAAAAAAAACACATAAATCGGATAAGTGGTTCTCGAGTGATAAGCGCACTAACGGACGGACGGACGGACATACATACAAACAGACAGAGAGACAGACAGAGAGACGTTGCATTTTATATATATTACAGATGAAATTTCGAGAAAAGGGGAAATGACGTCAGGGTTATTCAACCAGAATTTGGCTAAATAATGCATTCTGAGATGATATAAGTATCAAGTAGTAGGTCTAAAAGGGGGGCGGCACTCAGTCGGAAAGTTAGTACGCCAAGTTAAAACTGGGTGAGCCAAAAATGTACACTGTTGTTAAATCCCTAATTTATTTAATAGTCCAAGGAATAAATGCTGTTAAAAGGTATTCTAGAATATAAAATTGAATAGAATTGTGTAATAGCAATTACAAAAATATAAAAACCGGTCAAGTGCAAGTTGAACTTGCACAATTAGTGTTCCGTACGTTCATTGATTTTAAAATAAATAATGTTGTTACGGTGGTATAAAATGATCAGTAACTTCACAAAACGCACCCCAAATGAGTTTTCAGCAAAGTTTGTTTCCAATCTTTACTGACAATTGATGACCTTGAATTTTTTTTTATATACCAGATAAATTATTAAAGGTAATGCACTCCTGATAATTTTTGTTCAATCTACACCCCCTGGAGAATATTCCAGAATTTTTTTCAAAATTTTTTGATCAGTACTTTTCGAGATAAGGTGGGGGGACAGCGATTTTTCGCGATTTTTTAAAAATAATACAAAGAAAAGTGTGCGCAAGTATTACATTATATATATATTTTTTACTCGTGTTTTCACAAGCGTTCATTTGACACCACACTCGATGACCTACTAAAATTTTTTTTTTTACTTCCGATTTCACCCCCCCCCCAAAACTAACCCCTTAAGTCAAAATTTAACTTTTAAAACTACATGGCTTTGATGAGGCCATCAATTCGTATATTATTACTAAATTCCAACTTTCTATGAACAATAGTTTCGGAGAAAATCGAGTGTGACAGACAGACAGACGGACGGGCGGACGGACAGACAGACAGACACCGAAGTGATCTTATAAGTGTTCCGTACGAAGCACTAATAATCTACGATTTAAAAACCGGTGAAACGAGAATGAGAAAACTATGAATACTCACAAAATTCTTGAAAATTATAACTTAATATAAAAGGAAACAACATACGGTGAACAGTTATTTTATTTTTGTATGGACGAATCTATATACGGTTATCTAATAACAGTTTGACGTTTTATATTGTTACCCTCTTGGGTTTATAGTTGTTATCTTCTTTTGTGAAAATATCATCATTGTTTCAATTTTTGTTACAGTGTATGGATTTTAACTAGATTTTAAATATTTTTCTTTTATTTCCACCTTATGAAAACAAATGTACCAAACAGGGCTAAACCATAAGTGTTTTTTTTTCGAATCCTCATTTAAAGTATTCTTGCAATGTCGAATACCATATACATACAAGTTTTAATAAAGTTTTAGAGAAATACATCTACAAAAATACCGTCAATCGCCACCTCCCCTTCCCCGGCAAAATTATAAATCCGTCCCCGAGTTTAACTATTTTTCCGCTATATATTACTTAGCAGTATATACTTACTTTTTCATGTTCAATTTGCATTGTTTTAAGCTCAGTTTTTAGGCAAGTTTTAGTATTCTTCATTCTCAAAAACTTTATACTTAAGTTATAATTAGCTTCTAATGTCTGATTTAAAGTTTCCTTAAGCTTCGTATTTTCTCTTTTATACTGCTCAACTAAAACTTCATCTTTACTAGTTACGTTTGTATTTGTAGATCCACTACTCAATGCTCTTTTTAGCTTTTTAATTTCGTTCATCTCTTGACAGTATAATTCTTTTTCTTGATAATAAAATTTCCTTTCATCTTCTAACTGATGTAACAAATTGTTGTTTGATCTTTTTTGTTTGAGTAATTCCAGGGTGAGTTTTTCTTTTTCTCTAGCTATGTTTGCTAACGCAACCTTAAAAATAAATTAAAAAAAAACCGGTCAAGTGCAAGTTGAACTTGCGCAATTAGTGTTCCGTACGTTGATTGCTTTTAAAATAAAAAATGTTGTAACGAAAGTATAAAATGATCAGTGACTTCACAAAACACACCCCAAATGAGTTTTCAACGAAGTTTATTTCCAATCTTTACTGAAAATTGATGACCTTGAAATTTCTGTTTTTTATACCAGATAAATTATTACAGGTAATACACTCGTGATAATTTTCGTTCAATCTACACTCCGTGGAGAATATTCCAGAATTTTTTCAAAAATTTCGAGATAAGGTGGGTGGACAGCGATTTTTCGCGATTTTTTTTAAAAATAATACAAAGAAAAGTGCGCGCAAGTATTACATTATATATATATATATATATATATATATATATATATATATATATATATATATATATATATACATACATATATATATATATATATATATATATATATATATATATTTATATATATATATATATATATATATATATATATATATATATATATATATATATATATATATATATATATATATATTTCACCCCCCAAAACTAACCCCTTAAGTCAAAATTTAACTTTCAAACTAGATGGCTCTGATGAGGCCATCAATTCCTATATTATTACCAAATTTCAACTTTCTATGACAAATAGTTTCGGAGAAAATCGGGTGTGACAGACGGACAGACAGACACAGACAGACAGACAGACGGACAGACAGACACCGAAGTGATCTTATAAGTGTTCCGTGCGGAACACTAACAAACTCAGTAACGTGTACGTCGCATCATACAGTTTAGTTATTTTAGTATAATTAAAAACTGGAATAATATAAATGGAACTTTTTTCCCACGCTTCATTACACGTATATAGTTATTAATGGAAAATGAGTTCATATTAAATAGTCCCCGTTTTCTAAAAATTAAAATAATTTTCCGAATTCTTGATAAATACTGTTATTATTACATTATTATGATTAAAATTGATGTATTCGAGTGTTTTTCATAAACATTGACTATTTCCAAGATATTTATATAATTCCGGCCTTCCTTAAAACCCTGTGTATATCGTTTATTTTTATGGGAAGAAACCATGACGTCATCATATTTCTCTCTTCTTTAATATACATTAGTAGGATGTCAATAATGGTATTCCATTGAGTTGATTTCTTCTTCTTACTTATATGGTGTTTTATATAAGTAATACCTGTGTTATTCCCATTAGGTATCTTCCCATATGGACGTCCAGCAGTCTTTCCACCTTTTCGGAGATCTGCCCCTAGTTCTTCTACAGCAAGATTTATTGAGTTTGGTCTTTTTTGCCAATCTCTTGTCGTCTATCCGACCTACGTGTTTATTCCATTGTTTTCTTCTGTTTTTGGTCCATTTGGGTATTTCTTGGATCTTACTTAGATCTTGTAGATCTTTGCTGCTGATTTTCTCGTGGATAGTTTTTCCATGTATGTCTCTAATCACCTCATTTTTGTTGTTCTCATCACTTGTGCTGTATTAATAGGTGTTTCGGTTAATAATGTCGATTTTTTCGCAAAATTTAACCGTTTATTTCCATCACAAAATGAATTACCTTAATAATCAAAGTATTGGCCACCGTTAGCTATGACTTTTTCCCATCTTTCTGTCAAAGAATGGATTCTGCACCAGAAGAATTTTTCATCTTTTGAGGCCAACCATTCATCAAGCCAAATTTTTACTTCTTCGTAAGAATGTAAGTGTTGTTCTGAAAGTCCGTGCTGCATCGATCGAAATAAGTGGTAGTCTGAAGGGGCTAAGTCCGGTGAATACGGCGGGTGAGGTAGAACGTCCCATTTGATGTTTTCCAAATAGTTTTTAACATATTTTGTAACATGGGACCGAGCATTATCATATTGAAAAATGACTTTATCGTGTTTTTGGATGTACTCTGGTGGTTTTTCCTTGAATGTTCGCTTCAGCTTTATCAATTGTTGTTGGTATCGATCGCCGAAATCGTTTCACCGGGTTTCAGCAGTTCCTGTTACACAGCTCCTCTACTATCCTACCAAATACACAACAAAGCTTTCTTTCCCTGTATATTGCGCACTGGTTGTGATGTTGAAGGCTGGCCTGGGTCTACCCAAGTTTTTTGGGTTGGAGCATGTTCACCATAAGCTTCAACTAATAATCGATAACTTTCAGCAGCCGTTTTCTTCAAATGAAAGAAGGTTATTAAGCTTCCTCGCAAAACGTCATTTTCTGGTACGAAACAAGACATATTCAAAGCTATGAAGAACTATGTTTTTCGCACAATGACAATTAATGTCACATAGATATCACTAGTCCAGGGGTCGGCAACGTATGGCAAGCGTGCCATCTCTGGCACGCCAAGCAATTTTGAATGGCACGCGTACCTATTCAAAGTTTACACATTAATTCTGTAATCAGTGACATGTTTCGAAATTAAGTAAATAATCGAAGACAGTATTACTTTAACGATACAAACAAAAACGATATATTATATAGGTTACTAGGTATTATTACCAAAAACTACAAAATAACTATATATATATTTATAATTTTACTAAATGCATTGGTTTGGCTTTAATTTCGGTAAGTATTAAAGACGGCAAGCCTCAAAATATAAGCCTCGGCAAAAATCGCAAATAAACGTCCTCAATTCAGATCAAAAGAGCCGCTATAAGGCGGTTTTTGTTTGACTTGGCTTCAATCGTTCCGACGCGCGCCGCAACTCTTTTTATATTGCCGAACTTTAGTTTTTGTTAGATTTAACTTCTAGGGGGCCCTTTGATTGCAATGGGCGCGTTGTAGATAATAATTTTTTTCTTCTAAGAAATTTAATAAACGTAATTACTGGAATTTTCTGGAGACATTATTTTTCTATATATAGCAACCGGCTACACGTTTGGATCGTTTAGTATAGAAGTAACATCCGTTCCAGTCAATAGTCGTCGAAAAGTTTAAAAAATTAAAGTTACGTTGCGTTATGGCCGCGAAGAAACAGAAGGTAGACGTTCGATCATTTCAAACTTCATGGACAACTGATTACGGTTTTGTACAGCAAAACGATAGGGCCATTTGTGTCCTATATCAGGAAAGCGTAGTTTTCCGGACATCTAGTATTCAACGACATTTCCAGATAAAACATGAATCGTCATTTAAAGATAACGCTGATAAAAGGGAGGCAATACAAAGAGCAAGTAAACACTACGAGAAACAGTCAGCATTCTTTAGCAAAGTTATCCAAGGAAAAAATCAGGTAACTGAATGCAGTTTCAAAATTGCACAATCGTTGGCACAAAAGGGTAGGCCGTTCACTGACAGAGAATTTATGAAGCAAACGTTTTTGAGTACTGGCGAGATTTTATTCGACGACTTGCCCAATAAGGATACAATATTGGCCAGGATTAGGGATATACCGGCATCAGCGCGGACCACCGAGAGACGAATTACCGAAATGACACAAAATGTCCAAAAACAGCAGAGAGACGCTATCAAACGGAGTTTTGTATTTAGTGTAGCATTGGATGAAAGTATCGATATTAATGACGTTGCCTGTCTGGCAATCGCTGCGCGATACTTCGATGATGGCAGTGTGTATGAAGAGCTGATTTGTCTGCTCCCATTGTAGGGAACTACAAGAGGAGAGGATATATTTTCAGAATTTGTTAAACAGTTTGAAAAGCGGAACACTGATTTAAATAAATTTTTTTGCGTAACGACAGATGGCGCTCCTGTTATGATTGGGAGACATAAAGGATTTGTTTCCCTTCTTATTGAACGCATGGGTCGATCAGTTTTGAATTTTTATTGCATAATTCACCAAGATAGTTTGTGCGCTAAAATCTCCGCTGAAAGTTTAAAATCCGTGTTGCATAGGGTGGTTAAAATAGTTAACTACATTGTCGGTCGTTCTTCACTGATCCATAGACAATTTAAGGCGTTTCTGCAGGAATTAGAAAGTGCATATTCAGATATACCATTGCACAATAATGTGCGCTGGCTCAGCCGTGGTAAAGTGCTCTCTAGATTTGTGCAATGTCTGGGCGAAATTAAATCGTTCTTGTTGGAAAAAAAATCAAGTGGATGCTTATCCTGAACTAGAAGATAAGAACTAGATCTGTATGTTAATGTTTTTTACTGATATTACAAACCATCTCAATGAACTCAACTTAAAGTTACAAGGTTCAGGCAAAACAGTTCTGGATTTATACGAATCCTGGAAATCATTCAAATTAAAAATAGATTTATTTATCAGCGATATTACTACAAACACATATAAATATTTTCCAGATTTAAAAACTTATATATCCAGTGTCGACGTTGGTGCACTAATAGACGAAATTCTTAAATATATGACTAATTTAAAAGGGGAGTTTATCGAGAGGGGTCAGAATTTTGATAAACATGGTCCTATGTTCACTTATTTAATCAAACCAGATTTATTGGATTTTTCCAGCAGTTGCTTTGACATATCTCTTTTTCTCATGGATGGACATTAATGATTTTGATCTTCAATACATTGAATTTATAAGCTCCGAGTGACGGAACACGAAATTTGTAGAATTAATAAGGGTATTAGAAGGTGACTGCCAGAACCATTCGAACGAGATACTCAGTTGTTGGATGAGTTTACCGGAGAAATTTATTTGTCTTAAGAAAGTAGCGTTTGCCATGCTTACAGCTTTCGGATCATCTTATATCTGTGAACAACTTTTTTCCCATATGAGAGTGATTTTAAACCCGTACCGAAGCAGGATGACAGCAGACAACTCGGAAGCATGTGCGACACTGAAAATAACCAGACATGAACCGGATATAAGAAAACTCTCTAAAGAACTTCAAGCACAGGGTTCACACTAAGTCCTAGGACTAATATAATAAAATTATTTGTTAAATGTTAAAAATTTTTTGTAATTAAACCTTCTAAAAGCAATATTTTAAGTTAATTTAAGTTAATTTTTGTTAATTTTAGTTGTAGTAAGTACCTATGCCGGCACGCAAAATGTATGGATGAAAACTGGTACCCCTTAGTTAAAAGGTTGCCGACCCCTGCACTAGTCTATACCAACAAGTGTATGGCGTTACATCTTTTAGCAAAATCGACATTATTAACCGAGGAGTAACAAGCTGAACCTCATAGGGATGTGAAGTATTAGCGTGACGTGTACTTCTAACATGCACCGCTCTGGGAGGAATTAAGCAGGCCACATCCTTCGAACACTTTCCATGAAAGTATTCCATAGTTGGTCGAATTTGAGCTTTATAAAGAATTAACAGTTGTTGTGAAGTGTAAAGCTTTCTGGTTCTAAATAATATTCCCAACTTCTGAGAAGCTCTCCTTGCTATGCCTGCAACATGTTCACGCCAGGACATATTTGCTCCCAAATTGACGCCCAACAAATTGAGTGACGATGTTAGGGGAATGGAGTGCCCCGACATAACTATGCCGGGTTCAGCAACGTTAACTTTTTTTTAGAAAAACGGCCGCCCGCCTGGGTTTTTGTAGCGTTAAATTCCACTTGGTTACTGTCACTCCAAGATAGAATTTCTTCCAGGTCTTTGTTAAGTTGAACGACCTCCTGCTGTCTGCGGATATTCGCCTGAGTAGCCGATGTCCGAGCGTTCAAAGTGAATGAAGAGATAAGTGTACTGTCATCTGCAAAGCTGTAGATTGGATTCTCGGTCTTTTCCAGCAAATTGTTAATATAAATGAGAAAGAGAGTAGGGGACAGTATGGAGCCTTGAGGTACACCGGCGTTGATAGTGAAGGTGTTAGAAAGAAATCCGTCGACTGCCACTCGCAAAGAACGCTCTCTGAGGAGACATGAGAGCCACAAACAGAACTTTTCAGACATACCATAAGAACGTAGCTTAACCAACAGCCCTTCGTGCCAAACACGGTCGAATGCCTTGGATATGTCAAGAGCAACCACTCGAGATTCTCCAAATCGTTCAATTGCGTTGTTCCAAACATGTGTTACATAAGTCAGGAGATCTCCTGTTGATCTATTTTTACGAAAGCCATATTGGTGATCGCTAATAATGTTGAATCCTTCAAGATATTTTGGAAGATGCTGATTGATAGCCTTTTCCATGACTTTCGATATTATTGAAAGCACTGCGATTGGTCGGTAGTTATTTGGCAAGGTCTTCTTGCCTTTTTTAGGTATTGGCTGAACTGTGGCACATTTCCAGCAGGAAGGAAATATTCCCTTTCTGTAGGATAGGTTGAAAAGTCTACAGAAAACTGGTGTTAGTTCCCTCGCACAGTTTTTGAGAACTATGGCAGGTATTCCGTCAGCGCCAGAAGCCTTTTTCGTGTCTAGCTTCATCAAAATACGTTTTATGATACGCTGCCTGAAGACAATATCGGGCATCCTTGACTGCACTATGGGAATATTAGGTGGTGTTTTTCCTAATCAAAGAAACATTACTGACTTTGTAAAAAAAAAAGTATACTTTGCATATTTTGGTGTAGAAATCACTAATCAGGAAAAATGTTGGGGTCTTAAGAAATGGTATAAGAAAGAAAAGAAAGCTTTTAGATTTGCAGTACCCATGGTATGGAAAGAGCAAGAAAATCATTCAAATGATTGTTATTTTTGCAGCGTTGATGTTTCTGGATATAACGCCAAAAATAAGAAAGTAATTGTCTATCCTAACTTTATTTCAGCTAATCGGCCGGTAGGACATGGACCGGGACTTCCTGTCCCTGAGCCACCTTAGTCTATTGATGGCGTTTTACACTCCAGTCCCGAATAATGAAAATCGACCGGATGATGATGAGTTTCAATGTTCTCTAGAAAATTTAAAACCATAGTTGTTTACACAAGCTGAGTTAAATGATTTAGTAAGAGATTTGGGTTTGACTAAGGAAAAAGCAGATTTGCTTGGTTCTAGGCTGAAACAAAAACATTTATTGAAATCTGGAACATCTATTTACCATTATAGAACAAGAGATCAACAGCTTGCTCAGTTTTTCAAGCAGGAAGAGGATTTGGTTTACTGCCATGATATTGGTAGTCTTATGAACGAATTTGGCATTGAGTACAAGAAGGAAGATTGAAGGCTTTTTATAGACTCATCAAAAACTAGTTTAAAAGGTGTTCTGTTACACCACGGAAATACTTATGCTTCACTGTGTGTTGCTCATTCAGTCCATATGAAGGAAAATTACGGAAATCTTAACATGATTTTACAGAAAATTAACTATTCAGCTCACGATTGAATGTTATGTGAAGATTTAAAAGTTATTTCCATGATTCTTGGTCAACAAAAGGGATTTACAATGTTTCCATGTTTTATATGTGAGTAAGACAGCAGAGCAAGGGATCAACAGTGGTCCAAAAAAACAATGGCCCGTAAGAAAAACTGGCGAGAAGAAAACTTTGCATAAAATTTTAGTAGACCCAAAAAAGACTCTTCTACCACCACAACACATCAAGTTAGGCTTAATGAAACAATTTGTGAAACCCTTGCCTAAAGATGGTGAATGTTTTAAATATTTGTCTAAAAGATTTCCTTATTTATCAGAAGCCAAACTGAAAGAAGGGGTTTTCGTTGGGCCTGATATTCGTAAAATGATGTTCGATTCTAACTATGAAGCAACGATGATTACAAAGGAAATGGAGGCTTGGATATCATTTAAAGAAGTTGTGACTAAGTTTTTGGGCAACGTGAAAGACCCTAACTATGAACTTATCGTAGCTAATATGATAGACAAATTCAAAAATCTGGGTTATATGATGAGCCTTAAAGTCTACTTCTTGCACAACCATCTTGACTTTTTTCCTAAAAACTTAGGCAATGTGAGTGAAGAGCAGGAGGAACGGTTCCATCAGGACATAAAGGACATGGAGAAACGGGGACAGTGGAATATCAACACGATGGGTGATTACTGTTGGTCACTTCATAGAGAACAACAAAATGCATCACATTGGAGAAAAAGCTATACAAGAAATTTCACAGAGAAAAGGGAAAGGAAATACAAAAAAATAAGCACCTAAAATATTCGCGTTGAAGTGAAATATGTTATCGTGAGTAAAAATTGTAGCCTAATCAAATAAAAGTACGGTTTAAGTTTTTATTTTTTATGTATCAAATTTTCCCTATTTTGAAATTAATCGATGTCATATTGTGAGAGAACTGTGGGTGATACAAAAAAAATGATACCAGATACGGTTTCAGCACCCAGAGATACATAACACTTAGATGTATTGGTTTAAAAAGTTTTTTACAAATATTTTTTTGTTGGCCTGTGTAATTTAAAGCTGTTTTTTGAGGAATCATAGTGTTTTACTTTCTCCTACCTTAACGGGGGGTATTTTGCAGTTTACCGGAATTTTTTTTATTTTGTGATGAAAACAAATTTTTCTAACATTTTTCAAGGTCGATGATTACAAAAAAATAATTGCTTTTTGCGCGGAAATTGGTTTTTTCATATGTTTTTGGGTATGGAACTTAATTTTGACGATATAGCCAAATTGTGTGGAGATAAGGACAAACTTCACGAGCAATTATTTGTTTGGGGTTTGGTTCTTATCGTTGGGAGCTATAAATGTAAGAAGTGTGGTGCTTTCCTAAAATTGTGCAAAAATTCGGAAATGATTGTTGAAATAAGTTGGTATTGTAATAATATCGTGTCAGTTCGAAAGCAAAAACGGAAAACGTGTAGTTATAAGGTGTCGTATCGGTTTGGTACATTCTTCGCAAGATCCCACTTGGAAATAAAACAGGTTTTAGTTCAGGTTAGTTCAGGTTCTCGAGATAGCGCTTTTATTGAACCTGTCGATGAAGATTTAGATAATGAAATTGATTTGGAATAAAGGTTTTGTTGAAAATTAGCGATTTTTCTCAATGTGTAAGGTTTATTTTTCCATGTATGTTTGTTGAACAATTTTGTGATGGATTACTTTCCGCAAAATTTAACTTATTTTTTTGTAATTACCGACCTTGAAAATGGTAGAAAAACTTGTTTTGATCAAAAAATGAAAAATTCCTGTAAACTGCAAAAATTCCTAAACGGGTTTAAGAGCACACAGTAAAGTCCCTTAGTTAAGTCGCCAAATAAGGCACGCGCACATTGATTAATTTTTTCATTACAAGTTGATAGATTAGAGCATTTTCAAGGTCGATGATTACAAAAAAATAATTGGTTTTGCGCGGAAATTGGTTTTTTCATATGTTTTTGGGTATGGAACTTAATTTTGACGATATAGCCAAATTGTGTGGAGATAAGGACAAACTTCACGAGCAATTATTTGTTTGGGGTTTGGTTCTTATCGTTGGGAGCTATAAATGTAAGAAGTGTGGTGCTTTCCTAAAATTGTGCAACAATTCGGAAATGATTGATGGAAGAAGTTGGTATTGTAATAATATCGTGTCAGTTCGAAAGCAAAAACGGAAAACGTGTAGTTATAAGGTGTCGTATCGGTTTGGTACATTCTTCGCAAGATCCCACTTGGAAATAAAACAGGTTTTAGTTCAGGTTAGTTCAGGTTATCGAGATGGTGCTTTTATTGAACCTGTTGATGAAGATTTAGATAATGAAATTGATTTGGAATAAAGGTTTAAGGTTTTCCATGTATGTTTGTTGAACAATTTTGTGATGGATTACTTTCCGCAAAATTTAACTTATTTTTTTGTAATTACTTACCTTGAAAATGGTAGAAAAACTTGTTTTGATCAAAAAAATGAAAAATTCCTGTAAACTGCAAAAATTCCTAAACAGGTTTAAGAACACACAGTAAAGTCCCTTAGTTAAGTCGCCAAATAAGGCACGCGCACATTGATTAATTTTTTCATTACAAGTTGATAGATTAGAGCGAATATCAAATTGCTTTTCATTCATTTCCTTGGCATTACAAGGTGATATTACCTCTTTTCTTTCAGTATCCTCTTGTAACGTTAATACAGCCGCCTTAAGATTTTCTATTTGATCTTTCAAAGCTTTTATTTCAACAGCTATTTGATGTTCTTCAGACATTAAATCCTTTTTATCCCGTTTTGATTCATGCGAAGATGATTGAGAAATGTTTGATGATTTTGACAGGACTCGCCTAAAATCGTTTTATTTTTAATTTATTTTTAAAATATTAAATTACGGTTACCTAACTATATTGTTTGGAGCTTTCAGAATTTTTTTCATTTAAAGCCGTAAAATGAGTAGAAGCCTGAACAGATTAACACTTGTACAACTATTACTAATTAACATTAACGCTTATTGTCATTACTTCAAATTTTGACAGTTTCTTTTAACTTGTTACGCTACTAGTGACAATTATTTTTGCCACAAGTTAAAAATGGTGTAATATTGCTGGAAAAGGTATAATGTTGTGTTTGACAAGTTTTCTCAATTATTTATCAAGTTTAATTGAAAATAACCACCAATTCAACCCAAACTTTGTAATATTACATACTTGCACAAAGGGCCTGAAACTTAATTAACTAGAATCTTTAGAAATAAACAAATTGAAAAATTCAGATTCCTTAATAAACGAACAATTAGACTTAAATAATTCACCATTACTAAATCTGTTTTAATTAAATTATTTTATTACCTGCCATAAATTGTGAACCAACCATTTATTATAGTAATTTTACCCTTATTTTGTAAGAAGCTGTCGTACAGCGAAACATGTCATGGTGTTAAAAATAAAAAATTTAGTGGAAATTTAAGTAGTGTTTTACTTCTTGCAAAACTTCTAGTTATCGATTTCCACCAAGTATCGGCTGAATCAATTCAAATGTTAAAAGAAGCTTCAATAAGTTTCCTAGCCAATATGTATTTTAAATTGCTACTAAAAGGTGCTTTGTCTTCTCAAAATTTATGGTTCATCGACCAATGTAAAAAACTTAAAGTGTTTCCACAGTATTATCAATTAAAAACCAACAATAAGAGCTTTGCTGCGAAACAAGGTTCCTCAGCTGGTCTAAAGAAATGGTTAATAGAAGATAAGAAGATTCAATTTCGAAAAAGAGACATTTCTTAGTAGACAGTTAGTAAAAGAGAACATTTTTTACCATGTGTAGTGACAGAGAATCGGATAACATAGTATGTTTTTGAATAGTAATGTTTCAATTTTTTAGTTATTGTAAAATTTCGATGTTCTCGGATATAATGCGAAGGTTTTAATCAAATAAAAAATTTTCCTTAGCAGATAGTAACATCAAATTTTAATATCTTATAATAGAGAACATTCTTTACCATGTGTGGTGACAGAGAATCGGATAGCATAGTTTGTTAGTGTTCCGTACGGAACATTTATAAGATCACTTCGGTGTCTGTCTGTCTGTCTGTCTGTCACACCCGATTTTCTCCGAAACTATTTGACATAATAGAAAGGTGAAATTTGGTAACAATATAGGAATTGATGGCCTCATCAGAGCCATGTAGTTTTGAGAATTAAATTTTGACTTAAGGGGTTAATTTTGGGGGGTGTCGGTGAAGTTGAGGGTGAAGTCGGAAGTGAAAAAAAAATTTTTTTACTAGGTCATCGAGTGTGGTGTCAAATGAAAGCTTGTGAAAACACGAGTAAAAAATATATATATAATATTATACTTGCGCGCACTTTTCTTTGTATTATTTTTAAAAATTCGCGAAAAAATCGCTGTCCCGGGCCTTATCTCGAAAAGTACTTATCAAAAAATTTCGAAAAAATTCTGGAATATTCTCCACGGGGTGTAGATTGAACGAAAATTATCACGAGTGCATTACCTTTAATAATTTATATGGTATATAAAAAACAAAAATTTCAAGGTCATCCGATTTCAGTAAAGATTGGAAACAAACTTTGTTGAAAACTCATTTGGGGTGTGTTTTTTTGTGAAGTTACTGATCATTTTATACCACCGTAACATAAATTTTAAATTAAGGGGTTCGTTTTGAGGGGTGAAATCAGAAGTGAAAAAAATTTTTTTTTACTAGGTCATCGAGTGTGGTGTCAAATGAAAGCTTGTAAAAACACGAGTAAAAAATATGTATGTAATGTAATACTTGGGCACACTTTTCTTCGTATTACTTTTAAAAAATCGCTGACCCCTACCTTATCTCGAAAAGTACTGATCAAAAAATTTTGAAAAAACTCTGGAATATTCTCCATGGGGTATAAATTGAACGAAAATTATCACGAGTGCATTACCTTTAATAATTTATTTGGTACATAAAAAAAAAATTCGAGGTCACCAGTTTTCAGTAAAGATTGGAAACAAACTTTGTTGAAAACTCATTTGGGGTGTGTTTTGTGAAGTCACTGATCATTTTATACCATCCAAACAAAAATTTTTATTTTAAAAAACAATCAACGTACGGAACACTAATTGTGCAAGTTCAACTTGCACTTGACCGGTTATTTTTAAATAGTAATGTTTCAATTTTTTAGTTACTGTAAAATTTCGATGTTCTCCGATATAATGCGAAGGTTTAAATCAAAAAATTTCCTTAGTAGATAGTGACATCAAATTTTAGTATGTTATAAAAGAGATCATTCTTTACCATGTGCAGTGACAGAGAATCGGATAGCACAGCTCATTTTTGAATAGTAATGTTTAAATTTTTTACTTATTGTAAAATTTCGATTATATAAAAAACAAGACTATGTTTTAATTTCCAATATATTTAAAGTCACTTGACAATTGTTTCACCATACAATGGCTTCTTCAGAAGTAAATAAGAAAGAAAAATATTTGGTAGTATCCTGGTTAAATAGTGCTTAAAACTATCCTTAATTACCTAAGATTATGCTAATCATTTTATTATATTACTTACAGATAGAATTGTTTTAAGAATGCAAATCTGTGGTACTATTTCCGAGAACTAATAAAGATTAAGTAGGGGTGAATGGTTTAAGTCTACCTGTTCGTTTAATAATTGATTGGAGTTTTTCCGTTTGTTAATTTCAAGACATTCAAGCAAATTTAATTTTTTAGATTTATTTTCTACATGTAGGATTTTTAAACGTATCATCAAAATTATGAGATTCGTTTATTATATGAGTTGCGTAATGTGAATTGTTCTTATTTTTTAAATAACTATGTTTATGTTCTTTAATGCGAGTTTCAAAAGATCTACCAGTTTGTCCTACGTAGGTTTTAGTACAAGATCCCCAATTTAATAAGTAAACTCCTGATTTTAAGGAATTCTTAGATTTGGTTTTGTTATTCAAAATTATACTCCCTAAGGAATTACTGGTTTTGAATGCTATTTTATTGTTCTTTTTTATTAAATATTTGGAAATTGTTCTAGTTATTTTCCTTGTGTATGTGAGTGTACTAAATTTTCCTTTTTTGTCATTAATTGTGGGATAAATTAGAGAGATTGCTTGTTTAAAGGATTTTTTATTCAAGATATTATCTATAATGTTGGGATCATATCCATTATTAATTGCTATTTGTTTGATTATGTTGATTCTTTGTTAAAATTAGTTTTAGTCATAGGGATATGTAACAATCTATGTATGAAAGAGTTAAAAGCTGCCATTTTGTGAGGATACGGGTGGGATCAGCTATTGTGTATGACTGTGTCAGTATGTGACGGTTTGTGAAAAATCGAGAAATCGTGTTTATTGTTCACACTTTTGATATAGATATGTCTAAGAAATTTTATAGAGTTATTGGTTTCTAATTCTATGGTAAATTTAATATTAGGATGCAAATTATTTAGAAAGTTATGGAAGATTGTTAGTCGTCTATCTGTTCCCGTGAAACAGGAAATGATATCGTCAACATATCTATACCAGTAAACAATATTTTTGCTTACCGCGTTTTGATGAATTTTTAGCTCTAAATGATCCCTGAAAATTTCCGCTAGTAAAGGGCTTTAAAGGATTACCCATTATTAGACCTTCTTTAGATGTATAAAAGTTGTCGTTGAATTCAAAATAGTTTTGATCCAAGCACGTCGTAAGTAAATCTAAAATATCCCGTTTAATAATTTCGTTTACTTTATTCTTGATTAAAGAGCTTATCTACTAATTCTATGACTTCATATGGTGGGATACTAGGAAATAAGTTTTGTACATCAAATGAGATAATTCTAGAATTTTCCGGTACGTTAATATTTTTCTTTGATTGTGTTAGCCGATACTTGTTGGAAATTCATAATAAAATCATATAAAAACAACACTATGTTTTAATTTCCAATATATTTAAAGTCACTTGACAATTATTTCACCATACAATGGCTTCTTCAGAGAAGAAGCCATTGTATGGTGAAACAATTGTCAAGTGACTTTAAATATATTGGAAATTAAAACATAGTGTTGTTTTTATATGATTTTAAGTTAATATTTTTAATTTTAGTTCATAGGTATTGGTTATACTATATTTCGGTTTAAATTTGCAATGTTGTCGTAGTAAAGGGATGAGTTTTTGTGATAGTTTGATTGATAGTGCCGTAACAAACGATACAACTGGTCTAATAGGGAAACCCTTTTTATGTAATTTAATATAATAATAATTTAAACTATTAGACCAGTTGTATCGTTTGTTACGGCACCATCAATCAAACTATCACAAAAACTCATCCCTTTACTACGACAACATTGCAAATTTAAACCGAAATATAGTATAACCAATACCTATGAACTAATCGATAAAATTAAAAATATTAACTTACCGGAAAATTCTAGAATTATCTCATTTGATGTACAAAACTTATTTCCTAGTATCCCACCATATGAAGTCATAGAATTAGTAGATAAGCTCTCAATCAAGAATAAAGTAAACGAAATTATTAAACGGGATATTTTAGATTTACTTACGACGTGCTTGGATCAAAACTATTTTGAATTCAACGACAACTTTTATACATCTAAAGAAGGTCTAATAATGGGTAATCCTTTAAGTCCGTTATTAGCGGAAATTTTCATGGATCATTTAGAGCTAAAAAATTCATCAAAACGCGGTAAGCAAAAATATTGTTTACTGGTATAGATATGTTGACGATATCATTTCCTGTTTCACGGGAACAGATTGACAACTAACAATCTTCCATAACTTTCTAAATAATTTGCATCCTAATATTAAATTTACCATAGAATTAGAAACCAATAACTCTATAAATTTCTTAGACATATCTATATCAAAAGTGAACAATAAACACGATTTCTCGACTTTTCACAAACCGTCACATACTGACACAGTCATACACAATAGCTCATCCCACCCGTATCCTCACAAAATGGCAGCTTTTAACTCTTTCATACATAGATTGTTACATATCCCTATGACTAAAACTAATTTTAACAAAGAATTCAACATAATCAAACAAATAGCAATTAATAATGAATATGACCCCAACATTATAGATAACATCTTGAATAAAAAATCCTTTAAACAAGCAATCTCTCTAATTTATCCCTCAATTAATGACAAAAAAGGAAAATTTAGTACACTCACATACACAGGGAAAATAACTAGAACAATTTCCAAATAGTTAATAAAAAAGAACAATAAAATAGCATTCAAAACCAGTAATTCCTTAGGGAGTATAATTTTGAATAACAAAATCAAATCTAAGAATTCCTTAAAATCAGGAGTTTACTTATTAAATTGTGGATCTTGTACTAAAACCTACGTAGGACAAACTGGTAGATCTTTTGAAACTCGCATTAAAGAACATAAACATAGTTATTTAAAAAATAAGAACAATTCACATTACGCAACTCATATAATAAACGAATCTCATAATTTTGATGATACGTTAAAAATCCTACATGTAGAAAATAAATCTAAAAAATTAAATTTGCTTTGAATGTCTTGAAATTAACAAACGGAAAAAACTCCAATCAATTATTAAACGAACAGGTAGACTTAAACCATTCACCCCTACTTAATCTTTATTAGTTCTCGGAAATAGTACCACAGATTTGTATTCTTAAAATAATTCTGTCTGTAAATAATATAATAAAATGATTAGCATAATCTTAGGTAATTAAGGATAGTTTTAAGCACTATTTAACCAGGATTACTACCAAATATTTTTCTTTCTTATTTACTTCTGAAGAAGCCATTGAATAGTGAAACAATTGTCAAGTGACTTTAAATATATTGGAAATTAAAACATAGTCTTGTTAGTGTTCCGTACGGAACACTTATAAGATCACTTCGGTGTCTGTCTGTCTGTCTGTCTGTCTGTCTGTCTGTCTGTCTGTCACACCCGATTTTCTCCGAAACTATTTGACATAGAAAGGTGAAATTTGGTAATAATATAGGAATTGATGGCCTCATCAGAGCCATGTAGTTTTGAGAATTAAATTTTGACTTAAGGGGTTAGTTTTGGGGGGTGAAGTCGGAAGCGAAAAAAAAAATTTTTTTACTAGGTCATCGAGTGTGGTGTCAAATGAAAGCTTGTGAAAACACGAGTAAAAAATATATATATAATATTATACTTGCGCGCACTTTTCATTGTGTTATTTTTAAAAAATTCGCGAAATATCGCTGTCCGGGCCTTATCTCGAAAAGTACTTATCAAAAAATTTCGAAAAAATTCTGGAATATTCTCCACGGGGTGTAGATTGAACGAAAATTATCACGAGTGCATTACCTTTAATAATTTATATGGTATATAAAAAAAAACAAAAATTTCAAGGTCATCAGATTTCAGTAAAGATTGGAAACAAACTTTGTTGAAAACTCATTTAGGGTGTGTTTTGTGAAGTCACTGATCATTTTATACCACCGTAACATAAATTTTGACTTTAGGGGTTCGTTTTGAGGGGTGAAATCAGAAGTGAAAAAATTTTTTTTTTACTAGGTCATCGAGTGTGGTGTCAAATGAAAGCTTGTGAAAACACGAGTAAAAATATATATATATATATATTATATATATATATATATATATATATTATATATATATATATATACTCGTATATAATGTAATACTTGCGCACACTTTTCTTCATATTACTTTTAAAAAATCGCTGTGTCCCCTACCTTATCTCGAAAAGTACTAATCAAAAAATTTTGAAAAAATTCTGGAATATTCTCCACGGGGTATAGATTGAACGAAAATTATCACGAGTGCATTACCTTTAATAATTTATTTGGTATATAAAAAAAAAACAGAATTTCAAGGTCACCAGTTTTTCAGTAAAGATTGGAAACAAACTTTATTGAAAACTCATTTGGGATGTGTTTTGTGAAGTCACTGATCATTTTATACCACCCTAACAAAATTTTGAAAACAATCAACCTACGGAACACTAATTGTGCAAGTTCAACTTGCACTTGACCGGTTTTTTTTAGTGTTCCGTACGGAACACTTATAAGATCACTTCGGTGTCCTGTGTCTGTCTGTCTGTCTGTCTGTCTGTCACACCCAATTTTCTCCAAAACTATTTGACATAGAAAGGTGAAATTTGGTAATAATATAGGAATTGATGGCCTCATCAGAGCCATGTAGTTTCGAGAATTAAATTTTGACTTAAGGGGTTAGTTTTGCGGGGTGAAGTCGGAAGTGAAAAAAAAAATTTTTTTACTAGGTCATCGAGTGTGGTGTCAAATGAAAGCTTGTGAAAACACGAGTAAAAAATATATATATAATATTATACTTGCGCGCACTTTTCTTTGTATTATTTTTAAAAATTCGCGAAAAATCGCTGTCCCGGGCCTTATCTCGAAAAGTACTTATCAAAAAATTTCGAAAAAAGTCTGGAATATTCTCCACGGGGTGTAGATTGAACGAAAATTATCATGAGTGCATTACCTTTAATAATTTATATGGTATATAAAAAAAAAACAAAAATTTCAAGGTCATCAGATTTCAGTAAAGATTGGAAACAAACTTTGTTGAAAACTCATTTGGGGTGTGTTTTGTGAAGTCACTGATCATTTTATACCACCGTAACATAAATTTTGACTTAAGGGGTTTGTTATGAGGGGTGAAATCGGAAGTGAAAAAAATTTTTTTTTTACTAGGTCATCGAGTGTGGTGTCAAATGAAAGCTTGTGAAAACACGAGTAAAAAAAATATATATATAATGTAATCCTTGCCCACACTTTTCTTCGTATTACTTTTAAAAAATCGCTGTCCCCTACCTTATCTCGAAAAGTACTGATCAAAAAAGTTTGAAAAAAATTCTGGAATATTCTCCACGGGGTTATAGATTGAACGAAAATTATCACGAGTGCATTACCTTTAATAATTTATTTGATATATAAAAAAAAAAAAAATTTCAAAGTTACCAGTTTTTAGTAAAGATTGGAAACAAACTTTGTTGAAAACTCATTTGGGGTGTTGTTTTGTGAAGTCACTGATCATTTTTATACCACCCTAACAAAAATTTTTATTTTAAAAACAATCAACGTACGGAACACTAATTGTGCAAGTTCAACTTGCACTTGACCGGTTTTTTTATATAATTTTATTATGAATTTCCAACAAGTATCGGCTAACACAATCAAAGATGTAAAATTTCGATGTTCTCGGATATAACGCGAAGATTTTAATCAAATAAGTGACATCAATTTTTAATATGTTATAATAGAGAACATTCTTTACCATGTGTGGTAATAGAGAATCGTATAGCATAGTTCATTTTTACTAGTGTTCCGTACGGAACACTTATAAGATCACTTCGGTGTCTGTCCGTCTGTCTGTCCGTCTGTCCGTCTGTCCGTCTGTCACACCCGATTTTCTCCGAAACTACTTGTCATAGAAAGTTGAAATTTGGTAGCAATATAGGAATTGATGGCCTCATCAGAGCCATGTAGTTTTGAAAATTAAATTTTGACTTAAGAGGTTAGTTTTGGAGGGTGAAATCGGAAATGAAAAAAAAAATTTTTTACTAGGTAATCGAGTGTGGTGTCAAATGAAAGCTTGTGAAAAACACGAGTAAAAAATATATATATAATGTAATACTTGCGCTCACTTTTCTTTGTATTATTTTTAAAAAATCGCGAAAAAAAAAATCGCTGTCCACCCGCCTTATCTCGGAAAGTACTTATCAAAAAATTTTGAAAAAATTCTGGAATATTCTCCACGGGGTGTAGATTGAACGAAAATTATCACGAGTGCATTACCTGTAATAATTTATCTGTTATATAAAAAAACAGAAATTTCAAGGTCATCAATTTTCAGTAAAGATTGGAATAAACTTTGTTGAAAACTTATTTGGGGTGTGTTTTGTGAAGTCACTGATCATTTATATCACCGTAACATAAATTTTGACTTAAAGGATTCGTTTTGAGGGGTGAAATCGGAAATGAAAAAAAAATTTTTTACTAGGTCATCGAGTGTGGTGTCAAATGAAAGCTTGTGAAAACACGAGTAAAAAATATATATATATAATGTAATACTTGCGCACACTTTTCTTCGTATTACTTTTAAAAAATCGTGAAAAATCGCTGTCCCCTACCTTATCTCGAAAAGTACTGATCAAAAAATTTTGAAAAAATCCTGGAATATTTTCCACGGGGTATAGATTGAACGAAAATTATCATTACCTTTAATAATTTATCTGGTATAGAAAAAACACAATATTTCAAGGTCACCAGTTTTCAGTAAAGATTGGAAACAAACTTTGTTGAAAACTCATTTGGGGTGTGTTTTTGTGAAGTCACTGATCATTTTATACCACCCTAACAAAACTTTTTATTTCAAAAACAATCAACGTACGGAACACTAATTATGCAAGTTCAACTTGCACTTGACCGGTTTTTAAATAGTAATGTTTCAATTTTTTAGTTATTGTAAAACTTCAATGTTTCTGGATATAATGCGAAGGTTTTAATCAAGTAAAAATTTTAATCTATAATATATATAAAATGCAACGTCTCTCTGTCTGTCTGTCTGTCCGTTAGTGCGCTTATCACTGGAGAACCACTTATCCGATTTACGTACTTTTTTTTTTAAAACATACATATGTTCTCTGGTCAGGTTATAGGCTATATTTTATTACGATAGGTAGCAAAAGGAATGAGCAGTGACGATAATAGTGAATGAAGTCGGAAAAAAAAGTTTGTCGCTAGCGCGTTCCCTTGCAATACACAGCCTAAACCATTAAATATGGAACAATATTATGTAGCAGAGAATATATATAATATATATATAAAATGCAATGTCTCTCTGTCTGTCTGTCCATTAGTGCGTTTATATCCGATTTATGTGTCTTTTTCTAAATTCATACATGTATTCTTTGGCCAGGTTATATAATAATAATAATGTATATCTGTAATATATATATAAAATGCAGCATCTCTCTGTCTGTCTGTCTGCCCGTTAGTCCGCTTATCACTGGAGAACCACTTATCCGATTTACGTGTTTTTTTTTTTAAACATGCGTTTGTTCTCTGGCCAGGTTATCTATCTACAATATATATAAAATGCAACGTCTCTCTGTCTGTCTGTCCGTTAGTGCGTTACGTGCTTTTTTTTAAAAAAAAACATACATATGTTCTCTGGCCAGGTTATAGGATATATTTTATTGCGTTAGGTAACATAAATAATAAGCAGTGACGATAATAGTGAATCAAGTCGGAAAAAAAAAGGTTACCGTTAGCGCGTTCTCTTGCAATACACTGCCTAAACCATTAAATATGGAACAATATCACGTTGCAAAGAATATAATATTATATATAAAGCAACGTCTCTCTGTCTGTCTGTCTGTCCGTTAGTGCGCTTATCACTTGAGATCCACTTATCCGATTTACGTGTTTTTATAAATTTATACATATATTCTATATAATTCGATATAACCTAGATAATGGGAGATAAGAAGAAATAATGGGAGATAAGCAGAGATAAGTCTAGGTAATGGGAATTATGGTGAGATAATGGGAGATAAGGAGAAATATTGCGAGATAAGTCGAGGTAAGCCTAGATAATAGGAGATAAGGTGAGATAATGAGAGATAAGTATAAATAATGGGAGATAAAGGAGAAATAATGGGAGATAAGTCTAGGTAATGGGAGTTATGGTGAGATAATGGGAGATAAAGTGAAATAATGGGAGATAAGGAGAAATACTGCGAGATAAGTCGAGATAAGCCTAGATAATGGGCGATAAGGTGAGATAATGGGAGATAAAGAGAAATAATGGGAGATAAAGAGAAATAATGGGAGATGAGCAGAGATAAGCCTAGATAATAAAAATTATATAGAGATAATGGGAGATAAGGAGAAATAATGGGAGATAAGGAGACATAATAGCAGATATTTTATTACGTTAGGTAACATAAGGAATAAGCAGTGACGATAGTAGTGAATCAAGTCCACGCGAGCGGAGCCGCGGGCACGGCTAGTATGTTATAAAAGAGAACATTCTTTACCATCTGTAGTGACTGAGAATCGGATAACATAGTTCATTTTTGAATAGTAAGCTTTCAATTTTTTAGTTATTATAAAATTTCGATGTTGTCGGATATAATGCGAAAGTTTTAATCAAATAAAAAAATGTTCTTAGCCCTTCAATAATTTATCTAGTATACAATAGAAAATTCAAGGTCGTCAGTTTTCAGAAAAAATCAGAAAAAGCTTTGTTGTTTTATACCTCCATAACAAAAGTTTTTATTTTAAAAGCAATCAACGTACGGAACACTAATTGCGCAAGTCCGACTTGCACTTGGCCGGTTACCTTTAATATAGAGGCAATTTTATTAGAAGTATTTCCGATTATCTAATTGATTTAAAATTTGTTTGTTTAATTTTAGTTGTCGGATATATTTGTGATATTACTTTTTTCTTTATTTTGATATTAAGAATATTTTGAATAGCGGCTGGGATGTATCAGTTGTTAACTGCTATCTGTTCAATAATGTTCAATTCTTTCTCAAGGTCTATTTCATTTATTGGGATGTTTTTTAATCTATGAATCATGGTGTGGTAAGCTGCTAGTTTGTATGAATGGTGGTGTAACGAGTTGTTGTGAATGGTCGTGTCTGTGTGCATGGATTTATGGAAAACTAAAAACTTATGGACGTTTTGTTCCCTTGTGAATGTTAGGTCCAAAAATTGGTTGACCTGTTTGCTCCTATATGTAGTGTAAATTCTAAATTCTTATTGATATATTCTGAGAAAATATTGATTTGTCTTTGCGTATCGTTAAAGCACACTAAAGCACACGTATCTGTACCAGTATAACACAGATACCACAAGTTTATATACCTATGTATATCAGATGAAGTAGCAAAGGTTCGAAACATGTCATGTCATGACTAACATATAGTTAACATCAATAAAATGAAAACATAAAAACTAATTGGTTTTTTAAAAGTTTTGACTACGGATTTTCATCAAGTAACGATCGACGCCATAAACTATTTATAGGAAGAAACAAAAAACAATTCATTTTTAAATAAATAAATAAATAGGGTCTTTATTTCAAATTATGAAAGAGAAAATAAAACATCATAAACAAAATGCTACATTAAATTGGAAAATGCCGAAGGTCAGCTGGGAATGTAAGACCATGAAGGTACAAACATTCCCCCTGTTCTTTACCTTAAGCATCCTAATACTAAAGTTTATAGAATACAATATTTATCTATTAAACTGTGCTAATATCTTAATAAAACTGTGTAATGTTGTAAGTGTTAGGAAAAAAGAAAAAAAAAGACAAAGAAAATAAAGAATGGCTCATGACACAACTAGAGCAAACAAAAAAAAAAGCTTGATATAAATTAAATTGTTAAACAGACAGGCGAGTCACCCCAACATATCCGAGATAAACAATAGAATTCATACAGAGCACAGATACACTCAAGAGCTAGTGATATTCCTTTCTGAAGGAAAATTTACATAAATAAGTACTATATCTTTATATATTTAACAAAATCCTCCTATACGCCGCCCTGAATGACCTAGGATCTAATAGTTTTATATTTTCTGGAATTGAGTTATAAATCTTAGCTATTTGAAAAGAGAAGGACGATCTAAATTTTTCAGTTTTGTGAGCCGGAGGCGTAAGGCGACCGCGAAAACGGACATTCAAATTATGAACATCTGATCTAAAGGTAATTTTTCTATGTAGGTAGGAGGGAACACCCGTTAAGACAATTTTGTGGAATAAACAAGCCGCATGCAAACAACGTCTATCATTCATATTTAACCATCCCAGTTCAAACAATTTGTGTGTTATGTGGTTCCTTTTACGAATACCAAATATTAGGCGCAAACATGAATTTTGAAGAACTTGGATACGTCGTCTATCGGATGAGTCTATTGAAAATCCATATAGAGTATCACAAAAATTTAATCTGGACAATACCAGAGACTCACACAATATAGTTTTCAATTTTTGATTTAAATAGTCCCTAGAATTGTAAATCATCTTCAAATTAAAGTACGCCCGACGTATAACTATGCTCACATGCGATCTGTACCTCAAATTGTAGTCCATAGTAAGGCCTAAATTTCTACATTTGTCATCAATCCGTAACACTTCCCCGTTGATTTTAATATTAATATGTGGTAAGCAACTGCTTCTGAGCCTCTGAGTACCAAAACCCATGACTGTACTTTTTTTTGTATTAATTGATAGGGAGTGGTCACTGGCAGCAGAAACTAGCCCCACCAGATCATTATTGATTTCTCTGACACATCTGTGAATCTCGTTAGGACGACATATGTGATAAAGCTGCGTATCGTCGGCATACAAGTGTACCTTGCAATACCTCACCCGATGTATTAGTTGTGAAGTGTAAATTGAAAATAATAGAGGTCCCAAAATGGAACCTTGTGGGACACCACAGGTGATTGGTAAAGGTCTCGACTCAATATCGGCGACTCGCACTGACTGACTTCGATTACTTAAAAAACTTTGCAATAATTTCAAACTGTTGTTACTGAGACCAATGTATGTTAGTATAGAACAAAGAAGGCTGTGACTTATTGTATCAAAGGCCTTAGAAAAATCAATGAGGGTCAAAACTGCTAAGCACCCTCCATCGATGCCCCTGAGTATGTCATCAATTACTTCCAAAAGGGCTGTCTCACAGCTATGACCTGGTCTAAATCCCGATTGAAATTTGGGCAAAATGGAGAATTTATCAGTGTGGCCACGGAGTTGTGACTCCATGAACCGTTCCAAAATTTTAGAGAGGACGGGAAGAACACTTATGGGCCTTAAGTCTTTGTACTCATTTGGGCATGCAACTTTAGGCAAAGGTGTAACAATCGCATGTTTCCAATGATCAGGAAACTCACCCGAGAGCAGACAACAGTTCACTATATGCGTAATAAAGAGTACTATATATGGAGTGGCAAGAAGCAAACGCTTTATACTTAACCCGTCAACGCCCACCGCATTAGTCTTTATGGAATACAACAGTTTAATCACATCCTCTTCAGCAACTATATGAAAATCAAAATTTTCTACCCCAGGCTTTTTATTGTTTTTGATACCAATTAATCTGTTCAGGGTTTGGACTCAGCTTAGCGATTCCATTAATAAAATAGTCATTTATATTATCAGGATCGGAAAGTGATGAAGGAATATCCGGTTTTCCTTTTCTAAGATTTAACATATCGAGTTCCCTCCAAATTTTATTAACTCCACCGGTATTAAGTTTTTGGGAAAAGTAGGCTTTTTTTCTCTCTACGACATGCCAAGGTAGTATAATTTCTAAGAGATTTGTAATAATTGTAATGAGCCACATTTTTAGTCCTACGCCACTTAGAGTGTGCATTATTTCTCAAAGATATTAAAAATCGAATATTATCTGTTAACCATGGTGCAAATTTCTTAGTTATACGTATACGCTTTAGAGGGGCATGAACGTTAAAAACATCTATTAAAGTATTATTAAAAAACTGAACCTTGTCCTTTATATTTTCCAACAAAAAAATATTATCGAACGAAGCCCCATGTAAATTGGCCACAAAGGTATGAAGGTCAAAATTTTTGAAGTCTCTAATAATTTTAAAAAGGGGTATTTTCGGAGGATTTGAAATGTTTAAAACACATTTAATAGTATCATGATCAGATATATTATAAACTGGCTCAACCTGAACATTATTAATAATTTCGACATTGCTTGTTAAAATTAGGTCAATCAAGGTCGCACTAGTGAGGGTAATTCGTGTCGGAGCATCCACTATTTGGGACAAGTTTAAAGATTCAATTAAATTTAAAAAATGACGGGTACACGAAGTATCATGTTTCAATAGGTCAACGTTAAAGTCTCCAAGACACAGACACTCATCATGTAATGACAAAAAAGAAGAAATATCCCGCTCGAATATCTCTATGAAATGCATTATATTAAAATCACACACCGAGACATTCTTATTATTTAAATTAAAACTTAACCAAAGTTGCTCAATATTACAACTAGAGGGAACTATTTTACAAGTCATCACATCTTTGACATAAATACTTACTCCTCCACCCGACCAACATGGCGGTCCCTCCGAAATAAATTATAACCCTGTATGAACAAATTATGATTAGGAGTATCTCGATTCAGCCATGTCTCAGACAGGCAAAAAATATATCATAATTTCCAAGCAACAGGAGATCTCTTACATCATTAAATTTAGGTAACAAAGAACGTACATTTATATGTACTATGGTAATCGCTCCAAATTTTTTGATATTGAACATATAATTCTACCACTAACACTAATAGAAAAAAAAGAATGAGAGTTCAACTTAATAGTTATAAATAGAAATAAAATAAAATATATGATAAGAAGAGAGCACAAAAAAAGGCAATTAGCCCACACTACTCGTTAAAGAGATAGGAATACTAGTAAAACCGTAAACCCAATGAAATTCGAAAACAAGAAATATGTAAATGAAAGCATTAAAATTCTGTTACATCCTTTAGGTAGTACTATCCCTCTCCAAAAAACACAAAAAAAAAAAACAATAAAAAAACAATAAAGACATGACAGAGAATGACATGCTGTTACCGTAAGTAAAAGTCCTAGTCCTTTAAATTGTCCAAATCCTTTTCTTCCATAATACGATGCACTACATCTCTATAACGCACATAAATATTACCATTATGCACCCACGCATTTTTAATAGTAAAACTGCGAATGGCACGGTCTAATAAAGCCAATCTGGCTTTGGTTAAATCTTCCTTTATTAGAACACCACTGTTTTTTAAGTTTTTCGGTTTAATTTTATGAAAGGTGTTCTTCCAAAATAAAGTCACCACAAAAGTAAATATTTTTAGTATTTTTATAATATCCTTCTCCTAGTAAGCTGTTGTTAACAGTGTGTAATACGTATGCCAAAAAGATTTAAGTCTGACACATAGATGTTGCCCTGATTTTTAGGAAGTAACAACCTTCAAACGATACATGTCAAAATTTCATGACATTTCGAAGATTAGTTTACAAGTTACAGTGGTTTTAGTGACGCTACTTTTGATATTTTCAAAACAATGGAAAAAAATTGAATTTCGTGTGTTGATTAAATATTGGTTTTTGATGGGAAAAAATACCGTTCAAGCACAGCAATGGCTTGATAAGTGTTATGGGGACTCTACCCCCGGAAAATCACTCATCATTTACTGGTTTGCTGAATTTAAAACGCGGTCGTACAGATACAAATGATGCTGAACAATCTGGACGCCCAAACGATGTGGTTACACCGGAAAATTAAAAAAAAAAAAACACAAAATTGTTTTCGATGATGGTAAAGTGAAATTGCTTGAGATAGCTGACACTCTAAAGATATCAAAAGAATGTATTGTTTATATTTTGCAAGAACGTTTGGGCATGAGAAAGTTCTGTTCGAAATGGGTACCGCGTTGGCTCAGAGTGAACCAAAATCGACAACATGTTGATGATTCGGAGCGCTGTTTGGCTGGGAAGGTTTTGACCTCTGTATTTTGGGATGCGCACAGAATAATTTTCATCGACTGTGCTGAGAAGGGGAAAACCATCAATCGCGAATATTATATAAAGTTATTGGTGCGTTTGAAGGCAGAAATCCCAAAAAACTTACTTACTTATTCCAAAGTCTTTCTACCGTTAAGTGTAAGGCTAGGGGAGTTGAGTTGAGTTGAGTCTTGGGTGAAAGTTTGTATTTCGCTCCATGCCATTCCTCTCCCCTCTATTTCTTCTCTGATTTTATCTGTCCATCTTGCTCTTGGTCTTCCTTTCGTATTTCTTCCCGGCACTCGCGTTTCAAACCGTGTTTTGGTGAATCTAGCGTCCGGCATTCGATACACATGTCCAAACCATCTGAGCTGTCCCTCTATAATTTTGTCGTTGATGGGTTCGATTTGTAAGTTTCGTCTGAATGTTTCTTTCTTATTTTATCTCTTCTGCTCTTGTTTTCGATTTTTCTCGGGAATCTCATTTCCACTGCATTGTTTTCTTTTAGTTAGTTTCCATGGTTAACTACTGTACATAAGTGCTGGTTTGATTACTTTTTTCACAACCTCCGTTTTGATATTTTTCGGTACTTCTCTTTTTCCTGTGTGTCTGATGTTGTCTTCATCGCATTGAATATTCCTCCTGCTCTTCCCACTCTTTCGTTTACTTCCCTATCCATTTTCCCGTTCTCTTCTATAATCGCACTCAGGTAGTTAAAATGATCCATTTGCTTAATTACTTTTCCGTCCAGCTTTATCTCGTGTCTTTCTCTGATGTTTGATATTATCATGGTTTTTGTATACTGATTTTCATGTTTATCTTCTCTAGCTCTTCTTTTATTACTTCAAGATTTGATTGTAGATTTTCCCAGGTATCAGCTATCAAGGCCATGCCATCTGCAAATATCAGTTCATTCAGTTGTATGGATCTCATTCGCCGGTACCCTAATCTCAACTTTTTTATCTGTTTCTTGGCTTTCTTCATTGCATCATCCAGTACCGTTATATACAGAAGTGGGCTCAATACACATCCTTGTTTGACCCCCGTCTTGTTTCGAATTCTTTTGATTGTTTTTTGTTTGTTCTAACTATGTTCGTATTTCCCTTGTACATATCTTTTAATACTTCTATGATATTTCTGTTTACTCCTCTTACTCTCAGGGTCTCCCACACGTCCTTTCTTCGCACTCTATCGAAGGCTTTCTCCATGTCTATGAAGCATACGCGTGCTTGTCTGTTCTTGTTTAATATCTTTTCACTCATTTGCCTAATCGTAAATATAAGATCCTATGTACTTCTGTTCTTTCTAAATCCGCATTGTGTGTCTTCTAGCGTTGGCTATATTTTGTTCCTTGCTTCTACTATTCTTGCGAATACCTTCCCCGTGACACTAGGAAGAGTTATTCCTTTATAGTTACTATAGTCTCTTTTGTCACCCTATACTGGTAATATAATGTCTGTTTTTCAGTCCTTGGATATTCTTGCTTTCTTCAGAATGTCATTCATTAAATCCACTAGCTTGTATTTCTTCTCCTCCCATATATTTTATCATCTCCGGTGTGACATTATCTTTTCCGGGAGCTTTGCCTAGTTTTACTCTTCTTATTGCTTCCTCCATTTTCTCCTAACTTATGGTCTCCATTTCCTTTTCGTCTATCGCTACCTCCCCCTTTTCTTCCTGATGTCTTACTATGTCGATAGCTGTTAGCTCTTCAAAATATTATCTCCATCGTTCCATTATTTTATCTTCATTTGTTATTATGTTATGTATAGAATCGTTTTTGGTTCCCTCTGTTGTGTTTTATTCCATTCTGTTCCCAAATTCCTCCCATGATTTGCTTTTTACCTTCTGTATTGCGGCTTTAAACCTCTCTTCTTTTCTCTCTGTATACTTCATAGTTATCGCAAAGAAAAACGGCCCAAAATGAACAAGAAAAAAGTGCTCTTTCATCAAGACAATTCACCGTGTCACCAATCAATGGTTACGATGAAAAAATTGCATGAATTTAAGTTCGAATTGTTCCTCATTCTTCCGTATTCTTCAGATTTGGCCCCCAGCGACTATTATCTAATCGCAGACCTCAAAAAAAATCTCGCGAGAAAGAGATTTGGCTCCGATGAAGAAGTTATCGCCGAAAAACTGAGGCCTATTTTGAAGATAAAGACAAAGACAAATCCTTCTACAAGAAAGATATAGAAATGTTAGAAAAGCGTTGGACTGATTATATCGTTCTTGAAGGAGAGTATGTTAATGAATAAAGTCGATTTTGCCAAAAAACATGTTTTAAGTAGCTAGACCAAAAACTTTTCAGCCTATGTATTAAGTAGCATCTCATAACAGCAGTTTATTTTATACCTAAACAGTGCGAACATTTCCATATAACAGAGTTGAAATGTAGCTAAGAGATTTTCGTGCCAAATGTGAAACTTCTACAATATTCCTAATTATATTTAAAGAATTTCTAATTGTGAACCACTACATATTAATCATTTGTATTAACATCATTTATTTTAAACCATTCTTTGAGGATTAGTTTAGTTTAAAAGTGGCTTAACCTGAATCCTTCTGGCTATATTTCTATTTTTAATATGAACGGCTGAAATAAGTTCTAATACGAAAATAAAGACACTTAGACAAACTCCTGTAATAAAAATTTCTAAAGCAAAGTAACATTCGATTAATCCAACGGTGACAAAAATACTGCCTTTGCCGATGCACTTTGGTAACGTTTTTGAAAATTTCTTTCGGTGTTCTCTGTCATGAATTCCTGTTTCAAATAATTTATGAAACCTAAAAAATAAAACAGATAAACAGTAGGTGTTATGAAATTTACTGCATATATCGAAATAGATGACTCCCATTTAGAAGCATATTCAATTTTTTTTTTTGGGTTTTAAAAAAGGAGCAAAACTGCATTTTACCAAATTATTTACAAAATCAACCAGCCCATGACAGGCCGCCATTGTACGAACTGGCTCATGTGCAGATGTATTGTCTTATATGTTGCCAAACATAGGATTTTCTTCAAAAATTATACATTTTCAAATTTTTCTAATTAATTAATCTAATAACACATCAAAATAATGGATAATACCCCACACCAGTAAAAAATAATATTTACCCATAATTAAAACGTTTTTTTATTCATTATTTCAAAATAAATTCATTTTTTACACGCGAAAGCAAATCCGTTGACTCTTTGGGTCATTGCCCTTTAACAGCTGGCTTTGACCTGTAAGTGAAGTCAGCTATTAACAGTTAGTTAACAGAATTTCAAATAGGTCTTTCATACTTCTTTTCACAACTTTTCCAAGATTAATAACGAAGTGGTTAACGATTTTCTTGTAAGAAATGTAAGATTTTTTTTAGTGTTAAAGCGAAAAAAAAAACGTAATTGTTTATCATTTTTATGTACTTTAAATTGATACCTTATTGGTGACGTGTTATATCATTACTACTATTTTTGTATAATTCAATTAGGTAATTTTATTTCACTTTTATTGTGTTGTGTGCAATGTATATCCATACGAAATAAATAAAAATAAATAATTAAATGAACCCTAATAATTAATTAGTATCCTAAGTTGTCCATAAAAGATTTATAACTAAACCAACCGTACCGGATGACAGAATCTATCTTGCTGATATATTCTACACTTTCTACAAATTTATTAATTAACACCACTATACTAGTTCATCTATCTTTAAAAAGAAAACAACATTCATTAAATCCACTAGCTTGTTTATTCCTTCTCTTCCCCTATAATTTATCATCTCCGGTGTGATATTATCTTTTCCGGGAGCTTTGCCTAGTTTTACTCTTCATATGGCTTCCTCCATTTCCTCCTCGCTTATGGTCTCCATTTCCTTTTCGTCTATCGCTACCTTCCCCTTTTCCTGATGTCTCACTATGTCGATAGCTGTTAGCTCTTCAAAATATTGTCTCCATCGTTCCATTATTTTATCTTCATTTGTTATTATGTTATGTATAGAATAGTTTTTGGTTCCCTCTGTTGTGTTTTATTCCATTCTGTTCCCAAATTCCTCCCATGATTTGCTTTTTACCTTCTGTATTGCGGCTTTAACCTATCTTCTTTTCCTCTGTATACTTCATAGTTATCGCAAAGAAACGGCCCAAAATGAACAAGAAAAGAGTGCTCTTTCATCAAGACAATTCACCGTGTCACCAATCAATGGTTACGATAAAAAAATTGCATGAATTGAAGTTCGAATTGTTCCTCATTCTTCCGTATTCTTCAGATTTGGCCCCCAGCGACTATTATCTAATCGCAGACCCCAAAAAAAATCTCGCGAGAAAGAGATTTGGCTCCTCCGATGAAGAAGTTATCGCCGAAACTGAGGCCTATTTTGAAGACAAAGACAAATCCTTCTACAAGAAAGATATAGAAATGTTAGAAAAGTGTTGGACTGATTATATCGTTCTTGAAGGAGAGTATGTTAATGAATAAAGTCGAATTTTCCAAAAAAATGTGTTTTAAGAAGCTAGACCAAAAACTTTTCAGCCTGTGTATTAAGTAGCAGCTTATAACAGCAGTTTATGTTATACCTAAACAGTGCGAACATTTCCATATAACAGAGTTGAAACGTAGCTAAGAGATTTTCGTGCCAAATGTGAAACTTCTACAAGATTCCTAATTAGATTTAAAGAAGTTCTAATTGTGAACCACTACATATTAATTATTTGTATTAACATCATTTATTTTTAAAACCATTCTTTGAGGATTAGTTTAGTTTAAAAGTGGCTTAAGCTGAATCCTTCTGGCTATATTTCTATTTTTAATATGAACGGCTGAAATAAGTTCTAATAGGAAAATAAAGACACTTAGACAAACTCTGTAATAAAAAATTTCTAAAGCAAAGTAACATTCGATTAATCCAACGGTGACAAAAATGCTGCCTTTGCCGATGCACTTTGGTAACGTTTTTGAAAATTTCTTTCGGTGTTCTCTGTCATGAATTCCTGTTTCAAATAATTTATGAAACCTAAAAAAATAAAACAGATAAACAGTAGGTGTTATGAAATTTACTGCATATATCGAAATGGATGACTCCCATTTAGAACCATATTCAATTTTTTTTTTTTCGGGTTTTAAAAAAGGAGCAAAAACTGCATTTTACCAAATTATTTACAAAAATCAACCAGCCCATGACAGGCCGCCATTGTACGAACTGGCTCATGCGCAGATGTATTGTGTTATCTGTTGCCAAACATAGGATTTTCTTCAAAAATTATACATTTTCAAATTTTTCTAATTAATTAATCTAATAACACATCAAAATAATGGATAATACCCCACACCAGTAAAAATAATATTTACCCATAATTAAAACGTTTTTTTATTCATTATTTCAAAATAAATTCATTTTTTACACGCGAAAGCAAATCCGTTGACTCTTTGGGTCATTGCCCTTTAACAGCTGGCTTTGACCTGTAAGTGAAGTCAGCTATTAACAGTTAGTTAACAGAATTTCAAATAGGGTTTTCATACTTCTTTTCACAACTTTTCCAAGATTAATAACGAAGTGGTAAACGATTTTCTTGTAAGAAATGTAAGATTTTTTTTTAGTGTTAAAGCGAAAAAAAACGTAATTGTTTATCATTTTTATGTACTTTAAATTGACACCTTATTGGTGACGTGTTATATCATTACTACTATTTTTGTATAATTCAATTAGGTAATTTTATTTCACTTTTATTGTGTTGTGTGCAATGTATATCCATACGAAATAAATAAATAAATAATTAAATGAACCCTAATAATTAATTAGTATCCTAAATTGTCCATGAAAAATTTATAACTAAACCAACCGTACCGGATGACAGAATCTATCTTGCTGATATATTCTACACTTTCTACAAATTTATTAATTAACACCACTATACTAGTCCATCTATCTTTAAAAAGAAAACAAACAAACGAAACGTGAAGTTGACGTTTTGCTAGAAGGCTTTGGCACTTGTGTACTTTCAAGCAGAGGAGAGTAAGAGAAATCGACCCTCACCGTGAAAAAAATACATTTTTATATTTAATGTAGACAAAAGTGGATTTTCTACCGTTCTGAAAAAACTCAAAAAGGTTCAGAAAGTAACAAATCGGCGCAATCACAAGCGGAGAAAGAGGCCTTGCATTGTGTCAGTGTGGCCATATTAACTTAACCTTATTGGTAGAATGGATGAAATATTTTGTAAGCGTAAAAAAGCCAACCCCAAGCGTAAAAAAGCCAAATAAAGTGTTACTTCTGCTTGATGGAATTAGAAGAAAAACGCATTAAAAGAACCTGTAACTCTTGAACATAGTAAAGGCTAATGGGATAATAATGTTACAACTGCAAGGAATTACTATTCACCGGCTTCGGCCACTGGACGTAATTCTTTTTAAACCAATGAGCAGTTATCTTATTCAAGCAACGGAAAAATGGCTCAGGACCAATCCAGGTCGTCAAATAATGCAATATCAAGTTACAAGTTTATTTGCAGAAGCATATTAAAGAATTGGTATCCTTGGTACCATTGTAAACGGATTTAAAGCGGCTAGAGTGTGGCCTATAGAAAAAACGCCTTTCCCGAAAATTTGTTTTTAAAGCAGCTGAAAATATAAATGCTCTCGCTTAAACAAACTCAAGTAATGAAAGCACACCGATCTAACAAGACGCTTCTATTATTACACAGGGCAACAAAAAAATATTTTTTGTTTTGGTGCCTGGGATTTTAGAGCTGATTTTAACTATATTTGGGACGCTAAATCTATACATGCAATCCGTTTTTCTCTATCAGCTCTACTTTTTTAGATACATCAACTTATCTACCAATGTGGTTTTTATTCAGTATATTCAGTTATGAGAGTTCTAAAATTATTATATATTCATTAATGTAGGTACAATGGTTTTATTGTCTGTAACTGAGTAAATTCCAGGTAAATCTATAAATAGTGGAACCATTGCCTATCACCTGAACTGACCCTTTTAATCACCTAACTCGGGTAAGTCTCGTCAGTTCGTGCGTTCTTACTAATGAGAGTAGATCGAATTCGGCGTGTTATTTTATGTTAAGAAAAGAGTGTTTTTGTGTTATTGAACAGAATTAAGATGAGTTCAGGTTCCAGTTCAAGAAGAAGTTGTGTAAATCAACCTGATGTGTTTTGCTATATATGCGGAGAATACATGTTTCAACAAAACAGACAAACTATTACTGACTTTGTAAAAAGCGAGCGTATCTTGGATACTTTGGAGTTAAGCTTGGTGATCAGAACAAAGCGTGGGCCCCGCATCTCGTATATTCGGCGTACCAATGGTTTGGAGAGAACCAAAAAAAACACTTCAATGATTGTTATTTCTGTTTAGTAAATACTAATGGAATCAATCGAAATAACCGCAGTAAGTGGACTTATCCCAATTTAGACTCGGCAATACGCCCTATCCCGCACTAAGATGAAATACCGATTCCAACATTTCATCAGCTACCATATATCTCTGATGACGAATATTTTCCCTCTGATCGCTCTTCTGATGCTAATAAAAGTTCTGATGCTAATGAAACTAACAGTGACTATGAGGGGACGTCATCAGTTCCTCAACGCTTCAATCAAAATGAATTAAATGATCTCACCAGGGATCTCAATTTATCGAAAAAAGCTTCTGAAGTACTGGCTTCTAGGTTGAACGGCAAAAATTTACTGGAACAAGGAACCAAATTTACCTTTTACCGTACAAGAGAAAAAGATCTGATACCATTCTTTTCTCAAGAAGACAATCTTGTATTTTGTCACGAAATTAGGGGACTCATGAAAGAAATGGGACTTTCTGAATATATTCCAGATGATTGGCGCCTATTTATTGACAGTTCAAGGCGAAGTTTAAAATGTGTCCTTCTACATAATGGGAATAAATATGGTTCAATACCACTAGCTCACTCAACGAAACTGAAAGAAGAATATAATACCATAGCTTTGGTCTTACAGAAGATAAAGTATTACGAACATCAATGGATGATTTGTGTAGACTTAAAAATGGTAAACTTTCTTCTTGGGCAGCAAAGTGGTTACACGAAATATCCGTGTTTCTTGTGCCTCTGGGATAGTAGGGACAAAACACACCACTGGGTTAGAAAAGATTGGCCTCAGAGAGAAAACATGGACGTTGGGGAAAAGAATGTCATTAACGACGCTCTGGTTGAAAGAGAAAAAAATCATACTTCCTCCGTTACATATAAAGTTGGGCTTAATGAAGCAATTTGTAAAGGCTCTTGATAAGAATGGGTCTTGTTTTGCATATATAGGGGTAAAAATGCATCAGTTGAGCACAGAAAAACTCAAAGCAGGGATATTTGACGGCCCACAAATAAGACAATTAATTAAGGATCCTGCCTTCATAAATTCAATGAATCAAGTTGAACGAGAAGCTTGGACATCATTTGTTGCAGTTGTAGAACATTTTCTAGGCAAACATAAAGCTCAAAACTATGTTGAAATGGTTAACAAGATGCTTAATAGTTTCAAATCCTTAGGGTGCAATATGAGTATTAAAATACACTATTTACACAGCCACTTAGACCGTTTTCCAGAAAATTTAGGAGACATGAGTGAGGAACAAGGTGAAAGATTTCACCAAGATATTAAAGTTATGGAGGACCGCTACCAAGGAAGATGGGACATGCACATGATGGCAGATTACTGCTGGAGTTTAAAAAGGGACTGTTTAAAAAAACATTCAAGAATGTCGCGGAAAAGAAGCTTTCCAAGTGTTGAGTGACCATTTCATTTCTTCAATGTTTTTTTTTTGTTTGTAAGTACGACATAATATTGTATTTTGTATAACTAAAATAAAAATTTCGTATCTACTTTTGTTTACTACACTTACGGATTTGAGTTACAATAATGTAACTTATATTTCTCTAAAATTGTATATCTTAAAAATTTGAGCTCCTAGGTACAAATGAATACGTTATTTGAATTCAGGACATCAAATTGATATAGAATCAGCTCAAAAAACCTCGACACCAAAACAGCTGTTCCCCTGTGTTATCAATAATGAAAACAAGCAAATTGCTCAACAAACTGATGTCTCCGAAATTAAATAGTGAACCTAAAGCTTTAAAGAAAAACTGTAAAATCTTTATCCCCAATACTACAAAAAATTCTGTACACAAAACTGTGGAAATTACATCAAGTTCTTACAAAAATATGTTGGACGAATCATCAATATCCAAACCCAAGAAAATTACAACTAAAAAAGGTAATGACATGAATAAATAAAAGAAGGAACCAAAAACAATGACGCCAATAACAAAAATAATACGATATACTCCACTCTCTACTAACCTGAACTAAAAAGCTATAGATGCTGCGATAAACCCTTTGTTGCTGGCATCGGCCGTTATAACAAAGGAATGATTTCGTGTCGGCATCTGACAAAAAATACTTTGTAGTTGTTAGAAGAAAATAAAGCCGAACATGGCGAACTTACGCACCTACTTTAAAAAATACTTCAAAAATGAATTTATTATGCTGTGCTTGTGACAATGAAGCAAATAAAATTTTAGTGAATTACATATGCCAAAATATTGAAATATAAAATTTGTGTAATTAATATTTGGTATCAGGAAGTAATTATTTTAATCTAATTAATAAATGAATGAATTTATGAAAAAACCTATTCAAATGTGAACAACACTGTTGCACATTCAGGACGCCCGATTTAGGTTTCTTCTGAAGAAATGGTCGATAAAATTGATGATATATTGATGGAAGATATTTGCGTTAAGCTTCGAGACATTGCTGACTTGGCAAGCACCTTATATGAACTGGTACATGATATCCTGCATGAAGTTCCAAAAATGAAAACGCTGATTGCGTAATGGGTGCCGCGTTTGTCGACACTAGACTAAAAATGCATGAGAAAGAATATTTTAAAATTCTGTTTGGAAAAGTTGTAGCCTAATCCAAAGGACTTCTGGTGTCATTTTGTGACTGTAGACAACAGATGAATTCACTATTACACGCCGGAGACAAAACGTCAGTCAAAACAGTTAATTAGCGAAGGTGAAAGTGCAACGAAAAAAAAAAGCGAAAACGGTTTCATTTGCGGGACTGGCACCTGGTTTTTGGGACTCACACAGTATCATCATAATTGACTATTTAGAAAAGAGTAAAACGGTGACTGGCTCTTATTACGCAACGTTACTGGACCATTTGTAAAGTGAGTTAAAGTAGAAGCGACCAAGATTAACGCGCAAAAAAGTGCTCCTTCACCAGAATACTGTGCCTGCTCACACATCGCCTGTTGCAATGGCGAAAGTGCGTAAGCTGGGCTTCGAAATACACCCTATTCCCCAGATTTGGTCCCAAGTGACTTATTATGTCTCCTAACCTTAAAAATTTGCTTGGTGGGAAAATATTTTCGTCGACTTAAGAGATTATCTGTGCTGTAAACGATTATTAAGCATAGTTCGAAATAATTTTTTCTAAGGGAATAAAAAAATTGGAATGTCGCTGAACCAAATGTATTGAGCGTAATGGAGATTATATTGAAAAATATTTTTTTGTTTTTGTAGAAAAATGTTATTTGCCTTGTTTTTTTTTATAAGACTTATCAATCTACTCTCGAATTATTATACAGCTAGGCAAATAGACCAGAGAGATCATTTTTGCCAACCTCCTGCCTCGTAGATAATATTAGCTAGATAGTATTTTTTGATTAATATGGGAACTAAACTACATAATCGGCAGATAGTATTCTCAAAGTGCTGTTTTTAGCGTATTGTTCTACAATTTCCATTTACCAGGAATCTTAACGGGGTGGATTTTGTTACTTATGAACATCTTCGTGTCATTGCAAAGAAGTATGTTTTGTTTCACCCCAAATATATATCTCACTCGAAAACAAGATGGACACTGTCTCCATTGTGAAGTATTTTCTGCTCCAAGGGGTTTGCCATATCTACATAAATCTAGGAAAGTACTTCACATTATATTATTTTTAGTTTCTTTTTTAGGTAGAGGAATTTGAAATTTATGTGGATTTTTCGTTATCTGCCCTTTTAACTACACTAGTCCGTGGAAAATAATGAATGAATTTCAAATATCAATTTTCCGTAATTTGTATTTGCGAGGGAGGTTTTTGGTAAATAACTATTTTTTTTAATTATTTACATTCTATTTACTGATTTGTTCTTTCATTTTTTATACAGTGTGTTCCAAAAAAAGTTATACAAATGAAGAATAAGTTTATCTTACATATTACAAAAAAAATTTATTCTTGATAAAAAGTTCTGCATCACATGGAAATCCATAATCAAGCATCAAAAGTTTAAAAAATTTGATTTTTCTCCATTTGTATACAACTTTTTGGGACACACTGTATAAAATACTGACCCTATCATAAAATATTCTACGTAAGTTGAGTTCTTCGGACAGGATAAATGTGCAACATCGGACTTAAATATAGTGTCAATTGTTCTTACAGAACACTGTTCCTCATTTGTAAATAATGATTCTACTAAATTAATAGCAGTAGTTATTTCCATATGAAATGCAAAATATGAAGTACGGACCATTTCAATTCCATCCATAGCTTGGTAAAATTTTTCTTTCGAGGAACCTTTTGCAGCTATTTTATTTTCATAAATTAGTTTTCTCAGATATTCATCTGTACGTGTTGCAGGCCGCTAAAAAAAGAGGAAATAAATATTTTATTAGATCTGTTTACTATGTAGCAGAAGGTAAGCTAAAATCAAATAACTATAACTTATGTAGTGGTTCATATGTCCTTGACATGTAAGTTAAGCTAAAATTGCCGAAAAGCTCTTAGTTGCAGCAGGTTTTCTTTGACCACCATTTAATTACCATATTGCTGATTTTAGATATATCTTTGTTACCTATCGTTTTCAATTACACGTAATATTAACAAAACCTGTGCCGTTATATTAATGTATCAGAAAAAAATAGGTGATATCTTGCAAAACGATAACAATATTAATATTATACTCGTTCTGTCAGATTTCTCACTTATTATTGAATACGAGGATGAATTAAAAAATCTTATCAAAAAAAACAAGGTAAATAACACTTTTTTGCAAAAATAAAAATTTATTTCTTAACATAATCTGATGAAGAGGATGGGGAACTATTTCGAAGCCCAGCTTGTTCACTTTTACCCTTGTCACGGCCAATGTGTAAACAGGTGCATTGTCCTAATGAAGGAACATTTTTTTCTCGCTAATCTTGGCCGCTTCTGGTCCAACTCACCAGCAAACGGTGTAATAACATAACATAACATAATCGATAAAACCTCTTTTACCCGTAGGTGTCGAGGATCGTTCTCTACTTTTTTCCACAAATTTACGCCACTTATCTCTATTTCAAGCTAGTTGTTTCGCCTCAGCCCAGAATTTTTCTCTTTTCTTCAGTATTTCATTTACACTATTGTTTCATGTTTCTCTCGGTCTGCCCTTCTATTTTTTCCAGTCACATCCATTTTGACTTGCCGATCCTTATTCATTCTCATTATGTGTCCAGTCTATTTTAACTTCTTTTCCTCTATTTTTTCCTTTAGCGATATTACATTAAGTTCCTGTCTAATATCTTCATTTCTTCTTTTATCAATTCTTCTTGTCCCTACCACTTTCCTCAGATTCTTCATTTCTGTGGCTTGTAATCGTTTTTCATACTTATCCTTCAGAATCCAATTCTCAGCCCCGTAGGTTATAACTGGCGTACATATTGTCTTGAAAATTGCTATTTTTGTTTTCAATACCACAAACTTTACAATATCTCGAAGAATTATTTAGGATGAATGACTTTGAGGACGAAAGCATTCATGAATACTTAACAATATCTAAACATTGTATGGAACAAAATTATTTCTAATATAACAGTCAATTTTATGTTCAGAAAGATGGAATAGCTATGGGTAATTGCTTATCACCTTTCAAAGCCAATTTATTCATGAGTAAATTTGAAACCGAAGCCAGTCAAGAATTTAAATATTTCCCAAGGGTATAGTATAGGTATGTGGATGATTAAATAGTCGGCATGATTCCATTAAATTCACTTACTAAGTTGAGAACAAAGGACAACTGCTTTTTCTAGATATTATAATTATTAAAAATAATAATAGATTAGAATTTGATATCTATAGGGAAGACACAGTAACAGAGAGATATATTCCTAATGATTTATTTCATTGCAAACAACACAAATTAGCCTTATTACATTTTTTAGTTCATCATTTGGTCACTTTCCCTCTGAATAGAGTAAACTTTAATAACGAAAGGAATCGTATTAGAAATATAACTAGAGTTAGTTGTTATGACGATGACTTAGTAAACAAGCTAATAAATAGACATAATTTCAGGTTAAATATTCAGAATTCCACCTTTTTTTACACGCGAAGAAAATAACACCAAGTATGCCTCCATACCATAGAATCCGAAATATTGCAAGGGACTCAATAAGGTATTTAATAAGGTAGGCCTCACCTTACTCTATAAGTCATCAGACAATCTGAGGAATATTTTAGGAAATCCCAAAGATAAGATTGTGAGAAAAGTGGCATTTATGAAATTAGTTGTAATGATCGTGACAAAAAGTATGTTGGGCAAACTAAAAGGTCAATTAAAACACAATTTAAAGAACATTTAGCACACTTAAAATACAGTAGAACAGAATAGTCTCGCATTGCCCTTGAAGCTGATCATATTATAACATTAGATAATCTAAAATTAATTAAAAATGTATCTGATAGGATATTGTTGAACGCATACAAATTATGGAAATTATAAAATGTAAAAGTAGTTTAAATAAAGACGGAGGGCCTATTCCTTATAGTCCTCTCTACTAGTGGTGGGTCGTCGACGCTTTTACAGTCAACGAAACGAGACAAGTTTATCGTCGATGATAAACTAGTTTATAAAACAGTTTAATTGTCGACTTGTTTCGACCGTCGTGTTTACTCGGACCGTCGTCGTCGTCCGTTCACGTCGACTCGTCTGTAGTAGACCATAGGGCCATACAGTTTATCTCGTCGACGGTCGGGTTGTGACCGAGCACAAATGTCGTTCACGAGTGAACTAGTTTATCGGTAGACTATAAACTAGTTTATCAGTTAATGCGAAATAAACAGTCAAAAAAACTGTTCGTTCATTCAACGCCCACTACTAAGAGGGTTACTTGACCGGAACTAGTGACCTTTCCTATGCCATTGGTTCCGCCTGAGTAATTCAAGGGTTAGGCTAAATATAAATAGAGTCGATTTGTAGTTTAGTTTTAGTCAATCATCGCTCTGGTTAGCGAAACGCGTGTCGAGTGCAAAAATAAAATGTTTGGTGTAGTGGTGATATATACTGAGTAGTGTCATTGTGCCAAAGATTCCACATTCCCAACTTAGTCTGCTAACTGAGCTATCGGGACCTTCAAGTTCAATCAATGAGTGAATAATACATTATTCAATTTGTATGTTAGTATGGACTGGCAATACAGATCTACAATTTTCGGTAATTACAAAACTGAGTGAGCGTGATAGAGGGGCAAATTTTTTTACTTACTGTGAAATAGTATCTGTTATAAGGAATATCTTCGACTCCCATATCAATGTTGGCATCATACAGGTCTCTTACATTCCTTAAATTATTTGCAGAAGATTGTAAGAGGAGTACGATTCTAGCAGAAAATGCTGTATAGAGATAACTAAATGCCAAAAGTAAGGAAAAAGTTGCTATTTTTCCTGAAGTACTTTTTGGTTCGTAAAAATAATCCATTTGACATACTACTGCAACCTATAAATAATTTATTAGAAATTACAAAATATATAATTTGTAACAACTCACATGAATGAAATATGTTCAAATTTTGAATTTCTGTGGCTGTTACTTGATGGAAACTCATAACGAATGTAATGAAAGACTGATTTTGTCAAATTTCCACTTTATTTAGTTTCACTGAAACTGTATAACGCGTTTCACTATACTATAGTATAATATCAACGTAGCTTTTAGAACAAACAACTCGTTAGGAAAATTGATTAAAAATGCAAAGGGAAAACAAAATAGATCAAAAAAATCTGGACTGTATCAGTTGAATTGTGGTTCTTGTCATACAAGTTACTCGGATTTCAGAACATAAAAGAAGCTATTTAAAAAACAAAACTGACTCAGCCTACAGTAATCATTTAACAGAATCAAATCATCTTTTTGACGATAAATTTAAAATTCTACACATACAAAACAAAGGCGTAAAATTAAACCTATTAGAAAATTTAGAAATAAATAGAATTAAAAATTCAGACATCATCTTAAACAAACAAAAAGATACCTGTCTGACCCATGGTAACTCACCTTTACTCAATTTATACAATTAATATTCAGAATGGATTTCCAGCAATATTCATTATCATATACAGTCCCTGGCCAAATTATTAGACGCACTGCAAGATTCCATGTAAAATATTAATTACCGAGTGATATTGTACCGTTTTATTATTTTAAATTGATTTGTTTTTTATTTTTATATTATCCAATCAATTACCTATTTATTTGACATAAATAAAACAGCATTAATTTAGAAAAGCATAAGTTTATTAAGTTTTAAAGAAAAGTGAAATTAATGTTAGTAAAAGTCAATATTTTAGTTGAGCCTCCTTTAGCCGCTATCAAAGCTTTAATTCTGCGCGGCATGGTATCAATGCAAGATTGTACTGTCTCCTGCATTTGAGGATGATGATTCCGCACATGAATAATCTTTTCTAGGAGCTGGGTTTTGTTGGTAATCACATCTTTAGCCACTTCTCTTTTCATCAGCTCCCACACATTTTCAATGGGGGGCTCATATCAGGGCTATTACCCGGCCAATCCAACAGAGGGATATTTTTTCTGCCAAAAAAGCTTTAACAGACCGAGCAGTGTGGCAGGGAGCTCCATCTTGCATGAAAGTAAATGGTTCCCCATTTGGAAACCATTCTCTGAGCTGCGGAATCAACCGATTTTGTAATACTTCTTTGTACTGATCTTGCCTCATTATTCCTTTGACGACGTACAGACGTCCAGTGCCCTTGCCGCTGATGACTGACCAAAATCATCACTTTGGCGGGATGTTTAACCGTCGGGACGACACGATCAGGATGAAACTTTTCTCCATGACGACGACGCACATACTGAGCTTTATTCTGCAAAATTTCGAATGTGCTTTCGTCACTGAAGCAGACCTGTCAAAAATAGGAAAAATATATATAAACTTCCATGTTTATTTGCTTTATTTAACTGAAAATGATAATAATGTATCAATTATTGATTTAAATTGCTGTATCTTACCGATCTCCAGAAGTCCACATCTTTGTCTTGCCATTGTTTGGGCCCACTTCAGGCGCTTTGCTTTCATTGCAGCTGTTAACTTGGGCTTCCTGGCGGGGCGACAGGCCTTAAAATCTAATTCTTTCAATTTTCTTCGAACAGTGCGCTCAGAAGCATTTACGCTAGCATCCTGGAGTTGTGATTTTATTACCTTTGTGGTAGCAAATCTGTTTTCTACACAAATTTTCTTCAAACATCTCTCTGACCGTGGAGTGAAAATTGATTTTCTACCGCATCTTTTCTTTCTTTTCGGGCTTAATTCCTTCCCTGACTCAATTTTATTTTTTATGCGTCGTACACTAGCTTCAGAAACCTCCAATCTTCGTGATATTTCTCGGTTTGTAAATGTTTTCGCAATCACAAGGGCCTTCACTTCAGCTTTTTTCACGTGGTGAAAGATCGCTTTTTTTCTACCCATAATGAAAATAGTCCAATTACTTTTTTAAAACACTGCATACAAAATAAACTAATAACTGAGTAGTATAAAACTGTTAAACAAACAATCACAGTCCATAAAGCCACAGAAACACGTCCGTACCTGACTCGATTCCGATCGCGACTGATACAGGTTTGTACTTGTTTACGTTCATGTATCACTTTGTCAACACAGTGTTGCCATATGTTAAAAATAAATACAAATATGTAGTCTACAACAATTCTTTTAAATAAAAATCAATAATATTGTAGTTTAAATATACCATTATTGCATAAAAACTCTTAAGAAACATAAAATTACTAAAAAAAATACAGTGCGTCTAATAATTTGGCCAGGGTCTGTAGTATTAATTTTTATTACCTATCTACCTTAGGGTATTTGTATAAATGTAACAACACTAATATTCAAATATCATTTTGTATCAAAAAAAGCTATCTTCTTCTTCTTCTAAAGGTGCCTATCCGTTTCGGATGTTGGCGATCAAAAGAGCTATTCTGACTTTGTTGACAGTCGCACGAAAAAGGTCTGTGGTTCTTAGGGAAAACCACACTCTCAGATTCTGGAGCCAAGAATTTCTTCGTCGTCCTGGACCTCTCTTGCCATACACCTTTCCCTGGAGTATCAGTTGTTGTAGGCCATAGCGCTGTTCGTTCCTCATTATGTGGCCCAGGTATTCAAGTTTTCGCCTCTTTTACACTAAAAGATATTTCACATTGCTTGTCCATTCTTCTTAGAAGTTCTACGTTTGTTACTCTGTCCACCCAGGGAATTCTCAGTATTCGACGATAACACCACATTTCGAAGGCCTCAAGTCTCCTCATGGTGGCGACGGTCAAGGTCCAAGATTCGACTCCGTGCATGAGCAGTGAGAAGACATAGCATCGAAGTAATCGAACCTTAGTATTAAGTAGTATGTCTCGACTCTTGAATGAAGTTCTTGCCATCTCGATGCGTCGCTGAGTGACCCCACCGATCATTTAAGGTGGTGCCTAGATAAGTGAAGCCACTGACTCTTTCTATTGGTTGCTGCTCAACCACTAATTCTCGGGGTGGTACCTGGTTTTTACTAATAACCATCTACTTAGTTTTCTTGATGTTAAACTGGAGACCAAGTTTCAGTTAAACTAAATAAAGTGGAAATTTGACAAAATCAGTCTTTCATTACATATGTTCAAATTTATTTATAAATTTTTAATTCATTTCCGACAAAAAAAAACAATTTTTTTTATGGGTCTAGCATACGTGCTGTAGGGGAGTCCCTAAAGCGCTGCAGAAGCGGCATGTGTGCGGAAAAAATGGCCATCTGCATTAAGTAATTGGTTAGTTTACGGATTTTATGCCATTCAAGATGGTGTCCAAAACTTCTTCCGAAATCGAATATGAAGTTTTGGCACTTTTTAGGACTTAAATTTTTACATTCGGTGATAATTAATCTTTTAAAAATAAATAAACCGAGCAAGTGCAAGTTGGACTTAGGCAATTAGTGTTCCGTACCGTGATGGCCTTGAAAATATTTTCTTCACAGAGCACACTTCAAATGAGTTTTCAATAAAATTTGTTTCCGATATTTGTTGAAAACTGGTGACCTTGATTTTTTTTTTATTTGTACCAATAAATTATCAAAGATAGTACACTCGAGATAGATAATTTTCGTTCAATCTACAACTTGTGGAGAATATTCCAAAACTTTTTGGTAACTACTTTTCAAGATAAGGGGGGGACAGCGATTTTTGGCAATTTAAAAAAAAATACAAAGAAAAGTGTGCGCAAGTATTCTTCTTTTTTCCCTTCTTCCTCTAGCCATTCTCTATCCTTTAGATATAGGCCTCTCTCATATGTCCCTGTTTTTAGCAATTTAATACCAATTGAGCCCCCCTGATCTTTTAATATCATCATATTAACGTTGTTGAGGTCTGCCAGTACTCCTTTTTTTCTCCTATGGTCTCCATCTGGTCACTTTTCCGCTCCAGTTATCAGTATTTTTGGCCACATGGCCAGCCCAGTTCCACTTGAGGGAAGATATTCTCTTAATTATATCGTGGACTTCTGTTTTTTCCTGATCTAATCGTTTGATTTGCAGTTCCTAACTGATATACCTAGGATTTTCCTTTCAATTGCTCTCTCATGAACTTGCAATTTTCTAATTATTTCGCTACCATATGTTGTTACTGGTAGAATGCCTACGTTATATACTTTACTTTTAAGTTTTAAAGGCAGTTTGAACTGAAAAACTTGCTTCATTTTACCGTTAGCCGCTCATCCCAGGCATATCCTTCGATTAACTTCCAGTTCTTGATTCAATTTACCAAGTGTAATTTCCTGTCCCAAATATACATATGAATCCACCTTTTCCACTGAGTAAAATGGGGTCACCGATAACGGATAAGATTAAAACCTTATATAAGGATTGTTTTAACATTGAAATACAGCACCAGGATACAGACTGGGTTCCCCACATCATTTGCAGTTCTTGCAAAATAATGTTGTACCTCAATAAGAAGGCGATTAAATATTCCAGACCAGCAATATGGAATAGACCATACAGTGAAAATAATTGCTACTTTTATATGAATGTTGTATCTAGGCATAACCGAAAAAATAAAAGCACTATTACTTATAACGATGTTTCGACACTAACAAGACCAACTAAACTAATTCCGCCTCCTGAACCACTTGATGCTGATGTTATGGAAACAAATGATTTCACCTTATCAGTTCATGCGAAAACATTGAGACTGTCGAAAAAGATTCAAACACAGTTACTAATGAATGTTCTAGTGACAACCTATCATATACTAGTGACACAGATAAAGAATTTCTACCATACAACCGTAAACCAGAACCAATACTCGTATCACAGTCAGAACTTAGTGATCTAGTCAGAGATTTAGGCTTATCCAAAGATGGTTCAAAGCATCTTGCTTCCTTTTTAAAGAAAAGACATTTACTTAAGCCAGAAGCTACGATTTCTTATTATAGAAACAGAGATGAAGAATTTCGAAAATATTTCACAATGGACGAGGAATTGTCACTTCCATATTGTACCGATGTAAAAGGTCTAATGGATGAATTTCAAAATAACTCATATGATCCTGAAGAATGGAGACTGTTCATTGATTCTTCTAAACGGAGCATTAAGGCAGTTTTGCTGCATAATACCAACGTTTACGCTCCCATTCCGATTGCTCATTCCACAGTTATGGAAGAGCAATATGAAAAAATGAAGCAGCTTTTGATAAAAATAAAATATGCTGATCATAACTGGAAATTTTGTGGAGATCTGAAAATTGTAACAATATTGCTTGGCCAACAGTCAGGGTTTACACTTTATCCCTGTTATAAATGTCTGTGGAATAGCAGAGACAGGGAACGTCATTATAAGAAAAAAATTTGGCCAACAAGAGAATCGTTCACTCCTGGTGAAAATAATGTATTGTTTCCACCATTGGTAGATCCAGGAAAAGTTCTTATTCCCCCCCTTCACATTAAGCTTGGACTTATGAAGCAATTCACGAGAGCATTAGATACAAACGGCCCATGTTTCAAATATTTGCATAAAAAATTTCCGAAATTTTCTGAAGCTAAAATTAAGGCAGGCGTATTTGACGGGCCACAAATAAGAAAATTGTTTCAAGATTCATTATTTTTTACTAAAATGAATAAAGAAGTCGCAACAAACTTTTTGGGAAATAATAAAAGTCCTAAGTACAAAGAAATAGTCGAGAAAATAGTAAAAAATTTTCAAACATTAGGTTGCTTAATGAATCTAAAATTACATTTCCTGGACTCCCACATCGATGATTTCCCAGATAATCTTGGTGACTACAGTGAGGAGCAAGGGGAACGTTTTTTTTACCAAGATCTGAAAATCATAGAAAATCGGTATCAAGGACGATGGGATGACCATATGCTAGCGGACTATTGCTGGTCGCTAAAAAGAGAAACAAGTCCTCAAAAGCGTTTGGGCGGAAAGCCTTTGAATAGGTCATTCGCGGAAAAAAGAACAAGATACAGCCAAAAAAAGGAAAGTTAGGCGCGGGGTCTAACCTTCGCAATTCTAGGGCTTAAGGGTCTACTATTTGAGAGTATATGGTTTAAAAGTCCTGGTTTTGAGTTTATTGGGTCTCATTTTTAAAGTTACAGGGTTATTGAAGTCTATTTTTTGAGGTTACAGGGTGTGGGAGTCTAAGGTTTCAGGGTTTAGGGTTTAAGAGTATCAGGTTTGAGGATTCCCCAACTGTATACCAAATTTGGTAGGAAACGGTTGGTTTTCAAAAATTTTGTCCGCCATCTTGGATCCGCCATTTTGAATTTTGCAAATCCGACCTCAGATTCATGATCAGCAACCCAAAAAACCCCCGTGTACCACATTTGGTAAGAATCGGTTGAATTTTAATTTGAATTCGTTTTTGCATTCGAGAAGCACTATATCTGTCTGATTTATTGAGGTTAGAAAGAAAACAGAACTGTATGGCTTAATCCAAACGATGAATATTAGCTTAGCGTGTCCGAAATACATATTAATACATCTTTGGATTCATGAAAAAGCTTGAATCAATTTTTTAGGAGTATATTTTTCTTAATTTTTACTAATTTTTACCTATTTTTTGAGGTTAGAAAAAAATTGAGATGTGATGGCGATATTCTGACGTCAGATTCGTGATCAGCGGGCAAAAATACTACGGATCTGATATATTGCATCAAAAGCATACCCCACTTTTTTTTTTTGTGGGGCTGTGTTATTATTGGTAACGTTTAGTATTAACCGTTTCCCCAGGTTTAAAACAACTCATAATAGATTACGCCCTTCTGGTCCCACCAAACACAGAGCATCGCCTTTCTGCCAAAGCCATTCGGTCTTGCGGTGGATGTGGATGGTGCGCCTGGGTCTACCCATGATTTTTACGCGTGGGATTCTCAAAATAAATCCATTTTTTCATCCCCTGTAACTATACGATGCAAAAACGACTTCCTTTTGTACAAAGCGAGCAAAACGTCACACGTGTTTTTGCGCTTTTCCATTTGCCTGTCGTTCAACTCATGTGGTACCCATCTACCGGTCTCTGAATCTTCCCAATCTCTCGTAGTCGAGTGGAAACAGCTTGTTGACTAACGCCCAATTGCTCGGCGAGTTGTTTTTGTGTTTGCGAATCATCTTCGTCCAACAATGCTTGCAATTCCCCATCTTCGTATTTTTTTGGCGGATTTCCACTTTCCTTGTCTGCAACATCGAAGTCACCACTTTTGAAACGCCGAAACCAACGTTCACACGTATCTTGCGATGGAGCATGTTCACCATAAGCTTCTCGAAGTAATCGGTATGATTCAACAGCAGTTTTCTTCAAATGAAAACAAAAAGATTAATGCTTCCGCGAATGTTCTTTGTTCGGTATAAATTTCGACATATTGAACACAACAACACAACACTATGCACACACTTTTCCAATTTATCACTCGTGCGCGTCTGACACTTGTTGATGACACAACAAAATGGCGCAATGTCAAATCTTTATAGCACAAAACTGGAGGGGTGCACCGTCTGTTGTCTGACATCCGCATTTCATACTTGTACACCTGGTAATGTCATGTGGTTTGCTGCCGGCGCAAGTATTACATCATATACTTATATTTTCGAATTCGTGTTTTTACAAGCTTGACCTGGCAATTTTTTTTTCGCTTCCAATTTCACGCCCCAAAGACTACATGGATTTGATGAGGCCATCAATTCCTATATTAGTGCCAAATTTCAACTTTCTATGTCAAACAGTTTCGGAGAAAATTGGATGTGACAGATGGACAGATGGACAGACGGATAGACGGACAGATACCGAAATGATCTTATAAGTGTTCCATACGGAACACTAAAAATGAATATGTCCAAATAATGAACATCAAGAAAAGGGGCGACAAACGCGAATAAATGGTGTTGTTAATGATTATGTTTAGAAAAATTAAGAGGGTATACAAAGAAAAAAAATTGTGTAATCGAGTAAAGAATAAAACCAACTATTATAGCATATATCATAATTTGGAAGCAATTATTTCATTTAGATGCATCGAAATTGTACCCAAAGAATAACTATATTTTTCAGGCCGAATCTGCTCCTGCACGAAATGACAACAATCAAAACCAGCTCAGAAATAGTTTTCCATTTACCGTACCTTGGCATCCAACAAGGGCTTTTTTTTTTATTTATAAATTAATTTTTTTACAATACGCACTTTAAAAATAAAGCTTATTTATGGGACATCTTGCATTGGCGGGGAAAGACTGGGCAACTTTACTTATTATTTTTTTAAGGCAGTTTACCGTAAATAATAATAAACTAAAACAACTTTACATTATTTAATTGGGAGTTCTCTTCCATACTGAGTAATCATAATGCATAATTCATTTATAACTCTAGTCAGTTAATGCATTTAGCATGAATTTATATTGCATTTATTGTATGTCTACTTGTATGAAGTGAGACGTGAGATTAAAAACCGTTAAGTCGTGTCAGATTTATAGCCTGTCCCAAAATATAAGATCCTGATTTTTGCCGTTTTAAGTGGGCAATATAAAAAATTCTGACCTTTTGCTTATGATAGGTTGCAGAGATGGGACTTAAGAATTTTATTCATTAATGCAAATAAATAAAATTATAAGTGTTTTTGGAGATGTTTATTTACAGACGCATGTAAAAACAAATGGATAAGAAGTTCAAATATGCAGGTTGAATGAATGGCGTTTATAAGAGGGGACATATTGTATAAATAAAAATATATGTTAACTTAAGCCTAATTCGGTTTTACTATCATTGTCATCAGCTGAGGTAATTATCAGTGGTTTTATATTATTTACATAAATATATGAATCTTCAACTTTAATGACGTGCTAAATGGAATTCTTCCAGCTTTCACAAGGTATATCATTTATGACTTTTTTTCTAATTCAACCACTGACACGCTTAAAGGAGTAACATTTTGTGCCCTTATTTTTGATTTAACTTGATGCCAAATATGTTCAAGTGGATTATACACACAATAATACGGAAGAAGCCGCAAAATAGTGTGTCCCATTTTCTCAGCCACACTATCACAAATATATTTCTTTTCCAATATATAGTCTTTCAAAACTTCCAAAAGATCACTTTTTAGTGTTCCGTACGGAACACTTATAAGATCACTTCGGTGTCTGTCTGTCTGTCTGTCTGTCTGTCTGTCTGTCACACCCGATTTTCTCCGAAACTATTTGACATAGAAAGGTGAAATTTGTAATAATATAGGAATTGATGGCCCCATCAGAACCATGTAGTTTTGAGAATTAAATTTTGACTTAAGGGGTTAGTTTTGGGGGGTGAAGTCGGAAGTGAAAAAAAATTTTTTTTACTAGGTCATCGAGTGTGGTGTCAAATGAAAGCTTGTGAAAACACGAGTAAAAAATATATATATAATATTATACTTGCGAGCACTTTTCTTTGTATTATTTTTAAAAATTCGCGAAAAATCGCTGTCCCGGGCCTTATCTCGAAAAGTACTTATCAAAAAATTTCGAAAAAAAATCTGGAATATTCTCCACGGGTGTAGATTGAACGAAAATTATCACGAGTGCATTACCTTTAATAATTTATATGGTACATAAAAAAAAAACAAAAATTTCAAGGTCATCAGATTTCAGTAAAGATTGGAAACAAACTTTGTTGAAAAACTCATTTGGGGTGTGTTTTATGAAGTCACTGATCATCTTATACCACCGTAACATAAATTTTGACTTAAGGGGTTCGTTTTGAGGGGTGAAATCGGAAGTGAAAAAAATTTTTTTTTTACTAGGTCATCGAGTGTGGTGTCAAATGAAAGCTTGTGAAAACACGAGTAAAAATATATATATAATGTAATACTTGCGCACACTTTTCTTCGTATTACTTTTAAAAAATCGCTGTCCCCTACCTTATCTCGAAAAGTACTGATCAAAAAAATTCTGAAAAAAATTCTGGAATATTCTCCACGGGGTATAGATTGAACGAAAATTATCACGAGTGCATTACCTTCAATAATTTATTTAGTATATAAAAAAAACAAAATTTCAAGGTCACCAGTTTTCAGTAAAGATTGGAAACAAACTTTGTTGAAAAACTCATTTGGGGTGTGTGTTTTGTGAAGTCACTGATCATTTTATACCACCCTAACAAAAAATTTTATTTTAAAAACAATCTACGTACGGAACACTAATTGTGCAAGTTCAACTTGCACTTGACCGGTTTATTTTATAACTAAAGTCAAAATAAATGTCATTTTCTAACATATATTCCTGTATGTCCGATTTGGCTGCATTAGGAACCTTATTTAGTAGGCGACTATGGTAACTTGGATTGTCCATAACTATAACACTCTGTTCGGGAACATTTGGCAAAAAGTTCTGCGGTCGTGTCTTCATGATAGTCCAAACTAGAATCTTTTATGTTTTTTGCAGATAATAGTAGACAATTTGAAACCCAGCCCCTTTCAGATCCAGCATGCAAAATGGTTACTCCTTTATTTGAAGGTGCGTTAGTCTGACATTTTGTACTGCTATCAACCCACCCTTTTTGCACAGTGCCATGGGTATCGAACCATGTTTTGTCAAAGTAAATGATTTGCCAATTCTCTGATCGATACTTTTTAATTTTTTGTAAATAAGTATGTCGCAAGATTCGTGATCTTTGTGACTCCATCACTACTTGCCTTTTGTTGATTTTTCGGAACGTGAATAATTCTGTGAAGGGTTGGTCAGCCACAATGTATATTGGTCCCGTTCTTCACCAGTCTTAATTTTATTTTGTCTAGTGTCGGCACTATACATAGAATATATTTTTCTCCTGGTGACGTCTTTTTCACAATCGTCTACATGATGCATTTGAAAATCTTTCCGTTTTTTCCTGTTTCTGAGTGATGGTTTTCCTACAATATCCTTAATCGTAGAAATTGGGGTTTTTGTTAGTTCACTGGTTTCTTGCAAAGCACTTTGTTTATTCAAATTTCTTTTTACCAAACTATCGTAAACATTTTTCACTATTTGTTTAGCGTCAAGTGATAAATGTTTTCTCTTGCGATAGCCACTATTGCAATTTTCCCACGGACGCACAGTGTGTCGACTAGTACAAGTTAGCTGGACAATATTATTTTTTCACTTATTTCAATTGTTTATGTATATTCTAGGCATATTAAGTTATTTTAAGAAAAAATTCATCGCGTTGGTTTTTTTTATGGGCGTGGCTAATTTTTTCCCCTAAATTAGTTAGCTACGCAGACATATTTAACGATAACTCGGGAACAACTTGTCAGATTTTTACAAATAAAACATTAAAAAATGCGTAACAAAATTTTATTAAAGTTGATTGAATATTATTTTATTCTATCTTTTATCGTTTTGGAGTTATTTAGAAATTAATGGAGAGAAAAAAAAATTTTTCGTGTAAAATTCATTATTTTTTTTTCGGTAAAAAAGCGCAATAACAAAAGAAAAACAAAATATTATACATTTTTCTGACAGCTGCGTATCTGGAAAATAAAATAAGGTATTAATCATGAAAATCGGTTAATAAATGTGGGTTTTATTAACAACTTACCGCAGGTACTCAATATCGATAAAATTTGTGTAATACAGCCACCCTTGCATATCGCGGTAGGATTGCATCAGCTTAGCAGGTAGATAACGGAACTAAAGGGCAAGGGTATTTTGTATGGTTATTAGAATTAAAAAATTATAATACAGTGTCTTTCATTTAGCTGCATTTCGCTTACCTGTATTTTTTGTCCAGCTGCACAAAACATTGTATAACAAAAACAAAATATTCTGCGTATGTGCACGAATTTTTCTACAAACTTGAATGTGCAACTAAATGAAAGACACTGTATTATTATTTTTAATAATAACCAGATGAAAAATCATTTATTGCATTTGTCAATTAAAAATAAAACAATTAATCCATATTACTTAGTTTTATTGACACAAAAAGGATAAACTCAAATAATACCTGCCTGTCAGGTAGGAAACTTGTGCATTATACATATATAAGTAGTTGGTATTTTAAAATGTTTTTGATATTTTTAAGGTACATATTTCTTGCTGTTCGGTTCAAAAAAAAAATTGTTTTTGAAAATTCCAGTCAAAAATTGTTTTTGTTTAATTTTAAAATAAATGTTATAAATGCTCTGTAATAAATTTAGCATAATGACACTGACTGTAATTATATGTAAAATAAAAATACTCATTTATTGATAAAGAAAAATTTACAAGTCAAGGTTTACATGCTTAGTACAAGCACTACATAACTAAAAATAGTAGCTGAACCTAATAATCATCATCAGAGTCTTCTGATGAGTCGTTTACTGTATAATCGTCATCATTTTGTGGCATTGTGCGACAATATGATGACGATTCCAATCTTGACTCTTCTATGCTAGGGCTTACAATTAACTTTAAATACATCTGTACATATTTTTTTTTCGGCTTTTTTTTAATAATTAACATGCACAGTAAGTCTCTATTCGTGGCAACACGCGAGCACTTGCGGGTGTTGTACTCCCTAAATCTGCGGCAATCTTTGTTCCGTGCTTCTTGAGCCTCTTCGGAAAGCTGCCCAATTGGAAGCAATGCCGCTTTGATGACTTCTGTGCTGTGAATTAATATTTTATGCACAGTAGCAGGCATACAGTACCACGAATAGAGACTAAGATAATGTTTTCTGGTTTCAAGACAAAATTTTTTGAATTCAACTAAGTTTTATCTCGAATCCAGAAGACAATGTTCTCAAAATAACATCAAACTTTTTTATAATTGTAATATCCAACCCTGTGATCTGAGCACTCATCTCAGCATTCTTAAAAAAGCGACGGGCTGTATTTCCATCATTTGAAGAACTAAATCCTGGCTTTGGTTTATCTACAATGAGTCACATCTCGTTCTTAAATTTCAATTTGATTTCCTCGGAACGAACCTTGATATCTCCTTTGTCTTCGTTGCTTCTAGCCTGCCATTTCTTAATATTCAACTTGTAACTGATATGTAAAAGACATTCGAAGCAACGAATCCAAGCAGTAGATAAACCAAAGCCAAAATGTTCTTGATTGCTGTTAAACATCGCGGGGTCATCGTTCATCGTCTTGGGGGGGTGGCGCCACAGATGAAACACTTTTGGGATGAACTAGTTTCCGTTAAGGCGTTACACACCTTTCCGTCTGTCATTGTCAGCAAAAGTTCGTGTTTTACAGAGATTTGAGAATCACCAAAGTTGATAAGTGTTGGAAGAAGAGCATTAACTTCTTCCAACAATCTATTTGTCTCCACTAACGTGAGAAGTCGTTCGTTTCTTTGGCAAATATAAATTTGATTGGGCGACAATACAAAGTTGATGAAGGCCGAGGATTTTGCCGAATAATTTTGGACCCTTCATATAACTTAAGGGGAACTAAAGAAAATGCGAAAAGAAACTCGTCCGTATATTCAGTGTTCTCAAATTTCTGTTTGTATGTGCTGTGCCCAGAACTTCCATCACATCCCCATTTACTAACAAGTGTAAACGATGAACTTGTTGGGAGCACACTGCTGATAACTTCATTCTGTGCTAATACTAGACGTTCCACTGTTTTATTTAATAAGGCTTGCAAATTTTTTTCAGCACGAGTTTCTGTTATAGCAATGTGCTCCTCTGCAGGGTAACAGGCCTGTTTGGACTTTTTTAAACGAAAATATGACGGACACATTATGCCCCGCCTTCATGGACCACTTCCTAGTTTGTTTGTAAGAATGCGTTGTTGACTTAGAATCTATGTAGTAAGCTAAGGCTTCGTCACTACTTAATTGCCTAGGAATAACGGAACTGGTATTTTTAGACTTAATAATATTATCTGGGCTCTCACTAATGTCTCTAATCACATTGGCAATTTTCCTTTGCCCTGCTGAACGCACAGCAATTTCGGCAGCAGTCACCAATTCACTGACACTTCGGGATTCTACGAGATCCACGACGCGACGTTTCTTCGTCTTAAACGTCGATTCCTCGAAATCTTTGCGAGGTCTTCCTGCAGGAGTCACATTCTCACTTGATGTTGACGGTTGTGGCGCAAAAAGAACTCGCAGTAAACTGTATGTCTGCTTCATCCAACCAATTCTTATTTTTAATTAAAAAACGCTCCTTCGACTTTCCTGAAGCCAACCATTTGGCACCAAACTTATTAGACAAGTGGGATATCTTCAACTTTATTTCTTTTTGGCTGCTTTCAGTAATGTCACCAAAGTGAAATTTTGAAGAAAGAAAGTCATATACACGTGAGTTTTTTTTCATTCTTCGTGTGTTTCAACCACTCCTCAAAAAAGGCTACCCTTGACATAGAGTAAACGTGTTCTGGAAAAAAAGAAAAAAAAAACATGTTGTACTTGAAGTGTGCTAAACAATATGTGTATTTTTTACGAAGAATAAAGTTATTTCTGTGTAATATCTAAAAACTAGCCCGGATAGAGGTGAATGTCTGTATATTCTGAACTTTCAAAGTTTTTTTTTTTTAAAAAAAAACACGCCAAAATATATAGGCTATTTAAAAAAAATACTAAAAATTCAAAATTAATAGATTCTGATTAAAAAAATACATTAAAAAATAGTACTTACCCTCAGTATTAATATTCATCACAAAAACTTTCACAATATTACAATATGTCACTATAAGATGTGCACGAAAGTGTCGCTAAATTGCAACTGATTGATTGAAAGAGCTGCATTAAACTCATTACCTGACTTCTGACGCTTATGACTCGCCACTTGCAAATTTGATAAACAATCTTTTCTCGGAATTCGGGGTTTGGTGGTGTTGTTTACGTTTTGCAAATAAGATTTCCTGGAAATCATAACATGAATTTTGTCCACCTAGCATGTTCTACGCGACACACTGTGGGATGCCACATAATTAAAACAGAACAGTTACGTTGTAAGTTGTAAGTAAAACTAAAAATAAAAATAATAAAAAGTATCTTTCGAATCATAATGGGAACCTGTGGTCATTAGGCCTATATTATTAAGCAAATACTTAAAGGGCTCCAAACCGGGTTGCTAGGTAGTAAATATATAGGTAAAAATACATCCAATATGATCACAGTTGCAAGTGAGGGCGGTATACAAAGCAGGTAAAATAAAAAATACGTTTATCGTTATACCTGGCAACTATGCACAAAACCTTAATAGGGTGGTTTATTGCCCCCATTGAAAAAGCAAAAAGGCAGGATCTTAATTTTGGATTTACTTTACAACAGTTATCTTTATTTATACCGCATATCATTTTACTTTTAATCAGAAGGAAGGTTGCACAAAGAGTATCTAGAAAATTTTGAAGTCCCGAGAAATCGGTTTTGTAACCTCGGAAGAGTGGTTGCCAAACTCGTTTGATTGTTCGTCGATGGACTTCTTCGTCAGAGACGTGAATTAACAAAAGAAAAAACACAAGAATTTAGTCACTTAAAAAAATCAGTAGGAATGAAATCAAGAAATTTCGAATAAGGTTAATACAGATTTCAAGGTCTGTCCAAAATAGATTTTCTCAATTATCATGTAGCAAAACTTAGACAAGAAGAAGTATGATGGAACGCTTATGAAAGTGAGACCCTTTGATTAACGGCTATAGTAGACAATAGTTGAACGAATAAGTTTTTTTTTTTTTTTTTTTTTTTTTTATTGGTCTAGCGCACGTGCTGCAGGGAAGTCCCTAAAGCGCTCCAGGAGCGGCACGAGTGTGGAAAAAGCGATTCACGTTGTTCTTGAATCGCTGTAAATTGTACTCGGTGGGAAACACAGCGCTGGGCAAATTAAGTATTTTAAATATCAAATTTGTATTATCTTCAAGATTTATTTTAGACTGCCCATCCAACATTTATTGTTAAGACATTAAGTATCGTACGCGTAACCAAAAATTATTAAAAATCACATTAAATTAGCTCCATGAAATTAGTTATAGTAAAGTTCGAAGATCTGAAGGTCAACACTTTTGATGCTGATTGATTGATTAAATTTAAAAAATATGTAGATATTCATTAGTACGGTGGCCCTATGTTCCAATACAACATATGGCCGGTTCCGAATATGTTCTGAGTTCTTTGAATTTACATATACGAGGCTGGTTTGAAAAGTCCGTGCAAAGTCCGAGAGATAGCACCACCGGCGCGTATCGAGGTCATGTTTAGTTAGTAGCATCTCTTGAATGAACGCACACCAAGTTTCAGCCATATTGGTCTATTTCTTTGTGTTTGGCATTCGTGTGAATCAAGGAAGTCGAGTGATTTTCAAGAAATGTACGAAAAAGAATTTCGTGTGGTGATTAAACATTACTTTATGAAAGGCAAAACGCCTCAGGAGACTAAAGAGAAGCTTGATAAACATTATGGTGATTCTGCACCTTCGATTAGAACAGTTTATAAGTGGTTTCAAAATTTTCGGACTGGCCATATGTGACGCTGAACGTTCTGGATGGCCTGTGGAGGTTACGACTCCAGAAATCATTGATCAAATCCATGGTATGGTGATGGATGACAGAAAAGTTAAGGTGCGTGAGATTGCTAGTGCTGTGGGCATCTCGACTGAACGGGTACATAATATTTTGCAAAAACATTTGGACATGAGAAAAGCTATCCGCAAGATGGATGCCGCGATTGCTCACGCTTGACCAAAAACGGAATCGTCTGAAGTGTTGCAAGGATGGTTTACAGCTGTTCCAGATGAATCCGGAGGACTTTAAGCGTCGTTTCGTCACTGCGGATAAAACATGGATACATTACTATACTCCTGAGACCAAACAACAATCTAAACAATGGGTTACCAAGGGGGGAATCTGCACCACCAAAAAGGCGAAGACCGTTCCTTCGGCCGGAAAGGTTATGGCGACTGTCTTTTGGGATTCGCAAGGGATAAGCCTCATCGACTATCTGGAAAAGGGTAAAAAACTATTACAGGTGAATATTATTCATCGTTATTGGACCGTTTGAAAAACCGAGCTGCAAGAAAAACGCCCGCGATTGGCCACACAGAAAGTCCTTTTCCATCACGACAACGCACCAGCACACACCTCAGCAGTTGTGGTCGCAAATATTAATGGAAATAGGATTCCATCTCGTTTCACAATCCCCCCTATTCTCCAGACTTGACTCCCTCGGACTACTATTTGTTCCCAATTTGAAGAAATGGCTGGCGGGACAAAGATTTTATTCAAACGAGGAGGTGATTGCAGACACTAATGGATATTTTGCAGACTTGGACAAATCCTATTATTCAGAAGGGATCAACAAACTAGAACATCGTTGGACGAAGTGTATAAGTCTAAAAGGAGACTATATCGAAAAATAAAAAAGGTTTACCCCAAACACATAAGTAGTTTTTATTTTTGCACGGACTTTTCAAACCAGCCTCGTATAACACAAATATTTTTTTTTTTATTTTTTATATGGGTCTAGCACACGTGCTGCAGGGAAGTCCTTAAAGCGCTACAGGAGCGACATGTGTGCGGAAAAAAGCGATTCACGTTGTTCTTGAATCACTGTAAATTGCACTCGGTGGGAAACACAGTCCTGGGCAAGTTATTCCAAAAGGATGATGTTTTCCATACAAAAGACTGTTTGAAAAGCATCGTACGAGGAGTAACAAGCTAAACCTCATACTGATGTGAAGTATTAGCGAGACGTCTATTTCTAACATGCACCGCTCTGGGAGAAATTAAGCGGGCTACATCCTTCGAACACTTTCTATATGAAAATGGGCTCAAGTCGCCAACCGTTCTTCGATGTTCAGCGAATCAAGGCCACCTGTTAGTTCCGGGTCTCCAATCAGACGAACAGCTCTTCTTTGAATAGAATCCAACAAATGCAGTGTATGTTTGGGAGCGGAGCCCCAAACGTGGGAGCAGTATTCCATAGTTGGTCGAATTTGAGCTTTGTAAAATAACTAACAGTTATTGTGGAATGTAAAGCTTCTGGTTCGAAATAATATTCCCAACTTTTGAGAAGCTCTCCTTGCTATGCCTGCAACATGTTCATGCCAGGACATATTTGCTCCCAAATTAACTCCCAACAAATTGAGTGACGGTGGTAGAGGAATGGAGTGCCCCGACATAACTATGTCGGGTTCAGCAATGTTAATTTTAAAAAAAAAAAACACTGGCGCATGGCTTTTTGTAGCGTTTAAATTCTACTTGGTTACTGTTACCCCAAGATAGAATTTCTTCCAGGTCTTTGTTAAGTTGAATGACTTCTTGCTGTCCTGCGGATATTCGTCTGAGTAGCCGATGTCCGAGCGTTCAAAGTGAATGAAGAGATAAGCGTACTGTCATCTGCAAAACTGTAGCTTGGTTTCCTGGAGTTCTGAGTTCCATGAATTTACGTATATTACTTATAATAAAAATACAAAAATTATAAATATTATATTATAATTTATAAAAATATAAAATTATGATAATTCAGAACTGTCCAAAACTTATTAAAATTTTTTAACCTTGAGCTATTTGTTAAGGCACAATTTATAATGTATGCGAAGAAATATAAAATATTAAAGGTAATAAATATATACCTGCATCATTGCAATATCCAAAAATTCGGTGCATTTTCATTTGTCTCTTCACGATTCTCAATAAAAGTTTTTTCTGTGTCTTCCCATTTCAAAATAATCCAAATTGTAATGCAACACAAAACAATAAGTACTCCACAACTTGTCCAAACATACTTATTAAATGGTAATGCAAATATGTTTGTAGAATAAGCTAAGGGTGGTGCTCTAAATATAAAAACTACATGATAGTCCTTTAGCAGTAGCCACTAGGTATTTAAAGTATTTTAGACGTTCTACCGGTGTGAATGACAATGTACCTAAGACAGAAATACATAATTTTTACAGCTGGTCTGTAATGTATACATATCGTCAGTTCTGTAGCTCTCGTCTGCAGAAGTTAGCTATTACGAATATATCGATAACTGATCTGCAGTTCTAGTAACCAGGGGAAATGTGTAATATATGCAATACCTTCGTTTAGTAAAGAAAATAAAACACGAAGCAATACCCTGAACGCAAAAAAGCTCAAAACAACGTGCTTTATTTCAACGCTGATAAATCAGTCCTAGAGGCTCCAGGCTTTTCTTTCACACTTGCACAAGGTTGGTATAATAATGCTGGACCGTCTACACTGCCCGATTTATCAGAACGCGTAGGGGTTATATAGGTTGCCTGAACAAAGTCACCGTCTTTTTTGAACAACTTGTTTGCTTTTTGCACTTTACGTGTTTTTTTTGTATATGCACAGGACACGCGCTACAGGGAAGTCCCTGTAGATTGGATTCTTGGTCCTTTCCAGCAGATCGGTAATGTAAATGAGAAAGAGAGCAGGAGATAGTAAAGAGCCTTGGGCCACATGTGCATTAATAGTGAAGGTACTACTCAGTATATATCACCACTACATCAAACACTTTATTTTTGCACTCGTCGCGCGTTTCGCTAACCATGTTAGCTTCGTCAGGAGCGATGATTGACTAAAGCTAAACTACAAATCTACCCTATTTATACTTAGCCTAATCCTTGAATTACTCAGACGGAACTAATGACATAGGCAAGGCCATCAGTTTCGATCAAGTAACCAGTAGAGGGAGGAATAGGCCCTCTGTCTTTATTTAAACTACTTTTACATTTTATAATTTCCATACGTTCGTATGCGTTCAACAATCTCCTATCAGATACATTTTTTTATTAATCTTAGATTATCTAATGTTACAATATGACCAGCTTCAAGGGCATGTTCGGCAATGCTAGATTTTTCTGTTCTAATGTATTTTTAAGTGTGCTAAATGTTCTTTAAATCGTATTTTAATTGACCTTTTAGTTTGCCCAACATACTTTTTGTCACAATCATTACAACTAATTTCATAAATTCCACTTTTCTCACTATCTTTGGGATTTCCTAAGATATTCCTCAGATTGTCTGATGACTTATAGACTAAGGTGAGGCCTACCTTATTGAGTCCCTTGCTATATTTCGGATTATATGGTATGGAGACATACTTGGTCTTATTTTCTTCGCGTGTAAAAAAGGTGAAATTCTGAAGATTAAACCTAAACTTATGACTATTTATTAGCTTATTTACTAAGTCATCGTCATAACCATTAACTCTATTTATATTTCTAATACGATTCCTTTCATTATTGAAGTTTACTTTATTCAGAGGAAAAGTGACCAAACGATGAACTAAAAAATGTAATGAGGCTAATTTGTGTTGTTTGCAATGAAATGAATAATTAGGAATATCTATCTGTTACTGTGTCCTTCCTATAGATATCAAATTCTAATCTATTATTATTTTTAATAATTAAAATATCTAGAAAAGGCAATTGTCCTTTGTTCTCAACTTCGTAAGTGAATTTAATAGAATCATACCGGCTATTTAATTTAGAAACAATATTTGCTTTCTTTGTATCAAAAATCGCGAAAATATCATCCACATACCTATACCATACCCTTGGGAAATATTCGAATTCTTGACTGGCTTCGGTTTCAAACTAACTCATTTATTCATGAGTCCCAAAGATAAGATTCCTAATTGTGAGAAAAGTGGAATTTATGAAATTAGTGGAAATGATTGTGACAAAAAGTATGTTGGGCAAACTAAAAGGTCAATTAAAATACGATTTAAAGAACATTTAGCACACTTAAAATACAATAGAACAGAAAAGTCTAGCATTGCCGAACATGCCCTTGAAGCTGATCATATTGTAACATTAGATAATCTAAAATTAATTGAAAATGTATCTGATAGGAGATTGTTGAACGCATACGAAAGTATGAAAATTATAAAATGTAAAAGTAGTTTAAATAAAGACAGAGGGCCTATTCCTTATAGTTCTGTCTACTGGTTACTTGACCGAAACTGATGGCCTTGCCTATGCCATTAATTTTGCCTGAGTAATTCAAGGATTAGGCTAAGTATAAATAGGGTAGATTTGTATTTTAGCTTTAGTCGATCATCGCTCCTGATGAAGCTAACATGGTTAGCGAAACGCGCATCGAGTGCAAAAATAAAGTGTTTGGTGTAGTGGTGATATATACTGAGTAGTATCATTGTGCCAAATATTCCACATTCCCAACTTAGTTAATAGTGAAGGTGTTAGAAAGAAATCCGTCGACTGCCACTCGTGAACAACACTCTTTAGGAAAACACGACAGCCATAAGCAAAACTTTTCAGACATACCATAGAAGCGCTGCTTATCCAACAGGCCATCGTGCCAATCACGGTTGAATGCCTTGGATATATCAAGTGCATCGGCTTGAGATTCTCCAAAATGTGCAACTGCTTTGTTCCAAACCTATTTTACATAAGTTTAGAAGATCTTCTGTTGATTTTTGCTTACGACAGCCATGTTGATGGTTGTTTGGCAAGGTCTTATTGCCCTTTTTGGGTATCGGCAGAACTGTATCATATTTCCAGCAGGAAGAAAATAGTCTCTTTCTGTAAGATAGGTTGAAAAGTCTACAGAAAACTGGTGTTAGTTCTCTTGCGCATTTTTTGAGTAATATGGCAAGTATTTCGTCAGTGCTATAAGCTTTTTTGGTGTCTAGCTTTATTAAAATGCGTTTTATGATACGCCGTCTAAAGACATTATCGGGCATCCTTGACTGTACTATGGGAGTAGTTGGTGGTGTTTTTCCTTGGAAATCGACAGGAGAATGTGAAGCAAAAAGTTCAACTAACAAGTTGGCTTTCTCAACCGGTGTTGTTGCAATCTGTCTGTATGAGTTTGTAAGTTCATATGATAGGAATATTCTCAACCGAACATATATCGTCCATTTACTTCAGAGTAAAAAATCTATGCATCTATATACGGGAAACACGGAAATCGGAAATAGAAAAAATGGGATTTTGTGTTTTTTTGTCGGAAGGCTCCGCCTTCTATTATCGATTGATGCATCTCCTCCCCTTCTATAACCAGTTTCACCTGTAATGTTCTCCCCCTCCCCCATTTGAAGAGGCTACCACTACTAGGAAGTACCACCGAGGTGTCATTCTCGCCACAACCTGAACTTCGGTAATTAGTTCGCGCTGAGAGTATGGAAGAATATAGCGGAAAGACTGTAAGACAAAAACAAGCTATATTGTGAAATAAATATTTTGTTTAGTTAATCCTTGAACTCACTCGAAAGACCAATAATCAAGTTCAGGTGCTGAGGTGACGAAGAAGACGAAACACTCTAGAACACGTTAAAACATTTTTAAATGTCATTTGTACCTGAAATATCAGCTCTTCCATAATATAAGTCACCTAACATTCCTTTATGATAAAGTTTAACTGGATCAGGTTCGAATCCCCAGTCATCTCTTGTTATAATTTTGTGACTCATATTCCATATATCGATGAAATGCCAAAACATTAGATAGTTTATTTTTGTTAATTTATCTAAATGCTTTTCCCTAAAAGAATCATTCTATTATACAAAATGGTTTAACATACAAAACACTTTTTTGGAAAAAAAAAAATGATTTTCTAGCTTTTGGGAATATTTAAAACAGTAATATTTTAAGTCATATGATAAGCACTAACAATTTTAAAGTTTATATTTTTTTACATTAGTTTAATGTTTAAATTCTAAATATTTTGTTTGTAGCATACTCTACGTCTAATCTAATGCCCCATCCAGACTCTCCACGAGCCTGCGCGAGGGAACGCAAGTGCGAGAGTGAGGGACGGTGCGCTCGTGTCCCCTCGCCTCGCCTCGCTATCGCTCCGCTTTTTGTCGGTTTTTCGAGCGTGAGTCAATGGACGCGAGAGGGTGAGGCGAGGGAATCAACCACACTCTCGCGCTCGCTCACTTTGTTGTTAACTGCTACCGAGTGAGGACGCGCGCGCGCGGTTTTATTTATATTATGATGGACTGGAGTAACGATTTGTGTACCACTTTTATGGAATTGTACCAAATGGAACTAATCATTTGGAATCCAAAAAATCCATATCACAAGGACAAAAAGAAAGTGAACGATGCGTGGGACCGGATAAGCAGAGAATTAAATATACCTATACAGGAGTTAAAAGCTAAAAAAATTTCATTGATGGCGACTTTTAGAGGGCACCTGAGAAAGAAAAAAGCTTCAGTTAAATCCGGTGCAGGTATTAATGACATTTATAAACCGATATGGTTTTTACACGAACTGTTGGAAAGCTTTTTGGGTGACATCAATGAATGTTCGACTACAATAAATACGGAGAGACAGGTTAGTAAAATAAAACATATTTTCTTTAATTAAGTAGGTATATTAGTTTATTTTGTAGAAATTATTTAAATCTATTGCATATATGAATTTGTACAGAAATATGAAGTAAACTCTTCTCTTATCTGAGTTGCATTTAATGTTGCTCTGCGTGGTATTTGATCCAGACGCTGCAGGGCACCGTCACTGTGAACGTCATTTCTCCAAGAACCAGGTTGGACCAAAATCCCATTATCATCTAAAATATCTACTGTACATGCAGGAGTGTATAATATACTCGATGTTTCACTCCTTCTAAGGAAGTTGTGCAGTAAAATGCATGACATTGTTACTACTGATGCTTTGTTAGGATCTAACAAAATAGGTTTTCTGAAAACTCTAAATTTTGACGACAATATCCCAAAAACATTCTCCACTACTACACGTGCTTGATAATCGCTGATTAAAAATTCGTTTTTGCGAGCCAGTAGTGTGATTGCCTGGGTATGGTTTCATTATATGAGTATCTAGAGCAAATGCGCCATCTGCTATAAATACATAAGGCACATTTTTATCTGAACCTGGAAAGGGAGATGGTGTTGGCAAGTTAAGGTTATTTGAGCTAATTTTTTGCCACAGTAAAGTATTCCTAAACACTCCGCATCGCTGATTCGTCCCTGGCTTCCAATGTCAGCGAAAATAAACCGATAATTGCTGTCAACTAATGCCAAGAGAACAATACTGAATGTATTTTTGTAGTTATAATATTCTGATCCAGATCCAACAGGACATTGTAAAACTATGTGTTTGCCGTCAATTGCTCCAACGCAGTGAGGAAATTTTGTTCTAAATCCTTTTTCTATATCTAGCCACTCCTGGGCACTAGACGGAATCTGAAACAAACATATATATTTTTTTAAATTATTATACATTCTGATATAATAATTATTAATATTCTTTTTACATTTCAGATGAACAATTCACAAGCTGTTGAAATAGAAGAAGAAGAATCAAGTGTGACTGAAAAATCTCCAATGCCGCAATCTCCAATTGCTTCAACCAGCCAACAGTCATTTCCACCACAGCACCCGCGTCAGCGAGCAAAAAGTTCTGAATATCTCATCAATGAAGCTAGCAAGCAGATGAAGGATACATTTAATACTTCAAATAATGTTCTAAAAGACCGAAGAACTGAAGAAGATGAGTGCTATTTGTACTGCAAGTTACTTGCCAAAAAATTACAAGGGCTGCCTGAAAATGAACGTACTATTTTCATGTACGAAATAGACGGCATGTTTATAAAACGTTTACGTAATCTTAGTACCCCATCATCTAATTTTTACATCCCAGAACGACCTACTTCTTCTCAATCTTGTGACTCTGAACCTTCTCATAATGAAATGAGAACTCCAAAACGACCCAATTCTTCTTTCACATCCTATTCCGAACCGGCTATACCGAGCCAAATTGTACCAAATCATAATAATATGTCGGCTCAAATAACATATCCTCCAGTTTTCCAATACATTCCAATTCCAGATCGTAGCCCAATCGGTAATTCACAACGACCTGTTTCGTCACATTCATCTTATTCTGATCCTATCAGACATACTCCAAAACAACAAAATACTGCTCGAATGCCATCACCTAAGCCGACAATTGCACCGAATCATACTATATCCCTACAAACTACGTATCCGCCTGTTTTGCACATTCCAGATCCGAATCATAACCCAGACGACAATTCACAATCAGTTACAATTTTGTCCGACCAAGTAATAGTTTCACCGGCCAGAGATTATTTTGAAAATTTTAAGTACAGCCAGGAATGATGGTTTTGGTTTGTGTAACTTTTATTAATTATTTTAATTATCTCTTCGTAATACAACTGATTAATAATTTGAAGATTAATAATAAAAGTATTTACCTTTATTTGGTCTTTTAATGCCTCGTTAATTGCAGCACAAACTTCTGGTATTATTGTAGAAATCAGCTGACTGTAGACTTTTGTAGTTGTCGCCAGTAGCCAAAAACCTTAATGTAATGGCAAGTCGTACTTTGGGTGGTATAGCGTGCCTTAGTTGACTATCTTGCTTGACGATAATAGGAGCAACTTTGTTCAATAAGTATTCAAAATCGAAGAAAGACATGCGCAAAAAATTTTCGAATTCATCAGATGATTTGGAAAGTAATTCTGTAATTTGTTTGTCCATAGTTTGCCTGTAAAAGAAAGTAATATTTTAAGGTAATAAAAAACATGGTGCATGTTGTATACTGAAGCATCAAAATGCTCTAGGACACAATATGCACATACTTTATTAGTTGTGGTCTAAAAAATCATCAAATTCAAATACTTACATCGTCCTGTTACGGTGTATTGACGTCATCCACCACCTTCGCCGTTTAGACTGTCTTTTTTTATTTAGGTGATATATACGCAAGGCATTATAATATTGGTAGGCATATAAAGTAGCTAACGCAGTCACTTCAATCACGTCCATCTTGTAGTAGGCGTAGCGGGCAACTGAATAAAAATCGAGAGTGTGGATGGCTAGCACTCCTGCAGCCTCCACTCGCCAAGACTCGTGCCGAGAGCTTCTAGAAGGCGCCTCGCGAGAGTCTGGATGGGGCTTAAATTGACTAAATCGATATTCCGAAATAAAACTTCGGAATATGGTTTGTTAACTTGATTGGTCACTACAACAGGAAGTCGAGAAAATTTTGCACATGCAAAATGACCAACAAAGATCCCATGAATGCTATATTTCCATGCCTTTCCTTCTACGACTATAGTTTCTGAGCCTATACTCTTCATCAGGTAGGCTTTAGGCAACGGTATTGATCGTGAAGATCCGAGTACGGTGGAGAGTCGAGTTGGAATGACTCTCGCTGGCTTATATCAATCATGGTACCTTAAATAAACGAAATACTACTCGTTGGGCAAGATACAGACCCTTGCGCCATCTGTTGAGATTTTTTATGGTTCCACGGTACTCGGATCTTCACGATCGATACCGTTGCCTAAAGCCTACCTGATGAAGAGTATAGGCTCAGAAACTATAGTCGTAGGAGGAAAGGCATGGAATATAGCATTCATGGGATCTTTGCTGGTAATTTTGCATTTGCAAATTTCTCGACTTTCTGTTGTAGTGGCCAATCAAGTAATAGAACATATTCCGAAATTTTATGTCGGAATATCGATTTAGTTTATCCTTCCTAACAATGTTAGGTTTATATAGTTAAGCAGTTTTTCCAAGTTCGAAAATCTCAACAGATGGCGCAAGGGTCTGTATCTTGCCCAACGAGTAGTATTTCGTTTATTTAACATACCATGATTACTATAAGCCAGCGACTCATTCCACCTTGACTTTCCACGGTACTCGGATCTTCACGATCGATACCGTTGCCTTAAGCCTATCTAGTGAAGAGTATATATAGGCTCAGAAACTATAGTTGTAGAAGGAAAGGCATGGAATATAGCATTCATGGGATCTTTGTTGGTCATTTTGCATGTGCAAATTTCTCGACTTTCTAATTTAAATTGTTTTCGACATATTCTACGTAATACTGACATTTATTAGGTTACAGTTTCTTGAAAGTCCAAACCAACCTTGCTTTAGAATAAAAATGGTTTATGAACAGTAGAGTAACTGTTACATATTTAGCATGTTTTGCTGAGTTGACGTCTAATGTCATGGACAATTGAGGACAGGTATACTCTACCTACATAGATTTTTTCAAGGTATTTGATAAAACTCACCACTACACCAAACACTTTATTTTTGCACTCGACGCGCGTTTCGCTAACCATGTTAGCTTCATCATCGCTCCTGATGAAGCTAACATGGTTAGCGAAACGCGCGTCGAGTGCAAAAATAAAGTGTTTGGTGTAGTGGTGATAATACTGAGTAGTATCATTGTGTCAAAGATTCCACATTCCCAACTTAGTATTTGATAAACTTAATCATAGCGTTTTGTTAGATAAGTTGAGAGAGCTTAGTTTTACCGCGATACAAAAGTTTTTTTGTTCATTTCTGGAGGATGGTTTCACATCAAAGGAACACATATATTAAATAATACATACAACATTAGGTGTATCTCAAGGCTCAAACTTAGGACCTTTGATGTTTTTGCTTTTTATTGATGATTAACTAATGATTAATTATAGAAGGCTGTTTTTTTGCTGAAAATTATTTTTTTTTTATGGGTCTAGCACACGTGCTGCAGGGAAGAAGTCCCTAAAGCGCTACAGGAACGACACGTGTGCGGAAAAAGCGATTCACGTTGTTCTTGAATCGATGTAAATTGTACTCGGTGGGAAACACAGTCCTGGGCAAATTATTCCAAAGGGATGATGTTCTCCATATAAAAGACTGCATAAAAAGCGTTGTAGGAGGAGAACACTTTCCATGAAAATACTTGTAGAATAGGCTCAAGTCGCCAACCGTTCTTCGATGTTCCAGCGAATCAAGGCCGCCAGTCAGTTCCGGGTCTCCAATCAGCTCTTCTCTGAACAGAATCCAACAAATGTAGTGTATGTTTGGGAGCGGAGCCCCAAACATGGGAGCAGTATTTCATAGTTGGTCGAATTTGAGCTTTATAAAGAATTAACAGTTGTTGAGAAGTGTAAAGCTTTCTGGTTCGAAATAATATTCCCAACTTTTGAGAAGCTCTCTTTGCTATGCCTGCAACATGTTCATGCCAGGACATATTTGCTCCCAAATTAGAATTTCTTCCAGGTCTTTGTTAAGTTGAATGACTTCCTGCTGTCTGCGGATATTCGCCTGAGTAGCCGATGTCCGAGCGTTCAAAGTGAATGAAGAGATAAGCGTACTGTAATCTGCAAAGCTGTAGATTGGATTCCCGGTTTTTCCAGCAGATCGTTAATGTAAATGAGAAAGAGAGTAGGAGACAGTATGGAGCCTTGGGGCACACCGGCGTTAACAGTAAAGGTGTTAGAAAGAAATCCGTCGACTGCGACTCGTAAAGAACGTTCTCTGAGGAAACATGAGAGCCACAAACAGAACTTTTCAGAGCGTAGCTTAGCCAACAGTCCATCGTGCCAAACACGGTCGAATGCCTTGGATATGTCAAGAGCAACCGCTCGAGATTCTCCAAAGTATTCCATTGCGTTGTTCCAAACATGTGTTACATAAGTCAGAAGATCTCCTGTTGATCTATGTTTACGAAAGCCATATTGTTGATCGCTAATAATGTTGAATCCTTCAAGGTATTTTAGAAGTTGCTGATTGACAGCCTTTTCCATGACTTTCGATATTATTGAAAGCAGTGCGACTGGTCGGTAGTTGTTTGGCAAGGTCTTCTTGCCTTTTTTAGGTATCGGCTGAACTGTGGCACATTTCCAGCAGGAACGAAATATTCCCTTCCTGTAGGATAGGTTGAAAAGTCTACAGAAAACTGGTGTTAATTCCCTTGCACAGTTTTTGAGAACTATGGCAGGTATTCCATCAGCGCCAGAAACTTTTTTGATGTCTAGCTTCATTAAAATAAGTTTTATGATACGATATGATATATATAACCTTTAGTTTTTAACTACTTTTAATAATTTTCTTCTTAATTGATCTGTAACATATATTCTTACTTTATTTATTATTATTAACGATACTTTTTGGAATAAAATGATTTTGACCTAATCAATTTGTAGCTTAACCAGAAATGACCGGAACTTAGAATTTGTTACCTCTTATTGTTTAAGTTGACATTTGTTGGTAGGACAGAGTGACCATATTTTTTATGTGAGAGTATCTCGAAAAGCATCGACTACTATATGAAATATATTATAGTGAAAGTCTAAAGTATTAAATAGAAGCTAGTAAATTCAGGGTGACCCATTTAGAAGTCCAAAACTTCTACTTCGTACCTCATCAAAAAAAAATTTCGGAAGAAAATCATTTATTGTCTTTTAGAAACTTCGTATAAATTGATTGTGAGTTTAATGTTCGCTGTATAATCAATTCAGAATCAAAGAACCATAAAAGATCTTTTTTACCTGTTATCTGTAAGATGTTGTAAGCTGCTTTTATCCAGAAAAATGTATGACACTTTTAAGGGCATTCCCATAAAATTACTTCTATTACGAACAAGTACCAGATCATTGATTAACCAAATACCTTTATTCTTAGACCATCTTCCCAGTAAACTTCTAGAGTATTCAGAGACTGTGGAGTTTAATTTATATAAAGTTTGTATTTCAAAGGAATTGCTGGCCTTCATTTTCTCTATGATCATAATGTAGCTATTTATAGGTAAATAATAATTTCTGCTTTCTAGTTTCTTAAAACTTCCAAAAATAATCCATTTATTTGGAAATATATGTAATCCTTTGAATAAAACCTACGATAGTGTAACACTGAACATATAAGTAACTTTACTTATGTGTAGAAAGTGTTATAAAAATAGTTTAATATATTGGAAAAGGTGGCGGCTGCTATAGAACAAAAACAGCCGTTAATGGTGTGGTATTTTCGGTAAGTTTTTTGTATTTGTTTGGACAGTGCACTACATCCATGGAATATATTTTTATTAAAATGTGCGAACGAATGAATTTAAAACAAAAAGTTTATAATTATTAACATTTACCTCTTGTATCAACGAATGAAAAAAATCACAATCCATATCAGTAACAAATACTCTGTTGTAACTATTCGGCTTTAGACATAGTTTTTTGGAACGAAGCAACGCATATTTGATATTAGATTTGGACAACACATTTATTAGCTGCATCAGTTCACCTAAAAAAAGTATACAAAAAATTACAGGGTGTTACAAATCAGTTGTGTCACCCGGTATATATATATACGAGGCTGGTTTGAAAAGTCCGTGCAAAGTCCGAGAGATGGCACCACCGGCGCGTATCGAGGTCATGTTTAGTTAGTAGCATCTCTTGAATGATCGCACACCAAGTTTCAGCCATATTGGTCTATTTCTTTGTGTTTGGCATTCGTGTGAATCAAGGAAGTCGAGTGATTTTCAAGAAATGGACGAAAAAGAATTTCGTGTGGTGATTAAACATTACTTTATGAAAGGCAAAACGCCTCAGGAGACTAAAGAGAAGCTTGATAAACATTATGGTGACTCTGCACCTTCGATTAGAACAGTTTATAAGTGGTTTCGAAATTTTCGGACTGGCCATATGGGCACAAGTGACGCTGAACGTTCTGGACGGCCTGTGGAGGTTACGACTCCAGAAATCATTGATCAAATCCATAATATGGTGATGGATGACAGAAGAGTTAAGGTGCGTGAGATTGCTAGTGCTGTAGGCATCTCGACTGAACGGGTACATAATATTTTGCATAAACATTTGGACATGAGAAAGCTATCCGCAAGATGGGTGCCGCGATTGCTCACACTTGACCAAAAACGGAATCGTGTGAAGTGTTGCAAGGATGGTTTGCAGCTGTTCCAGAAGAATCCGGAGGACTTTAAGCGTCGTTTCGTCACTGTGGATGAAACATGGATACATTACCATACTCCTGAGACCAAACAACAATCTAAACAATGGGTTACCAAGGGGGAATCTGCACCAAAAAAGGCGAAGACCGTTCCTTCGGCCGGAAAGGTTATGGCGACTGTCTTTTGGGATTCGCAAGGGATAATCCTCATCGACTATCTGGAAAAGGGTAAAAACTATTACAGGTGAATATTATTCATCGTTATTGGACCGTTTGAAAACCGAGCAGCAAGAAAAACGCCCGCGATTGGCCCGCAAGAAAGTCCTTTTCCATCACGACAACGCACCAGCACACACCTCAGCAGTTGTGGTCGCAAAATTATTGGAAATAGGATTCCAACTCGTTTCACATCCCCCCTATTCTCCAGACTTGGCTCCCTCGGACTACTATTTGTTCCCCAATTTGAAGAAATGGCTGGCGGGTCAAAGATTTTATTCAAACGAGGAGGTGATTGCAGACACTAATGGATATTTTGCAGACTTGGATAAATCCTATTATTCGGAAGGGATCAACAAACTAGAACATCGTTGGACGAAGTGTATAAGCCTAAAAGGAAACTATGTCGAAAAATAAAAAAGGTTTACCCCAAACACATAAGTAGTTTTTATTTTTGCACGGACTTTTTCAAACTAGCCTCGTATATATATATATATATATATATATATATATATATATATATATATATATATATATATATATATATATATATATCTTCTTCCTTCAGCCGTTCTCTACCCACTGTCGGGTATAGGCCTCTCTCAAATCTTTCCATTTTTCTCTATGTTGTGCTTGTTGATACCAGTTAAGTCCTCCGACTCTCTTCAGATCGTCGCTCCATCTCTGTTGGGGCCTTCCTATGCTTCGCTTTTCACCCCATGGTCTCCACCTAGTGATCTTGCCACTCCACTTATACGTCGCTCTCGCTACATGGCCGGCCCAGCTCCATTTCAGAGATGTTATCCGTTCGGTGATATCATCCACCTTTGTTTGTTGTCTAATCCATTTATTAGTTTTCTTGTCCTTCAAAGTAACA